>CM035406.1:206999322-207109322 GCA_020310875.1 Ceratopteris richardii | reverse complement strand
TGTTTTCAGTTTTGGGTATTATGACATACATCCTCTTCAATATCAGTTCATTCATTATTGACTTTACGCTTGATTTGTATATGTTTTGTTTTGTGCTCATAAAATTTTGCAATTCATTGATATTTTGCTCAGAATTATGCATTTGTCAAATTATGCAGCAGTTTTTGCCTTGAAGTATCCTATCCCTTGTACTCTCTAGGACCTTCAGTGAACAAAATCCAACACTTCCATATCACGCGCACACGCACACGCACATACACCTAGACACGCAGGCGCACGCGCACGCGCACACGCGTACACACACACCCATACACACACACACACCCATACACACACGCGCACGCGCACACGCACGCGCACGCGCACGCGCACACGCACACGCACACGCACACGCACACGCACACGCACACGCACACGCACACGCACACGCACACGCACACGCACACGCACACGCACACGCACACGCACACGCACACGCACACGCACACGCACACGCACACGCACACGCACACGCACACGCACACGCACACGCACACGCACACGCACACGCACACGCACACGCACACGCACACGCACACGCACACGCACACGACACGCACACGCACACGCACACGCACACGCACACGCACACGCACACGCACACGCACACGCACACGCACACGCACACGCACACGCACACGCACACGCACACGCACACGCACACGCACACGCACACGCACACGCACACGCACACGCACACGCACACGCACACGCACACGCACACGCACACGCACACGCACACGCACACGCACACGCACACGCACACGCACACGCACACGCACACGCACACGCACACGCACACGCACACGCACACGCACACGCACACGCACACGCACACGCACACGCACACGCACACGCACACGCACACGCACACGCACACGCACACGCACACGCACACGCACACGCACACGCACACGCACACGCACACGCACACGCACACGCACACGCACACGCACACGCACACGCACACGCACACGCACACGCACACGCACACGCACACGCACACGCACACGCACACGCACACGCACACGCACACGCACACGCACACGCACACGCACACGCACACGCACACGTACACATACACATACACATACACATACACATACACATACACACACACATTCAAATATACATATCATAGTTCAAAAAGAGAGATTAAAATCACGATAAAAAAACACGCTTTAAACATTTTATTCATTTTAATCGTTAGGTTTGAAAATAACATCGCAATTTCTTTTTTATTTTTTGAATTTTTTTTTGAAATTTTCGTATATACTGATATAAAACATTTTAGTATGTTCATATATACATATAGTTAATATATAATGCAAGTAACATGGATAAAATGCTTGAAAATGTCTCATAATAGAGCCAAAAAAAAAAACGGAAAAAAAAATAAAAATAGCGAAATAATCGTTTAAATCGTTTTGAGATTTAAAAGATTTTTATTTTATAAAAAAATTGTGATTTTTTTGAACTATGATACACATACACACACACACATATACACATACACATACACATACACATACACATATGTACATGTACATGTACATGTACATATACATATACATATACATATACATATACATATACACAACTTCTTTTGTATTGCACTACATAGAGACAAATCTGCTCACGTTGAGAAGCCATTCTATCAGATCGAAAATCCATGCAAGATGAACGAGCTGTGAATCATCTAGAATGCGTCAAAAATGGTTTTGCAAACCGTTGCATGTTTTCCACGTGAGAAACGAGAAGTACCTTAAGCACTAGTGACCGTGGCCTTTTCCATGCCTCGCCTCTTCCTCGAGATGAGCGAGGTGACGCCGCTCATGCGGAAGTGCAACGATATATGAGAAAACACCGACCCCGATCAGGACGTGATGCAATGGCTTGATGCTGCCTGTGTAGATATACTTGCGCTTGTAATCTTCAAAAAAATCCTCGACGGCTTTTTTGGCTTTTTCACGGCTAAGCAGAGGCTTTATGTGCTGCGGAACATCCTTCACTTTCACTCCTCTTAGACTGCTAAGAAACTGCATCGCCATTCTCCTTTAGCGTGCTGTTCGTCTCAAATCTCCACAAACAGCAAAGAAATGGAGCGATGAAAGGCTCAGGCTTACAATAAATATTGTAAATTTCACACTGGCTAGATTCTAGCATTATTCACTCGAAGGTGCTCCCTATGATTTTTTATTTTCTCTATTTTACCAAAACATGAGCACGATCTCATTTCTGTTCCTACCATACATTTTATCCTCCTTAGTGCTTCATTTTGAATTCTCGAATAGATGATTCTTAGTTGTAGGAGCTTTGTGGGCAAAGAGATGTTGACAAAAACGATATATTAAAGGCATAAATAAGTATTGCCTCTTTAATAAAAGGAAAGGAAAATCACATTGTTGGATGATAATGGCGTACAAACTATTTACCAGGTTGATTATTTTAATTGTTTACTATTGGGTAAATTAATTTACGACAAATTTCTAAGTTAAGAAAATGGTTCTTCACGCTTTGGAAGATTACAAAACTTGATTTTACATTCACAAAGGTTTTATACAAAGGTGAAATTGGATGAAACTCAAAAATCGATTATACGTTAGTGTGTCGTGTTGTGCTTTTACGCTCTTTTTATATTC
The DNA here is from genome assembly GCA_020310875.1 of Ceratopteris richardii. Lineage (NCBI taxonomy): Eukaryota > Viridiplantae > Streptophyta > Polypodiopsida > Polypodiales > Pteridaceae > Ceratopteris > Ceratopteris richardii. Next base: position 207,106,641 of record CM035406.1, on the reverse strand, counting down.
CTTATGACGAAAAATTTGGCATCTAGTCGTATCCATCCAACGTTGTCTTCATCTCTTTCGTTAGCCTCTTTCTACTTCATCTTGCACTTCATGCTTTCGTGTAAGACTTTGCCCTTCTTACTCTTTGTGGCCACTCACAGAGCAAGCATGCCATCTTCTATGGGTTTGAAAGGTGAAATATTTGGTTGCTTGAATATCATGCTCTCTAATTTGATTCTACTTCACTTCCCTTCTTGATCGGGATATGAGATTGAGCATTAAATTTCCCTAGTTACTTCAGGGAGTGTTGACATCATCGATTCAAATATTTCAAATAATTTCAAAAAGCACCCCCATTGTAAATGCTTCTTCCAAAGTTTCTAGATAATAGCTTAGTACACTTGAATTTGGTTTGGAAAACTTGAAGTTTGGTTGTTCCAAACATCTAACTTGGATGTTTGTACAATGGTTTACTTCCATCCAGAAATTACTTGATTTTTTCCACCTGTCTGGAGGACTACTTTGTCCTAATGGGCTTGAAAATCCTATGTAAACTACAGGAGAAAGTTTTCCATTTACTTTGGATAAACCTTACTATCTCTTGAACAAATCAAATTCAAAATGGAAATCGTCCAACTTAGGACACTTTTCTCAAAGACTTAAGCTAAAAGTTCTTGGGAATTGTCAATCTGTTGAGCAATTCCTAACATCTCTATTCTAGAGTACTCTCGACTCTAGAAAGTCATGAGAGTTATGCTAATAACTGGAAGCAAACCCAAATGAATAAGTCGATCTTGGACTTACCATCTTTCAATGTTTGAAAAGGTTCTTATACAGAACATCGATCTAGGATGTTTAATTTAGTTACCTGGTTCTATCCAGCTAACCCTTGACTTTTACGAAAAGAGTCAGATACCATATCTAAGTCAAATCCAAAAGATTCGGAAAGCGGAAAGAAAGAACTAAAACTCTGTTCAACCAATTCAAACTTTGAAGATACGTAAACTTGCTATGAGTCAAAGTCTAGATGACTCGGGACTTTAACTTCTCAAAGATCTTGTTTCAACAGGGTATTGAAGCATTTTTTCTATCTTTAAGAGAAATAAGTTGGATTCTCAAAAAGATTAAGAGCAAATCAAAAACATCATCCAACCACAAGATACTAGTGTGGTGACCAACATCAGTGTGTCGACCCACTGAGGTTCTATTGATGAGTTTTTTACTCAAATAATGCTTCACTTGAGACTAAGTTCATGCCTATATTCAATGTTTATGACTCCATACTAGGAATGCGATTCTTGAGCATTTCTTTGAGTCAAAGAATTGAATTTGCCAAGTTACACTAGGAACTTGTAGCTTGACTTAGTCAGTTTATTCCTTAGTTGAAAGGTTCAATTCAAAGTCAAAGTCTTACTCTTTCAAAAATTTATCAAATATTTTCGAATCATCAACACTTTAGCTTGAAGTGTTTCAAGAAGATCTTGGAAGTTACTTACTTCATATCTTCTTACGAACTTGATCTTGAAGTATCTTGAGATCATGCTTTTATCTTCCTTGTATTTAAACTTCTTCTTTGAAGTTTGCATTTTCTTGAGGATTAGACCTAACTTCAAGATCCAAACAAGGACTAAAAGATAATTATCATCCCACGGTTCGATGTCCCATACCATCTTTCCTACATCAATCTGAGTATAAAATATGGTGTCTCATACCACCCTATTTTATATTCACATTAATGTGTGGGTGATACTTATCCTAAAGTTTAAACATCTCTTGATAGAGTACCTTCTTGCTTCAATTCTTTAAAAGAATTTTAGACATTACCTCTAACTATATTTTCTAGGTTTTGATCCCTTCACATGATCGATTCATGATCTTGTGCTTTCCTTTGGGGACTTGAAAACCTTTTGATGGAATATCCATCCTTCTTTACTAGGGTTTTCAAATGAAAACCAATCAAAATTCCAAGTACTTGAATTTTCACAGATTCAAGTTCAATTGGTTTATTCTTGACCAATTTGTAGTGACAAGAGCTTTTAACTTCTTGTCTTTATATTCCTTTCTTACTGATGCTTTATGTATCTACCCCGGGGACTTTATATAGGAATCTCTCTACTGCTTAAGTCTTAATCATCCGCTCATGCTTTTTGGATTTATACCAAAATCCCTTTAAGGATAGGCAAACATTATGCTTTACCTTCCACAGACTTAAGTACCGTCTTCACGGTTGCAGACTACATTCTTGGAATTTTATCACTCTCTTCAGACTTGGAACAGCTTACTCTTTTCACATTTTTTCATTGGATAAATGGAACTTGAGTGAATAATTCCCAAAGGGAATTTTATTGCCAATACTTGGGTAATCTATAGAGTAGTTCCAATCGCATGTTCTTGGGCAATCATGGCCAAGCTTGATCAAATCTTGTTGATCTTGCGACTAGAATAAAGACTTTATCTTTATTGTTTAAGATCTCTCAAAATTTTCTAAGCTTCTTTGCTTACCTGTATGATTTTTTGAGATCTTTCCTTGAACTTCAGTCCAAGCATACACTAATGCCTCTCAGATTCCAAAGCTAAGAAGCTTTGATATACCTTTAGGTTATATCACTATTTGGACTCAAGTAGCCATATCGATGGTTTGGGAATTACTGGGAACTACTATTAAACTTTCTTGAAAGATTCTATTCTCACATCTAGGGAGAGTTTTTTTTTTCAAGAACTTATAGATTCCTGCCAAGGAATCAAGTAATACTAAGCCAATGATTCATCTTGGAATCTTTTGCTTTGCAATCCAATGATTCATCTTGGAATCCTTTTCTTAATTGGAATGATCTTCAAAAGAAATTCTTGACTTTTGGACAAGACCAAGACTTAAGGCTTTATTGCTTGTCCAAAATATATGTCTTTTAATCCAAGGAAATAGTTAACCCGACTATTTGGCTTATCTATAGGAAGTAGCTTAATTCCTAAAGATTACTTTGATATATCTTTAGGAGAATATCTTGATTCCTAAATATTACTTGGGTTTCTTCTTTAAGCTCTAATTAGCTTTAAAAAAAACCAAACATACTTTTCTCATCCTCAAAAAAGTGCTTAATAAAGTTTCCATGCTTTTTGAAAGTGTTGCATCTTGACTAAAGATGCCGTCATGGAACCTAGCATCCAACTATTGAACACTAAATTTCAAGTAATGCTAAAGTTTATTCACCTCTTTCAAGTTCATCACTCGTCAGCATGAAAAAAAAAACTTCAATAGTTCCATGATTTTTCTCAAATCTGGAACATATCAGCTATCCTCTGAACTTGAAAGTATTCAACTTCTTAACTAACAATCATAGATATGCGAGTGCCTCTTTCTTGTATGCAAATCCATGTGAGTGCATGCATGTGTTGGCATTCTCCTTTCATGCACCAAACTTAAATCAAGCAATTCTTGTGCTTGAACATGCATGTTCCTAACCATCCATGCAAAAACATTCAACTTGCTAGCGTTTTAAAAAGATATAACCATTCATGTGCATAAACTTGAGCACTATCTATCTTTTTTAAGCAAGAAGAAAACATGCTTTATGCATGAAAACATTCTTTGAAAAGGATAAATGCACAAATTTTCTTTCATAGATGCATGCCTATGTTTGTGTTTAATGAGTGTTTCAATATATTGATGCCCTTTCATGTAGGTTTCAATGATTTGCATCACGATTATCAAGAATGAAGTTTTACTACCAAACTTCAATGATAAATATGCATCCTATATGAAAGAAGAGAGTAAAAACAAATATTGAAACCAATCATTAACTTGGAAAATACTTTTCTCACAATTAGCTACGTCCCTCTGTTGATTCTCAGGAAAAGCTAGACCTTGAAGAGAGATTTCTTTTGTCGTTCGAAAAGAAATGAAAATTGAAAGCACGATTGTTCTTGCTCCGATCCGACGTTGCAACTTTGGCTTTGATCACGAAGGATCTTCAGATTATACACTCGGGTTTGGTTGAAAATCATAACAAAAAACTCAAACCACAGAGCTTCAGAGTTCGGGATTAGCAGAAGTGCATAGGCACACTGGTCAGAGATCAAATCCCAGGTCATGCATGTCATAGTCGGATTTGGCAAAAAAAAAAATCATTCGGATCGATTTAAAAGAAATATATATATGTTCTCAAAAATCTCGAACGTGGTTAGCCTTTACTGTAGTGGGTAAGACACTGTGCACAATACTTGGGATTTTGGGTTCGATACCCGTCTACCTGCATCTCCATGATGCCAAAATACTTTTGTATTTGATGCTTCTTGCATACTATGGCTATCCCTTAGTCATCAATCATAAATTCAATCCTGTCCGCTGCCATCTGAATGAATGTCTCCTTATATTGATGGTCAAGGGTTCGAATCCTTGTTGGGTATGTGATTGGCTTCTTGATTGCATATCAATAAATTGCTCTTTAGCTTTTGAAGCAGCAGCAAGATGCGTCAGGCGACATCGATAGCCCAGTGGGAAAAACTGTAACCAGACGAGCTCGAAACCGATCTGTAGCACACATGCATACAGTGTTTTGACACCTTTTGTTGGTTACTACATTTATCTGAGGGGAAATGAAACGTAAATTGCTAGCGCCATTTAGTGATGTGGTTAAAGTAACATGACCATATCAGATTGGACATGAGCTCTAATCCTGATGGCGGTAACAAATTGCTAGTAATGGATGATTGTGCTCCTCTTTTTTGCTCCCGAAAATGTGTTGACAGGACCCTCCAAAGAAATCTTCTATTTGTCTATTGTGTGCACAATATTGGATTGATGCACGCGAATCTTTCTCCTGAAAATGATCTAAATAGCAACGATTCTATGCACACCAGCCCGTTGCTCATGTGGATGAAAATATGCGCACATCTGTAGTAGTAGCGAGTAAATTGAACAGATGTAATATAAATTTACCATACTTTATCCTACATGCCAAAAGGAAGTAGCGTTGTGGCTAGCTCGTCGTCCATGCACCTGCAAGGTCCTGAGTTTAAAACTCGTGGCCTGAAGCACTATCAGAAAATACTTTTGCAACAGAAAACAAAAGTCAGGGTTCTACTAGAGACACATGAAATGCATCGGGATGCGCACGAAAGAGAGAGGTTGCATCAAACAATCCGCCAAGAAGAAGCTCTCCATTAAGAAAGGCACTCTTTACATCTAGTTGGTAGACGTGCCATTTGTAATGAGCACTTAAAGCAAGCAATGTGCAAATTGTAGTGTATCTTGTTGTAGGAGCAAATATTTCTCCATAATCGATGCCATAATTTTGCTTATATCCCTTTTTTTTAAGTGAAATCATATTAAAAGAAATAGAAGATAAGTACATTCACTTAGCTACTGAGGATGGAGACCAAAAAGGAGACAAAAAAAAAAAAGATTACAACAGCAATCGTTTAACTGGTAGTGTGGCCCAAACTATTTATCCTTTGGCAACTAGTTGAGATTTATATTTTTCTAAGGTTCCATCATACTCATACTTGACCTTATAAATCCATTTTACTCAAATTGCTTGATGATTGGGTTGTCTAGGTGTAAGTTTCCAACTCTTGTTATCTTGTATGGTTTGAATTTGAGCCTTCATGGCTTCTTCTCATTTTGGGTGACCTTTAGCTTCTTGATAAGTCAAACTGTGGTGGAAATCATACATGCAGACAAGAACACGTGAAGGTCTGATCCTCTGGAAAGAGTTTTGAGAGCAAGCATAGAATCATTATTGCTCTCCACATTATCAAATGGAAAAGAAAATGGAATTCTACTCCTTCAAGCAACATGAGGATGATAGACATAACTTGTCTATTGAAGAATATAAGGGAGAAATTTTTGCATTTACATAAGTATGCACTAGAAGTTTTTGGAGATGCCCTGAAGATCAAATTTATTGAGGGCTTGCAAGAAGAGCTTCGCTATCAAGTAAAGGGGTCTGGATGTGTAGGTTTTCTTGATGCGGTTGCGAAAGCAGAAAACTTTGAGAAGATGGAGAAGTTTACTATGAAAAAGGCATCCAAATCAAGGTTTATCTCAATAGGACATCAACCCCCAAGACCTATTTCAACAAATCAGAATGGATAGAAATCGACTAACTCTACTAATGGTCAAGGAGGAAAAACTAAGCCGAAGTAGATGAATACACCTAAGAAGCAAGAACCTATGCACTCGCAATGTGATTCTAATTTCTTGGAGCAGGCTAAAAGATTGGGACTTTGCTTTCGATGTGGAGAACAGGGACATTGCACTTTTGAATGTTCAAACAAGGCCATCAACCGTTCTATGCAGGCAAAGATAGCTCATCTACAAAAGGAAGACATAACAATTGAGGAAGCGGATGATCAAGGTAAGTGTTCTATCCCTAGACTTCAATGTATGACAACTTCTTCTCATTCAAGGGCATTGATGATTAGGATTATGGGGGACATATCCTCACATAAGGTTAGTTTCTTGATTGATTTGTGTAGATACACTATACTCGAGGTTGTATTTAGAATCTTGATTTTATATTAGGTGAACGTAAGTTTTTGGGTACCCTCTATGTAATTGAAATGAGGGTAATCATTGGAATGGATTGGTTAATTCATAACAATGTCATGATTGATTGTGAAAGTGGGACCCTTACTTTGAAAATAGAGAGGGAGGAACATCATCTTGTAGGCAAGTGTAATTCATATTTTTCTCCTATTTCTGCTATAAAATTGATTAGGGGTATTTGATAGGGTTGTGGGACATATTTGGTTTATGTGAATGACCTTCAGGAGAAGAAGAAAGAAGAAGAAATACCCGAATATGTTAGAAAAATTTTAGATGAGTTCGCAGATGTATTTCCTGATGATCTGTCGGTCATGCCTCCTCCTAGGAAAATTGACCATGCTATAGACCTCTATCTTGGAAGTGAGCCTTATTCTAGAGAACCTTATAGGTTCAATATTGATGAATTGAAAGAGTTGAAGCTCCAACTGGATGATCTATTGAAGAAGGGGTTGATAAGGCCTAGTGTTTCACCTTGGGGAGCACGTATTTTGTTTCAAAAAAAGAAAGATGGCTCATACAGACTTTGTATTGACTATAGGGGATTGAACAAGAAAACCATTAAGAACAAGTATCCACTTCCACACATAGATGAATTGTTGAGGCAATTGAGTGGTGCCAAATTCACTAAAATTGACTTAAGATAGGGGTTTTTGATGTATGAAACATCACAAGAAATGAATTAATGTGACAACCTCTATGGTCACCATTAACTCAAACCTTGACATTATCCGATTGCATGGGTTCTTCACAAGATAGAACCTTCAAACTTATGTTGTGGTGTTTCAAAGATCTTTGATGGAGAAACTTAAGTGCACTTCCTTGATTGAACCTTAACTTCTCCTTGTCCTTTATCTTCTTGTAACATTCATGATTTGTATGATCTATATCATTTGCATGTGATGAGCTTCAAAGATTGTTGATTCTAAGTCTTGAAGAACAATATCTTGATTATTCAACACTTATAACTCTTGGACTTGGCTTTATTTGAGCAATTGATTCTCACATTGAACTTCTTGATTGATAACATCATCCAAGGTATCTCCTTGAGGCATGGACCACAATAGATATTTCACTTCATCTTTGAGGACACTTTGAAGTTGACTAATTAGGTATTCTTCTTGATATTTTGATCCACAAAACAACATCCTAAAATTTGAGGCATATTTTGAAACCAATCAATCACCTTGTCGTAAAAACCTTTTGAGCTCTTGGACATGTCCTATCAAGTGCTTTATGGTAGATCAAATCTCTTTGCATAAGGAATCCACGGTACTTTGTTTTTATGAAAGTAGTCTTGCCAAAATGTCAAGGGAGCAATATATTATGCCCTTTGACTAGACCAAACAAGACTTTGGATTTATACTTTTGATTACAAGATCACCCATGTAGGGAAAATATAATACAAGAATATGCAATTGATATAAGAATTCCCACAATCTGGGATTGATTGTATGGATAATTGGGCTAGAAAAGGTATGAGAGATCCCACAACCCAGGATTGTAGTTACAAATAATATGTATGGATTACAAGAACTCCCTTGAGGGAGATGGACTAGGTACAAGAAAGAAATGGATGCGATCTTGTGCTATGAGATTACAAGAGAAAAAAGATGTGTAGGATTTTAGATTAGGCACTAGAACAAGGAACAAGATTAGAACTGGAACTAGAACTTGAAAAATACTTACTTGGAGATCATGAATCCTTGATATTCCAAGATTGGTATTGACAAGACTGAGGATATGAGTGGCCAAACCCTCCTTATATAGGTTTTCAGGGGTATTTACAAATTCATGATATCATTGATAATGTTAGCAATCCAAAACAAGACCTCTTGATTAAGCAAGTCGACAGTGGATCTTAGACTTTTGGCATGTTCAAGATGTGATGTCGGCATTAGTTTCTCCAAATTATGAACCGATCAGAAGATATAGATATTCACATGAAATTTAAGATTTAGGATGGTTTCCTTTGTGTATATGGTAGTGCAAGTCTCAATGCACACTTGCACAACAATTTTACAAGTAAGAACATTGATATGGCTGAATAATAGCCTCAAAATTGAAGATTCCCTTTGTATGAAGCACCAAGAATAATCTCTTTGAAGTTATCAAACCTCTATATAGAAGATTATGCATGAAGGCACTTCAAAATGGCTCCAAAAATCACCCAAAATATTACTTCATTCAATCTTCTCAACGCTCAAAAAAGAGAAGGTTGAAGACTCTAACCATGCTCAAGATAAGGCCAAGATTATTCTTTCCCCCTCCTCAATCACCAAATGTGTGTAGCTTAATGGAAAGAAATTGCTAGTTAAATGAGATTCGGGGAAGATAGTATTGGTATAGGTGATCTCTCACCAAGTACCAATAACCTTTGTCTTCCTTGATCATTTAGGTTCTCCCTCTCCATAGAAGCAATAACACCAATAGTGACTTCAGTGATAAGGATGAAAAGGACTTGAGAAAGTATTCCAACGTCTATGATTTGCTCATCAACGTTTTTTTGCCTTAGAGTTTCCAAGGTTTTATGCAAGTTGCATGTTTTGATTGCACTATGCAAACTCTGGACAAATTGTGATTCATGTGCAAAGTTTCTTTGATACCATTGAAGGGGAGATTCTCAAATCCTCATGCTAAACTCATCTTTTTGGATGATTTCATACATACTCTCTATACGTCTCTGTGTGTACCTACATGAAAAAAAAAAAATAAAGAACTCAAGAGCTTGATTTTTCTAAATGTAGGTTCCACACATGGGAAGTCTCAATATGTGGCTGACAATGCCACAATATGTTTTGTTAGAACATACATATATAAGAGTGTCCAATGAACATTTTTCCTTTCGTATTGACCACTAATGGTAACAATATGTAACATGATTAAAATGATTGAGGAGGATTGATGCCACATGGTTGCCATGTGTGAACACTCTAGGACCGTCGGGGCACTTTTTTCCCTCTTTAAGAGGTTTTTCCCTCCAGCTTGTATATATGCCTATTGCCCTAATGGGCTACTTATCTTTGTACATTAATACATTCAGTATTGTGTGTTGTGCTCCAAGCTTCTTCTTCTTCCTTATGCTGTTTGCATGCTTCCATAGACGTTTAACTCCAACAATTGGTATCAGAGCAGGTTGCCACTTCATCTAGGGCATCATCGACACTCCTCCGATCACAGTCTCAGAATAGCATGAACTTTGGTACGCATACTCAGGGTGATTAGGAGATCAAAACTGCTTCGCTTTGTGCTGCCAGATCACGATCTAAGCTCGTTTTGGCCTTCGAATGCACTATCATAGTGCTTGTGTAGGCTATTTCGTCTTTTGTGCCAAAGATATATACGAGTTTCGGTTCACTAGTATAAGCATCTCAAAGTCTACTACATGTCTAGCAAAACTCCTTTGGGTAATTCTGTTCAACTTTCTCAGATATAGTCATTTTTCTGCATCAAGGTATTTTAGTAAATGGCCATGGCTGAAAGCAATGATGTATTTCGTATGTTGGCTGTTGAGGATAAGTTGGATGGTGTTGAAGCTCAAGGTCAAGGACAAAGCATGGAAGCGCGTCAAAGAAGTGGACACACAAGAAGAAGGAGCAAGTAGGGAGCTCCAAGAATCACATGTCAAATTTTCAAAAGAAATCCCTATAAAAATAGTGATTTTTATCACTAAAAATCATTGTAAATACCATTTTTTATTTTTTTCAACTCCATTTTATTCAAGCCAAGGAGTCCTTGAGCTTGAGGAGTATTAGATGTATCATACTACCAAATTTCATAATTTTTAGATTCTGTTTGAGCTCCCAAATAAGCCTTGGAACCTAATTTTTAACTAGGCCGGACACTAGGTCTGGACAGGGCCAAAACTACTCAAAAAACTATAAAAAGGGCTGGAGAGCTCATTTTTGGGGGGGTCTTGTTGTAGATTTCAGCTTTGTAAGAGAGTTCATTTGCAATCTAAGATCTTCCATTGTTCCACTCTTTGCTCTTACCTTGTGCGCGTGTGTGTGTATGTGTGTGCATGCTTGTGTGCTTTCACTCACGCACTTGTGCACTTCACTTGCTCTTGGTCTTCATACCAGTCATCACATCTCCACGGATTGACATTTATGAGGTGGAGCTCCTCACGTTGGTACTCACCATTGTGCTAGAGTGACACCAAATTTGGCGCCATTGCCGAGGAGAGAGCTTGGAGGACGAGCGTGTGATGGTAAGACGTAGAGTAGCGACGTTGGAAGGTAAAAAAATCACCATTTTCAGTTCAGTTTCTGATTTTTTCTTCTCCTTCATCTTCATCATCATCACCATCTCCACCCACCATCTTCTCAGTTTTTCCCATTTTCTAGAGTACATTCACCTGATTTTTTACTTGTGGTTGTGAGAAACAGCCTTAGAGAGGGCGCAGAACTAAAATGCAGAGGAAAGACACCTCAATATACCCAAAAATTGAGTGAACAGCCCTGGACGTGACGTGACCTGCGCCAAGTATCGTGAGTGCAATATCGTGGGTTTGAATAGAGATTTTTCATCTACAGGCACATAGGAGTGACAAGGAGGACACAAGGTACTCATATTTGCAAAAATTTTTGAATTTGGACTCCAAAAAATCCAAGTATCGTGTTCTCCCGCGATTGAAGTATTGCGATACCTGAGTATTGTGATCTCCTGTGGTCGAGTATCACGATACCTGGCTTTGCTGAATATCGTGTATCGCGTATCGCGAAAGTCCGGTAGCGATACTTGTCAAATATCGTGTATCGAGATATTCAGATCGCGATACTCCTCGAGTATCGTGTATCGTGAGTCTCTGATGGCGATACTTGTTGGATATCGTGTATCGCGGAGGCAACTTTCCCAATACCTGTCAAATATCGAGTATCGTCGGGAATTCTCTAGCGATACTTGTCGTGTGTCGAGTATCGTGGCAATTTTTGTGGAGTATCGTTTATCGTGTATCGCAGATTTCTGATCGCGATACCTGTGAAGTATCAAGTATCGTTCCCACCAAGTATCGTGTATCGTGGGATTCCTCTTGGCGATACCTGTGCAATATCGAATATCGTGAGGGTCCTTCCGCGATACTTGCTAGATATCGAGTATCGTGACTTTTCCAGTGTGTCAAGTGTTGTGTATCGTCTAGTTGAGATATCGTGTATCGTGGCAAGGCAAGTATCGTGTATCGTCTGCTTCCAAGTATCGTGATACTTGATAAGTATCGTGTATCGCCTGTTCTGAAGCATTTCCTAAGAGGTCCTGTTTCCTTGTTTTAACCCCCAGAACCCTGAATTGGCATAACTTTCTCATACGAAATCCGTTCGGAGTGATCTTGGGTTTGTTGGAAAGCTCGTGGCGAGCACAACAAAAACATTGACTGGTTACGGTAAAATTAATACCAGGATTATTAGATAGGGTATTTTTAAGTTGACCCTCAGGTTGGACTAGGAAGCAAGGGGTTCCACAAGATTTTAAGTAGTTCAAAGGACAATTGTGGACTTGTAGACAAGGCTTATGAACCTAAGATCAAGTAGACACTTAGGAAGAGATAGATAAAGTACCATATCACTTGAAACTAAGGTCAACTACACAACCAAATCAGGGACTCACAACTCAGGGGTTAACACTACGTGTTGAGTTCTTAGACAGCCAAAAATGCCACTTAACTGGGAGAGACTCTTGGCTTCTGAAGACATGCATAGTTCCGTACTTAGGGAATGCCTTATTTCTACAATGGAAGGGGAATATAGGAGGTCTCTTCAATACATATCCACCAACTTGCAGGGAATACCCATCTACCTTGATGGTCTACAGAGGACAGTAGCAATAATGATAAACACCACAGAATCTGAAATAATTCCAAGACCAGCTGTCAAGTATGAAAGTGGATTTTATAGGGACAAGATGGGCCAGATATATGTAGTAATCGAAAACCCTGATCAGATTAATGAAAGAGGAGAGTTAGCTCGAGATCAGGCAACTACCTCACAAAACCCATTTGAGACCCAACAAAGAACAGAAAATGTGATGTTAGGACAAACGAGCCAAGGTAGTATACCCAATGGACCACATGAGCAATTCATCATGCCAGGAATTAAACCCCCATGGCCACACTAGCTAGGGAATGGGAAATCTGAATAGAACCACATTTAGGACAGAACTACCCCAGGATGTAGGAGCTGGAATACACCTAGTAAAATCTGCTTATCCCATCATAAGTCAAACCCCAGAGCCCGGCAAAATACTGAGACCAATCCAATTGGCCAAATGTATGCGAAATCGTTACGATGGCACAGGAGAGCCGTATGACCACATTGCAGAATTCAAGCAGGTATTGCGAGCAGAGCAAGTGGATGACTTTTTTATGCAATATGAATCCTTTGGGCTAACCCTAACAGGAATAGCCTTGACGTGGTTTCAATCCTTGGATCCAAGTTGCTTTGAACATATTGAACAATTCTTCCAAGAACTCATTTGGGAATTCACTAAGCGAGGGATCAAGCACAATTCGTCATCCTTACTACATAGTTTCAAACAAGCTCCTAATGAGACAGTAAAAAGTGCAGCACGAAGATTTAAGCAATACGTAGCCCGATGCCCTGTGACAGAGAGACCTTCTCAGCAAAAAATGATATCTTTATTTTTAGAAGGTCTAACCAATGGAACACTGAGGATCTTAGTATACGTAAAACGACTGCAAACCCTAAGTGAGTGTCTTCAGGAGTGCGTAGATTTGGAAGACAACTTAGCTGAGGATCTCAAAACCACACAGGATCCTACCAAACCATATGATACAATGAGCAATGAAACTTCTAGTTCGAGTTATATGGAGGAAGTGGCAGAGTTAGTGGCCAAGAAAATAGGGGTACAGGGACAAAGGAACTACCAGAACTCCTCCTTGAGAGTGCCAATGTTAGGAAGTTGCACACTTTGCGGTGGGGATCATCCATCTCATGTCTGCTCCAGAGAAGCAATTGGGTTATTACAACCTTACCCTTACGATAGACAACCAACTCAATCGCCTAACATGTACTCTTATAGTGAGCAGAAGTACATCAACTACAACCCCGAAAACTATCCAATGAATAGACAGCCACGACTGTTTGTACCACCCCACTGTAGACCATACGAGTACCCTCCGATAGAACAAGGCAGAGAAGTTCCTAGGTATAACCCATGTCCAGGACCACAAAGAGTCCCTAGACTGTATGAACATGAAGCATATAGCCAACCTCAACCTATGCCAAGACAACAATCACCCCACCCACTAGCTCCGACACAAGGGCAGAACATCACAATACAAGTTGTTTGTCTTCAGTGTGGCAAAGAACAGCTCTTGAGAGATTGTCCTGGACATCCCTCTAGTGCACCAAAGGTTACAACCATTAATGTAGTAAGCCTAGCAAGGGATTCAAGTTCCAGTAGTGATAATGTGGCTCCTATACACGTAGTTACTAGGGCACAAGCCTTACAACAAACTAAACCAGCTGAGCAATCAGAGCCAAGTGAAGCAGGAGAGCCTAGTAAGAGAAGAACAAGAACATGGAAGGATACTAGAGAAAAGGCCAATCGTAAGTGGACCAAAAAGTTATCCGAACTAGAAGAAAGCCTGAAAGATGCAAAAACAAAAATAGAAGATATTGCCTCTCGAAGCCCCTCGCAGGTCAAAACTCCATCCACACCACCTCATCCCCACCCACCAACCACTGTAAATAAACCACAACCAGGATCAGTTCTTGCAGATCCCACCCCACAAGACTTGGACATGATATTAAAGGCATACCAAGCTCGACTTCAAGAAGGGCCAACACCTGCAAACCTAGATAAGAGCTACCCTAGAGCAGATTTAGAGATTGAACGGACAAAAATGTGCATTAAAATGGTGGAACTAGCCCAAGCTATGTTCGAGGCCAATCAATCATTCAATCAGACAAATGCTATTACACCGGGTTTGCACTTCCAGGGATTAATAGATAGATTAGAGAAGTTGGTAAATAAACCTCAAGTCACTTTACCTCCACAGGCTTAACCAACTATTGAAAGAGAAAGCTCGTCACCAAAAAAAGTCTATGTTCCTGACTCCATAGATGATGGAGAACCTCTTTCAACCCAACAACACTCTCAAAAGTTTCTGCGGGAGATACAAGAAGAGAAATGGGCCAAGGAGAAGGATGCTCCCCCTCCTATTCTTGAGATTGATGACCTTCATGATCAATTTTCACAAGACATTCCATCTATCTATGGAGACCAAATAGAGCAACAAGAAGATGAACGATTAGATTTTGAGTCTAATTCTTTACATGAGTTGCCACAATTCACATGCCCATGGGAATTTGAATCTCTCCAGATCAGAGCTCCCACAATATTGGTAAGAAATGAAGACTCAGTGATTCCAAGGAACACTGATGTCGTGAAGAACACTAAGGTTCAGTGCCATCTCCCGGTAGAAGAGCTTCTCAAAGCAAAACCTGAGCTATGGAATCATGTGAAGGATCAGGTTCCAGAAATTGATTTCCATAGGCCAAAAGCAGGCTCTAAACAAGAAGTTCCAAAGATACCTCTTGATAAAATATGAGACATGAGTGAGGGTGAAGAAGGTAATACTTATCTTCCAATCACCTACCAAGGTTACACAACCAAAGCAATCATAGATTCAGGTGCTAGTGCTGCTATTGCAACCACCTTCTTGTGGAAGCACTGGGGCAAGCCCACATTAAGACCAACTAGAATGAAGCTTCAGATGGCTGAGGACCATGTGGAAAGACCTCTAGGATTGCTCGAAGGGATAACTCTAACCACTTGTGGTGTAGAGTTTGAACACACATTTGCTATATGTGACTTTGAGAAAAATAATGTCTACGAGATGATCCTAGGGAGGCCTTTCCTACGACAACTGCAAATTGTACAAGATTGGGGAACCAACTCCTTATACTTGCAGCACTTAGGGGTCACAACCAAGGTCAATTTGAAGAATTACACCTTCAAAGATGTACCACCCCTACAGTGGAATCCTGTCCACAAGGAGCAAGAAGATTCAATCTCTCTGCATTCTAAAAGTTCATCTGATACATCCTGGATGCATGAAGATACTCATTTGTGGATGTGCAAGGTCGCAAAGGAAGAGGAAAAACGCTTAAAGGCAAGAGAAAAAGGAACTTCTCAAGGAGATAGACCAGTTTGAGACCCAGTCTATCTGCCGATGATATTTCCAGATGAGGAATTTGAGCCCCATGGTTGGGTAGAAATCCTAGCCACCATGGAAATTGCTGTTAATGAAGAACAATGGACACCTCATTGTGATGAGGAGGGTTATGATATTTTAGTGTTCATGTGTCAGCCCTTGCTAGAAGAATGTGACTCTAGTGACTTCATAGAAGAAGAAGAGATTGATGATGATTTAGAGTCCATTGTGATGGATAGTTGCTTTATTTCAGAGGAGCACTATCTAGAAGACATAGAAGTATTTACACAAAAAGAAGAAGAACCTCTCACAAGCATCAAAACAATAAATTCAAAGGATGGGAGTGAAGCTAGTCAAAAGAAAAAGAAAAGAAAAGTAGTAAAACAGGACGAGGAGGAACCATTGTTTGAAGTACAAGAAAATTTCAAAAAATACGAAGTTGAGGACCGAAAAATTTTGGTACGAATGCCTAAGAGAGAGGCCAGAACAGGAGAAGCATATGATAACAAAGAAAAGACAAAAAAAATTGTAGTCGCCATTTTCGAAGAGAACGAAGAGAGATGTACATACATAGGAGATGACCTAAGTAAAGAAGAGGAAGTAGAGTTGGTGGCGTTATTAAGGGAATACAGGGACGTGTTTGCATGGCACTATAGAGACTTGAAGGGAGTAGATCCGAAAATTTGTTCTCATACGATCCCCATGATAGCAGATGCCAAGCCCACCAAACATAAGCCCTACACATATAGTGACATTTATGCAGCCAAAATAAAAGAAGAAATTGATAGATTGATTGAAGCTGGATTCATCTATGAGATTGAGCACACTGAATGGGTGCCCCCCATTGCAGTGGTTCCCAAGAAGAATGGAAAGTTACGTGTGTGTATTAACCTTAAAAAAGTTAATGCCACCACGATAAGAGATAGTTATCCGCTTCCAATCACTGAACATTTATTGGAGCGTGTTGCAGGCAAGGAAGTTTATAGCTTCCTTGATGGATTCTCAGGTTACAATCAAGTATCCATTGCCCCAGAAGATCAACATAAAACAGCTTTTGCCACAGAGTGGGGGATCTTTGCATTTCGGGTGATGCCATTTGGGCTCACCAATGCACCTGCAACCTTTCAACGGCTCATGTGTCATGTCTTCAAAGAGTTCTTGCGAAAGTGCTTAGAAGTATATGTGGATGATTTATGTGCTCATTTCCAAGAGCGAAGATACCACATCCCTGAGCTCAGACAGATCTTCAACAAATGTAGAGAATATCGAGTGTGTCTGAACCCAGAGAAGTGTGTGTTCATGGTACGTCAAGGTAAAATATTATGTCATATTGTTTCTAAGAATGGAATATCGACAGATGAGGACAAGGTAAAAGCCATAGCGGAGTTGCCAAGGCCAAGGAATGTTAAAGAGGTACAAGCCTTCATGGGCCATTGTGGATATTACCGTAGGTTCATTCACATGTATGCAATCATAGCTAAACCTCTTTATGCCTTGTTGACAAATTTTGAGTGGAACGATGAATGTGAAAAGTCCTTCAATGAGCTGAAGAGACGCTTGTGCACAACACCAATACTGACCACTCCTGATTGGAATAAGCCATTCCATGTACACGTGGATGCATCCAATTATGCAATAGGATGTGTGCTGTCACAACCAACCGGTGAAGGGAATTTAGATTTGCCTATAGCATATGGTAGCAAGCAGTTGAATGCTGCTGAACGAAACTACACCACAACCGAAAGAGAAGGTTTAGGCATGGTATATGCTGTGAAGAAGTTTAGACACTATCTATTGGCCAACAAGTTCAGATTTTTCACTGATCATCAAGCTTTATTATACTTGGTCAATAAACCTTGCAACACAGGATGCTTAGTAAGATGGTTCCTCCTACTAGTTGGAATATGACTTTGAAGTGGTTGTTAGGCAAGGTAAGACCCACCTCAGAGCGGATCACCTTTCTCGCATCACTTCAGGAGAGCCACCGCAAGGAGTGTCTGATGAATTGCCCGACGCTTATCTGTTCAATCTAGAAGTCGTTCCTAAATGGGCAAATAAGTTGGTACCAGTTCTAACCTTCGGACCTGCAAATAAGAATGTAAAAACAAAAAAAGATGAAATTGTAAAATCACAAAGCTATCAAATATTGGCAGGAAGCATGTGTAAACAAGATACGGAAGGTGTTCTAGCTTGTTGCATCGAGGACGATGAACATAGCAGTTGGTTGCAACAAGCCCATGAAGGATTGCTAGGAAATCACTATTCTAAACAGTGAACATTGCAGAATCTAAAACGTTTGGGAGTATATTGGCCTAGCATAGACAAAGAAATTCATGAGTGGATTAAGAATTGTCCAATGTGCAAAGAGAGACCCCCCGTGGAGCATGCCACCCTTTATCACGTGTCATTAATTCCAGACTGGAGTGCTCCATTGGTAGAATTCATGAGATCGGGGACCTTACCCAAGGAGGCTAGTCTAGCAAGGAAACAAAGCATGGAGCAAGAGGCTAAAGACTATGCCTTCGTAGGAGACAACCTATATAGGAGAGGAAAAGATGGTTACTTAAGATTGTGCGTTCACGAATCAGAATATTTGAAAGTCTTAGAAACTGCCCATAGCAGTGTTGCAGGCGGACATTTTGGTCCTGATCGAGTAATTAAGACTATTCTATTCTCAGGACTTTGGTGGCCCACTCTTCATATGGATGCACATACCTATGTGAAGAAATGTGACACATGCCAACGTGCCCAATACCCAATTAGAAAAGATGAGATGCCTTTGAGGCCAATGATGGGCGGACGTGCATTCTCGAAGTGGGGCATAGACTTTGTAGGTCCTATTCTCGAAGTGGAGCATTATTGTAGCCACGGACTACCTTACAAAGTGGGTAGAAGTCAAAGCCACAATGAAGAATGATGCTCAAACAACGGCAAAGTTCTTATTTGAGAATGTGTTCACACGATACGGATTACCAATAGAGTTAGTAAGTGATAGAGGCACACACTTCTTGAATGAAGTAATCGAAAATCTTCTCCAAGAATTCTTGGTGATACATAAGAAGTCTGCCCCCTATCATCCACAAGCTAACGGACAAGCTGAGAGCACAAACAAGATCCTATGTAATGTATTGACAAAACTAGTAAATAACAAACGCTCTGATTGGGACAAACAGCTTCATCATGCTGTTTGGGCCTATCGAGTTGCCTATAAAACGGTACTCAATGCCACCCCATTTCAGATGGTCTTCGGACAGAATGCTGTGCTACCATTGGACTTCCTAATCCCAACTTTAAAAGTAGCACAAGAGCATGAGTGGAATGGACATGAATTATCCTCTAGGATCTTTGAGCTAGAACGCTTAGGTGAGACAAGGTTACGAGCAGCTACAGGCATCTATGCTGCAAAGAAAAGGCAAAAGGCATACTTTGATGCACATATCAAGGATAAAGGCTTGAAAGAGAGAGACCTGGTGTTGGTTTATACATTAAAGCAACATGCCCGTAAATTGGAAAAAAGAGGATATGGACCCATGATCATCAATAGAATTTCCACTAGCGGTGCAGTTCAATTGGCCACACTAGAGGGAGATATCATGCCAAACTATATCAGTGGTTGTCGAGTCAAGCTATATCAAGAACCTCTTACTAAGGATATGCTAAAGAGACTCAACACTGCTAAGAAGCGAAAAGAAGAAGAATTAAGGGTTAGAGAAGAAGCACAGGCTGAGGCTAGAGAACGCATTAGGAGGAATAAGTTAAGACGCCTAGGCCTAGATGTTAATGTTGAGGCCCCAAGATACCACATGGCCATGTGTTAAACATCAAGTACAATTGCTTCTCAAATAAGTGATCGACGTCCTTTTGTGACCATAGCGGTAGGACAAGGGAAGAATGCAAGGACTGTGAGGGCATTGATTGACTCAGGTGCAGCAACTAGTGCAGTTAGGCTATCCTACTGCCAAGACTTGCAATTAAAAATAAAGCCCATAGAAGCCTATCTCATAGGTTTGGGAGGTGTGGAAACCCCTTGTTTGGGTGAGGTGGAACTTCCCATCTACCTTCAAGATGTTCCAATGAAAGTCAAAATGCTAGTATGTGATGAGGACATTATAGAGCCACTTGTCTTGGGTCAAGATTGGATTTACGACCATGCAGTCAACTTGAACCTAAGAAGTCAAATCCTTCAAGTTTGGGCACATGAACAATGTATTACATTAGAATTAGAAAATTGCATGCTCACAAATCCAAAGGTCACACATTCTCTTAGTTCTTCCGAAACTAATCTTCATAAAGGAAATGTTGTGTGTGTCAAAAACCCTACGAAGTCAAAGGACTCAATCATGGAAGCACAAGCTCAAAGGGTAGCAAACCCCTCTTCTTCTTCACATACTAATGCAAGTGTAACTCGACCAAAGAGGCATGCAAAGATGACATCTGCTATATCAAGTAGACAGACGAAATTCAAGAAGAAAGAAGCTCAGGGCATGAAGCAGATTTGGGTACAAAAAGGAAAACAACCACCAGCCTTGCCACAACCCTTCCCAATCAGGCAAGTCAACCATGCTAAAAGAAGCACCAAGAAACGAGGACCAGCTCAATCCTACAGTCTTCGACAAATTTGGGTACCAAAGCAATCGAGGGAGGTTGACCATAATAACGTACAAGTTTGGGTGCCAAAGAAGTTAGTTGTAGCTCAACAAGGGCGATTACAAATGCGGGTACCCAAGACACTCTTACATGCACGAACACCACAAATCTCCCTCACAAGCAAAGTTTCCACAAAGATGCCAAGGAGAAGCAAGGGTCAACACCAAGCACAAAGAACCAAAGCAGATCAGCCCACCTCTTCAACAATCATAAAAAGGCAACCAAAAAGGGTATGGGTTTGGAAGCCAAAAGTATCAGTAGCTTCCACAAAATCAAAGAGCCAACTACGTTGGATACCAAATTTTAGAAACCATTCCACGATGAAGGGGCCAGAAGTGATTTCCACAAAGCCACGTACCATTCTCAAATGGATCCCTATAAGGAGGATTACATCATTGCAAGATTCAATCGACACCTCCAAACAAAGATTGCATCAAGTCTAGAATTAACATAAAAAAGCCTCGACCAACAACAACCATGTGCCTTTGGCATAACCTTGTCTTTTGCACCATTCAGGTCATGCATTTCCAAAGTATGCATTAATCTAGGGCCACATTACACGGCCATGCATAGACACAATTGAGAATACCAGGCACATGCAACACATTGGACATATGTAAAATATTTTATTGACACTAAAATCTTTCTTCTTGTTTTGTGAACTTGTTTATTAAAAAAAAAAAAAAACTGAAAGAAAGAATAAGATTGTGTGTTTGACGAATCCCCAATGTGAACCATCAACAACGGAAGACAAGCTGATGATCAATCATCATGATGGAATTACAACACGAAGAGTTAAAGATCGACGAAATTTTCACCATGGTAAGAATTGTATGCTTCAACAACAACATAACCATGATCGATTAGGAAACCTCTTCGTCAGCTTACCCTTGAGTACCTAGCTCAAGACCAAACTTCTTGCACCATAATTCTTCCAATGCTTTTCCCAAATATGCATGCATAGGGCTACATTACAGAGCCGTGCACAAGGCACATTCTTCTTCTAACCCATGCACTAATGCACTTATCCATCAGTCATTATGGGTCACAAGTACTTGGTATGGAAACTAGGGAAGCCATCTTTGGAAGAACTAGAGGACATTGCGAGACAACAACTAGAGTTAGGAAGCAATCCACCACAAGAGTTGCTCATACTCACCATTGACAACCTCTTTCGAGTAGCTCACAATTTTTGAAAGCTCACAAAGACACCATCCAGATGGAATACACGGACGAAGTCCATACAAAGGTCGCAATGAAAAAATGATGAACTAGACAACTACCCAAGCTACAATTGGAAGATGAACCGCTCCTACTGATACATGAAGGACACTACCTCTCAATGTACTACATGGAACAACCACTACAACAAGGGTCTGTCAGGGACGACAGACTCAAGAGGGGGGGGGAGTGTTGAAGCTCAAGGTCAAGGACAAAGCATGGAAGCGTGTCAAAGAAGTGGACACACAAGAAGAAGGAGCAAGTAGGGAGCTCCAAGAATCACATGTCAAATTTTCAAAAGAAATCCCTATAAAAATAGTGATTTTTATCACTAAAAATCATTATAAATACCATTTTCTATTTTTCAACTCCATTTTGTTCAAGCCAAGGAGTCCTTGAGCTTGAGGAGTATTAGATGTATCATACTACAAATTTTCATAATTTTTAGATTCTGTTTGATCTCCCAAATAAGCCTTGGAACCTAATTTTTAACTAGGCCGGACACTAGGTCTGGACAGGGCCAAAACTACTCAAAAAACTATAAAAAGGGCTGGAGAGCTCATTTTTGGGGGGGTCTTGTTGTAGATTTCAGCTTTGTAAGAGAGCTCATTTGCAATCTAAGATCTTCCATTGTTCCACTCTTTGCTCTTACCTTGTGCACGTGTGTGTGTATGTGTGTGCATGCTTGTGTGCTTTCACTCACGCACTTGTGCACTTCGCTTGCTCTTGGTCTTCATACCAGTCCTCACATCTCCACGAATTGACATTTATGAGGTGGAGCTCCCCACGTTGGTACTCACCATTGTGCTAGAGTGACAGATGGTAAAAATTACCCATTGTGAGCTTATATGATGTGTCATGTATTGGTCGCAAAAGAATTGTGGAATATTGTGTAGGGTGTTGAAAGATGTCCTATTACACCTGCAAATATAGGTACTGAAGGTGATACAGATGGTGCCAAAGATGGTGATATTCTGTAGATTCCTGTTTGTGCTATTGTTTGTGTTGCATCTATTGTAGAGAAAATTCATTGAGATGGTAGAGATGCTCAGGCACATGCATTTATAGCTTTGTTTGTCAGACATGCCATTATTCTTGAAATTTTCTCTTGCAAAACAACTAAGGATGCTTGAGATACACTTATCACATTGTACCAAAGGAATGAGGCTCATGTTGCTTACCTCAAAAAACAGTTGGAGAGTGATCACATGAATGAAAGTGAATCTACGAACATTTTTCTGACAAAGATCAAGGATTTGAAGGAACAATTGATTTCTGCAGATGAAGTCCTTCCTGAAAGTTCACTTGTGCAGACTGTTCTGAATGGTCTTCCCGACTCATATCAGAGTTTTGATTCTACTCTTTGTTTGATGATGAAAGGCAATCCAAATGCCTTAACATTTGAAGAGTTAGTTTATGTTTTGTTGCAAGAAGAACAGTCTAGGCAGAACATGTCTATTATGCATGTTGTAGATCAAACTTTCCTAGCTAGTCAGAAGGGCAAAGGTAAATGGAGCCCTTCTACTAGTAAGTAAAAATCTACGAATGCTGCACATTCTAAGAAGGAAGACAAAGATGAGAAGAAATCAAAAAAGCAGAAATTGTTTTGAAAATACTATAAAGCAAATGATCATGTTATTAAGAGTTGTCCAAAACTTGCTGCTAAAGAGGCAAAGAAGAAGGAGGCTGGAATGGTTGTTGCAGAGGCCTCCACACTAAAAATAGAGTCAACTAATCTAGTGCAGGATGAAGAATGGGCGTTTACTACTGTTTGCAGTTTTGACCCATCTTCTCATGAGCAATGCATGTCTGCAGTAGACTCAGATGTTTGGTACTCTGATAGTGGGGCGACCAAACATATAACCTCACAACACAGTTTCTTCTCTTCACTCGAGCCTTCCCCTATAGGGAATACTGTTACATGTGCCAACAACTCCTCTTATCCTGTTATGGGAGTGGGTAAGATCATTCTAACTACCATTGATGGTAGTTCTTTTACATTTTTAGATGCTTTATTTGTGCAAGGGATCAAGAAGAACCTGTTATTAGTTTCTGCCTTAGCTAAGATTGGTTTTGTTGTGAAATTTGTTGATGACAGATATACAATTCATGATCTGTCAAACATCGATGTGATTATTGCTTCTAGCATTTTATCTTGTGGCCTATATAAGCTCATAGATTATGAAAAATCTATGAATGATTCAACATGTGCAATACATGATTCGCATGCTATGTTAGATGCAAAGCTTTGGCATGCACACTTTGGTCATCTGAATTTTGCTAGTTTGCTATGCCTACAGAAATCTAAAATGGTGTCCTCTTTGCCCAAACTTGAGGCACCCGGTAAACATGTTTGTGAAGGATGTATTTTGGGCAAAATGCAACATTCATCCTTCCCAAAAGATGGTTCAGTTTGGGCTACTCAAAAATTGCAGCTTATACATAGTGATGTCTATGGTCCTATGCAGACACCTTCTTTTGGAAACTATCTTTAGTTCGTGACTTTCATTGATGGATTTTCCAGGCATGCATGGGTATATCCACTCAAAACAAAGTCCGAAGTGTTCATGTGCTTCAAATAGTTTTTGGTTTTGGCTGAAAATCTATTAGCATGTAAAATGGGCACCCTCTGATTTGATCAGGGGGGGATATATGCCTTTTCACTTTACCGCATTTTTGGCTGAATGTGGGATAAAACATTAGTGTACAGTGCCGTATACACCTCAACAAAATGGATTTGCTGAATGAAAGAACAAGCCACTCATGGAGATGGCGAGGTGTATGGTCAAGAGTCAGGCTTTACCACATAGTTTCTGGCTTGAGGCTGTTATGTATGCAACATATGTAGTTAATGGGTGTCCCACTAAAGCGCTGGAGTCTATCACTCCATATGAGGCTTGGCATGGTCGCAAGCCATCTGTTGCTCATTTGCATGTTTTTGGTTGTCTAGCATATGCATTAATGCCTGAGCAAGATCGTAGAAAATTGGATGATAAAGTAGTAAAATGTATTTTTGTTGGGTATAGTTTTGAAAGCAAAGGCTATCGTCTGTATCATCCATAGACTAAATGCATTCTGGTTAGCCATGATTTTTTTTTTGTGGAAGATGCTATTCAGTCCTTACTTTCATGTATGAAGGAGACATCTGTTAGCTCCAAAGATATGTATGATACCTTTGTGCCTCTTTCTATAGGTCGATAGTTTAGCGCTAGTCCTAATGAGGCAACTTCTCAACCTTTACAAGTTTCACGTGATGATGCAAATCATTCCATTTTTTGATGTAGATTTACATGATGCACTTGTTGATGAGAGAGCTGATATTGAGCAGGCAAAAACTATGTCAAAATGGATGGTGCAAACTTTGTGTGATAGTAAATTAGATGCACCTCTGTCATATCGTACTCGTTCAAGTTCTCATAGTGCCTCTTTTGCATCAGATTGCTATGCTATGGCTGCATCTAGTCTCTGTGATGAGATTGAGATTGTTTCATTTGATGAAACACAAAATTTTGAACATTGGATGGCTCCAATGCAATCTAAATATGATGCTATAATGAAGAATTGTACCTGGTCTTTATGTGACTTGCCTCTTGGCAAGAAGGCCATTGTCACTAAGTGGGTATACAAGCTGAAGCATAAACCTGATGGAACAATTGATAGGTATAAGGCTAGGCTTGTTGCAAAGGGATATGTAGGAAAGAGGCATTGATTTTGATGAGACCTTTGCACCTACATGCCGAATGACTACTCTTTGTAGCATCTGTGCACTTGCAGCTCATCATGGTTGGAATTTACATCAATTGGAAATTAAAACAACATTTTTGAATGGTGACTTGTATGAAGAAGTGTATGTTTTTTAGTCCCGTGTCTTTGTGCAGAAAGGGCATGAAAACCAGGTGTGCAGGTTAAAGAAGGGTAAAGCAAGCACCACATGCTTGGTATGAAAAGATACATGTCTATCTCGTTGCACATGGTTTTGAGAATAGTCCAACTAAAAGCACCTTATATGTTAAGCATGCTAATGATGTGCTTCTGATCATTGTTGTGTACGTTGATGACATGTTGCTCACTGGTCCTCATGACATGCATATTGCTGATTTTAAGGTTGATTTGCATGCCTCATTTGAGATGTCTGATTTGGGGCATGTGCATCACTATTTGGGCATTCAATCTATGCAAGTTGATGGTGGAATGGCTTTGTGTCAAACGAAATATATTGACACATTATTGCAGTGTTTTGGCCTTGAAGACTATAAGCCTATTGCCACTCCTATGGAGACATGTTTAAGATTGAGTCTTCATGATGCTGGAGATTCATTTGATGTTGTTCTCTATCAACACACTGTTGGATGCTTGATTTACTTATGCATATTTCGGCCAGATATTCAATTTGCTGTCTCATAGATGAGCAGGTTTATGCATTGCCCAGGTGTCAAGCATGGGCAGGTGGTTAAGCGCATCTTTCGTTACTTGAGTGGTACACGACTACTTGGATTGTTTTATCCCAAGGGGGGATCACTACCACAAGATTTGCATGCTTTTTTTGACAGTGGCTGGGTTGGTTGCTATGACACTCGTGTGTCCATTAGTGGCTTTTGCTTCATGCTTGGAAGCTCATGTATATCTTGGTTGAGAAAGAAGCAGCCTACTATGGCCACTTCCAGTTGTGAGGCTGATTATAGGGTAGCTTTTACAGCGACTGTTGAGTGTGTGTGGCTCAGATGTCTTATGGCTAATTTGGGTGTTGGTTAGTCTTCTGCCACCACCATCTTCACTTACAGTCAGAGTGCATTGGTAGTTGTGAGTAACTCTATGTTCCATTCTCACACTAAGCACATTGAGGTGCATTATCTTTATGTCAGAGAGAGGTTCTTTGCTGGGGAGATCAGCTTGGCATATGTGCCCATGCAGGAGAACATTGCAGACCTTTTTACAAAGGCTCTGCCTGCCTAGGGAGAAGTTTGAAGCTTTCCACAAAGCTTTGGGCTTACTTCCTTTTCTGGATTGATTCCACATAGCTTGGCACTTCCTTATACATGAGTGCCAGCTCCTTGTTGGTTGCATCACTCTGAGGGGGGATTTGTTGATATATTTAGGTAGTGATATGTGTGAACACTCTAGGATCGTCGGGGCACTTTTTTCCCTCTTTAGGAGGTTTTTCTCCCCCGGCTTGTATATACACCTATTGTCCTAACAGGCTAATTATCTTTGTACATTCTAGTGGTAATACATTCAGTATTGTGTGTTGTGCTCCAAGCTTCTTCTTCTTCCTTTTGCTGTTTGTGTGCTTCTACAGACGTCTAACTCCAATAGTTGCAAAACTCATTGCACCAACACAAGGCCCCCATGGGGCCTCTCATGATCATTCACTTGCATTGATAGATATCAGAGTAGGGAAACATGCCAACATATATAAACTAGATAGCAAAGATATACATAATTCTAAAATCATTGAAGGCAATACTTTAGAGGTTCTATGTATTCTTTAAACCCCACATTGGGGGCTTGGGTTTGTAGAGCCCCCATGCAAGATCCCTCAATCTAGAAGGCCCTATGTGGCTCTACAAAAGGAGGCATTAATGAAAATATTAGCCATCTCAACAACTTGGCATGAACGGACCATTAATCCTCACAATATGTGATGCTATTTTCTAGTGGGAGAGTGGGGTATTTAAGGCCCCATGAGGAGAGGAAGGTGCATGAGGCTCACTCTTCCATGCAATAGACCAAGGACAAGACACTCGAATATAAGAAAACATAATGATAAACCTTTAAAAATTGTGTCAATACAAAAGTGTATATAACCACAAATTGAAAAGAGAATATATAACCTCTCCATCAATAGCATATCCACTCTTTGAGGTAAAGGATGAGCCTCATAAGTGCAGAGCCTTTGAGTGGGGCCTCTACATTGGGCGCTCCTGGATAGGTGCCCCCATGTGGGGCCTCTCGTATGAATGGTCTCTCAAAATGGGGGCCTCTCAAGATCTCATAGGGTGATGCCTCCACTCTTATCTGGGAAAATCTGAGGAGAGATCAGAGTGTCACAAAAACTACAATGCTATGAGCCTTGAGAAACGAGAAAGCTAACATATCACCATTTTTTTTTGGGAAATAGTCTTGCATCGGACATGAATTGATGCCATAAATGAAAATGAATATTGATTTTATAGATATTGCTTCAAGTACTATCCAAGTTTTTGTAGATAAAGCGGGAGAATTTGGTGAAGGCAATAAGGAAATACAATTCTCCCCATCGAGTACAACACAGTGACTAAAGAAGCAATAATCTATTTGGGAGCAAGTATAGGGATAGCCACCATAAAACTATGGAACAAATGGGGAAACCCATCTTTAAGACCAACAAGAATGAAATTGCAACTAGCAGATGGACATGTGGAAAGAGCACTTGGTCTTTTAGAGGGCATTATTTTCACCATTTGTGGTGTCAAGTTTGAGCACACTTTAGTAATTAGTTAATTTGCTAAAGCCAAAAATTATGAAATGCTCTTAGATCATCCATTCCTTGGAAATTAAAAGTTTTGCAAGTGAGGATATGATTTCTCTCTATTTGCAACGTGCCGATGTAACAACAAGAGTGAAGTTACATGGCGTTTTCTACTAAGACATTCATCATTTTAAATGGAACCCCATCCATAATGAGAAGGATGATGATGATGATTCAACTACGAGTGATCTTGACTAGAATAATGAGGATACTCATCCCTGGGTATGTCCAAATGCTGCAGGAGAAGGTGAATGCATGCGTGAGAATGATTTGGATTTCTCAATAAGAATTCTCATAGACTTGAGGATCCTACTTATAGTAAGAAAATTTTTAATGATGAGGAATTTCAACCCTTTTAATTGGACTCAAATGTTGGCAACAAAAGATTTGTGTGTCAATGAAAAAGCAGAAGAACGAGTTTTTAACAAGGATGGGCATGCTTTATTTGTGGTCAGTGTATTACTCAAAGACATAATCTTAGGAGAAACCCTAGATAAACGAAGGTGGGTTGAGGATTATAAGTCTATAAAAATGGGCACTAGCTCGAATGAAGAGATCATTGATTTTAGTGAAGACATAAAAAACATGATGATGATGGTTGGAACTGCTGAAGATGAAAACTTCCTAGAAAAGAAAGATAGGTACTTTGCCAATCAAGGTAAATAAATTGAATATAAAGAAGAGATGTATGAGCCGAGTAATTTCAAGAAGAATGAATAGAGCACCACAAAATAGTGGTATAAATGCCTAAGCACAAATTCACATCTAACATATGCTATGATAACAAAGAACAAACAAAGCCAATGGTAATAACAACCAAAGATGATGAAGAACTAAGAACTCTACATGATATCTTAAAGATTCAGGGGATAGATTTAATAAATTTGTGGCAAGAATACTGAAACATGTTTGCATGGAGCTACAAAGATATAAAAGGTTTAGATCTAGAAATTTGCGTTGAAGGATCTCTCTATTCACAATGGCAAAAAGTATACAAAAATGAGCTCTCAATGAGCTTTATATAAAATTGAGTGGTCTTGTCCACACCAAAAATGGCCAGTGGCCACCCTAGTTAAAAATAGTCCCACCCTAACTATAGAGCTACTCTAAGTAGGTTATTGAGCTAGCTAGACTATGGTGAGTGGAGTAAATACAAATGATTTTCCCATGCTCTTGGGGATCACAAAATTAATCCATATGTAAAAATAGTAAGTAAATAAAAGGTTTAAACTAAGATGGAAATTTACAAAATGGTATGTAGGTTCGTGAAAAATTTTTGTGATCTCTTATATGCCTCTTTGTTCTTCATACTTGTTAAGTAATCTTTGGTCTTCTAACCAGATCTTCAATATGCAACACTCCCCCTTCTTAGATGTCCTGCTTGACAATGCATCTACATGTTGTATAGATCATACTTTTTCATGAGCTTGAGGTATATCTCATGCTCCTATTATCTGAATTTCGTGTTGCACCTTGAGAGTGTGTGGTTCCGTATATTTTTACTGGTATCTCTCGATCAAGTAAATTTGACGACTTCTTCTACATGGCCTCTAATGCAAGGAGTCTTGTTGTGAATACAACATCTATCTTGGAAAATATCTCAGAATTTTTTCAAAGAAACCAGTTTGAAAGGCTTCTTCAAATGTTTGCATAAAGTGTCTCGGTAACTCCTTTGATAGGTCTTCAAAGCCATGATAGTTTCAAGATTTGGTGTCTCTCTGAGATAATAAAACATTGATTGCTTTCCATGCCTAAACCCTTGTCTATTTAGAAATGGCA
Organism: Ceratopteris richardii; assembly: GCA_020310875.1. Classification (NCBI taxonomy): domain Eukaryota; kingdom Viridiplantae; phylum Streptophyta; class Polypodiopsida; order Polypodiales; family Pteridaceae; genus Ceratopteris; species Ceratopteris richardii. Next base: position 207,076,788 of record CM035406.1, on the reverse strand, counting down.
TTGGCATCCCTTTGAGGTCTATGAAGCACGTTTGCATCATAATGAAAATATTCCTTAGCATCATACAACTTGGATCTAGGAAATTGCGTGATTTGTCAATCTAGTGTAAGAAGGTGATGAGCATATATTCTTCATTAGACACTCATCCTTTTGGAGATTCTGCTATGAAAGGATAGTTCATCCATTGGTCTTTGTTCTTATGTTCCTTTGATATCCTTGAGTAGGTAACAATCGATTATTGATATTTTAATCTCTATACACAAGTCCTATATGAGCTAATATATAATCTCTTAGCCCATGTTTATTGTCACGATCTCATTAATGTAATCTTGAACTTCTACTATCCTGGCCATTGACAATGTTCTTTCAAGTGGATCCATTTTCTATTTTGGCTTCGATGACAGAGAGTATGGAGTTGTATTTGTGATATGTTCCTTGAATGTTAGTTCTGGTTGGGCACTTGTACTTGTAGTTGCTCTTTTTTGTACATAAACTTGAGCCTAGAATTTTGCTATAGTAGAATATTTAGTGGCCCTCTCTTATCATACCTGCTCGAGTTCTTAACCAACATTATCTAGTTTTTTTTTTCTCAATCAGCTTGGGTGAAGCTTTAGTGGAATATGATCATCCATGTTTAATGAAAATAAAAATTGCTGTTTTTTTTCTCATATTTTTTTACCATCCTCCATTAGATTATGAATTGATTTGCAATTGTTCATTTATCCATTCAGTTGCAATGAGTTGCCTCTTTACTTATTCTAGTTCTTCTCTTAGTTGGATTATCTCTATAAATTGCTCATCATTTTCATATCATAAAACTTTAGTGTCGCTTATGATCAAGGTCTATGCTGTCTTCAAGCTTTTAACTTCATGTTGTAGATCTTATATTTTCTTCATGCTTCTATGCTTGGTGCTGTCTTCAATAGTTCTACATTTAGTTTTGAGAATATTGAAACCATGTGTCTTCTTTCAAGGTAGACTCTCGATAGTAGTGATAGTCCAGATATTGAGTGTACCATATACTTGGTGATTATATGTCTTTTGATGATTTTGTTTGTGTTCTTGTTGTGAGGGGGAATGGGAAAGTGATAATGCATGCATGGGTGATGTGATTATGATGGAGATGATGTGGAAAAAACATGGTTGCCATGTGTCACAGACAAAAGAGGCACAAAAGAGGAGCCCCAAAATTTTTAAATTAATGGGCACATTTTTCTTCTTCAAAATCTTAGGAATTCCCTAAAAAGCCATGTAAATGCACTAGAGGAGTCCTCTAGATGCATAATCCCAAGCCATTGTAATATATTTCCTGTAAAATAGTAGGACAACAGAGACTAGTCAATAAAGTGCCGGTCACTTGTGTAAAAGGGCCATTTTTAAGGCACATGTATATAAGTCACTTGGTGACTCTTTGTAAAGACTTTTTGCCGTTGTGAAGAAGGAGAGCTCCTGAATTTCAAATTTGCTTCTTTCATGCAGATTTTCATCTCCTCTATGACTTTTCGTGTGTGTGTGAAGCTTGGAATATGTGTGTAAGACTGTTGTCTACCGCTCCCCAACACTTTTGAGCTGCTGTAGTGTATGTGTGAGCAAGCACGAGTTGTGGAGTGAGTTCGTGTGTTTCCCACCATTCATTATTTCTGTCATAACTTGAAGCACAGTTGTCAAAATCGAACCAGTTCCAATAGAAGCGTCTCGTCGAGAGCTACAAAAGGAACCTGCTATTGCCCATATTCGGAGATCTGAGTTGGGAGATATTCTCGATTTAGTGAAAACTGTTGTAAGTGGTATCGTGGCAGACACTTTCAGTAGTTAAGTGAGTTAGAGAGGTAGGTTAGTCTTTTCTCATGCATGCAAGTTGAACCACTTCACTTTCCATCACGTGTGTACACGTCCTCATACGTTTGGTTAGGTCGGTTTGTCGGATTGATAAATAAGCGTGTGTCAATTCCCCACTATACGCACTTGTGTGGCATCCGAGATTTAGTCTCCTTGGCACAAGTCCCTAAGGCATTATGACTTAGGTACACATGTTTTTGGTGCCGTTGCTGGGGAACACACTCGACCAAGGTGCCTTCGTGATGGTTGTAGCTCTAGAGTGATGAAATCGTACTTGTAGGAGTGAATTCGTTCAGTGGCAAAGAGTTCAACGCTTCAGCACTTGTTATTTCACATCCCGGAGGTGTGTGTAATGAGTTTTTAGGTTTAGGGTTTGGAGAGAGAGAGAGAGGAGAAAGATTTAGCGTTAGGTTAGGAGGAGAAGTGGATAGGAGTAAGTCAAAATTATCAAGAAAAATCTCCAAAAAATTTCCAAATTAGTGTAGTTAGGCTTCAGTCACTGAAAACTATAAAAACCAAAAAAATTGAAGTTCATTTGACACTTGCTTCAGTGTGGTATCGTCTGAGAGCAGCGACGGTATCGTCAGTGTGAGATCGTGCAAACAGAGCCCAAACTTACCTAGTGAATTCAAAGACCTAAGAATAAGAACCTCAAGGTAAGTTACATTCAAAACTCAATCTCAAAAACTTCTAAAATTTGCACTTACATGTGATTAAAGGTCCGGATGGTATCGCGGGGGGGGGGGGGGATAGAGTGTTTTGAGGAATTCTCTTTGTGAAACAGGGGTGTAGGAGTGAAGAGGGGTGAGAGAAGAGCCAGGGGGTGAAAAAATTTTTGAATTTGGAGGTGATTTGGCTGGAGTATCACAGCCGGTTGAGTTTTTGGTATCACGATACCAAAAATTCCCTTGTATCGCGATACTCGCCGAAGTATCGTATCGCCGGTTGCCTGCTGTGGTATCGCGATACCATTTTTGGTATCATATCGCCTAGTTGGTATCACGATCACGATTTGCCAAGTGGTATCGTATCGTGGTCCACTTTGGTATCATATCGTCTCTGTCACGGACCATATCGTTGGCCTAGCGGTATCGTATCGTGTCGAATTTCAGTATCGTATCACGGCTAATTTCGGTATCATATCGTGAAAAGGTTTGGTATCGTATCGTCCTCTGAATCGATATCGTATCGTGCACCCAAGATCGTATTGCCGACTCTTGTGGTACCATATCGCCTAGTACAGAGGTATTGTATCGCGAAAAAGGGTAGTATCGTATCGTGCGAATTCTAGTATCGTATCGTGTAAATTTGCGGTATCATATCGTGACTTGCAATGGTATCGTATCGTTAGAATTCTCGGTATCGTATCGCATTGTGCAGAGGTATCGTATCACCTTTGCTTATAGTATCGTATCGTCTAGTCTTCTGGTATTGTATCGTGGATTCCCCAAGTATCGTATCGTGAGCATATTTGGTATCGTATCGTCAGAGAGCCTAGTATCGTATCGTATCCTGAACTGGAATCGTATCGTCTACAACCTGGTATCACCTAGCATAGTATCGCCAAAGTGGTATTGTCTAGAACACTTTGTGCAATTCCAAGGGTAAATTTGAGGCATTTGAGGAGCCACATAGGGAGTGTTTTAGAGGCCAAGATAGCCCTAAGAGGGTGGATGAACTTGAGGTCAGGAAGGGTTCTAAGTAGTTGGCGAAGTGTCATATCATCCGTAGGAAGTACCGCTCAGGTCAGTCACCGCTCTGTCTATTCAGATACCTCTAGTGACTCAGAGGAGGGGATACCCATGGCCTCAGAAGACATGCAGGGCCGTGCTCCTGAGAGAAACTTCATGAACGCTGTAGAAGGAGAATACCACACCTCTTTGCAGTATGTTTCTACTAATGCCTAGGAGATTCCCATCTACCTGGATGGTTTAAACAGATCTGGGCTAGGATGGTGACTTCCTCAGACTCAACAATTGTGCCCAAACTTGTTGTTAAGTATGAAGGTGGAGCATACATGGACAAGTTGGGTCACATCTACATAGTGATAGAATACCCAGATTTGATCAATGAAAGGGGAGAGTTAGTGGGACCAGAAAACTTAGGGAAACTGAACCCTGAGGAGTTAGTGACTACCCCTAGAGGCAAGTCAATAGTAACGTGAGTCTTGAGAGGGGACTTGATACCTCAAGATGACTACTTACTGGAAGTCTATTTAATCCATGGATTAGACTTGTTACTTCAAACTGACTCACCGTCTCAAGGAAGAGAAGAAAGTACGATGACATTTTATGAGCTAAGGGATCCGAAAGACGAGTCTAGAGTAACATACCTAGACAAAAACCAAAGAAGGTATTGGTTGGTGGATGCCATAGATAGATCTCGACTAAAGTATATGGGTTTGCCTGTATTCCCTCAGAGAGAGCAGGCAACCACCTCTTAAAACCCCTTCGGAACACAACAAGAGGCAGAGCATGCAATGTCGGGACAAACGAGCCAACGGAGTGTTCCAAACCAGACTCATGTGCAATCGGCAACACCCGGAGTGCAAACACACAATCAGACCCACCCTGGAGTAGGTAATCAATACCGACCACCAGTAAGGCCACGACCACCAATATGAGTGCAACCCAGAATACCCCCAGCCCCACTAAATCAGAAGACTCTCGGAGTATGGTTACATCCAACTCCAGTAATGTGGAGGAATTAGCGGAGCTGGTGGCAAAGAAATTAGGAGTTCAAGGACACAGAAATTGTGAAGAGAGATGGTGGATGTAATCCAAAGATGAGTTGGTGCTGCTACAACCAGGTTCACACCAGCCAACTGAGACTTCAGAGTTGACTAGTAGACCCTTTGAGCTTCCTAAATCCACCAAAATATCAGCCAAGTACTTTGGAACATGTATCCCAAAAGTTTAAGTCAAGATAGACTAGTTGCAAAATGACTAGCTCCCAAAACTTGCTATTTTTGGACATACACCTGCTGGAAAAACTGAACAGTGCTCTCAACCTAGTAGGAATTAGATAAATTCCTTTTGGGCATAGCAAATAGACTTAGCAAGATTCCCAATACAAGTTAAAACACTTCAAATGATGGACTGAGAACTGAGAACAAGATTCATCAATTTCTGGAACATGCCCACCATTCTCGGGGCTCTGTAGAGATAGACTAGTGAGCAGTAAAATGCCGATATCTCCAAAACGGTAAATCCAATGACAATGTAAATTCATATGCAGAAAGTAGTCAATAAGAGCTATCCCACGCATGTTAAAACACTGAAAAAGGTTGCGTAGAACTTGAGATATGACCTTCTGAAGTCACTGCTCTGAGTGAGTATAGCAGAGAACAAAACAGAGAAGTAGATAATGATAAATGTATAGATTCAATATGATTACAACCACATTGGCAATGAATCTATGGGAGTATAATGATAGAGCTATGGAGTAAGCTCTTCAATCTCTACAAAATGACATGAAGTGGTCACGTACGAGGCTTGCTAATGGCCTCTTCTTTCTTGCTCTTTTTATAGCTATTCTTGGAGGGAGTTTTGAATTCGAATTCGAATGGCTCCACCTAAAAGTGATCCCCAAAGTTAGGAGATATTCCCTCAGCTCAAAAAGTCATGGTTTTAGGTAGTTAGACCCATGAATTTGCTTTTACATCATGGATGAGGTAAGCCATCTTTTTCCTTTTTCCTTTTTCAATTACAAGAGATAAAAATGAACTCTTTTACAAGAGGTGTTCACATGACTACACATGTGACTTACAAATGAGGATAATATCAAGCATGTAGGCTTGGGTAAAATGCTCCAACAGCTCCCTCTCAAGCCTAACATGCTTGGCCTCCAAATAAGTCTTCAATTGTCCTTGATTTCCTGCAAGCCAATCATCAACTTAAATCTACTTAATTTTGTACCATCAAGAGCTTTAGTCAACATGTCTGCACATTGCATATCTGTAGAGACATAGGATAGTTGAATATCCTTGCTCATTAGCTTCTCCCTTACATAATGGTAGTGGACTTCAATATGCTTGCTTCTAGCATGGTATACCGGATTAGCTGCTAGATGTAGTGAGCTTGTGTTGTCACTAAAAATGTGAGGTGTCAAAGAATGAAGTCCAAGATCTGTGTACAAGGACTTTAACCACATGATTTCTTGAGTTGCATTAGCCAAACCTCTATATTCGGCTTTGGTAGAAGATAATGCCACGGTTGGTTGCTTCTTCGATGACCAAGAAATGATTTTTGAACCTGCAAATGATATATACCCGGATGTGCTTCTTCTATCATCTCTAGATCCGGCCCAATCTGCATCTGAGTAGACCTTTAGCTCAATATCTGGAGTATATGAATAGAACAAACCTTCATTCATAGTTCCCTTTAGGTACTTGAGAACTCTCTTGGCCGCTTCCATATGTGGTCTTCTCAGCTTATGCATAAACTGACTCAATATGCTAACACTATAGCATATATCCACCCTTGTGAGTGTTGCATAGTTCAAACTTCCAACCAAGCTTTGATAGCTTGTGATGTTTTCAATTGGCTCTCCTTCATAAGCACTAAGCTTATGATTTTGCTCCATAGGTGTACCTGCACACTTGGTATTTTCCATTGACGAGCATGTCATGGACATACTTCCTTTGTTTGATGTATATTCCTGAATCTATGTAGATCAACTCCAATCCAAGGAAATAAGTGAGTGGTCCAAGGTCACTTATTTTGAACTCCTCCTTCATTTGAGTCTTTACCTGTTTGATTCCTTCAAGATCATTGCCTGTGATAATAATATCATCAACATACACACATAAATAGATCACTTCAGATCCATTCCTCTTTATGAACAAAGAGGTATCCGCCTTGCTAGCTTTGAATCCTTGGTCCTGCAAATAAGTCACCAATCTGAAATTCCAAGCTCTTGGAGCTTGCTTCAATCCATACAAAGCTTTCTTTAGTTTGCATACATGGTTAGGATGATGTGCATCCTCATATCCAGGAGGTTGTGCCATATACACTTCCTCACAAATCCATCCATTCAAGAAAGCATTCTTTACATCAAGTTGATAGAGATTCCAATTTCTAGATGTAGCAAGACTTATGAGAACCCTAATTGTAGGCATTTTTGCAACAGGAGAGAAAGTCTCCTCATAATCAATACCATGGGTTTGAGCAAAACCTTTAGCAACTAACCTTGCTTTGTGTCTATTTATACTTCCATCTGGATTCCTCTTGATTTTGTATATCCATCGAGATCCAATTACCTTCATAGATGGCTTGTTAGGTACAAGCTCCCAAGTGTCATTCTCCTTCAAGGCTTCCATTTCTTCATCCATTGCATCTCTCCAAGCTTTCTTGCTTTGTGCTTCTTTGAATGTGGTAGGTTCTTCATTGGTTGAATCCTTTGCAATGTAGATTGAGTGCTTGGTGACCAAAGAAGTATCATAACCAAACCTCTCTGGTTTCTTCTTCTCCCTTGAAGACCTTCTAAGTGGTTGATGTGAGCTCTCGGGTCCATATGTAGCATCCTGCATCTTTGCTTTACCTTTGTTCTTCCATAGCTTTAGTCTTTCCAAGTCTTCTAGGTCAATCTCCGAATCACTTTCTTCAATCTGATTTGGCTCCTTTGGTTGAAGTGATGGAAAATCTTCATCCAAGTCATATGGCAGCTTCACTTTCCTGTCATCATCAAACCATGATTTGTTTTCATCAAAAATTACATCTCTACTAACAGAAAATCCTTTATTGGTTGGATTGTACAATCTATATCCTTTTTGGTTTTGATCATAACCAATGAATACATACTTCTCTGCCTTGGGATCCAATTTCCCTCTTACTTGAGAAGGAATGTGAGCATAGGCTAAGCATCCAAATATTTTACAATGCTCTAGACTAGGTCTTCGTCCATTCCACTCTTCATATGGAGTGGTTCCATCTAGTGACTTAGATGGAAGTCTATTTATGAGATATGTGGGTGTAGACACAGCCTCTGCCCATAGGTAGTTTGGCAATCCCTTTTCATTGAGCATGGACCTTGCAGCTTCGACAATAGCTCTGTTCCTCCTCTCTGCTACACCATTGAGTTCAGGTGTATACCTTGTAGTGACTTCCCTTTTAATGCCTCTTTCATGCAAGAAGGCATCAAATTCAGAAGAGAAGTATTCCCCTCCACCATCTGATCTAAGTCTTTTCAAAGTCCTACCTGTTTGGTTTTCAACAAGAGCAATATACTTCTTAAAGCAATTAAACACTTCATCCTTGTGCTTCATGAAAAACAGAATGGTCCACCTGCTACAATCATCTATGAAAGACACATAATATCTTGAGCCTGATATAGATGGCTCCTTACTTGGACCCCACACATCCGTGTGCACTAGATCCAAAGGATTTTGATACATATATCCTTTCTTATTGAAAGGTTGTCTATGAGCCTTGCCGAATTGACAAGCTTCACACTTATAAATCATGTGTTGTCTTGTGATATTAGGCAAACCAAGTACACTTTGGTCCCTGCAAATTTGTTTGAGTGTCCTCTCACCAATGTGAGCAAGCCTTTTGTGCCATATCTCCAACTTTGTTAGAGTTTGAGATCCATAGCTAAACAAAGCTATGTTCTTTGTATCTTCCACTTCAAAAGTGAAGAGCCTTCCTGTCTTTTCTCCTTTGGCAATCCTCTTCAACATATGCTCCAAATCGGTTGAATCTAACCTGCAATCCTTTTTCAACAAATGTCTTCACATTACCTATCTTCTCCACTGAGTGCTTTGTGTCATCTCTTGTCTGCACTTCATGCTTGTTATGAGGATCTTCCAAATCAGAAAGTAAAGCCACATTTCCTGCTACATGGTTTGAGCATCCTGAATCAATGTAAAATATGTGATCATCATCCTTACCCTTCTTCACTGATAGATTCATAATCAATAATGAATCTTCTTGACTTTGGTCCTCTGCATAGTTATTGTAATCTCTTCTTCCTCTATGGCCACTTTGATAGTTGTTGTTGTTGTAATTTTGTTGTAGGAGCTGTTGTTGTAGCCTCCATTGTATCTGCCTCTATTTGATCCATAGCCACCTCTATTGAATCCTCTTCCTCTTGAGTTCCCCGGGTTCCTGAAACATTCTTCAGTAGTATGATTAGATAAGCCACATATATTGCAAGGTTGAGATGATTGGAATCTCCCCCTGCCTTTCTTTCCACCTCTGCCTCTTCCTCTAGCTCTTCCTCTACCTACAAAGTTTGCTAGGAAAGAGCTACCTTCATCTTCATTCTTCCTATTCTTTGACTTGTCCTTGACTTTAGCTTTATCAGAATATAAGGCAGAAGTTTGATTACCTCTTGAGGACTCACCACCTTTGCTAATCTTTGCTTCATGAGTGAAGAGTTGGCCCATGAGTGTGTTGAGGTCGGGTACATGCATATCCATGTATAAATCCATGGCTGTTGTGAATGACTACCACTTGTCATCTACTTTGATTCCATTTATGATTTGTCTAATGATTTGCTCCTCTTCAATTACCTCTCCAATGCTTCCAAGTTGGTCAGAAATCTCCTTCATCTTTGTGACATAATCAGTCACATTTTGCTTCGGGCTTTTCTTCATTGTTGTGAACTCCATCCACAATTGGTTCTTCATAGCTCGAGTGTTGGAAGAGAAGAAAGAAGCAAGTGCATTCCAGGTCTCTCTTGATGTCTTGCATCCCTTGACATGAGGTAAAAGAAAATCAGAGATTGAGTTTAGAATATAGGACCTTGCAAGTACATCCTTCGAACACCAATTTGAAAGTCCTTCCACTTCTTCATGTGATGGTTGCCCTTTGTTCCTCATGGTTGGCATTTCTTCATCTCCGGATATGAATCCATATAGATTCCTCCATTGAAGGTAAGCCTCCATCCTTAGAGACCATGCCTGGTAGTTGTTTCCATCCAATTTGTCAATTGTTGATGGAAATCCATCTCCCATGTTGCTTGACTATGCTCTGATACCACTGTGAAGAGAGATGGTGGATGCAATCCAAAGATGAGTTGGTGCTGCTACAACCAGCTTCACACCAGCCAATTGAGACTTTCGAGTTTATTAGTAGACCATTTGAGCTTCCTAAATCCACCAAAATATCAGCCAAGTACTTTGGAACATGTATCCCAAAAGTTTAAGTCAAGACAGACTAGTTGCGAAATGACTAGCTCCCAAAACTTGCTATTTTTGGACATACACCTGCTGGAAAAACTGAACAGTGCTCTCAATCTGGTAGGAATTAGATAAATTCCTTTTGGGCATAGCAAATAGACTTAACAAGCTTCCCAATACAAGTTAAAACACTTCAAATGATGGACTGAACACTGAGAAGAAGATTCATCAATTTTTGGAACATGCCCACCATTCTCGGGGCTCTGCAGAGATAGACCAGTGAGAAGTAAAATGCCGATATCTCCAAAACGGTAAATCCAATGACCATGAACATTCATATGCAGAAAGTAGATAGTAAGAGCTATCCAACGCACATTAAAACACTGAAAAAAGGTTGCATAGAACTTGAGATATGACCTTTTGAAGTCACTACTCTGAGTGAGTATAGCAAAGAACAAAACAGAGAAGTAGATAATGAAAAATGTATAGATTCACATATGATTACAACCACATTGGCAATGAATCTTTGCACAATGGGAGTAGAGTGATAGAGCTATGGAGTAAGCTCTTCAATCTCTACAAAATGACATGAAGTGGTCACGTACGAGGCTTGCTAATGGCCTCTTCTTTCTTGCTCTTTTTATAGCTATTCTTGGAGGGAGTTTTGAATTCGAATTCGAATGGCTCCACCTAAAAGTGATCCCCAAAGTTAGGAGATATTCCCTCAGCTCAAAAAGTTGTGGTTTTAGGTAGTTAGACCCAGGAATTTGCTTTTACATCATGGATGAGGTAAGCCATCTTTTTCCTTTTTCCTTTTTCAATTACAAGAGATAAAAATGAACTCTTTTACAAGAGGTGTTCACATGACTACACATGTGACTTACAAATGAGGATAATATCAAGCATATCAAGCATGTAGGCTTGGGTAAAATGCTCCAACGGAAATTACCAACATCCACCCCTAAGAGTACCCATGTTGCGAAGATGTAGTCTATGTGGAGGAGATCACCCCACTCAGATGTGCGTACGAGGCAGAACGGGAGTGTGTTGGCATACAAGTCATAAGAAGAGCATACGGACACAAATGAGCAATCATGCACAATATGGCAACAAGGCCTAATCATTTTTTCCATGGACTATTCAGAACTCAAGTGATTTTAATCACTACACAAACATTGTAAATTCCGTTTTTGGTAGAACAAAATCCATTTGGCCAAGCCGAGGAGTCCTCGAGCTTGAGGGGTGTTAGAATTAGCTACATACCAATTTTCATAATTTTTAGATGTCGTTTGAGCCCTCAAATAAGCTCTAGAACCTAATTTTTAACTAGGCCGGACACTAGGTCTAGACAAGGCCAAAGCTAGTTAGAAAACTATAAAAAGAGCTAGAGAGCTCATTTTTGGGGTTATATTGTTAGTGAATTGAGCTTATGTAAGAGACTTTTTGAGTAATGCAAAGAACCCCATTGCTCCTCTCCTTGTTCTTACCTTGTGTGCACGTGTGTGTTTATGTGTGTGCATGTTTGTGTGCTTCTCACTCACACACTTGTGCCATCACTTGCTCATAGTCTTCATACTAGTCCTCACGTCTCCATGGATTGACAATTATGAGATGGATCTCCTCACGTTGGTACTCACCATTGTGCTAGAGTGACGCCAAATTTGGCGCCGTTGTCGGTGAGAGAGGACGAGCGTGTGATGGTAAGACGTAGAGTTGAGACATTGGATTCATAGGTAATATCCTTTCTTTTCCTTATTTTTCTTCATTTTTTCTTGTTTTTGCATCACCATCATCACCATCATCATCCCCACCATCTCCTACCTCCATCTCCATCTTCACAAAAATTTCAGTTTTTGGTCATATTCCACTCCCCACCTCATTTCCCCCATTTCATTTGTGAGAGAGAGCGAGAGAGAGCTTGCATGCTATCTATTTTGTGTGTTTTTTGAGATTTTGCTACAGGATCTAGCTGTACCACCATCTCCAGCAGCGCAGGTACGACAGAACTCTGCACAAGTCTCGGGATGACGACCTCTGTCTATCGCGACAGATAGAAAAACTTAATATTTTTTGAATGCATGTTTGGCACAATAACCTACACCATGAGAGCACTCCAAATCACTAAAAAATTCTAAAAAATTTGCATTTTTTCAGTCTATCACGATAGAGACAGTCTATCGTGACAGACAGCGTCTATCGTGACAGACACCGTCTATCGCGACAGATAGCACCCCACGACAGAGGCCGTCTATCGCGACAGTCATCGTCTATCGTGACAGATAGCCCACGACAGACAACAGACATCCGTCTATCGCGACAGACACCCGTCTATCACGACAAACAGGAGCCCACGATAGAGACCGTCTATCGCGATAGACCAAAACCATGACAGACGAAAGAATCAGTCTATCACGACAGACCAAACCATGATGGACGATAGACCTCGTCTATCACGACAGACACCGTCTATCGCGACAGACAGGCCCACGATAGACGGTAGACACCCGTCTATCGTGGCAGACACCCATCTATCACGACAGACAGGACCCACGATAGATCTCGTCTATCGCGATAGACACCATCTAATGTGACAGACAGCCCCACGCGACACCTAGTGTCTATCGCGACAGACACCATCTATCGCGATAGATAGACATTTTTGGCAAAAAAATAGAGGGGTAATTTTTTGAAAATTTGGGCTAAAAATTGGGCATATTTTCATATTCAATTACCTATGCCATTACAAAGGCCTTAGAAAAATGCACTAAACTTTGAAAGGCTTATTTGTCTGTTTAACCCCCCTAAACCCTGAACTGTCATAACTTTTTCATATGAAATCCATTTTTTGAGCTTTAGGGCTTGCCCCAGATTTTAAGGTGGTACATGAGCTCTCATCTATCATTGACATCATGAAGAAAGTGGGCATTCACAAATATTTTGAATTACCAATCTACAAACCCGACTTTCAAAGGTGCACGCAAGTTATGAATACATTACAACTAGAACTACATGATCCATTGGTGCCAGAGGCTAGAGTCATGGATGCAGTAGGTGAATGGGTCATTATTCAATTTACACATGATCTAATCAAGGAAGCTTTTGGATGGGAGAAGGACGGAAATACGGTATTAAAAGAAGAAAGTCGAGGGACAAAGACCAGGACCTTTACTGACATTAATCACATTGATATTGAAGAGGAAGTAAGACTCATTCATCAGCACTTTTGTTTTCCTAACATGCATAGATACACCGCTCCTCAGAAGATCATAGTATAGATGCTGTCACATGCTATTAAACAAATTGGGAATCAAATCAATATGACTCCTTATATTCAAGAGAGGTTGTTCAAGGCAAAGAAGCAGTCGAATCACAAGAAGTTCCTGAACGACAATGTGGCTTTGACTATATTGATATATCATGCCTTGGGCATTAGAGAGCATCTACAAGAAATGCCATCATCGACAGGCATGGCCAAATACGCAAAGGTTGCTACAATCTCAAGAAAGAAAAAAGGGGTCAAGATCATGGAGGAGGTAGAAACTAGTTCCCAACCTAAAATGAGAGGTACAAAAAGATTAAGAGAAATGATGCAAGTGGAAGCAGAAGTCCCAGCCACCAAGAGGGCACATGTGCTTCCAAAGACAAGAATTGAAGACCATCGACCGATTATCGAAGAGGAATTGACAAAAGCCTTGGAAGACACACATCAATACATCGAAGGTCAAATAAATCTATCAGTGCAAGGGCATCATTACCAGCAAGCCCATCAAGATATGGAACAAAAAAAGCGACTAACCAAGGTACATAGATATAGGGAATTGGGCTTAGTCAATTCAAGCTCATCATCAGATGTACAAGAAGAACCAGACACCTCCTTATTAAATGTGGACATTCGAAGTGAATCCAAAGATGATGGACAATGGGAGGAGTTAAATGAAGTGAATAAGAGTGTGGAAGAGGGAAACAAAGGTGGATCAAATGCCCCATCAGCCCCAGTCGAGACAGAGCAGAAAAAAAGGCCTCCCAAGAAAGAGCACATGTCATCAAATTAAATGAAACATCTAACATTATCCTCCAAGAGACTAGGCTTGCAGGAGACAGATCATTCAAAAATCCCAAAGAAGAACCTGAAGATACTAAGGTGGAAGAGTCAGAACCCTTCACACCAATAAGGGTAGTGGCAGAACCCTCCCCTATGGATGTTACATTTCAAGGGAGTGCCACGAAGATTATCAATATATAAGAAGAAAGCAAAGAACCGGAGGTACAACTACAAATCAGACAACCACATAACGAAACTATACATGTGGAACACGGAAAGGATGTACAAACAGGGGAAGCTCCAAGCATCCCGAAAACATGGCTGAATGTGGATGTCGCTCAGCTCAAGCCAGTGGTCCAACATATGATCAAAACTTCTATGGATACACAACAATTAATGCTTGAGGCTGATGCTGACTATGACAAAGCAATGCAGGAAAAGCATCAACTTCACGAAATGGGTAAGAAACTTTCAGCCCAATTGATTCTAGCACAAGAGAACATAACACATAAAGAGAACGAAATCCAAGAGGCCAAGCAGCAATGTAAAACACTAGAGACAGAAAATGAAAAATTGAAAGAACAACTACAAAAGTTACTGAAGAAATATGATGCTAGCGAGGTTGAGATACAAGCTCAGGAAGTGCCAGAAAAGGACACAAAGGCATTGGAGGAAAAGTTAGCTAGGTATGAAGATCAGCTCAAGCAGGAGCAGGCCATCATTGCAGAATGGGAGAAGAGGTATATGGATGATACCGCGGCACTACGGACAAAGTGGAAGACAGTCGAAAATCGGTATATGGCGCAATGTAAAGAAGACAATGAGCAACTCGAAGCCATAGGACAAGAGCTCCTAAAAAAAAAAAGAAACAATTATGAAGGCTACTAAGGAAATCAAAAGCAAAGATGACATGATAAAGCAACTACAAGATCAACTTGCACAGAAGGAAACAGAGGGGACACCAGTAGTTCAACACTCCACAGTGGCTACTGAGGAGATTGAGGTACGTCCTCTCTCTCTCCCCTTACATCATTTGCCGATAAGGGAGGAAACAGAGATCCACTCTGAACGTACTCATCGGGATATTGCAGAACTAAGTCGAAATGAGAGGGCACTATTGGTGTCCCAACTTACAGAAGATTTTGAAGATCAAGTAGTCAAAGTCATGAAGGAAGCACAGATTGACAACAAGAATCTGGAACAAATAATGAGACCATTCAACATACCATATGGTTTACTTAAAGAACAAACACGGCAATACATAAAGAAAACAAGCAAAAAAGAGCCGGACTCTAACCTCCAATTTAGCATGCAAACATTCACCTACACTCAAGAGGAATTTGACAAAGCCGATCCCATATGGAGGAGGAAGTTCTTGGAGAAAAATACGACCCCAAGGGTACACTAGGAATCCTCACCATACATACTTCAGGTAAATCCATCCTTTTGCCCAGTACCCAGACGACGCTCCAAGACACAATTTTGGGAAGGTCAGTGCCAGAGAAGCATCAATAATCAGTGGCTCAACTATCCACTACTATCGAGTCCCCCTCGAGATTATTTACCAACAGAAGAATACATGATCAAAACAATCAAATTTTGGATAGCTCGTTATGCCATTGTACGAGATATAGCCATTAAGATGACCAATAAGATCTTCAGCATGTTACTTACAGTTATTAAAGTGTTCCAGCACACTTAGTATACTTTTTTGAACTTCATCGGCATTAATCAGGGACCAGACACCCTCATTTTATATCTATCAACTATACCGAGCCGATTAACACTCATGGCCATATATTCTAGGCTTATGTTTTTGCCAAGCACTTACATGAAAACTTTTGAAGAAGCCTTCTTTACAGGATTTTTCAAAATAGACTCCGAAATTTTTGTAAAAATGTCTTCCAATCTTAATGCCAGGATGGTGGCCTATGAATTGAGTTTCTTTACAGACCATAGATAGGCACCGGAAGACGGGGTTAAATCAAATCAATGGAAAGAATTTATGATGTGTCATGCAAATCTGTTGAATCAACGAGAGCAACAAGTCATCCAAACAGAGTTCAGGAGGAGGGACGTGTGGAAGGGGAATCAAGCAAAAAGAGAAGAAGAAGAAGATCAAAGAATAAAGCTGCTCAATAAAGAAAAAAGATTATCAAGAAAACGAACAACTCTCTGCCCAAAGCCCCGCAGGGGCACGCATCAGGCAACAACGCCAAAGGCCCAGGTCCTGAGGAGTGGAATTAAAGAAAGATAACATCCAGGACATTTCATGGGAGGTTGCACAGAGCTTCCTCATCCACTAGGAGCTGGCGGTGAAGCGAAACAAGTAGAGGAGAGAGACATAACACATAGGACGCTTCATCGGATAAGATAATCAATTGTCTGAAGGTCCTATGTGTCTCCTCGTCCACTAGATGCGTGTGGTGAGAAGAAATGGAACATGTCTTGAAGGATGACAAAGAATATTAAAAAATAGGACCTCTAAAACGTAATGCTCTCTTAAAAGAGAGTAGAGGTCAGCAAATTAAGGCGTGCGGTGGCAGAAGGTAAACAGGCTCAAAGCAATACAACAGGGGAAGGTATGTGAGTAACAAAGGCACATCAAGGCCAAGAAGTATCCATGAAGAAGTGCAAGAAGATATTTGGCAGGTAATGATCCTTCCACTGATGGCATGCGCGGCTGCCCGACTTAATACAATAACCCACATTTGTGATGTACGGAATACCAAGGGGATTATAGAAGCAAAGGACTGAGTTCCGATAAAATAACAAACTATCTGACAGTCCTTATCACTTCCCCGACCACTGGATGCGTGTATTTAGAAGCCTTGGACAAGCAACAAACGAGAAGCAAAAGCCTATCAAGGGACGACAGAGACAAAGAGGGGGAGAGTGTCGTAGAGAAAAGAGGCACAAAAGAGGAGCCCCAAAATTTTTAAATTAATGGGCACATTTTTCTTCTTCAAAATCTTAGGAATTCCCTAAAAATCCATGTAAATGCACTAGAGGAGTCCTCTAGATGCATAATCCCAAGCCATTGTAATATATTTCCTGTAAAATAGTAGGAGAACAAAGACTAGTCAATAAAGTGCCAGTCACTTGTGTGAAAGGACCATTTTTAGGGCACATATCTATAAGTCACTTGGTGACTCTTTGTAAAGACTTTTTGCCATTGTGAAGAAGGAGAGCTCCTTAATTTCGAATTTGCTTCTTTCCTACAGATTTTCATCTTCTCTATGACTTTTTGTGTGTGTGGTGAAGCTTGGAATATGTGTGTAAGACTGTTGTCTACCCCTCCCCAACACTTTTGAGCTGCTGTAGTGTATGTCTGAGCAAGCACGAGTTGTGGAGTGAGTGTGTGTGTTTCTCCATTCACTATTTCTGTCATAACTTGAAGCTCATTTGTCAAAATCGAGTGAGAAGACCTCCAATAGAAGCATCTTATCGAGAGCTTCGAAAGGAATCCACTATTGGCCATATTCAGAGTTTTGAGCTGGGAGATATTCTCGATTTAGTGAAAATTGTTGTAAGTGGTATCGTGGCAGACACTTTCAGTAGTTAAGTGAGTTAGAGAGGTAGGTTAGTCTTTTCTCATGCATGCAAGTTGAACCACTTCACTTTCCATCACGTGTGCACACGTCCTCATACGTTTGGTTAGGTCGGTTCATCAGATTGACAAATAAGCGTGTGTCAATTCCCAACTATACGCACTTGTGTGGCATCCGAGATTTAGTCTCCTTGGCACAAGTCCCTAAGGCATTGTGACTTACGTACACACCATGGTGGACAATGAAATAGATCTTTATGTGCCACTTGTTGGGTGAATTCTTGGAATGGAGTTTCTAGAATCTTGGTATTTGGTATGATTATAGAAACTTTTTCTAGAATGTCTTGATCAGCCTCTAATATTTTCTTGCACAAGACTAATCTTCCCCTTCTAGGTCTCCTCTAGCATAGAACTATTCATGGTGCCTAAGCTAGGCCCTACAACTATTCTCAACCTTATATACCTTTAAGAACATCTATAGGTCTTTAGGCATATGATCTACTAGAATCAATCTTGCCTAGTGCTTCTAGTGATTCCTCCTAGGTTTTCTTGGATTTTTTCTCAATTGAGTTGATGACTTTGCATGATTTCTAAGACATTCGCTAAGCATATGATTCTTTTCTTGTTCCTTGTGCAATTTCTCTTGTAAATCGCTCATTGTTTGTTTCCATTTCCTCTTAAGTTTCTTTTTTCTAGCTTTCCAAACTTGAGTTCTATTGTTCAATGGATTTTTACACTTGTTCATGCAACTTGCACCCTAGTCACTACTTGCACTGGTATTGAGGTGTCTTCCCTACATAGGCAGCTCGTGCTATCTCTATAATGTTTATCTGACTTGTTTTTCCTTCAGTTCGATTTTTAGGACAATATTTGAAGAGATTATCTCTTCCAAAGTTTGTGCAAAATCCATACTCGGTTCTAGTACTTGGCTGATAGTCGGATGGATGAGGACAATCACAAATAAAGTGATCTTCGTTATATCTATAACAAGGCCCTCTTGTTGATGGCACTATTTTTTGCCTTGTAAGGGGTTCAAAAATGGTGTACCAGACATTAGAGTAACCTCCTTCTGGTCATTGATTCCAATTAGAATCTTAGCCATACTAAAGGGAATCACAAGAAGAAAAGTAGTTTTTTTTTGTGGCCCCTCATTATAATATTGCTCTCCTCCACAATACTCATAAGTAGGTTCTTGCATGATTGGAGGTGGTGTAGATGAAATAGGCAAAATGGATCATTCTTTTTTTTCTTTTGGATTGGTTTATATCACAAAAAACAACATTTTGTGGTGGAGGGGGTTGTTGTCCTAGGACATGTAGTGGAGAATTAGGATCTTATTGACTCATTTGTGACCTCAAATTCTTGATGATGTTTCCAACCATTATACTCTCTTTGTAGAACATGAGAAGCATATGAATGTGACCTTGGTTGAAATGCAAAAGGTTGTCTCACATATTGCCAATTGTAATGATGGTCAGCTGTTGTATGATTTATGAGCTTCTGGCAGTATTTACAATTTTTTAGCTCCATTCTTTTTGCTTGTATTCAAGATTGCCCAAAAGTTTAAATGTGTTAGATGGTCTTCTCCACAAGATTGCCCAAGATTGCCCAAGATTGCCCAAGATTGCCCAAGATTGCCCAAGATTGTGTTAGATGGTCTTCTCCACATTGATAACATCTTTTAAGTGGTTGTACACATTGAGGTGCACCTTGGTATAATAGGTCGCCTATTTGAGTTCCCAATTTATTAGCTACCATATTGGAAAATTCATGAATAGAGGGTAGGTGGGATCCTCTTTTAGTAGAATATTTTGAGTGTGTACTTGCAGAAGCTACTAGTCTTTTGCGAGATCATATTCCAAGTCTATGCACTCTTTCAAGCATGCATCAATTGTTTGCAAGCTCTTGACATAGACAAATTCCCACAACTCACGACTAATAAAGCCATCCAAGAAGAGGGGAATTTTCTTTTCTTGGGAAGAAAGATCCCTAAACTAGAAATCTATCCATATGTTCCTTAAATCTATGAGTGGTAACCCTCACAATCTCATGACTCTATTATCCGAAGCTATGGACCAAAGAAGAGGTGTCATGCCTCCTTTCTTCAAAAGCTCACCAATAATTTGGAGATGTCCCACATGTAAAAATGGCTACCTAACCAAAGAAGAGGTGTCATGCCTCCTTTCTTCAAAAACTCACCAATAATTTGGAGATATCCCACATGTCTAAATGGCTACCTATCCAATGGTTGGAATCAAATCAAGGTAGATCCTCCCAATGTGAGCCCAAATTCTTTGTATTGAATGAAAAATTCATTCACTTTCTCTGCTTAGAGCACTTGCTTGAATTTGGTTACATGAAGAGAAGGATCAATTGTGCCATCATAATGGCTCTTCATGAATTTGGCCACTTGAGGAGGTTGGAGCCCACTGTGTGTGAACCTAATGGAGGGCAACCATCTTCCAAAGCTCCATTGGAGTGTTAGAATATTCCCTCATCACTGATATCAGAGCATTTTAAAGCCTTGGAGACATCAATGGGCATTCAATTGAAGATTTGAGGGATCAAGACAAATCATGGAAGCAAAAGGATGAGTTATCTAGTAAAGAGGACATAAAAGGGGGCTACATCAATTGAGACCTCAACTAGTTGAAGATTAGAAAATTAGAATCAATCAAAGGATAGCATTCACACCATCCAAAGCATACACACACTTTTGGAGAAGCTAGAGGAGCAAATTAGAGCTCAATATAGCTGAGTGTAATGAACAAATAGGGAAGTTAGAGAAATCAGCCATTAGCCATGGAAATTTAGAGTTCGCAACTACCTTATGGGAAAAGGATTGTGGGGATTTGTGAGTGACACAAAGCCAATGCCTTATGTACATGATTTACCACTTGAAGGACATGTCAAGGAATTTACTAAATAGATATAAATGGATAGAAGAGTCATATTCATTCTATACCAACACATAAACAAAAGCATGGTAGGGCATATACAAGACTTAGAAACATCCAAGAAGGTTTGGGAACCTTGGAGAGATTGTACTCTTCGTCCACCAAGGCAAGAACATTGAGCTCAAGAATGAGCTAAATAATATTAGGAAAGCACCAAGCACTAATTTCATGAGTACATTTTGAAGTTAAGAAGCTTGCATATGTTGTAGGCTCAATTGGGAGCCTAATAAAAGATGAAGATCTTTTCTCTCACACTCTCAATGGTTTGAGAGAGGATGAAAGGTGGAAAGCATTCAACACATTAGTGCATGTGATGATTCCCAACCAAAATGTGATCAGTTAGTCACACTGATGGTGACCAAGGAGATGAACAAACGAGTTTCACAATCAAAGGTTAAGAAGCTTGCATATGCCCTAGGCTCAATTGGGAGCCTAAGCATAATTTTAAGTATCTACATATTTAGAGAAAAACGCTCATCATAGTGAGCATATATCATTATGTGTGGGCCTAGTAGAGGGAAGGCATTTTCCAAAGCTGCATTGGGGTATTAGAACTTTCCCATCATAGGGGATGGAATGAATTCCTTTGTCTCTTCATCTAATAAAGCATAAAATGCAAGCCTACATTCCAATTTCTCATTGGTCAATGGAATATCTAAATGAGAAGCAAAGGTTTGAATACTATATTCTTAGAATTTGAGAAAAACGTTCATGCATGAGAACCATGATGGTCTATGTTCAAGAAATACAAGACGAACAAGACCATATAACATGTGAAAAGAACATTTTAGTGGCCTCATTTAGCTAGAGATGTTCACACATATATTTGATAGTGCTTCGGGTGTCAAGTTAATAAAGTAGAAAGGGTTAAGACACTAGTGCTACTACATCCATTACAAACTCTTGAGCACAACCAAGATAGCACATCCTTGGACTTCATAATTGGGTCATAGAATTCGGCATTGAAGGTCTCTCAGATTCCTCA
Source organism: Ceratopteris richardii (assembly GCA_020310875.1). NCBI lineage: Eukaryota > Viridiplantae > Streptophyta > Polypodiopsida > Polypodiales > Pteridaceae > Ceratopteris > Ceratopteris richardii. The sequence continues at coordinate 207,055,293 of CM035406.1, read as the reverse complement.
AGGGTGATCATCTTAAACCAGTGGGTCAATGATAAGAGCCTAAAACAAGACTTAAGTTTTATTTGTAGCATAAATATTGATAAACATGACATGATGATTAGACTCCCATAAAATTTATTTGTACCTTTTTTGGATCTCTATAGGGCATGTTAGGTGCAATGGTGTTTTTGTTGGCGTTAACTCAATTTGGATGCCACTTCTTCAAGACTGGACCAATGATTATCATAATTCTTGGGTGATATCTAACTTCAAGGGTATTTAACCCTCTGAATTGCCTCCATTTATGTTTTAAATATGGAGGAAGAGTGGATATTGAATCAAGGATCCCTATGTTTCCTTACTTTGGTTATGATCTTAATTGGAGACCAACATGGTGGAATCTATTTGTGATTGTTATGTGAAAAAGGAAAATTCCATTGAAAGGTAAGAAAAGACACAATGTCACCTTTTAAAGCTCCACTTATACTTGGTGGAATTGAAAGAACACCACTTTGTATCATGGTCATATGCCAATGATTATTCCCAAGAACTATGGTATATGACTTATCTATGTTAATGCATCATCTTATCATACCATTATGCTCTTATTTTCCCTTTTAACATTTTGTATTGGGGTTGAGGGCTCTCTAACTCAATGTTGAATGCTTGGCTTTATCTTTCCCCTAGGTGAGATGAGAAATGTAAAGCATTTGGAAACTAAGTTTTCATTCAACGACATCCTCTACTCACAATCAGATTCAAGTGGTCCAATAACGTGTTTAAATTTATGCATGGGATCCAAAGAGTGTTCAAAAGGGAAATCAAAAGAATTAGGAAATAAAGAAGGAAGAAATATTTTAGCAAGCTTGATTTCTTCGAGTGGAGGTGAAGAAAGGGAAATTTCACCTTTAGTGAGGCATCTCAAAGTCTATAAGTAGGCGACAGATATGAAGAGGATCTCAATAGACCAAGGCTACAACTTTTCTTCAAGGAGTGGTGGGTTGGAAAGGGAAAGAAACAATCCAAAGAATTGTGAAATCTCCCATAGAATAAGCACATCAAATAATACATACCCAAGATGAACAAAATGATAATGATGATTTTTTGTCAAAGAGAGAGAACCATGAATTCATCATTTGCCACTTTTAAGTGACCTCAGAGGCTTCCTCTTCTTTGAACATGATAAGAGAAGAATGCACGGTCATCATTTCATGCTTCAAGACTTAAAATGTGTCATCGAATGTTGCAAGGTGAATAGATAAAGCATAACCATGTAAGAGTCAATACATACCATTCACTCGATTCCTAAAGGTAAAAGTGGAGAACACCATCTTTGTAGTAGCATTCCTCTTGGAAATGTGAGAATTTGAGAACTTGAGTTCTCTATCTCTGAGTATGCATTTCCACTTAGTCTGCAATTTTCTCATCTCTCTCTATTGATCTATTCCATTATGTTATTTTTCAAATGGTTTGGATTAACTCAAATAATATTTTAGAGAATCAGATCTATTCCTCATAAACTTTGTTACATGCTTCTAAACCTAGAACTTGAATGGATCAATGAAGATTTGAAGCTTTGAATCCATAGGCTTTTGAATCAAATCAAATCTAAGTTTCTTAGAGGATTGAATCATTCACACAGAGTTTTAGTTCTTCTATCTTGCTTTTCAAAACCTTGGACTTGACTTATATAGGAGCACCTGAATCATTTTCTAATAATTTTGTGTTTAACCAATTGGAATAGATAACTTAATTAAGCATCTTGATAGTTGTTATGTCTAGAAACTTTCGTCTATTGGATTTTTCTTTAAGCAAGTGTTATGGTAAATTACAATTGAAAACTTTTAATCATATATTTGATAATTTTGAGGACATTTTCAAGGCTTAGAAAACCTTCCAAATAATACGTGATTCATTTCCAAACACTCAAAACCAAGATATCCCATGTGCAAGGCCCAAGCATTTATCTTGCTTCGTGAAAATTCCAAGATGAAGTTTTTGCTTGCGACTATGATTGAGACTTAGAAAAGTATCACTTTGGATCCACCTATTTTGCTTGGTCCATGCACAAGTGGTACCCATAAATGAACCGAGATAGAAATTCACCTAGGGATACTTAGAATCCACCCACTTCACATATTTGTGCTATGCATATGGATGCTCAGACCATGCATAGAGAAATAATGGATTGGGTAAGTATGATTTCTAATCCATCCTTATCATTACTTTTTTACTCTACATGGGGTCCATCTTATCAAGTGAAAATCAATAATATACATAATATTATTTGGGTAGGGATCAAACCATCAAGATTCACCTCTTTTTAAATTGAGATCCGGTTATAATCCCTTTCTATTTAAAGAGACAAATTATAGAGGTGAAAATCTTGCTCCTTATTTGGACCATGAGCTTAGGGGAATGCCATAATATATATTATATTTTATAACTTGAAGCATAATTTCAAAGACAAAAAATTTCTTCAAGGGGGAATAAGTTCAATCCCGATAGGTGCATAGGGTAGAGTATTTTGCAAGAATCTACCTCTTACTAGAGTTAACTTGAATTAACTTAAGATAGTTGAGACTTAATTTGAGATAACTAGGAAACATTAGATGTCTTGACTCTAGTCAAATAAACTACTTTCTAGTTAGAATCTAATTGTAGTTGCTCATTTGATGGTGGAGATTGCATATGCAAAAGGGATATCCAACTAATTCAAGATTGGATTTTTCACATAATATGTTGACAAAAATAAATCTCCTAGTCTTTGAAAGGAAATAGTGTTTCCTAAGATCTAAGTCACTGCCTACAAGAAAGTATGCTAAGATTTGAGTGATGTTGAAATCTGAGATATTGTAGAATTCATTCATCATTTCATGTCATTATGCTTAGAAAGTATATGTATATGGAGGATAAATTAATAGAAGTTATTGAATTTTCCAAGAAAGTAATATATTGGATCATTATCTAGAAAGATAATTGATTGGAGGCAAAAATGGTTGAACAAGCATGCCATCTAGGAGTATGTAGTTGCATTGAGAATATTGCTATTAAGAGATTTTACTTGGGAATCCAAAGCTCTACTTCTCAAGTGCTTTCCTTCATCGATGACTGATGAATGGTTTTTACAAGGGGGATTGATCACACATGCCATACTTGGAGAAGATTAGCTATTTGACGATTCAATTGGCCTAAACCTAGCCAATGGCACCATGATTCTCAAGTGGGAAGGAAAAGATGTATTGATAACTCTATTCACTTCTTCATCTATCAATGACTTGATACTAAAAAAAATTCCAAAGGTTCTTAATTCTTCCTCTAAAATGAACCCTAGATAGAAACCCCCATTTGTGAATCTCAAGGAGTTCACACACAAACCTAAACAAATATCACACCAAGCGAGGCACATGGGGAGGCTCAATTCTCAAGTGGATTAAAAACGTTGGTTATCCAATTTAATGGATGTTCAATCATCTTAGACAAAAACTAGAGTGCCCAGGAAATGTATAACATTATCTAAGGATTCTTCTTGTACTCTCTAGAAAAGATAAGACTCATACCCAAAGCCACTTCAAGTACATACAAAACCAAATTATCATCCATGATCCACAGTGAAAGATATTCAGATACCCAAGACACTCACATCCCATTAAAGTTTGTCGAGTCAAGTATGGGTTCCATTATCTATCTCTTTGTTGTTAACCTTTGGAGTTGTCCTCTCCAATCATTATAGCATAAAAGATTAACTACACATCATTAAATTGTCAATCTAGGAAGTATGCAAAGACCAAAGCCCCTTCTAGTTAATGGAATCCAAGAATAAGAGGTATCATAGCTGATTTATGAGAAATTAGTGAAGAAGAAGATGGAAAAACTAGGGTTTTGAATATCTTGAGCTATATAATAGCATTTTCAATGATCTTTGTGTCTAAGGTGTGCCATTTTTCCTGTAGATTAAAAAATAAAGTCAGATTTCAAAAACATTACCTGTATCACATAGAGGAGACAATCGTGATTTTGTAAAAAACTAAGAGTTTCCATTTCCAGCATTGATCTCTTGCAACACCTCACTCAATATACTGATAACAATCTCTCTTCATACACTTTACTCAGAGATACATAAGAAAAGCCAACAAATTTTATGGATTTCACAATAGAAAAACTCAACAAATCAAGAAGATGCTCATGAGAAGTAGCAACATGATTTTCTTGCAAGAAGCTCTTCACATTACTTGGATATCATGAAAATAATACAACCAATCCCTACAAAATAGAAGAAAATATCCTTTATACTTTTTCAAGTGTCCCTTTTCACACTTGAAATTTGGTCCTTCTACCTTCTAATCTAAAAATATGCCACTGAAGAGCTTCCATTAATTCTAGGAAAAATATATATGTTTCTACTATACATGAGGAAGACTGTTCCTCAATTTTACATCATTTGGATAAATACAACTACATGAAAATGTCTAATTACAAAGAATTTCCTTCAAAAAAATACTTCTTCCAACATTCTTCCCTCCTAGACTTTTTGGCTCCTGACAAAAAATTATTCTGGAAAAATGTTAGTGTGAGTTCACTTTATCTTCTTCCTTTGATAAACCTGTGATAACAAGTCATGACTTTTCCTCTCTATGACATTCAAATTATTCACCATTTCAAACAAAGCTTTTCTCTATTGGACTGCTGCTTCTGGTCTGTCTATCACATCCTTCTTCAAATATTTTGTGTATGCAGCTTCATATGCAGTGAGTCTTGATTTTGTAACTACCGACAAATTCCCAAAAAGTTTTGATTCTCTTTCAAAGAAACCATAGTCAAAGGCATCTTCAACAATTTGAAGAATGACTCCCCAAAAATACAATTCTACTGTAGTATGCCATCAAACAAATTCTATGTAGAGTTTCACTCAGATCAAAAAGTGAAGCATCTGTAGGTGAATTAAATCCTATATAATTGAGGGTTCATACTTTTGTATCTGTAAAGGTTTCTATACATGCTACTATAAGTCGCATGACTCTAACTACTAATATATAGGCAGGATCATTTACATCTTTATATGTGGATATAGCAGATTCTGCAGTATGAATCATATATTTCTTGTTTGGCCAAGATCCTGCTTTTGGTCCTGCAATCTTTGGGAAATTCAGCCACTTTGCTGGAATTTGTCTTGCATTTCTTCTTTCCCAAAATACTGACCAATCCCTCCTTCTAGCTATTGGACAATATGTTGGATTTATCTTTAATTGCAATGGTGCTTCCTTCTAGATATTCTTGCAGTCCTTGTTGGAATCTAACCACCTATTTCTCCATTTAGGGTTGTCCTTTTCAAATAATTCTTTAGTGACATTAATATCCTCCTCATACTCCAAATACGTGTTAGGTGGTAAACCAAATCTTGTAGTCTGATAATTTTTGACACTCTCAAGAACCATACAGAATGGTATTCCAAGACCATCTGCTGCCCAATGATGTTGATCTAGATTTACTCCATTCTCCAAAGCAAATTTTACAATCTGATTTTCATATTCATCATGCATCTTCCTAATGAACTTCATCCTAGACTCTCTATCTATCAAAAGCATTTGTAAAAATTTATCTGAATAATCTTCAATACTCTTTTCTTCTTGCTCATGAAAATCCTGAGGTGGTGAAGTTCTTCTATTATCTTCCACCAATTCTTGCTCCTTTGCTTGCATAGTCACTACCTATTCCTCATCCCTTCTTTGTTGGATTTCTAAACTTCTTTTTAACTCTGTCACCTCCATCATTAGTCTTTGATTTTGATATTCCAGCAATTCTTTTTCTGAACTCCATTCACTTCTTTGTTTTTCTATACCCATGTATAATTTGTTATATCCTCTCAAAGCACTAGCAGCATGCACACTTGCTTGTTTTTCCAATTCCTTGGTTGCTTTGAGCTCTTCCTGTAACCTTTGAATTTCTTTACTCATCTTTTCCATTTCTTCCTGATTCATATGTACAGTCTAATTTTCTCCTTTCATTTGTCCTTCTTCCATCAACAATTTATTTATGTCCTCATTGGCTTTGGCCATTATTTGATATGAGCTTTGGAGTGTTCTAAACGTGCCTTCTATTTTCTTTAGTTCAATTTACACTTTATTATTGTGCTCCATTTGTTTAGCACATTTATTTTCAAGAAACTAAATTTTGTTCTGATTTTGAACTTCCTGTGCTTTCAATGAAAACATCCTCTTTGTCAAAGTTTCATTCTTCTCTTGTAATGCTCTTATCTGATCCTCTAATTGTTCCTTTTCTTTCTTTTGCTCAGTAATAATCTTGCTTCCCTTCACAAATTCTGATTCAGCAACCATTCCTGATATGATCATATTTCTACTAGAAGGTCTAAATTGCTCTATGCTACTCATGATGATTTTGCATGCAGATCTAATATCCTTAGGTATCCTTTTAAGACCACTCTCCAATTCCAATTGATTTACTTCTATTTGTTTTTCTTCCTTCAACTCATCCTCCTCTGCCTCATCCTCCTCATAATATGTTGCTTGATCCCTTTCCTTTCCAGTTTTTGTTTCCTCCTCTATTACTTCTACTTCCTTTGTAACATGCTCTTTTTATCTCTGCTTATTAACTTGTAATTCTTCTTCGTGGACCATTTTTTCTTGTAATACAACTGATTCCATCTTTTAATCCATCTGATTTCCCATTTGATCATTCAAGTTCTGCTCCTTTCCTCCCATCACCTAATCATCTATATCCATTACTTCTGCTTCAAATTTCATTTCTTGATCATCTAGATCTCTTTGTTCTTATTGATGTCCTAAATCAAGGAATACTTCTTCTATTTTTTTATTTACTTCTCCTTCTGTGTCCTTATTATCCTCGTAATGCTCTTTGAGCTCTCTCTTCCTCTGGACTTCAAATTTTTCTTTGCATGTACTCTCTTTACTAAACAAGTGTCTGTAGTACTTTTTTGATTGTTTGGAAATAACAGATTCATCTTTTGATGTTGCTATTCTTTCATGTATTCCCTCCTCCAGAATCATACTACCTTTATTTACTTTACATCCTCCTTCCAAATCTCTCTTTTCTTCAGCTACAATATTATGCTATGATTGCTTTTCCTCATATGGTTGAGAATACTGTTGTTGTGAAGGTTTAGTCCATATTGGGTTTGATCCTGTGTCTACCACTCCACTACTGAATCCTTCATTTACTACATCATCTTCTTGCAACATTGCTCTTTTACCCTTTAACCTCCTCTTTTCTTCCCGAGGACTAATTTACTTTGCGGACTCTTCAAGAATCTGTATTCCCTTTGCACTCTCAATCAACTCTTCTGATGTTTTGTTCATCTCTGATGCCTGAGCTATTTTAACTGGTGTACTTGACACAGATAGGTTTAAACTCTTCAATAAAATCCTCAATAGCAGTATCTGAATCAGACGAGAGTTTTGAAGAAGCATCTACTTCAATTTCTCTTATTTGATCCTAAGTTCTTCCTTCCTTTCTAATTGTTTCCTTCTGATATTTCATTTTGCTAACATCTTTACTGCTCCTTCGTCTATCTCCTGCTCAACTGCCTTACCTGTATCCTTCTTGGTTGGTTTCTTTTTCTGAACAAGCTTTTTATGAACTTTTCTTTTCATAACCACTGTAGTTCTAGTTTATAGAGGTCCCTGCAGCTCCTTAAAATAGGCTAATAATTCCACTTCTTTTCTTACAAACATTTCCTCAGATTTTGCTGCCATCATCTGATCATGCAATTCCTCATAGTGTTCAATTTCCTTTTTCCTCCAGTCAGTTGCTTTAAATGAATAGCTTTCGAACATTTTCTGGTACTGGGCTTCATATAATGCTCTCTTATCATTTCCTTGAGACAAATATGAATATGGTTGTTCTTTGCTTGTCTGTGGTGGGTGAGGCTCCTTCGAGGATTGTACTTCTTTCAGAGTTGCTTCATGTTCCTCTTTAGTTGCTTCCTTCTGCTCCAATTCCACTCTCCTAGGATCCAATCTTCTCTTCTTGGTTGGAACTACCTCTTCTGAAGTAACTTTCCTTTTTTGTCTTGACCATCTCATACTTGTTTGGACTCCTGGTTCTCTAATTGATATCAATTTGGATGGGCTCTTAATTCCTGCCATTAAATTTCTAAAGTATTGAGCCTCTGGTACCAACTTCAACTGATCCTCCATATCCAGAATATGATATATAATCGTCAGAAATTGAGCTCCATTCATAATTTTTTTTGTTGCCAATGCTTAGCAGCTTCCTTTAGTTGTTCATGAATGTAGGGAGTTACATCCATTACTCCAAAAGGTTTAATTCTGTCTTTGTTATTAAGCATGATCAGAGTAACAGGTTTATGAGGCATTGTGTATCTTGGCAGTTTAGGAAAACAAAAGAATTGAAGAAACATCCTTATGGAAAATTCTTCATTCTCTCTGCCCTTGAAATCCACAAATTTTGAATATCCAACATAAGTTGCTGCATTCTTCTTAACAAAGCTGCCATCCAATTTGGTTCCCATAGAGTAAAATTGAAGGGCCCTCCTTATGTGTTCTGTTTTAATTGTAATCTGCACATCCTTGCCCTCTTTATTCTTGACTGAACATCTGAAATATGTTTCATTGCCTTTGCCAATCTCTACTAGACTAGACATAGCTTGAGAGACTCTCTCAAAATCTATGAAAAAGAGTGGTTCATCTAAAATTCTATGAAGTTCAACTGCCTTCCACCTTTTATAATTAGCAGTCGTTTTCTGAAATTTGTAGAACTCCTAAGTGTTGCCCCCTACACTCACTGTAAAGATGTGTTGACCAATAATACTGATTATTTCCTTAAGCTCCTTGATTATTTGTTCAGCTTCAGGAAGATCCTGTTCATTATCACATTCTAATTCCACCTCTTCCTCCACTGTCTCACTGTCTAGGAACCAATGTCCCCTTGACAAAGTAACTGAGTTAGCTTTAAAATCATGAATGGGAAGTTCTTTTGCATTCACCATCCTGGAAAAATTATAAACACACCACACCAAGACTTCCACCACATGAGTCATAGGAAACATAAAAAAGAAAAAACTAAAAAAGAAAAGAAAATACTTTCTTAAAAAAAAATTATCTTCCAAGTTTCATCACATGTATAGCAAGAAGAAGTGATCATCACATGTGTAGCAAGATGTCTATTATTTTATAGTGTTGATTGGAAAAACATAATAGCGATAAATAAAAATATCAAAGGTATATCAAAATTTCAAAAAATTGGAGAACACTTCAACAACTCCGAATTGTAACCTATATCTTGCTTGTGCTTGTGAAATATGCAAAAAAAAAAGAAATTGAATAAAAGAGAAAATTACTAGAAACTGAATCTAGACTTGAAGGTTTTTTATCTTTTTTTTACTATTTATATTTTTTTTCGTCTTTCATATTTTTACTAATAACTCATATTCCTGGAACCCTTGCTTTCTTCATAGGCAATTTCTTGGGGTAAAAGGTAACTCTCTTCCCCTCCTATCTTTTTCTTAGGAAAAGAGTTATGCAAAGTGCATGGGTATAATTTCAAGTATTTAGTGAATTCATGGCATTTTAATGTTACTCTATTGATGCATTCTCTGGAAATGCAAAGTTGAACAATATGTAGTTCTGATGTCTTAGGTGAAAAACCCAAGTGATTATCCAATGATGAGGTTGCACTATCCTTAACTTGTGGATCGTCATGCTTCTGTAATGTTAAGATGTCTTTGTCTTTGTTAATTGTCTGTTGAAGCAAATCTGATTTTTTCACCCAACAATACTTTATAGTCGATTGTTTTTCCTTTTGAGTCAAAATCTCTTCTTTCCTTGAGTGTTGTTTGAATGTGTTAGGCTGCCATATCCATTTTTTCCTTATGTTAAAGTTTTTCTGGATGTTTTTAGGTCTCCATACCCAAACTGGTTTCCAACAAGATTGTAATCTTTTAACTTCCTTCTACTTTTCAATGAATTTTGTTTGTTCAGGGAAAACTTTCTTCTGTGATTCCTCTTTTCCTTCTATTGGAAAGATAAATCTTTCCAATTCTGCTTCCTGGATTTCCTGTTGACCTCCCTGCTCTTCATTACTAAAAAAGGCATTAAAAATTTATTGGCATTCACTTTAAATTTAAGATACATCCTCTCAAAATTCAGAATTACTTTGCCTTGTTTCATCCAAGGTTGCCGTAAAATCATTTTCTCAGTCATCATATGATCAGGCCATTCCTCACAATCTATTTCCATCTTTTCTTGATTAAACCTAATTGTAATTGATTGTGAAGATAAAGTTTGTACTACCTATCCATCTAGAGTTCTGATAAAGGTTTTGCTTGTATTCCTCTTGACATTCGATTTATCTAACAATTCAAAACTTGTGCACCTGAATCTATTAAAACCTTAATTTGCTCATTGTGAAGATTCATTGTAATCATAGGCAAATTCTCTCTCACCTCCCCTGAAGGTCTCTCACACATGAAAATTTCTCTGATTTCTTTAGATTTCGTCATTCTTTCTCTAGCTTTGTTGGGATTCATATCTAATTTTTTCCTCCTCTTTGTTTCTATTTCGAGCTTGATGTATCCTTCTCCATTCTAGAGCTATCAATGGAAGATTATATCTTTGTATTCTAAATCCACTTATAAAATTTGGCATGATTTCTCCATCAATATTGGCTAATTGGACAACTCCACTGTTACTTATCTGACTAATGACGTAAGGTCCATGTCATTTTGCCTAAAGTTTCTTTTGGTGTTATTTCAAGGTATATGACAAAACTAAGTCCCCAACTTGCAAATCCTTATATTTAATATGAATATCATGATATGGTTTTTGCCTCCTTTTATCTGTATAGATACTCATAACTGCTTGAAGTTTTGAAGCCCCAAGTTTTTCTAATTCTATCACTCTTTTAGATAGTTCATGTCCAGTCCACTCTAATTTTTTTCCCACCTTTAATGTAGGAATGAGAAATTCTAATGGCAAAACTACATTCTATCCATATACCAAGTTAAATTGTGTTGTACCAATAGCAGTCTTGTATGCCACTCTATATGCCCATAGAACATGATTAAGTTGTAAATCCCAATCAGTCCTATTTTTATTTACCAATTTAGACAAGACAATGCAGAATACTTTATTAGTAGTTTCTGCTAATCCATTTGCTTGTGGATGATAAGGGGCTGACTTTCCATGACTAATCATGAAATAATCAGTTACATTTTCAATTACCTGATTTAGAATGAGTTCCCCTATCACTTACCAATTCAATTGGTAAACCAAACCTGATGATAATATTCTCATAAAGAAATCATGCAGTAGTATGAGCATTACTTCTTTTTGTAGCCTTAGCCTCTGCCCATTTGGTCAGGTAATTCATAGCTACAAGTATATATTGTGCATGAGAATGTCTTGCATGAGGATGAATAGGTCCAATGAAGTCCAATCCCCATTTGTCAAATGCTCTCGCTGAAATGAGTGGTGTCAATGGCATATCATCTCTTGTACTAGGTTGACTTGTTCTATGACAAATGTCACACCTTTTCACATATGTCCTTGCATTAGGAAAGAGAGTTGGCCACCAAAATCCAAAATACAGTATGAGTTTAGTAGTCCTTTCACTGGAAAAGTGACCTTTTGCTACTCCTGAATGGGCCATCTCTAACATTTCCACATACTTACCTTCAGGAACACATAATCTCATATATCCATCTGTTCCTTTCTTATATAATTGGTCTCCTATCAATTGATACTCCTTGGTGATTATTTTTCAATTTCTAGAGTCTGCACTAACCTTTCCTCGCTCTAGTGATTGATCTTTTCTCAACTCCTCAATTATGTGTGTACTCCAATCTGGGTTTTTTTGAAACCAGTACAAAGTTATAATATCTGTGTTTTTTAAAGATTGACATTTAGGACAACTTGAAACATATTTCTCCACATCTTGAATCTTTTTAGGCCAATGGACACCCATTGTATTGAGATTGTTTAGAGTAACAGCTGTAGAAGCATGAGTACATGGGTTCCAACAGTGAGCTTTCTTTAGATATCCTAGCTGCTCATCTTCTGGAGTACAATATTCTAGTATACCAATGTGATTTATATGATATAAATGCCGAGCAAGTAACACAAAGTTTCTACTTTGTAATACCAGATGTGTGTTATTATTGTGTGTTCTACAAGGTCCAATAGTTAACAAAGGCACCATATTCATTGCCTAATTGGGAATGCTTTCTATCTTGAACATATATGCATCTGGTAAATCATCATCTAAAGGTGAATTTTCTTGCTTGGTTTGTATCCTAGACAAATGATCTGCTCTTAAATGTGTTTTCTCTTGTCTCACCACTACTTCAAACTCAAACTCCATTAACAGTAGGAACCATCTAACTATCCTACCAGTGTGACATGGTTTATTCACCAAGTAAGGCAAGGCTTGGTGATCCACAGAAAATTTAAACTTGTTGGCTAAAAGATAATGTCTGTATTTTGTTATAGCAAATATCATTCCAATTCCTTCCCTCTCGGTGGTTGTATAATTTCATTAATCTAGATTCAACTGCCTGCTAGCATAAGCAATTGGAAAATCCAATTTGCTTCCATCTATAGGTTGTGCCAGAACACATCCTAAGGCAAAATTTGAAGCATCAACATGAACATGAAATATTTGATCCAACTGTGGGGTTTTCAAAATGGGTGCTGTCACCAAATAAGTTTTTAAAGTTTCAAAGGCTTGATCACATTCTTGGGTCCACTCAAAATTTTTAATTAATGCATACAGAGGTTTTGCAATATTTGCAAACTTGTGCACAAATTTTCTATAATACCCATAATGTCCCATAAAATTTTGGAGTTATTTTACATTGGGCCGCTTTGGTAGGTCCACAATAGCCTTAACTTTTCTCTCATTAGTTGAAATTCCATTCCTAGAAACTATGTGACCTAACATTCTCCTTGCCTCACAAAGAAAACACATTTCTCAGGATTTAAACATACTCTCTGTAAGTTCTACATTTCTTGAATATATTCTCCAAATCCTGTAGGTGATCTTGTCTTTTCAATGAAAAAGTACAAAGATCATCAACATAAATTTCCATCATGTTTCCAAGAAATTGTTTGAATATGTGACACATCAACCTTTGAAAGGTTGCTTGGGCATTGGTTAGTCCAAAAGGCATAACCTTGAATGCATATATTCCCCATTCAGTGGAAAAGGCAGTTTTATGTTGGTCTTTTAAGGCTATAGGTACTTGGTTATATCCTGAAAAACCATCCAAAAAACTATAGACCTCCTTTCCTGCAACTCTTTCTAAGAGATGATCAGTTATTGGTAATGGATAGCTATCTCTTATAGTTGCTCCATTAACTTTTTTCAAATTAATACACACCCTAAGCTTCCCATTTTTCTTTGGTACCACAACTATAGGAGATATCCACTCAATGTACTCAATTTCATAGATGAAATTGGCAGCAAGCAATTTATCAATCTCCTCCTTAATCTTGGCAGAGTATTTGTCATTAAATGTATAGTGTCTTTGTTTGCTAGGTTTTGCATCAGGAGTAATAGGGATTTTATATTCACAAATTTTAGGATCAATTCCTTGTCTTTGTAACTGTATGCAAACACATCCCTATAAGTTTTAGCCAATTTTATCAATGTTTCCTCTTCTTGATTTGACATGTCATCAGCTATGACAATGTGTCTATCTTCCCCATCCTCTTGAGAAATTACCATTTTCTTAGTTTGTTCCTCATTGTCATATGATTCCCCTTTCTTCTTATCCCTTTTTGGTTTCATTTTTAAAAGTAATATATGCTCTACCTCATAAATCTTGAAGTTTGAAGGTACATCAAATTGTTGCTCTTCTTCCTTCGTCTTCTTATTCATTTTAGGTTTTTGATCTTCATTAAACTCTTTGTGTACACATTTTTTATATGTTCTTGAGATTTTGTTCTTTATTGCATCTTGAGCTTCCACTTCTTCTAGAAATTGTGTTTTATCAGTATTTAAGAGTATAGATTCCCTCAAATTCTCCTCTAACTTTGTCACACTTATCATTTGTACTCCTTTATGAAAAACATCATAACCTTCTTCATCTTGAAATTTGACTCCCACATATTCATCATTGGCCAAATCCATTGTAGAAAAAATCTGACTCCAACCATAAGGCTCAAATTCTTCATCATCAAATTTCTATAGAATGTAGTTCTCATCCTCTAATTTCCTTTCCTCTCGACAATCCTCTTCCCTCAACAACATTCTTTTATGTACCCGGTTCCTTATCACATTACACTTCCAAATTGATAATTCTTTTTCATTCTCATCTTCACTTATAGATTCTTCACTTGACTCTTGATTCTCATGAACTTTGAACCATTCCTGAGGGGACATATCACAATACTGCCCATTTCTTAAATTTACTTTAGTTATTCTTCCTTGGCTTTGGAGATATAGGCAATCTCTACCCCAATCTTGCACAATTTGCATTTGTCTCATAAACGGCCTGCCTCAGATAATTTCATAAGAGGTAGGTTGTGGGAATTCAAATATGGCAAAGGTATGTTCTATCTCTATTCCACATATTGCCACAATCACCTTCTCCTAGATTCCTACAAGTGCCTCTATATGTCCGTCTGCAAGTTGTAATCTCATTTTGGTAGGTATCAGCTCATTCCTCCCCCATTTCTCCCGAGTTTGTTTGGTCATAATTGCCACTCCAGATCCACTATCCAATATTTCTTTGGCATGATTGTTACCAAATTGTATTCTCAAAGTTGAGTTTCCTTCTTCTCCCTCAGAGTAGCCTCCTATCTTGTCAATAGGTATGTACAACAATTCTTCTGTTTCCTGTGAGTGTGAATCTAGGCAATGTGAATTTGTTTCCCAATTCTTCATATTATGTTGTAAATGAGGATTTTGTTTTAATAATTCTTCCATTGTAGTTTGACATAGAATTGTACAGTGTTTGTCTAAATTGAACTGAAGGGTTATTTGTTTTTCCTCCCTTCTTGAGTTCTCTTTCCAAACTAAATGTTCCCTTAATTTTGTTGCATTTGACTCTTCAGATGCCTTTCTATGATTGTCTACCTCTTATAACTTGTTTTGTGCTTCTTGTATGATCTGTTTACACCTCAAAATCTGGCATTGGATAAGCTAGCACATGATTTGTAGGGTTCGGTCCATCTTGAATTCTACCCTTATAGGCTTCTATCAGTGTATCCAAGCATTTTGAGTTTTTCACCCCTCCTTGTTTTTGTGTATTTTGTTGTTGACTATTGTTTGAGTTACTTACAATTTCC
The DNA here is from genome assembly GCA_020310875.1 of Ceratopteris richardii. Taxonomy (NCBI): domain Eukaryota; kingdom Viridiplantae; phylum Streptophyta; class Polypodiopsida; order Polypodiales; family Pteridaceae; genus Ceratopteris; species Ceratopteris richardii. The sequence goes on along the minus strand of CM035406.1, from coordinate 207,040,027 downwards.
TCTTCTAGGGTTAGGGTTTTACCTGCTCTCATCTTTTTTTTCCCATCTCCCTTTTTGTCTATTTTTCTTCTCTTTTGAAAGTAGATTTCTCTTGTTGTCCCCTATGTGTGTCTTAGTTTTGATGCTTTGTTGCTTGGCTTGAGCTCTAGTTATGGCATTTAATGCTGCTCGTCCATTTTCATTCAATTCTTCTTGCTCCACTATATTTACTGCTTTTAATGGTATGTTACTAGATGTGTTTTGTTGTTTTTGAGGATTTCTTGGACAATCTCGTATCAAATGCTCCCTGCCACAATCCTTGCAATAAGCTCCTTCTACTCTTAGTGTTGGTGGTTTTGGACAATCCCTGATGAAATGATCTCCCCCACATCTATAACATGTTATCTTCTGACTTCCTGTGAATCTGGATTTCTGATTGGATATGTAATTATTCGTTATGTACATGAATGTGGTTGTGTCCATTTCTATTCTTCCATTTCCCAAGTCTAAGGCTTGTAAATTTGGTTCTCTCATTTCATGTTCCTCCCAATCTTCCTGGTATCCATCAAACTAATGGTAATCCTCCCTGAAAGATGATCTAGCTCTTGGACTTTCCTCCTCTATAGGTGTGTATTTTACTGGTACCACATTTGTAGGTAATGGTGGTTGTTGCCCCAATACAGGTCTAGGTTGTTCAGAAAATCCATTTTCTCTTTGTGGATTTTGTTGACTCATATATTTTCTTTCTCTAACAGGTTGTTTATTGTAAAAGCATTCCTCTCTCGTATGGTTTGTCCATTTTTTCTCTAAAGTGCAATATATGAGTGTTTTCCTGTCTTGCAAATGTTGAGGTTTACGATATGGACACTGATGTACCAAATGGCTCTCTCCACAATTATAGCACTTCTTATTGGTTGACATTCTGGTATTTATCAAATTTGTTTTTGTGCTAACCTCTAGGGCTTTAGCAATAGCTTTTGCTAACTCCTCAGTTGGTGGAATTCTATCTTCATTTGTTCTTGGTTGATCAAATGCAAACAAATCCTGTCCTCTATTGTCCTCTAAATCTATTGCCTCTTTAACACATGCCCCTAGATCATGACATCTCCTGTAGTATACCAGGGTTCTCAATTGGGCACTCCTCAATCCTTCTATGAACAAAGACACTTGTCTCGCCATCAAAGGTACTTCATCCTTTGGGCATCTATCAATGTATTGCTTGAATCTCCTAGCAGCTTCTCTTACATTTTCATCCTTTTGTTGCTTAAAGCTATGTATCAATGTGGGTGTACTATGTTTGATTCCATTCTTGGAAAATTCTCCTATGAAAGCTTCAAGAAATGACTCCATTGAACCAAGATAATGTAAGTCCAGTTAGGGTTAGACCAAAGGCTTCAAATTGGACTTTGTAGTCCTCTACTTCTTTTGCCCTGATCAACTGTTTGAATTCTGCAGCATGAGCATGAGGATCTCAATACCCTTCATACTAATTTTTCATGCATTTAGCTACTTGATAAGGTGTAAGCATTCTCCCATGGTTTTGCCATGGTTGTCTCCTTCTAATGGGAAAATCAGGTATTTCCTCTGATTCTCTTTCAAAAGGATTTGGAGAAGTGTGTGATCTCCTTCCTTTTTGTGGTTCTGTAGGGGTCTGATTTCCATTATGCCTAGGTATGTCTGTTTGCCCCAGGTCTTGATCCCAAGGTCTCTTATCTGAGCATTGACGTAAATCATTAGAATTTTCACGATCTTGTGCAAATATGTACACACATCCTTGTCTATCCTCATATCTCATTAAGTTTCTCAACCTAATGAGGGACTTATGCATGCCATATTGATGCACATAGGCTCCAAACCTATTCGTAAACATGTATTTGAGGATATTTCTAAAATCACTTGTATCTTGATTTTCATCTGTCTCATTTATATTTTCCATGTTAGTTGTCTATCCCAATTCCTCTTCCTGAGAATCACTTGATTGTATATTATCTCCTAATGAAACTTGTGTATGAATTGTAGAGAGCTTGGTACCGGATCTCAAAATCATCCACTTGTTCAGATTGCAATTTTGCACCCGAAACTATATTTTATTAGTTAAAGCTTGGAATTCCCCATTTAGTAGGACTCTATATATTCCTAATTTTGGTTTTTTTAAAGATTTATACAAAATAAGAACGTTTATTGCACTAAAATCATGTTTTTCATGATTTTGGATGAGAATCGTGTTTTTCACGATTTTGGATGAGAATCGTGTTTTTCACGATTTTGGACAAAAATTGTGCTTTTCATGATTTTGGATGAAAATCGTGCTTTTTCACGATTTTGGACGAAAATCGTGTTTTTCACAAGTTTGGACGAAAATCGTGTTTTTCATGATTTTTGACAAAAATCGTGTTTTTCATGATTTTTGATGAAAATCGTGTTTTTCATGATTTTGGGTGAGAATCATGTTTTTCATGATTCTAGGATGAAAATCGTGTTTTTCACGATTCTGAGATGAGAACCATGTTTTTCACGAATCTGAGAGGAGATTCGTGTTTTTCACGATTTTTGATGAAAATCGTGTTTTTCACGATTTTGGGTGAGAATATTCTTTTTCACGATTCTAGAATGAAAATTGTGTTTTTCACGATTTTGAGATGAGAATCGTGTTTTTCACGATTTTGGATGAAAATCATGTTTTTCATGATTTTGTGATTCCCAGACAACTGTGATTGCTCACAATCGGTAAAAACAAGATTTTCTAATGAAAATCGCGTTCTCGAAATCGTGATTTTTAGTTTATACATAGAATCGCGATTCTGTGTAGATTTTGGAAAAAAAATAAATTCTACTTTTATTGATAATGCACACTAGGTTTTAGGCCCCTAACTATTTTATTACCATGCAATCAAGAAAATTTTGAAAAACTTTTTAAAAAATTAGAAAAATTGCAAAAAACAAAAAAGCACCATTTTGATATTTCCTCTTTCTTTTGATTTTTTCAAGAAAGAAACATGACTTTGAAGTTTATTCAATGTTCAATGAAGTGTAGCCTCAATACCTTGCTTGTTGGCTTGAAGAAAATGCTATGTAATTGCCTGCTGCTGAGAATTGCGATTCTCATCACCTTTCCCTCTAGCTCTTTCTCACTCTCTCTCTCTCTCTCAATGTTTTTCTAAATTGGATTTTGTGCTTATATAGACCTCAGAAAATCGCGATTGTGAGTGATTTTCTTTTTCAACCTAATTCCAATTTTGATGACTCCTTCTCTCATGCAAAATCATGACTTAACCTATGATATCTCATCCTTAAAGACTATCATTTGCTTGCTTCCTCCCCTAATGAAAATCGCGATTTTACACCAAAACTCATATTTTAATAATTCTTATGCTCACGGCTTATTCAATTTTAGTTCCTCTCTATTATATCACTTATAAAACCTTTCACTCACTTACCTGAATGCCCAAAAAACATAATTGAAACAATTTTACCATCTTATTGAAAATCGCGATTCTGAGATGAAAATTGTGTTTTCCTGAAAGTCCTCAAAAATTGAATTTCTTTGAATCCTTTTCCACCTGATCTTTCCAAATGTTCTTCAGTCACCCCAAAACAATTGCCACCTGTGATTTATCCAAACTCAACCATTCAAAAGAGATTGAAATTGAAAAAGAAACAATTATTTTGACTTTTCTTGAACTAATTTGATTTTTCTTTGTATTTTTCCTCAAATGATCCTAATCCACTACTCCACACATACCTCATGCATCACTTCATGTAAGAAAAAAGAAAAAAGAAATTTGTTTGTAGTTTCTTTTCAAAATTTTTTAAATTTTTTTAGTAGTTTTACCCTAAATCAAGAAAAGCACTTCACCTAGGATTTTCTTTTCTTGAAGATTCCCTGATCTTCTTTGAATTATGATTGGCTACACACACTATACTATCATTATCATCATGGAATAAGACTTCTTAAGAAAGTATGTGTCAGTAAGTACAACTATCAATCTATGCAAAGATAAACTCAATGCCTTTCCTTCAAATGACCAAAACAATCTTTCTAAAAGACAAATAATTCTCCTAGGACAAGTAAAATGGAACAATCAATTTGCATATAGCTACTTTTCATGACTTTCCTTACTGCAACTATGTTATCTTTCCCAAAGATCAACAAAATTGCTTAGTACTTTGTCAAAAGAAATATAAATATGCAAAGATCAAACAAATTTCACTTTCCTTTCAGAAAATTAAGTCATCTTTTTGCAAAAAAGCTGCAGTTTACTCTTGAAAAACATGAGCAATTATCAATCTTGCATAAAGATTCACACTTATTTGTCTCAAAAGGCTAATTCAAGCTTTCTTTTCCCAAAAGACAAGCCTAAAAACCTACCTTCTCAAATTTGCTTACATGATTATAGAGTAGTACCTTTCCAATGTGTTTAAATACCATCAACAGTGGAAGATCCAGCAAGGTCCAAAACTTCAATGAAGCTTCAACTTTGTTCCCCGACAACGACGCCAAAAATGTTTGTTGTTAACCTTTGGATTTGTCCTCTCCAATCATTATAGCATAAAAGATTAACTACACATCATTAAATTGTCAATCCGAGAAGTATGCAAAGACCACAACCCCTTCTAGTTAATGGAATCCAAGAATAAGAGGTATCATAGCTGATTTCTGAGAAATTAGTGAAGAAGAAGATGGAAAAACTAGGGTTTTGAATATCTTGAGCTATATAATAGAATTTTCAATGATCTTTGTGTCTAAAATGTGCCATTTTTCCTGTAGATTACAAGTATAAAGTCAAATTTCAAAAACATTACCTGTATCACACAGACGAGACAATCATGATTTTGTAAAAACTGAGAGTTTCCATTTCCAGCATTGATCTCTTGCAACACCTCACTCAATATACTGATAACAATCTCTCTTCATACACGTTACTCAGAAATACACAAGAAAAGCTCACAAATTCCACAGATTTCACAATAGAAAAACTCAACAAATCAAGAAGATGCTCATGAGAAGTAGCAACATGATTTTCTTGCAAGAAGCTCTTCACATTACTTGGATAGCATGAAAATAATACAACCAATCCCTACAAAATAGAAGAAAATATCCTTTATACTTTTTCAAGTGTCCCTTTTCACACTTGAAATTTGGTCCTTCTACTTTCTAATCTAAAAATATGCCATTGAAGAGCCTCCAAAAATTCTAGGAAAAATATATATGTTTCTACTATACATGAGGAAGACTGTTCCTCAATTTTACATCATTTGGATAAATACAACTACATGAAAATGTCTAATTACAAAGAATTTCCTTCAAAAAAATGCTTCTTCCAACACTATCCTTATGGCTCAAACTACAAAGGTACACAAGAAACCATAGAAGTTCAAGAAACCATGATCATAAAAACCAACGTGGTCTCATTAGGTCAAGAAAATGCAACCCCAACAACAAAAGGCCACCACTATTCAAAAGTGGATATGCAAGAAGTCTCATTTGACACAAAAGAAGAAAAAAATGCATACTAGATGGGTTCTAAAGAGATGTCCCATTCCTCTCCCCAACCCACTAGTCAATTTTTCACCAACCAATGCACAAAAGCAATCAATCACCATTAGAGAGCATGTGTGCCACTTAAAATCATTACTCTTCTTGAATTCATGATGAATGTGCACCTCATGCTCTTGTAATTCATGCACATGTTTTGAAAGAGCACCCATACCATTGTATATATGTACATACATGTTCTTTCCTTTTGATATTCTAAACTAGCACTGAACATTTAGTAATTCAAGTTCAAGGATATAGGAAGCAAACACATAGAACCAATTTCTCAAGGAGAAGCAAAACCTCTTCATGCAAACACCAAGTGATTCATGCAAAATCTAGTCTTTTGCACCATAGTGGATCATTTGCACTTCAAGTATGCATCAAATGTGGGGCAACATTACAAAACCTTGCACACGACACGGTTGCTCAATCCCATGCACAAGAGTGATATCTTGTAAGGTGAGGTTATACATCACCTACACACTTGTTTCTCCACTCATATATTCTTTGTTGCGAACTCAATCAATAGAAGACACAAGCTACAAGATAAATAACATGATGCACTTCATATAGAAAACTTATCCAAATTCAAATACATGATGATAAGTGAAGTTGATGATTGCCTTCTTCAAAAGATACAAGATATTTACAAGACAAAGAGGCTAGCTAAGGAAAGGAAATTACATTTCTTTTCATGGAGTAATTTATTTAGATACATTATGGCCTATTAAAGATTTTATTCTTTAAACCTTCATGTAGACCTCTTCAACATGTATTTAGTGATGCTAACATTTTATGAGTCCAATTCTCAAACCATCCACATTGACATAGCTCACGGTTAGAGAATATCAAGCCTTTCTATGCAGTTCTTCGAGATGCACATTAGAATTTTATTGATCCATTAAAATATTATCAAGAATCCATTTTCATGGTCTCTAATTACCTGCTCTTGACAACCAATAGGGAGGGGGGAGACCTACAACATTAGGTGAAATTTTTCCTATCTTTTGTGTTGTATCCCTCATTTTTTTAGTAAGAGAGAGAGAGAGAGAAAGAGAAAAAAGAAAACACATTCCCCATTACCATAAGATTAGTATCCTCTTCATTAGATAGATCTTGGGCACAACACTCAAAACTTGCATCTAAGACTTTGATTTTTTTTTTCAAATAAGTGCATCTAAAGTTGCATTCATAGGGCCATCCAACTCCGACATGCATCAGACACATATTGCTTGATACCCATGTAGTGCACTAAGTAGTCCCCATGTAATTACTTCCACAATCCACTTGTAATAATTTTTCAAGTGGTGAAACAAAATCCATTCTTTTATTTTTCATATCATGCATAATCCTCAAATCCCAACCCATCTTCTTTTTGTTTTTCCATCCATCTTTTATTTTTAATTTTGGAGGGGCCACAATCACTCAAACACACCCTTATATTTTGAGAATTTATTTTCTTTCAGGTCATTATTTATTTTAATTTTTGAGGATACACATAAATATATTAAAAAAATCCAAAGATAGCCCGCAAGAAGTTGGAGGGTGCCACATACCTTACTACAATGTACACATCAAGCACTTGACAACCACTCACCAATGCTCATGCTAAATCTAGACACCCACCAAAACATCTATCGAGTGTGTTAGAAATAAAGGTGGGGGAAGTGTTGGAGTGTTGTTCTAGACAATGGCAAGGACCACATCAAGAAGCGCCACCTACTTAATTGTCAATCTGCAAAAAAGATAGGATGATATGACGATCATGAATGCGTGATGTGCACAAAGGTGAAGGTGAGAAGCACACTAGTGCACACACATACACACACACATGGTCAAGATAAGAGGAGAAGACACAATGGAAGGAGGAAAATACACGTGCATTAATCAATTAACTCTTACAAAGCTCTTTGCTCTCACTAACTAACAATCTAACCTCCAAAAATGGTATTTCTAGATCTTCTTATAGTTTTAGGACTAGTTTTGATCGGTTTCAAACCTAGTGTTCAGCCTAGTTAAAAAATAGGTCTTAAAGCTTATTTGGAGGTTCAAATGAAGTCCAAAAAATGACAAAATGTGGTATGAGCAATCTATCTAGGCTCCTCAAGGTTGAGGAATCCTCGACTTGCACAAAATAGAGTGGTTTGTGACAAAATTGGGTTTTCTATGTTACATATGTTACATGGATAGTGATTATATTCATTGTTGAAGGTTTGATCAATTATAATAAAGCTAGATTTTTTGAAAATTGATAGGCATCATCCCCTAGTAGTCTTCACACATCTTTCTCTACATGCTTCCTTGCCGTCGATGCCTATGGCCACTACCGATGCCACTGCTAACATCCACCTCCGTCTCACGTTTGTTATCCTCGATAGATCCTTGTTGCAAGGATTGATTGATGTAGTTTTGCAAGAGATCTTGGGCAAGGGTATGTTCGACAATCCTTAAGCCTCATGCTAGGCCGGCTTCAAGCTTTTCCCAATCAATGGCCTGAGGTTTGTCTTGGGGTGCGAGTTTGTAGTGAGTGGAATAGGCCATTTGCTCACATGCAAAGATTTGTAGAAGGTGCATGAGTTTGCTAATAAAGACTTCTGAATGATACTCCCAAAACCCCATTGTGAACATTTCCTCAAACATTTGCTTGTAGCAGGTAGGTAAGTATTTGATCCGACAATCCTAGACATAGCACACCCGAAGGGGCAACATGGTAATAATATCATATACTAGATCTCCATGTCGTGCTCAAATCCCGAGTGGATACATGAGGGGAGTAATGTCGAGGAATCATTGAGTGATCTGTCACTTGAGTTTGAAGTTTTAAAACATGCACCCATAAGGTATTCAATTCCGCTAGAAGTTTCAACGGTGTTTACCTCTTGTGTTGTAGGTCGAGGTGCAGGTTCTCTAAATCATAAGGTAGTATTATCGCTCTTGACTGCATTGCATTCTTTGATCAATTTGTCATAATCCTCAAGGAGTTTGACGTGGTCCTCCAACAATATCTGTAATGTCTTTCATGGAACTGCTTTGAAACAACTAGGATTGAGAGGTTCTTTTGGGTGGTCTAGAGAAGCTTCAAAGTTTTCTCAATTTTGCACTTGTAATTATCAATTCTCTTGTTTAGCCACAACCAAGTGATGTCGTAGGAGCCCCATGTTTCTCGTTATTTGAGCATTACAAATGACATGCTTCCTTAGCTATCCTTTTGCATCTGCAATGACTTCTTTGGTTTTTTGCTCTAGTTCCAATTCCATACAATGATAGTATTCTTGGAGTTCTTGGTTATGTGCATTGAGCGATGCATTTTTTATGGTAAGTGAATTAATAATGGCCTATACTTGGTTGGTTGTTTGTTGTATGGACTGATATTGTTGATCTAATGAGGTGAATTCCTCTTTGACTTGGTGCATGCAAGAAAACATTAGTTGAAATGTGATATATATAGTGGAAGATGAAAAGAGTGTAAGAGGTCGCAAAAAGGCATGTTGTTCTATGTGTAATGTAGGGGGAATGGGAACCAGGTAAGGGAGTGTGGATGCGGTTGTGATAGTGAAGTGCATGGAAGTGGGTGTGTGAACAGTGGTGATGGAAGTAGTCATTCTGAGCGGGGGTGTAGTGGGTGGTGAAATATCCATATCGCTAGAAGTGTGCTCTAGTGAACTAATAGTGAAAAGTGGCGTGATGGTGGGTGATTGTGTTGGTGTGAATACATAATTTACAAAAGTTGATGAGTATGTTACACCAATAGGTTTGAGCATAGATCAATGAGAAGGAGATGGTTTAGATAGAGTATTGATGTTGGGATGGATTACTGACAAAAGATGAATAGGAGTGTGAGGGTTAAGAAAAGGATGTTGAGGGACAAGAATAGGTGGAACATGCAATGTTAGGAAAGGATTTATGGCTATTGGTTGGAAGTTTGATGTGGTGAACGAAGTTGAAAGGGCTATGGAAGTTGCGCGGAGGGGGTTAATCCATTCAGGTGATGCTAGATAGGAAATGGGATGACTAGATGGAGATGAGCTGGGGACACTATGGTGCGGGGAGCAGGTGACTAGTGATACGAGATGTACAAGTGAGTGTATCTTAGGTTATAATGCAAAATGCTACATGCAAATGCAACGCAACTTTGATAGCTCTAGCATGATGGCTGATATGTCATCCCATTTCAAAACTTCACCTTTTTTCATAGGTTCTAGGATGAGCCTCTCTCTCTCTCTCTGAGGGCATGTGAGACCCATGAATCTTTAAAACAGCCTTGATGAGGTCTGGTGAGGGATGAAACTTCTTAAAAGGAGGATCAATCACCAAAGATGGAAATATAAAAGTGCTTGGGAGTTCCTTTGTAAATGGTGCTTGTAGAGTAGTGACAAGATAATAGCATCGATAAAAATTGGGTTTAGGAAGGGGTGCACTAAAATACTCGGTGAAACCTGCCCTTGCCCATATTGGCCTTAATTCCTTGGAATTTGGAGTGCTTCAAAGTCCTTGGAGCAGAATTGATATCTTCCCCACTTCAAAGTCCTTGGAGAAGAATTGATATCTTCCCCATGTGTCACCACTAAAGCATAAGGTTGCTTCCTAAATGTGTTCCACATCAGCAATGAGTCCTACTAAACCTTGGAACCAATGAGATTTGTTGTGTACTCACTCCATCCTTTCAATGGGAGGGTCACCAATTGGCATTGGTCCCATGAAATCTTGGAACTCCGAAGGTATCATTGAAGGATGGGCTTCCACCAATAAATTTTCAAAATTCACTGTTGGTAAGCTAGTGCCTGTCCTTGAGGATCCTTCTGCCTGCATGTTGATCCTGAGTGCTTGTGTAAAAGATATTTTACAAAAGGATAACATATTAGCTTGGAAATTAATCTCGATCCCATAAAGTGAGATCGCAATCCCTTTCCATAACTGATGTGCCGCCGATGTAGCCTTGTGCTATGAGGTGATTTTTTAATGATCTCTCAGTGGCTAATGCAAGTCACTAGACTCCCTACATGATTTTAATATTGCATACACATCCTATCATGAGAGATGCCATCAACTATGGTAGTGAGTTAATATGGGTTGATTTTTACAAGGATGATCAGTGAGCTTGGGTGTTTGTGAATCATTACAAAGAGAAAGGTTAGCCTCATGAGGTTTCATATTGTACAATGGGCGAAATTGAGAGTTCTGGGAGCACTTAGGCACCTATTTACTAGTGAGTGATGAAGGGAAATGGTTCATTTAATTGGATACAAAAGATGGATTAGGAGGTGAAGAGGTGGGTGATTGATGTGATTTTGGAGGGATTGGTGTTACATGGCTTGGTTTTTGAGCTGTTAAACAGGCCTTAGGCACCCAAACTTGAGTGGTATTGGGCTTAGTCGTCAAAGACTTCTAAGCTACCCAAACTTGTCGAATTCTCATGGAAGGAGAATGGCTATGTGATGTTGAGCATCGAGCTTGATTTTGCATTGTCTTTACTTCATGCTGTGAGCTGGAGCAGGTGGTTGATGTTTGTTGACCCTTGGGTACCCACATTTGCTTTTTGCTGGTCACGTTGCATTGCATCCATGGGGTAGTCTGGATTCGGTTGATGTGTCCAAATCATGGTTGACTTTCCCATGGTGATTGGTGAGAGGTCGGGTGGACACTCTGCTTTGGAAAAGAAGGGAGGTCCAACACTTGCATGACATGCCCATTTGGAAATGCGGCATTTTGTACAAACATTTTAGGCATGTATGCAAGAAGTGTGGAGGGTATGCGCGAGGGGTTTATGGTCCCCATTTTTTAGGTGACAATGCCCATTTGGCTGAGGAAGAGATTGAAAGATAGATTCACATGTCGATGCATTAATTACGTCCAAATGTCACACCTTAAAGATGCAATCAATCTCCTACATCAATCAAGCTATGTCGTGCATAGATGTCTTTGTAATTGTGAATGTTCTATTTGTCAGGTAGGGACGGACTCAAGGTGCAATGCTTCAGTGACTACATTTTGATCAATAAGCAACATTATAGAGAGTATTCTTTGTCCATGTCAAAATGATACCATATCTCACCAGTACAAATGTGTGATGGGTGAGTGCTCTGATTGCGGAGTAGGACATTTTAAGTGGTGTCCGAGAGACTAGCATTGAGGAATATATTCTTGCAAAGATCTTTGAAGATGTTGAGTCAATGTATGAAGGACAAGTTCCTAAAAGGAAAGAATTGATAAAGAGGGACATGAGTCCTAAAGTTGTAATATAATTATTTGAGAAAACTCTAAAGAAATTTATCAAGCACAGTTTCATTTATTTATGGCAAGCAAACCAATTTAAGATGTGTGTCTCTGAATTCCCATGTGATGTTGTGGTTTTAGTGGTTGATTTTGTAGAAAACTATACATTTTGTGACCAAAATGAAATACAATCTATGCATTGTTGGTCTGTATACATAACTATTTTTGTGCATATCACATATTTTTGTTTGGAGGGTATTCCTAAAAAGGTAATCCACTTCTTCATATCCGATGACAAGAAGCATGACACCCTTTTTGTGCAACATTGTTTCCAATTACATTGGCAATGGTTGAGAGAGCTAAACCTTGACTTAAACCAACATTGGGTATGGTCAACTGGTGCAACTTCTCAATTTAAAGCTAAATGTCCATTTTACTTTGTAGGAAGATATCCAGGGCTAACATGCATGACTATGATATGGAACTTCTTTGAGTCAGGGAATGGGAAGGGACAACATGATGGTGCAAGCAATGCTAAAGTGTGTTGCAGATGTTGTGGAATTTCTTCGGGGACATTTGTTAGGGTCAAAAGGAAGAGATGTCACATGAGTGTGCTGGGAAGTGAAGATTGCCAAAGTGAATAGGGAGAAGGATTGGGATTGTAAGGGGACACCTCAAGTTTGATCCTTGCATTTGATTCACGGCTATTCAAGGCTAGATGGACATTGCTTTGGTGTCAAAGAAATAACATGTTATTGCTATCATTGTATCCAATGTCAGTGGAAAAGATGCATCAACAAACTCCACGTTCAAAATTGGTGTACCATACTTTGACTCCTATCAGTGAATCAGATGAAGCAAAAGAATCATCCTTTTCCAATTTTACATTTGAAGGTGATGGAAGCTATCTATCAGATGCATTGGCAGTGGATGAAAACTTTGTAGTCAATGCAAAAGAGGACAATGACGAAGGTGCAGATTTCTATTTATTAGAGTGCAGACAAGGTAAACAATTCACTCCGAAGAGTTTAATGGATGTTTGGAAGAACCTAATAGCTTTGGGAACATATTATGTGGTGAGTTTATTTTATGAGAGATGAGAAGACCACTAGATTATATGTATTCCTATCTTCTAAGATGCATTAAAATACCCATGTCACTAGTCCACGATTGTACATACATGTTTACCATTAATGGTGATGTCTACGAGGTAGTTTACAATAGTATGCCTTGGAATTTGTAATACCTTGGAATTTGTAATACCCATGTGATGATGGAAAACTTTTTTGTCTGACACTATGTAGTACACAAATTGACTACTAGATAATTATAAACTAGTTTCTTAAGTAAGCATTTCTGTGCTGACAAGTTCAATCAAGTGGTGGAGTGCTTATTTGTATTTGGTGAGGGCTTTCCCCTAGCATAGTTTGTAACTCTTCTTTATTAATATTCAACTTTTTTTTCTCTCAAGAAAAAAAGTGTGGTAGCTCAACCCCCTTGGAACAAAACACGCACCCTTGAAACAAATGAAATCGATGGTTGTAAAGGTTTTTTCTTTAAATCCAATGATCACAGTAGTTTAGCATTTGAGTTCCAATGGAACAAGTGTTAATCAAGAGGGTGGATGCATGAGTTTGGAAGAAAATACCATCTATGTACCATCAAAATAATTTGAATGCACCCATAAACTTAAAGTAGTTAACATGTAAATAGCTACCCGTTGAACGATATAGCTAACAATTAGATCAACATAGCTAACAATCTTTTCAAAATCAAAGTATTTAACATAAGTCTATAAGAATGATTGTACACAATGTTTTTTTACCTACATACTCAGTTTTCATCTATGATATTGACTATGCTCTCATTATATTCCATGATATATAACTAAGGTCTCTTCATCAAGAGGAATAGCTTTGGAAGTAGCATTTGCATACTCAATACGATTTGGGGCTATCAACCATTTCCAAAGTTGCCCATAAAGAGTTCCTAACAGATACTTATGTCTTTCATTGATTTTCAACTTTGGTAGCATGAGACAACATCTTCTAATGTTGTAAAATAACTTGTAAGCAGAATTATCAATTATTAATGTATTCACAGGCCCGTTTCTTATCTCAAAAATGAGCCAATCTCTTGAAATGGATTGCAAAATTCCATAAACATTGGTCCTTCCCCCAAATACCCATAAATTTCTTCCTAAACTCCGAGAAGATTGTATCAATATATTTGTTGACCTTTTCTAGATCATAGGCACTCCAAATCGAGACATTTAAATGTTCAAGGCACGATCGTATAAAAGGCTTACTGTCAGGAAAATCCTGGTAACTTCAGATGTTCATAAATACATCAACTTCCAAAATCAGAGCCCTAGGCTGTAAATCCTTGTGAGCATGTTTCAATTCTTATATCTCCTCCTCTATCATGCCATGTCTAATCTTTGGGCCCTCGATCCCTTTCTATCTCAATAAGTTGAGGTTCTATTACCACATGATCCAACCTCTTTTGTTTTTTTGACTTGGGTGGTATTTTTTTAGGCTCTTGATCCTCTTGTACTATAAACACTAGAACATGATTAGTTTGACTGGAAACTGACACTTGAAACTGTTTGGACTCTCATTAGGATCAAATTGGGATTCTACAGATGATCTTTGTTGGAACAAACAATGTGATCATTAGTTGGTAGATGAACCAAGAATTTAGCCACTTAATAATAGATAACCGGTAACAAGCTAATTAGTAATAACTAATTACAAACAACTAACCAAGGACTAGATGCTTAGTAATAACCAACTAGTAACAAGCTAAATAGTAGTAGCTAATTACTAATAAGTAAACGAGAATCAACAACTAATAACAAGTAACTAGCTAATCACTAACAAGTAACTTACTAGTGATAAGCTAATTAGTGACAAACAACTAACCAAGAAGCAGCTACTTAGTAATAGCTAATTACAAAAAATTAACCAAGAATCAACTACTTAGTAATAATTAATTGGTAACGCTAATTAGTAATAGCTAATCAATAATAACTAATTACAAACAACTAACCAAGGACTGGCTACTTAGTAATAATTAACTGGTAACAAGCTAAATAGTAATAGCTAATTACTAACAAGTAACCCAAAATCAGCAACTTAGTAATAACTAACTAGTAACAAGCTAATTAGTTACAAACAACTAACCAAGAACCAACTACTTAGTAATAGCTTATAAGTAACAAGCTACTTAGTAATAACTAACTGGTAACAAGCTAAATAGTAATAGCTAGTTACTAAAGTGTAACATAGAATCAACAACTAGTAACAAGTAACTAATAAGTAACTAGAATTACTAACAAGTAACTAATTGGTAACAAGCAAATAAGTTACAAACAACTAACTAAGAAGCAGCTACTTAGTAATAGCTAATTAGTAAGAGGCTAATTACTAATAGCTAATTACAAACAACTAACCAAGAACCAACTACTTAGTAATAGCTAACTGGTAATAAGCTAATTAGTAATAGCTAATCAGTAAAAACTAATTACAAACAACTAACCAAGGACTAGCTACTTAGTAATAACTAACTAGTAACAAGCTAAATAGTAATAGCTAATTACTAATAAGTAACACATAATTAGCAACTTAATAATAGCTAACTAATAACAAGCTAATTAGTTACAAACAACTAACCAAGAACTAGCTACTTAGTAATAGCTAACTAGTAACAAGCTAATTAATAATAGTTAATTAGTAATAACTAATCAAAAACAACTAACCAAGTACTAACTACTTAGTAATAACTAATTAGTAATGTGATAGATATATAGATAGCTAAGTAATGTGATAGATAGATAGATAGCTAATTTCTATCTATCTATCTATCTATCTACCTACCTACCTATCTATCTATCTATCTATCTATCTATCTATCTATCTATCTATCTATCTATCTATCTATCTATCTATCTATCTATCTATCTATCTATCTATCTATCTATCTATCTATCTATCTATCTATCTATCTATCTATCTATCTATCTATCTATCTATCTATCTATCTATCTATCTATCTATCAATCAATCAATCAATCAATCAATCAATCAATCAATCAATCAATCAATCAATCTATCTATCTATCTATCTATCTATCTATCTATCTATCTATCTATCTATCTATCTATCTATCTATCTATCTATCTATCTATCTATCTATCTATCTATCTATCTATCTATCTATCTATCTATCTATCTATCTATCTATCTATCTATCTATCTATCTATCTAGTGACATTCAGAGAATTGCAGATAAAAATAACTTAATCTCTAAAAGCGATAAGAAGCCAGAACCATGTATAAAAAGCAATATTGTTAATATGTTTGGTACTTCAAAAGCCTTAAGAAGCTAAAATAAATCAACGTGACACGCTTACCTTTGTCAAATTTGAATCCACCATCAAAGAATCTAGAGAATGTTTGCCACATATGTTATGGTATTTCAGCACCACATTCACCTAAACAATTGACTGACATACGATAATGTGCTGCAAAACAAATGTAATGATATGAATGGTTGCATGGCACAAGGTGCACCAAAAAACTCACCCTCTCCTCTTTTTTATATGTTATGAAAGACCAAACGTGAAGCCTTTAGACTTGTATAGAGTTTTGTCATACATGTGTGTCTTTTTGGAGCTGATGATCATTTTGAGATAGAACAAAAAAGAGAAAAAACGCATGAGAAATGCACTCTATATCTCTCTCTCCCTCCCTCCCTCCCTCTCACTCTCTCTCTCTCCCCCTCTCTCCCTCTCTTCCTCTCCCTCTCTCCCTCTCTCTCTCCTACCCTCTCTCTCCATCTCTCTTCCCTCCCTCTTTATCTATCTCTCTCTCTAGAATTGGATACAAATGACCACGACTATGTGAGGAGGATATCTCATGCATCACGATAGCCCGTGACCACATGATGGAGCACATGTGCACCACCACCACCACCTAGGTATCGTTCCTTCAGGAGGCACTCAGACTGCCGCCGATGTAACACATGCTCCACCCACTTCCACCCATTACCTGTAGTTAGGATATACATATTCACTCCCCTCATTAGGCTCCCATGTATTAGGTGGCCATTACCTCTAGAGTTAGAGAAAAAATTCCCTCTCTCTCTCTCTCCCATGTCTCTCTCTCTCCCTCTTTCCTCTCTCTCTCTCTCTCTCCCTCTCCTTCTCTCTCTCTCTCTCTCCCTCTCTCTCTATATATCTCTCTCTCCCTCTCCACCCTCCTTTCCTCCCTCCCTCCCTCCCTCCCTTTTTTCCTCCCTCCTTGCCTCCCTCCCTCCCTCACTCTCTCCCTCCCCCCCCCCCCCCCTCTCTCTCTCTCCCTCCCTCCCTCTCCCTCCCTCTCTCTCTCGTCTCCCTCCCTTCCTCCCCCTCTCTCTCTCTCTCTCCCTCTCTCCCCTCCCTCTCTCTCTCTCTCTCGCTCTCTCTCTCTCTCTCTCTCTCTCTCTCTCTCTCTGTCCCTCCCCCCCTCTCCCTCTCCTCATCCTCTCCCTCTCCCCCTCCTCCTCCTCTCTCTCTCTCTCTCTCTCTCTCTCTCTCTCTCTCTCCCTCTCTCCCTGTCTCCCTTCGTCCCTGCCTCCCTCCCTCCCTCCCTGAAATTCACTAGGAAAGTCTTTTAATAGCCCAAGAATTTAACTTAGCAAACTTTACACATAGTCTATCTTTTGCAATAGGCTAGTCTGGTGTGATGGAAAAGGTCTATCCCAACAAAGGGGGCCTATCGTGATGGAGTGCTCTATCACGATAAAGTGTGCTAATTGTTAAAGAGAGAAGTTATCAAATTTTAGTATGTCATGAAAGTGTGCTTTACCAAGATAGACGAGGTCTATAATAAGTTTGGTATGTCCTTATAGAGTGGTCTTTCACAATAGAGGATGTTTATCATGGGGGACTTTATCATGACAAGGTGGGTTTGCCATGATAGAGGGGGTCTATCACAATAGTGTTGGAACATCAAGCTTACACTATGCTTGAGGTGGATTTGATCTACATCAAAGGCTATCGCGTCGAAAGAATATCTGTTGGAGAGTTCTTTTTCATATGCTCATTTATTGTTTTTTTTGAGAATATTTTGATGGCTCATTTACCGTTGTAAAAGCCTTGAGCTTGACACATGTAAAGGTAGAAATATAGAGCCAAAATCCCACGAAATTTTGGTGGTTGAAGTTGCATTCAATCAAGCAAATCAAGTCACCTAAAAGTAGATCAATCAAGATCTTCACTTTTCCTAGATTGTAGGAAAGTGAATTGATTCCCTCCAACAACCATTCCCACCTTCATTTGAATTCAAATTCAAGTTGTAAAAGTCGTGGAACACTCCTAGAGGCTATATAAGGAGTTGAAATCACTTGTACATTACATGGAAGCAATATACATACACTTGTGACCATCATTGTCTTGCTCCTTCAATTTTCTGCATCATCTTCTTCGCCAACAGTAATCTTGCAGAGGCTGCTGCTCTCTACTCAGAGCTCCAAATTGAGTGCAAGAGGACTCAGTGGAAAGGTATCAGTGTCTAGTTTATGCTTGTAAATTTTCAAAGCATTTGGTTTGGCAGATTTGGATAAATATCAGTTTTTCTGCATCGGGGTCAATCTGTGCGTATTCCTAAAAAATAGGAAGTACCACCGGTGAATGTCGCATTCATTCCTATAGCATATTTTGCTTATTCCTTATACTTTTGTGCATTCCATACACTCAACCCTATGTGTATCACTCCCATAAAAGGATTTTTACTAATTGTAATCACGCTGGTCGCTATGGGCATTTGAAGTTCATTGTCTCTTCCATAGATAGTAAGTTTTTTGAGCTAGTCGACCCGCGAACCTATCTGTTTTGTATCGACTCATTCTCCTTGACGCTCCAAGGAACATAGTGTGTTTCTTTGCACTTATAGCATGCCTATAAGGTCTATTTAAGTCTCCAAAAGCTCAAGGGCTGGTCTTGTGCCGGTTGGCTTGACCAAACTTCATCGCTTCGAAACGCTCTTTTCTACCTTCGACAAGCTTCTCCAAGTTTCTTTCAGTGGTATCAGAGCTAGTTCAAGATGGGTGACGGCTTTCCCTCAATGATCAAGAAGCTTGATCAACACAACTACACGGCTTGGCAAATCAGAATGGAGGCCTATTTGCAAGGTAGAAATCTTTATGGAATTGTAGCAGGTGATGAAGCTATGCCTATTCCAAGATCCAAAGGAGGACCTACACAAGAGGAGACAGATAAGCTCACACTTTGGTGCGCAAGGGATGCTCAAGCAAGGTCGTACATACTAAACTCTATCTCTGACTTTCTATTACCACATATTAGAGGATGCAAGACATCTCAAGAGACTTGGGATGCCCTGGAGACTTTCTTTTCTGCTAGTACCAAAGCAAGAAAGAATCATCTTTGGAACGAGTTCAACCAAATGAAGAAGACACCTAAACAAACCATCACAGAGTTTGTTACCAAAGTCAAGGAGGTTGCGGATCAGTTAGCATCCATTGGAGAGCTGATTGAAGAAGAGGTCATCATGAGGCAAATTCTCAACGGCATTCGAAGTGATAAGCAATGGTAATCCTTCACGACGGCTTATGATCTCATCATGGATGTGCAAACTCGAGACTTCAACATCTTTCTTGGACAACTCTTCAATCAAGAAGCCAACAATAGCATAAAGGAAGGTAACTCTTATCATGGTAGTTCAACTAGTGCTCTATATGCAGATAAGAAGGATAAGAAGCAAAAAGGCAAGAAGAAGGAAGAAGATGAAGAAGAGACTTCCCAAGCCAACTTCGCAAGCAAGAGAAAGTGGAAAGGGAAGAAGAAGGGACCAAAGCAAGACAAAGCCAAAGGTCACAATGTTCAACCTTGTGCCATATGCGATAAGACCAACCACACCACTCAGAACTGCTGGTTCAATGGGAAGACCCAAAAAGGAAGTGGAAGAGGTGGATATGGCGGCAATAGAGGCCGACGTGGACACAACTTCAACAACAACAATAGAAGCTATAATCGAAGGGACTACAACAATTATTCAGAAGATCAACCACATGAAGACTCATTACTTCTCATGAATCTAAGCCACAAAGAAGGTAAAGAAGATGATCATTTGTTCTACATAGATTCAGGATGCTCGAATCATGTTGCAGGCAACATTGCTCTTCTATCTGATTTGGAAAGTCCAAAGCATAGACATGAAGTGCAAACAGGGGATGACACGAAGCACAATGTGGAGAAGATTGGTAATGTCAAAGCTTCCAATGGCAGGACAAACATTCTAAGTAAGGTTCTCTATGTACCCACTATCACTAAAAACCTAATAAGTGTAGGCCAAATAGTTGAAAAAGGCTTGCAAGTTAGGTTCACCCAACATGGAGCTTTTGTGGAAGATCCATGTCAAGGCTTCAAGAAGATAGCCCGAGGTGAGAAGCATGGTAGGCTCTTTACTTTTGAAGTAGGAGATACCAAGAACATAGCTCTATTCAACTTTGGGTCTCAAACCCTAAGTGAGCTTGAAGTGTGGCATAAGAGACTTGCTCATGTGAATGAAAGAACCTTGAAGGATATATGCAGGGATCAAAGTGTTCTAGGACTGCCGAACATATCAAAGCAACACATGATCAACAGGTGTGATGCATGTCAGATTGGGAAGGCACAAAGACAACCATTCAACCACAAAGGCTACATCCACAACAACTTATTGGACTTAGTACATACAGATGTATGGGGACCAAGTCAAGAACCTTCATTGGCAGGATCAAGGTATTATGTCTCATTTATTGATGACCATAGTAGATGGACTGTTCTATACTTTATGAAGAGTAAGAATGAAGTGTTTGATTGCTTCAAGAAGTATCTTGCACATGTGGAGAATCATACAGGTAGATCACTAAAGAAGCTCAGATCTGATGGAGGGGGAGAATACTTCTCCAAAGAGTTTGATGAGTTCTTGCAGGATAAAGGTATCAAAAGGGAAGTGACTACTAGGTACTCTCCTCAACTAAATGGAATTGCAGAGAGGATAAACAAGACATTGGTTGGATTAGCCCGAACAATGCTTGAAGAGAAGAAGTTGCCACATTATCTATGGGCAGAAGCTATTTCAACTGCAGTGTACCTTGTCAATCGACTACCATCCAAATCACTTCAAGGTATGACTCCTTATGAAGCATGGCATGGAAGAAAACCTAGTCTTGGACATTGCAAGGTTTTTGGTTGTTTAGCTTATGTTCATGTACCATCACAAATAAGAGGTAAACTAGATGAAAGGGAAACAAAGGCAGTGTTTATTGGATATGATTCAACTCAGATGTTGTGTTTGAGATGTTGTCCTTCAACCAAGCAATTCACTACAAGTAGAGATGTTGTGTTTGAAGAACACAGGTCTTGGTATGATGAAGATAAACAAAAGGTAACACTACCATATGATCTTGATTATGACTCTCATCAATTAGGAAGCAAGCATGATACACAGGTCCAGGATCCAAGAAGTGATACAGACGATGACCAAGATGAAAGAGAAAGGGATTACAAGCTATGGAAGTCAAGAGGCAAAGCAAAGATGCAAGAGGTTGGAGAATGCTCCAAACAAGCACCTAGAAGATCAGCAAGAGAGAAGAAACAACCAGAAAGGTATGGATATGATTCCACATTTGTTACAAAGCATTCAATCTACTTGGCAAAAGACTCTATTTCAAAGGAACCCTCAACCTATGAAGAGGCAAAGGGAAACCCTAATTGGGAAAAGGCCATGAACGAAGAGATAGATGCATTGAAGGAAATGGACACTTGGGATTTGGTTCCAATGTCACCGAATCAAAAGGTAATTGGTTGCCGATGGGTATATAAAGTTAAAAGAAATTAAGATGGATCAGTTTGCAGGTACAAGGCAAGATTAGTTGCCAAAGGATGCTCACAAACTCATGGTATAGACTATGAGGAAACATTCTCACCAGTTGCAAAGATGACTACAATCAGGACATTGATAAGTGTAGCTGCTGCAAGGAATTGGAGACTCCTCCAACTTGATGTGAAAAATGCATTCTTAAATGGTTGGATAAGTGAAGAGGTATACATGTCACAACCACCAGGTTTTGAAAACCCTAATCATCCATCTCATGTTTGCAGACTTAAGAAAGCATTGTATGGATTGAAACAAGCTCCTAGAGCTTGGAATTACAGGTTGGTTACATATCTTCAAGATCAAGGGTTCAAAGCTAGCAGCTCAGATCCTTCTCTATTCATCAAAAGGGATCACAATGAGGTTATCTATCTATGTGTATATGTAGATGATATTATTGTGACAGGTGATGATCTAAATGGCATTCAAAGGATCAAGAGACACATGCAAGAGGAGTTCAAAATCAGTGACCTAGGTGAGCTCACATATTTCCTAGGTATGCAGGTGATATACACAGATGAAGGAATGTATTTGACTCAAAGAAGATACATTCAGGATCTTCTTCTCAAGTTCAAAATGGAGATCACTAAACCTGCAGGTACACCTTTGGAGATGAATCATAAACTTAGTGTTTATGAAGGTGAGAAAATTGAAGACATTAAAGAGTATCAAAGCTTGGTAGGTAGCTTGATATATGCTACTCATACAAGGGCAGACATCTCATATAGTGTGGGAGTGCTTAGTCAGTTCATGCACTCACCGAGAAGACCATACATGGATGCGGCTAAGAGAGTACTTAAGTATCTCAAAGGTACAATCAACGAAGGTATATTCTATCCTTACTCTTCAGATTTGGATATCAAAATCTACTCAGATGCAGATTGGGCAGGAGCTAAGGATGATAGAAAAAGTACATCTGGTTACTTAGCATTTGTAGGTTCGAAGCTAGTGTCATGGAGTTCCAAGAAGCAACCAACAGTTGCTTTATCCTCAACTGAAGCAGAGTACAGAGGCTTGACCATAGCAACTCAAGAGGCAATATGGTTAAAAGCATTGTATACAGATTTGGGACTTGTGAGTTCCAAACCTCACATATTTGGAGATAATGTAAGTTCCATGCATCTAGCGGCAAATCCTATTTTCCATGTGAGAACCAAGCACATAGAAGTCCATTATCACTTCATCAGGGAGAAGCTCATGGCAAAGGAGATTGACATTTCTTTTGTTCCAACTGAAAAACAAGTAGCAGATATGATGACGAAGGCACTTGATGGAATAAAGCTTTGTAGATTCAAAGCTATGGCAGGTATTCAACTGTTGGAAGCAGCCAGAGGCACAGACGCCACGGAAGCATGTAAAGAAGGAGCAGGGAGCCAGGCGGATCAATTTTTCAAACAAATATATTTCTTATTAATTCTCCAAACATTCAACAGTGATTGTTATCACTAATTGTAACATATGTATCATAGAAAACCCCATTTTGTAATCCATAGCTCCATTTTGTGCAAGCCGAGGAGTCCTCGAGCTTGAGGAGCTTAGGTAGAATGCTCGTACCAATTTTCGTTATTTTTAGACATCGTTTACCCTTCCAAATAGCCTCTAGGACCTATTTTTTAACTAGGCCGGTCACTAGATGTGAAACCGGTCAAAACTAGTCTAGAAACTATAAAAAGAGCTAGAGAGCTCATTTTTGAGGTTGGTTCATTTTGGTTAGTGTGAGCTTAGAGCTAGTTGGAGCTTGTAAGAGTATTCTTGAGTAATAGAGCTAATTTCCCACCTTCCATTGTGTCTTGCTTGTCTCTTCATTGTGTGTGTGTATGTGTGTGTGCATCTTTGTACTTCTCACCTTCACTCTCACAACATCTCACGTTCACGATCTTCATATCACTCCTACCTCTCCCACGGATTGACATTAAGGAGGTGAAGCTTCTTAACGTGGTACTTACCATTGTGCTAGAGCAACACCAAATTTGGCGCCGTTGCCGGGGATCGAGTGTAGGACGAATGTGTGATGGTAAGAGTATAGCAAGAAGTGGCGTTGGAAGGTAAAAATTTCAGTTTTTTGTTGTTGTTTTTACTTAGTTTTTAGTGTTTTTCACCTTCCCCATACTCCATCTTCATCATCGCATCATCATCTCCATTTCCAAAAAAAAAAACAGAAAATTCACCATATCCACCCATTCACCTCATTTCCCCTCATTTGTGCATGCGAGAGAGCGAGAGAGAGTTTTTGCGATTGTATGTGCTTGCATTTTCTTGAGTTTTCTTGCAGGTACAGGGCTTCAGAGCATCAGGAGAGCTTCCAATAGGTAAAACATGTACTTTCTGTCAGAAATTTCCGAGTAGGGCGGACCATCGCGATGGTCTGCAACTTTCGGATTTTGAAGTAGGCGACCACACCACGAGGTAGGCGATCCTTGCGCACACACGGCACCATAGTTGCATTTCAAAAATTCGTTGTTTGGTGGACCATCGCGATTGGCTCGGACCATCGCGATTGTGTCGCACCATCGCGATAGGCTCACGCCATCGCGACGGCTCGGCCGAACCATCGCGACGGTTCGCTTTTTCGGACCATCGCAACGGTTCACTTGAGCCATCGCGACGGTCCACTTGGACCATCGCGATTGTCCAGTTGACCCCGCACCATCGCGATTGGCTCAGGTCATCGCCACGACAGTGCCACGTGTCCCGATAGACCATCGCGACGGTTCAATTTTTGGACCATCGCGACAGCCCAAAATCGGACCATCGCGATTGGCTCAAGCCATCGCATCGCGGACCATCGCGACGGTTCACTTCGGACCATCGCGATTGTTCCCCGTTGACCGTTGACCGCGCCATCGCGATTGTCCGCCTGGTCACGCCATCGCGACGGTTCATTTTTTGGACCATCGCGACGGCCCATTTCCACGCCATCGCGATCGTTCACTTCGGGCCATCGCGACGGTTCGACCTCACGCCATCGCGATCGTTCACTTCGAGCCATCGCGACGGTTCGCTTTTTCGCGCCATCGCGATTGTCCAAACTCCACGCCATCGCGACGGTTCGCTCGGACCATCGCGACGGTCCCAGACCATCGCGATTGCCCACCCCCATCGCAAATTTTGGACTTCAATTTTTGACCAAATTTGAGGGAATTTTTGAGAAATTTTTGGACCATTAGACTCATAGGAGACCCCTTAGCCTATATTAGAAGAAAAATTGGATTGTCAGTTTTTACCCCCCAGGGCCTGAAAGCGTATAACTCTTTCATCCGAAGTCCGTTTTTTGAGCTTAATAGCTCGTTAGAAAGTTCGTGACGAGTACTACGTGACCTCAACTGTTTTTATCATAAAGGATACGTCTATTTTTGGATAAGCTAATTTGAGGTTTGCTTAGTTGGGGACTAGGAAGCCAGGGGGCAAGTATTGAAAATTTGGGCAAAAAGGGAAGGGACTTAAAAAGGTGTATATGCTCAAGTCTGTGATCATCCAATTGTGAATTGGTCTAATATTGGAATTGTCCAGGTCTAGCAAAGGCAATCAAAGGCAAGCAAGCAAGGCAGTGAAGACAGCAGAGCTTGGGAAGCACGGCTTCTTGGGCAACAGGGCATCAGAGCAACAGAAAAGCCGACTCGAGGTTGGAAGATTACTCAACCCCCTCAGTCAATTCTTAGCTTAGGCTAAACGGTAGTTGTGGATTTAAGCCGATAGGAACGCCTCAAGTTCAAGATACCTAATTCTTTCAAGTTTAAGACCTAAGGTAAAAGTGTGTGTGACGAGAACCTAAAAAGTCTGACGGAACGAGAACTCAAAATCATAACGAAAGTCGAATTCCTGACGCATAAATTAAGACAAGAATCCAGAGAAAATTAAAAAGAATCAAGAGAATAATAACAAAGGACCATTGACGATCTAAGTGTGTAATTGAGTGAGCAAGGAAGGAAATTAATGAACCTTAGATCGGGCAAACATATAGGTAAGTCGGACAGAAGAAGCCTTAGATCATCAGAGGCTAGTGTAAGAACTACCGCTCGATCTTGGGCTCAGCAGTTGAATAGTAGTTATCCTTACGAGTTGAGCTCAGAATCAAGTGAATCAGAAATGGCATTTAGCGCAGACAGACCAGAAGGAGGGTCTCATGTAGCATACCTAGAAAAACCCGAAGGACCCTATAGAACGCAATTAGAGTTTCTCCGAACCAACCGATTAGGTGCTCGCATCTATGAGGATGGTTTGCAAAGGCAAGTGGTGCAACTGCACAACCCTGATCAACCCATTGGATTGGAAAGACCAGTGGTGAAATTTGAGAGAGACGCTTACATAGACAAAGAAGGAACCATGTACATCCTAAGTACGCAGCCAAACGATACTAATGAGTTTGGCACAATCCAATTAGAGACGGAAGCGAAATTTCAAGGGAAAGAACCGTTAGAAGAACCCAGAACACCGAGAGGGAAATCCGTATTAACAAGAGTACTCATCCCAGAGTGGATCCCTCAAGATAACAGGAGCACCGAGTTGTTTGTAAATAAAGAGACAGATGAAGCCTTTTGGAGATACAGAAAGGAACACCCTGGTGAGGTAGGCATCATTACAATTTATGAATTCAAGGACCCAGATACGCCTGGAAAGGTTGTATACCTGGATGAGACTTCAGAAAGAGTCTTTGTGGTGTCCGAGCGTGCTAAAAGCACATACACATGGAGAGGTGAATTGATATTCCCTCCATCTAGAACGAACATAAATGCAAGTCAACAAGGGGGAGGAACCTCCTCAGCCCATGGAAATCAAAGAGAAGGAAATAAAGAGAGACCGGAAGTAAGCTTCAATCACCCCATAGGGAGAGATAGAACAACCACGAACATCAATAGCGCGGATAGACAAAGAGATCATGGAATACTAGGTGGTAGAGATGATTTTCCTCTACCTAGACCACGTGAACACGCAAGAGTATTGAGACCTACACAATTAGTAAAATCAATGAAAAATTACTTTGATGGGACAGGAGATCCCTATGACCATGTTGCAGAATTCAAGCAAGTACTAAGAGCAGAACAAGTCGAGGACATGTTCACGCAATACAATGCATTTGGACTAACGTTAAAGAATACCGCTTTAACTTGGTTCCAACCTTTGCAACAAAGGCAATTCAGAGACATCCATCACTTTTTAGAGTCATTCATCACTGAATTCTCTAAAAGTGGGATTAGGCATGACACGTCTTCGTTGATTCATAGCTTTAAACAAACCCCTCAGGAAACAGTAAGACTGGCAGGTCGTAGATTCAGACAATATGTTGAGCGATGTCCAATGCAAGAGCTACCCTCACAAGCCAAACAAGTATCACTGTTCCTAGATGGTTTGTTGAGCGCGAAACTACGCTCTTATGTGTACCTAAAAGAACCCAGAACGCTAGAGGAGTGTGTAAGAATATGTATAGACATTGAGGATAACCTAGGAGAGGAATTAGAGCTCTCAAAGGCCATACCAGGCTCAACAGAGGCCTCAAACCGTCTTGGCTCAGCAGCCACCCCCACCAGCGAATGTCATCTCAGTCAAATACGCGGCTGCAGAAGAGAACCTAAGTAGGGCCTTAGTGCCTTCTTCACCCTTGATCACCGAAAGTGACCAGAACTCAAACAGTTTTGACTCTACTCATGTAACTAGTCCACCCGCTTATTACACGGAGTCACGAGAACATATGGAGACTTATCATTATGATAGTCCACCAATGGAACCTAGTTGGGAGCCAGATTATGCTAATGTAATGTACACAAACCCAAACCCACGGCCCCAACTGAGACAACAGAGACCACAGGGCCCTAGAGGACCATGCTTTAGGTGCCAAGGAGATCACTTCATAAAGGATTGTCCACATCCCCCAATAGCAAGGCAATCACCGTACTATAACATACAAGGCTTTTGTGCCGATTGTGGCAAAGAGCACATAATCAAAGATTGTCCTAAGAACCCAGTCAACGCTTCGAATGTGACACCGATCAACGTGATAGGTATTGTAAACAACGCAGATGGATCCAACCCTACATACGTGCCTATCCAAGCTATAACCAGAGCCCAGGCGCTCTTACAAAACCAGCAACTTAATCAAGAGAAAGTAGCCGGAACTAGTGAAGTTGCAGAATCGAGTAGTAAAAAGACGAAATCTTGGAAAGATTCTAGAGAAAGGATAAAGAGAAAATGGAGTAAAAAGATAAGTGAGTTGGAAGGAAGTTTAAGGGAATCTAGAGCCAAAATCCAAGAATTGGCTTCACAAGAATTAAACCAAGAAAACCCAGCTCAAAAATCAGGATCAGTTTTAGCGGAACCCATACCCGAAGATCTAGACATGATGTTTCGTGCATATCAGGCTAGAATAAAAGAGGGACCTCAAGTCACGGAAATGAGTAAAAACTACCCTCGAGCTGATCTAGAAATAGAAAGAACTAAACTATGCATGAAGATGGTAGAACTAGCACAAGCCTTGTTCGAAGCCTCTAGATATCTTAATTGGAATAACATGGCAAAACCGGAACTACACTTTCAAGGACTAATGGAGAGGCTAGAACACTTGATAGAAAGCAAAGAGAAAAAGGATCAGCATAGGAACCCTATTGTCACAGAGACACAAGAAAGGAATGCACCATCCCTGTCTCAAGTACCCAATACAGAAAGTCAAGACAAGTTGTCTTCCATACATAGGTACTCACATGAATTTTTGAGAGAAATCCAAGAAGAGAAATGGAGAAAAGAACAAGGAACTCATCCTCCTATTCAAGAAATAGACGACTTGCAGGAACAATTTCCCCAAGACATCCCCTCTATATATGATAAGGTAGAGGTGGAACAACTGAGTGAACCCACAGGATTTGAATCTAATTCTCTACAAGAATTACCTCAGTTCACAGGACCTTGGGAAGCTAAGTCTATTAGTATGAGAGCACCCACGATAATAGTGAGGAATGAAGAATCAGTGATCCCTAGAAACACGGAAGTGATCAAGAACACTAAAGTACAGTGTAATCTCACTCTGGAGGAATTGTTAAAGGTAAAACCAGAATTGTGGAAGCATGTAGCAAATCAATTCCCTGAGCTTGCTACCACACCCTCTCAGATAGGATCACATAAAAAGGTACCAGAGATACCCGTGGAAAAGATTGGAGACGTAAGCGAAGGAGAGGAAGGTAACACATATCTTCCAATAACCCATCAGGGCTACACCACGAAAGCCATCTTAGATTCAGGAGCTGGAGTAGCCATCGCTACCACCACTTTGTGGAAACGTTGGGGTAAACCAGCCCTCAGACCCACCAGGATGAAGCTACAAATGGCTGATGGACACATAGAAAAACCATTAGGCTTACTAGAAGGCATATCCCTCACCACTTGTGGTGTGGAATTTGAGCATACATTCGCCATTTGTGACTTTGCGAAAAATCGTGCGTATGAGATGATATTGGGACGACCATTCATGCGTCAGTTGCAAATTGTACAAGATTGGGGAACTAATTCTTTGTACTTGCAACATTTAGGAGTGACTACTAAAGTCAATCTTAAAGACTATTCACACAGAGATGTACCCCCAATACAATGGAATACCATCCATAAGACACCAGTAGAGACAGAATCCGTGCACTCATTAGAGTCAGATCCTTCTTGGTTGCATGAGGATACTCATTTATGGATGTGTAAAGTAGCCAAACAAGAGGAAGAGCGGTTAGAAGCCAGGACCTTAGGTGCGGAACAACATCCACGAACCCTTCAAGATCCAGCCTATGCACCTGTAGTATTCCCAGACGAGGAGTTTGAACCCCATGGTTGGGCAGAAATACTAGCAACCATGGATGTAGCCATCAATGAAGAACAATGGACACCCCACTGTGACGAGGATGGCTATGACATTTCAGTTTTTACGATAGAGCCAATCATGGGCGATGCAATCTTAGAAGAGTGTGAACCGAACACTGATGCATTTGAGGATGCAAGCGATTTTGATTTAGAATCAATTCTCATGGACCCACCCTTTGCATCAGAGGAGGAATATTTCTACGAAGTAGAGACTCACACTCAAAGACACGAGGAAATTACGAACGAGGTAAGGTTAGCCACAGAAGTGGCTACTAAGAGTGAAGGCAAGAAAAGGAAGAAGAAAGAAACCATGACAGAAAAAGAAGAATCTTTGTTTGAAGTACCCGAGAACTTCAAGAAATATGAAATCGAAGATAGAAGGATTATGGTACGGATGCCCAATAGAAAGGCGAATGACGGACAAGTATATGATAACCGAGAGAAAACCAAGAAAATAATAGTTGCTATCGAAGGAGAAGAAGAAAAGTGCACATATATAGGGCATGATTTGACGACTGAAGAAGAAGAAGAGTTAGTTGCCCTATTGCGCGAATATAGAGATGTTTTTGCTTGGAGTTATAAAGATTTGAAAGGAGTAGATCCAGATATATGTTCTCATAGAATCCCTATGACTCCAGAGGCAAAACCGACAAAACAGAAACCTTACACGTACAATGATAACTACGCTGCGAAGATTAAAGAAGAGATAGATCGATTGATAGAAGCAGGATTCATTTACGAAATTGAGCACACCGAATGGGTATCCCCCATTGTGGTTGTGCCCAAGAAGAATGGAAAATTGCATGTGTGTATTAACCTTAAAAAAGTTAATGCCGCCACGATTAGAGATAGTTATCCTCTTCCTATCACAGAACACCTATTGGAAAGAGTTGCGGGCAAGGAAGTTTACAGCTTTCTTGATGGATTTTCAGGCTATAATCAAGTAGCCATTGCTCCAGAGGATCAACACAAGACGGCTTTTGCCACTGAATGGGGCATATTTGCATTTCGTGTGATGCCATTTGGCTTAACAAATGCACCCGCCACTTTCCAGCGACTCATGTGTCATGTTTTTAAGGAATTCTTACGCAAGAGCTTGGAAGTTTATGTCGATGACTTATGTGCTCATTCAAATGTAAGACAGACACATATCCTCGAGTTAAGACAAATATTTGACAAATGTCGAGAATATCAGGTTTGTTTGAACCCAGAAAAATGCGTTTTCATGGTCAGACAAGGCAAAATTCTAGGACACATTGTGTCAAAAAATGGAATCTCTACGGACGAGGAAAAAGTGAAGGTAATTGCGGATCTACCTAGGCCGACGAACATCAAAGAGGTACAGGCATTTATGGGCCATTGCGGTTATTATAGGAGATTCATACACATGTATGCAATCATAGCCAAGCCTCTGTACTCTCTTTTGACCAACTTTGAATGGACAACTGAATGTGAAAATTCATTCAATGAACTTAAACGACGTTTGTGCTCAGCACCTATATTGACCACCCCAGATTGGAGTAAGCCATTCCATGTACATGTGGATGCATCCAATTACGCCATAGGATGTGTGTTAGCACAACCCACGAATGAAGGTAACATAGATCTCCCCATAGCCTACGCGAGCAGACAATTGAACGCAGCAGAAAGAAATTACACCACGACGGAACGAGAAGGATTAGGGATGATCTACGCTGTAAAGAAGTTTAGGCACTACTTGTTGGCCAACAAATTCAAGTTCTTTACAGATCATCAAGCCCTATTATATTTGGTCAACAAACCATGTAACACAGGACGACTGATACGTTGGTTTCTATTACTCATGGAGTATGATTTTGAAGTAGTAGTCAGGAAAGGAAAGACACATCTTAGAGCTGACCACCTCTCAAGATTAACCTCAGGAGAAGCTCCTCAAGGAATAGCCGATGAATTACCAGATGCATACTTATTTAACCTTGAGATAGCACCAGAATGGGCTAAGCCGATAGTCCCTATTCTGACATACGGACCCAAGAATCCTAAGATAAAGATCAAAGAAGGAGAGATTACCAAGTCTCAGAGATATCAAATCATGGCAGGAAGCATATATAAACAAGATAATCAAAAGATTCTTGCTTGCTGTGTAGATAAATCAGAACATGCGAATTGGTTGCAATTAGCACACATAGGTGCACTAAAGCAACATCATTCAAAACATCGAACATTACAGACTCTGCATAGATTAGGAGTATATTGGCCTACGATGGAAGCAGATGTCTACAAGTTGTGTAAGGAATGCCATGTTTGTTGTGAAAGACCACCAGTAGAGCATGCTACATTATATCACGTGTCTCTCACACCAGACTGGAGTGAACCTTTAGTGACATACTTGAGGACGAACACATTCCCTCAAGGCATGACCTTAGCTCGACAACGCAGTCTAGAGCAGGAAGCTCAAGACTACTCACTTATTGGCGATAATCTATACAAAAGAGGACGAGATGGATATCTAAGGCAATGTGTTCATGAGAGCGATTATCTTAGCATACTAGAGACTGCACACCAAGGTGTTGCAGGAGGTCATTTTGGACCAGATAGGATAATCAAAGCCATTCTCTTTGCAGGATTATGGTGGCCCACTCTTCACATGGATGCACATACCTATGTAAAGAGATGTGATGTGTGCCAAAGAACTCAGTTTCCTACTCGCAGAGATGAAATGCCCTTGAAACCCATGATGGGCGGACGTGCATTTTCTAAGTGGGGTATAGACTTTGTAGGACCCATCAACCCCCCTACAAAAGGTACACATGCGGAATACATTATTGTTGCCACAGATTATCTTACGAAATGGGTAGAGGCAAAAGCCACAAAAAAGAATGATGCACACACGACTGCAAAGTTCTTATTTGAAAATGTCTTTACAAGATATGGATTGCCGATAGAGTTAGTGAGCGATCGAGGCACTCACTTTCTAAACCAAGTCATTGAATATTTGTTACAGGATTTTATGGTGATTCACAAGAAATCTGCACCATATCATCCTCAAGCCAATGGTCAGGCTGAAAGCACTAACAAAATACTGTGTAACGTACTGACGAAACTCGTGAACAACAAACGTTCAGATTGGGACAAACAGTTACACCACGCTGTTTGGGCATATCGAGTGGCCTACAAGACCGTACTCAATGCAACTCCCTTTCAGATGGTTTTTGGTCAGAATGCAGTGCTTCCTTTGGACTTCTTGATACCGACACTTAAGGTTGCACAAGAACATCAGTGGACCGGCCATGAATTATCAGCGAGAATAATGGACTTGGAACGATTAGGAGAAACCAGGCTAAAGGCAGCAGCAGGAATATACGCAGCGAAGAAGCGACAGAAAGCATATTTTGATGCACATGTGAAAGATAAAGGCCTAAAAGAAGGAGATTTAGTTCTAGTGTATACGCTGAAACAGCACGCACAGAAGTTAGAAAAGCGAGGTTATGGACCTATGATCATTAACAGACTTTCGACTAGTGGAGCAGTACAGTTAGCCACCTTAAAAGGAGATATAATGCCTAATTACATTAGTGGC
The DNA here is from genome assembly GCA_020310875.1 of Ceratopteris richardii. NCBI lineage: Eukaryota > Viridiplantae > Streptophyta > Polypodiopsida > Polypodiales > Pteridaceae > Ceratopteris > Ceratopteris richardii. The sequence continues at coordinate 207,006,986 of CM035406.1, read as the reverse complement.
TGTAGAGTCAAGCTATATCAGGAACCTCTTACTGAGGATATGCTTAGACGACTCACGTTGGCCAAGAAGCGTAAGGAGGAAGAAAATAGAATACGAGCGGAAGCTCAGGCAGAAGCCATAGAACGCATTAAGCGCATGAAGCTAAGAAGACAAGGACTAGGGAGAGAACATTATAACCATCAGGAAACATCACCCAGATATCCCATGGCCATGTGTCAAGTAAAGTCAACCACTCATCCTAGCATAGTGGACAGGAGACCATTCATTACAGTTAGGCTAGAACACGGCAACCCTTGCCAAGAACTCAGGACTTTAATTGACTCAGGTGCTGCGACTAGTGCGATTAGATGGTCCCACTATAAGGATTCAGGAATAGAAATGCGGCCAATTGAGGCATACCTTATAGGCCTAGGAGGCATGGAAACCCCTTGCATGGGTGAGGTGGACCTTCCTATCCTCATTAAGGATTTGACCATGACAACGAAGCTACTAGTGTGCCATGATGACGACCTGATAGAACCCCTAATCCTTGGCCAAGATTGGCTATACGATCACTCAGTGGACCTAAATCTTAGACAAGGCTCCTTACAGATTGGAACCTTAGAGCAGAAGCGAGTGATACCGCTTGACTCCCCTAACGGCATTCCGCTTGACGGTTGTGACCCTAGACCCTATGAAATGCATGCGACGGAGGACCGGAAGATCTTTAAGCAGACCAGTCACGTTACGTCTACACCAACCCACTCGGGCTTGGTTATAGACAATTGTCAATCAGAAGGACGACAGAAGATCTTCCCTGGGACTTCCTGCAAACTAGAAGAGACAGTTACCCAACTGCAAGGGCAGATGGACACAATCAGCGGGAAGATGGGCACAATTTGCGGTTAGGTGGGTTGCATCAGCGGACAAATGAGCACGACACCCTGCGGTGCTCATCCTTCCAAACTTGTTGCGGACTGGCCTAGATTAAAGTTAAATAAGGCATCACTTCCTAATGGGCAGGTCACGCAAGTGTTGGATCTCCCTTCTTTTCCAAAGCAGAGTGTCCATCCGACCTCTCAACCTCAACAACAACAGAGTCAACCACGACGAAGGAACCCAGACCGACGGCAGTATCAGAGGAAACAACAAGGAAAGCAGTTTAGGCCACCCAAAGGAAGCGGCACCAGACAAATATGGGTGCCAAAAGGACAAAAAGCACCAAAGAACTCCAGCCAAGCAGAAATCGATAAAAAAAAGGCAGTACAGAAACAGAATCGATATCCACCATCCCCTCGACCTTCTTCTACAGGTCCGAGCATCCGACAAATGTGGATCGCCAAGAAGTACCTTACCCATAGACCCACGCCCACGCAGATTTGGGTACCCAAACCATGTATCATAGCTCAACCCATAAGCCATGTAATATATAACCCCCACAACTCATTTCATCCCTCGATACCACCACACCCGACACCACCCTTTGCCCCTCAGCAGAAACCCACCACCCACTCCAAGATCCTTAGGAAATGGATACCGAAACGTGTCCAACCGTCTCCCCCTAACCCCATGTCTGATAAAACTACCCCCCCGACTAACATACAACCTTGTACTAAATCACTAACCTTTAAACCTTTTATAAATTCACCCACCATCATCACACATCACTCGTAATCTCATCTCATCAAGAAATGTATGCATGATCTGAAACGTGTAGGAGTCTAGAGACCTGCACTAGTGCTGCAAGAGACATTGCATCCATCACATCACAGCACTTGGCTACACGGGTTACGCATCAGTTATGGAAAGGGATTGCGGTCTCACTTTAAATGGGATCATAATTAATTTCCATGCTAATGTGTTAATCTTTTGTAGCAGATCTTTCTCATTAGCGCATCAGCCACCATGCAAACCGACGAAGGAACATCAGGAGCAGGCCCCAGTGTAGCGGCTGTGCCCCTCAACGTGCTACGAGCAGAGTCCCACCCGACTGCTCCACCGCCGGAATTTCAGGGATTTCCAGGGCCCATGCCTATCGACAACCCACCCATGGGCTACACCGAAAAGATACACAGGAACTCTCATTGGTTTCAGGGCCTTGCAGGACCCCTTGCGGACGCGGACTTTATATTTGAATCCTCTTTGACATTTGATGACCGCACGTGGGGAAAATACCAGTTTTTCTCCAGAGAGTTCGAAGCCCTACAGAGCACCCAGGATTTAACTCATGTTTGGGCCAGAGCAGGCTTCACAGAGTATTTCAGTGATCCTCTGCCCAAACCGGATTTTTACAGATGCTATTACTTAATCACTACCCTACTGGCCTCAGAGAATAAGGACATCCCAGGGACCTTCATATTGCCTACTCTAGTGGATGATCCACCTTACAAAAGGTTTTACCTATCTAAGGATTTAATCAGAGTGGCCATCAAAATTCATGGCACCCACACACCCACAGATCGAGAGAGATTAATTCCAGAACCGATGAAACGTGGGGATGTCACGAAGTGGGAGGAGATCTCTGCAATTACACCTGAGCTATCAAAGCCACTACGGATATGCATGCAACACTTCGCATTCCCCGCTCAGGACAGATTTACCATGCCACACAAAAGAATATGGTTTGGTTTGTACTTGGCATGCACGGGACCTCAAACTGTTGATCTGGCAAGCTGGATCATAGATCAAATGTATCTGGCACAACACAGATGGGAACGCAAAAAGGTGCTTAATGGATGTTGTGCACTCACTAGAATTGTGTATATGTGTTTGGCTTATGACTTGCCCATCGAGCGTGCATTAACGGGAGAAGAACTGAAGGCATTCAAAGGAATGACGAAGAAAGCCAGGAAGCCCAGTAGAACACGGGCAGGTAAGCGCATGAGAGGCACCATTCCTTGCCTTCAAGTGCCAGAGTCGCCATCACCACAACCCTCTCCAGAGCGACCACAGACAGAAGCGTCTCCCACAGTACAACCTATTCGCATCAGGTTGTCCAGACCAGTGGTTACGGAGGGCACCACTAGTACTACTGCACCTCAGGCAGTTGCCACCACAGAACCCACCACCACAACAGCAGAAGCTCCCACCACTATTGGTGCGGAAGCGTTTTCTTTCCCGATACCACATATGGAGGCCGACCTAATAAACACGACCTTTGATTTTGAGATGCCTGATGCATTCTCAAACGAATTCCAGTATTCAGAAGCACAACTGTTCTCCTAGGAATATGAACGTCCCAGCTACCCTACCACACCGCGAGATCTGCCACAGGGACAAGCTATGTCGAGCTCTGAAGAAGAAAGAACCGAAACAGACGACGACGAAGGCGACGATGAAGCGAGCCAGGGCTCACATGACGGACAGACAGAGGGCCAAGGCCAACAAACTGACGCACACGGCGACACCAGCACATATGAAGATGAGACTTTCGAAGCCGCAGCGTACACGCTGGCCATAAAAAAATTATATCGTACCATGGAGAAAGTCTGGGCACGGAAGAAGTTAACTGAAGAGGAGAGCCAGGCATTAATTGAACAGGAACTCATCTCCGGAGGATTCGAAGACGCATACATCAAAGGGTTCAGAGAGTTAGTCAAATCAGTAGGATCCAATGAAGCACTCAGGTACTTACAAAGAAAGCAACTACCACAGTTTGACCCCCGCCGAGTGCGACTACTTTCAAAGCCCGGAGAGTATATTCGCGTACCAACAGGAGCTCAATCTTCAGCACAAGCCAGGGAGGCACGCCTCGTCCCCGAAAGTTCATTGACCGCAGAACCCATCCTTGTAGATTCCCCACCCCGTACTACCATTGTACATACCACTACTATCCTCGAAATAACATCCACCCCTTCTACTCCTCTCTCACCTCATCTTTCACCAACCCATCCCGTATCCCCCGCACACCCACCTGCTTCCCCCACATCCATACCTGTACAAGGCAACATAGCCACAACCTTTGCCCTGCCCATTCAGACCACCATGCCCACACCCAACCCTTCGTATCTACATGTTAACCCCTTCACCCCTTCATCTTTCCCCGCGTTTCCCCCACCTCTAAGACCCCCATTCCCCTTTCTAACCCCACTAACCTTCTCACCAGTTTCACCTCCCCAACCCACCATAACCCCTATTTCCCCTTTTCACCAAGCTGCTCCAGCCATTCCCCCTGTAAATTACTCTACATTTGTAAATCCCGTATTCACACCTACACAACCACCCACAATCACCCCACTTTTCACAGTCACAACACTAAACACGTCCAGTGACATGGACATCTCACCACCCACGGCACCACCACTCACTTCACTCCCGGCACAAACATTTTTAGACACATCACAATTTTCCACGATCACCACTGCATCCACTGTCCCAACCCCATTTCCCATTCCCGCTGCATCTACTCCCACTGCATCCTCATTTAGCACTTCACTACTACTATCGCCCACCATAGACACCGCACTTCAACACATGTTCACATGCATGACACAAGTCCGCGATGAGTTTGCATCACTCGGCACCAACTATCAACAGCTGCAGAAAACGACGAATGAACTACAAACGCAGCTTAATTCGTTATCAATTGAGAACGCCTCACTGAACAGCCGATACCACGATTTACGAGAGGCCTATCACAAATTAGAACTAGAAAGTGAGGAGAAAACAAAAGAGGCCACCGCGGATTTGGACAACCTACTTCGAGCCCAGACCGTCCGCAATGCAATGCTCACTAGAAATATGGGCTTACTAAGAAGACACTTAGCCGCAGCAAAAGAGGAGAACCAGAGACTCCAAGAGCAGAATAGAGAGAACTTGGAAGCGGCATTGGACCACCCAGAACAACCCTTAAGTCCTAGCAAATTCAAAGCAATCCCATCCGAATCGATGCGGATGTTGCTAGATGATCATGTGCGATTGCTCGAGGACTATGATCGTATGAACGAAGAGCACCAAAAGTTAAAGGAAGATCACAAGCTGCTACAGCTTAGAGAACCGGCAACACAACAAGTACACGTAGCAGTAGAACTACCAGCACCTGCGGACCCTGCCCCTGAAATTTTAGAGGAACTCAACGCACTCCGGGCCCAGGTAACAAATCTTGAATCTAGAATTGCAGTCTATGAAGCACCACCAAGGCCAGACTCCCCACCTGAGCTACCAGCTGAGGAAGAAACCGTCACTATCCCGGTGGAGGAGACATTCGAAGAGGCATATGAACCGATACCCATCCCAGGCGGACGTGTCACGGCCGAAGGCCAGATGACCTACGAATTACCTACCCCCGCGTGGATGAAGATAGTTGAAGAACTCGGAACGACACACTCGGCCAGAGTAGAGGCACAGTTACATGCCATGGCCATGATTGAAGAGAGAATTTTACAGTCACCATTCTTTGCTCAATTGGCCCCGCGACGATACATATCTGGGCATGAGCTTCAGTATAAACCATACTTCATGTTAATGGCAGAATACCAGTTAGCCATAGAGAAAGAAACAGGTCTGAAACCAACGCATGCCACTCAATTCGAGCCAGAGGACTTGCCACCAAGGGCGCAGAGAGGTGAAATCCTTCAACCAGACTGGCGCAAAGATTTATTGCAAAACTATCCAGAGATGATGAGCACATGGGTGAAAGCGCCGCTGCACTTAAAATTTAACCCATGCTGGGGACCAGTCCCACGACGCCGCTCTTGGACTGCCTTCGCTATTAAGGTACAAAACAATAAGCAGTGCCAAGACTGGTTGAACTATCCCTACTTCAAGCCACCAATCGAGTTACCCACAGTAGGCTACATGATGGCGACGATCCGCCACTAGCTCCCTAGGTTAAAGCATATGGATGATATTGCCGCGCACATGACTGTCAAAATCTTTGACATGATGCAGATGATCTTTAAAGTCTTCCGACGCATCAAGGCTCCCCATGTAAACACCCCGGGCTTCGAGCATGGCAACTTTGATTTAGTCTATGATATGAGCACAACGCCATCGCTACGGGTGTGTTATGCCTGGCACTGCAAGATCAAATACCTACCGGCATGCTACAAGCAGACATTCGAAGAAATGTTCACCACCGGCTTTTGGGAGTACCATTCAGAGGTATTTATAAGCAGGCCCACACACTTATTGCAATTATTCGCCTGTGAACGAATGGTGTACTCCACACATTATCAGCTCCCACCACTAGACGAGCCACAACCTATCGACTGGGAGAAACTCGAGGCTGATCTAGCCCGAGGCATTCGTATATCAGAGCACACCCTCGCTCAAGACCTCCTACAGAACTACATCCGGCAGACCTCACAACAAGGTTCTGTCAGGGACGACAGAAGCGAGAGGGAGGGGGGTGTTGGAAGCAGCCAGAGGCACAGATGCCACGGAAGCATGTAAAGAAGGAGCAGGGAGCCAGGCGGATCAATTTTTCAAACAAATATATTTCTTATTAATTCTCCAAACATTCAACAGTGATTGTTATCACTAATTGTAACATATGTATCATAGAAAACCCCATTTTGTAATCCATAGCTCCATTTTGTGCAAGCCGAGGAGTCCTCGAGCTTGAGGAGCTTAGGTAGAATGCTCGTACCAATTTTCGTTATTTTTAGACATCGTTTACCCTTCCAAATAGCCTCTAGGACCTATTTTTTAACTAGGCCGGTCACTAGATGTGAAACCGGTCAAAACTAGTCTAGAAACTATAAAAAGAGCTAGAGAGCTCATTTTTGAGGTTGGTTCATTTTGGTTAGTGTGAGTTAGAGCTAGTTGGAGCTTGTAAGAGTATTCTTGAGTAATAGAGCTAATTTCCCACCTTCCATTGTGTCTTGCTTGTCGGATTGACATTAAGGAGGTGAAGCTTCTTAACGTGGTACTTACCATTGTGCTAGAGCAACATCAACCTATCAGAGAATGAAGACTCAAGCATACTTTAGCTTGAGGGGGAGCTGTTGGAACATCAAGCTTACACTATGCTTGAGGTGGATTTGATCTACATCAAAGGCTATCACGTCGAAAGAATATCCGTTGGAGAGTTCTTTTTCATATGCTCATTTATTGTTTTTTTTGAGAATATTTTGATGGCTCATTTACCGTTGTAAAAGCCTTGAGCTTGACACATGTAAAGGTAGAAATATAGAGCCAAAATCCCACGAAATTTTGGTGGTTGAAGTTGCATTCAATCAAGCAAATCAAGTCACCTAAAAGTAGATCAATCAAGATCTTCACTTTTCCTAGATTGTAGGAAAGTGAATTGATTCCCTCCAACAACCATTCCCACCTTCATTTGAATTCAAATTCAAGTTGTAAAAGTCGTGGAACACTCCTAGAGGCTATATAAGGAGTTGAAATCACTTGTACATTACATGGAAGCAATATACATACACTTGTGACCATCATTGTCTTGCTCCTTCAATTTTCTGCATCATCTTCTTCGCCAACAGTAATCTTGCAGAGGCTGCTACTCTCTCCTCAGAGCTTCAAATTGAGTGCAAGAGGATTCATTGGAAAGGTATCAGTGTCTAGATTATGCCTCTAAATTTTCAAAGCTTTTCGTTCAGCAGATTTGGAGAAATATCAGTTTTTTTACCTCGGGGTCAATCTCTGCATATTCCTAAAAAATAGGAAGTACCACCAGTGAATGTCGCATTCATTCCTATAGCATATTTTGCTTATTCCTTATACTTTTG
>CM035406.1:206949322-206996822 GCA_020310875.1 Ceratopteris richardii | reverse complement strand
TAGACATTGACTGAATTTGTACCACTACTCTATCATCATGCGTATTTGTCGTTTTTTCGAGCGTCTGCAACCATTCTGGGGTGCCTACCTCAAGTGTGTCTAATCCTTCATAGGTTTGTTGGCCACTCAGCATTGGCATAGGAACATATGGTTCCTCATATGACTCGTCTACTTCTATGGGTACCAACTCTTCCGGTTCTGGCTCTATGACTAGGGAGGGTTGTCTTTCATACTAAAGTAAAGAGCACAAAGGTACTTTCTCCTCCTTTGGCTCTGCTAGGGGTGATAGTGTTGATCAAGTAGGAACAACATAGAAAATCATGTTGAGGTAGTTGTGCTCTAAAGTAGTTGTCCAGGCCAGCTTTGGTCCATACTGATCTCATCACTTTTGCGTTTTGATAATTTTCAAACTCATGAGTAAAGAAATGATACCTTCCCCACTTGCCATTAAATTCTATTTCAGCTTCCCAGAAGTATGTGCCCTCTCCTAATGGACCTGCGATGTCACTAAACCAATGTGCATGTTTGTGGACTTGTGATGTGTGCCCCTGCGGAGGGTCCTGAATTGGAAGGACATGCACTGCCCTGAGTTCTTGAGGCCTCTCAGTTAGTTGTGGCTCAAGGAGGAGAGTTTCAATGTCCACTGTTTGGGTGCTGGATCCCGCCTGGGAGCTGATTCCTGTTGCTTCTGCCATGTTACTTCTTGCTTGCCGATTCTCTGAGAATATAGAAGCACATGTTAACATTGTAGTGGACAAGATATGACAGTTTTTCCCTGTTACAACATTAACATGAGGTACCGTGACAAGTTAGTGAGTCAGTTGGTGCTCGATGATTATGTGTGTAGTTAGTGAACGAATAGTCCTATGAGCTAAGTGGAACGATGCAATGTGAGGATGATGTAGTTAGTAGGTGGAGATGAATTTACAAATTGGGGTCAGGGGGTTTATTACAATCTTTTTGTGGCCAAATGTAATGTGTGGTTTTACAATGTGATCGTTGGTGGGATATGGGAGACTTTACAAAAGTGACTACTTGAAAATGAGGCTTTTTAGGGACCCATTTACAAGTGATGTTGTTAATGCCGGTTGGAGCATGCATGATTGTGTGTGAATGGAGCTTTGTCTTGTGAAGCTTAAGAGTGGCTACTTGAGCCCGCAAGTAAGCCTTAGGCACCCAAATGTGTCTTGATTGTGGGTCGGCCCTCATCGGTTGCTTAGGTACCTAGATGAGTGTTACTTTCATGGGGAAACCCTTGAAAGATTTCTTATTAGTGTCCTTTTGTGGTTTACTAGCATGAAGTTTAGTTAGAGGCTTTAACTTGGCTGCAACAGGATGCTCGCCTTTTCGTACCCACACTTGTTTATTTGGCTAAGACACCTGGCTTCATACTCTCCTTTGGCTTTGAGTGTAGGCCGACTGTTTCCTCCGCATTCCGTACTCCTTCGGTTGCCATGTCTTGATCACTTTTGGAAAAGAAGGGAGTTCCATCTTATCTTTAGCTTCATGGTTGAAAACATCATCCCTCTGCATCATAGAGCTTTGGACAAGAACAACATCTTTATCTTCATGTGTACTCCTAGAAGGACCAAGAGTTGGTGCCCTTCCTAGTTCCTTGAGTGCTTCATTTTCTAACTCAATCGAAATGCGATTCTGATTTACCCAGACCTAAAGAAGTCCGTTTCTTAGGTCCAATTTGACTGTGTGATCATAGATCCAGTCTTGACCCAAGACAAGAGGTTCAGTGAGATCCTCATCTTGACACACTCACACCTTTACTGTCATCCGAACGTCTTGAATGCAGAGGGGAAGCTCCACCTCACCTATGCAAGGGGTTTCCACAACTCCCAATCCTATGAGATATGCTTCTAAAGGATTGATACTTAATTCCAATTTTTGACAGTAAGAATTTCTAATAGCATTAGTGGCTGCACCTGAGTCAATCAAGGCCTTTACAGTCCTTGCACTATTTCCTTGTCCTATCTCTAAGGTTACAAAAGGACGTCGGTCAATTATTCTATGGGAACTTACACCTGCGATTTCACACATAGCCATATGATATCCTGGAGCTGCATAGGCATCTGTCCTAGGCTGATCTCTACCCTGTCTCCTCAATTTCATTTCTTGAATGTGTTCCAAAGCTTCTGCATGTGCTTCTTCTTGGACTTGTTTTTCTTCTTCTTTATGTTTCTTGGCAGTATTGAGTTGATTGAGCATTTCCTCACCGAGGGTTTCTTGATATACTTTAACTCTGCATCCACTAATATAACTAGGGAGGATGTCACCTTCTAAGGTGGCTAATTGGACTGCCCCACTTGTTGAGATTTTGTTGATAATCATGGGTCCATAGCCACACTTCTCAAGCTTTCTAGCATGTTGTTTTAGGGTATATACTAAAACTAAATCTCTGGCTTTCAAACCTTTATCCTTCACGTGGGCATCAAAGTATGCCTTCTGTCTTTTCTTAGTTGCATATATCCCTGTGGCCACTCTCAGTCTCGTTTCACCTAGCCGTTCAAGATCAAAGATCCTCAAAGAGAGTTCATGACCTGTCCACTCATGCTCCTGTGCTACTTTCAATGTTGGTATCAAGAAGTCCAATGGTAGCACTGCATTTTGGCTAAATACCATTTGAAAGGGTGTGGCTTGGAGTACCGTTTTATAGGCAAGTCGGTATGCCCAAACAACATGGTGTAGCTGTTTGCCCCAATCAGAGCGTTTATTATTCACTAATTTGGTCAGCACATTGCATAGAATCTTGTTGGTGCTTTCAGCTTGCCTGTTAGCTTGTGGATGATAGGGGGCAGACTTCTTGTGTATCACCAAGAATTCTTGGAGAAGATTTTCAATGACTTCATTCGAGAAGTGAGTGCCTCTATCACTTACTAGCTCTATATGTATCCCGTATCTTGTGAACACATTCTCAAATAAGAACTTAGCTGTCGTTTGAGCATCGTTCTTCATTGTGGCTTTCACTTCTACCCACTTGGTTAGATAGTCTGTGGCCATGATGATGTATTCAGCATGTGAACCCTTGGCTCAGGGGTTAATAGGACCTACAAAGTTTATTCCCCACTTAGAGAATGCACATCCACCCATCATAGGTTTCAATGGCATCTCATACTTGCGTATGGGATATTGAGTTCGCTGACAAACATCACACCACTTCACATAGGTATGTGCGTCCATGTGAAGTGATGGCCACACAAGCCTGCAAATAGGATTTCCTTAATCACATGGTCTATACCAAAGTGTCCTCCTGCTACACCTTGGTGAGCAGTTTCCAAGATCTTAAGATATTCACTCTCATGGACACATAGTCTCAGATATCCATCTTTTCCACGCTTGTATAGATTATCACTAATGAGTGCATAATCTTGGGCTTCTTGTTCTAAACTTCTTTGCCTAGCCAGGGTCATATCTTGAGGGGATGTTTTCGTCCTCAAGAAGGTTGCCAATGGTTAGCTCCAATCTGGTATTAGAGACACTTGGTACAGTGTAGCATGCTCCACGGGTGGTCTAATATGAGAGACTGGGCATTCCTTACACAACTTGTGGACATCTACTTCCATAGTAGGCGAGTGCACTCCGAGTCTCCTTAGTGTCTGTAAAGTTCTTTGCCTTGAGTAGTGTTGCTCTAATGCACCTACATGTGACAATTGCAACCATTTTACATACTCCTCTTCTTCCACACAATAGGCTAATATCCCTTGATCTGTATGCTTGTACATACTCCCTGCCATGATATGGTACTTTTGGGCTTTTACTACCTCCCTATCTTGAGTGCTCATTACTGGGTGTTTGGGTCCGTATGTCAATACTGGCACTAAGGTCTTGGCCCACTGGGTACAACTTCCAAATTAAACAAGTAAGCATCAGGAAGATCATCTGATACTCCTTGTGGGGCCTCTCTGGATGTGAGCCTTGAGAGATGGTCTGCTCTCAAGTGAGTCTTACCTTTCCTCACCACTACCTCAAAGTCATATTCCATTAGTAAAAGGAACCATCTTACTAATCTACTTGTATTTCATGGCTTGTTTACCAAGTACAACAGTGCTTGATGATCAATAAAAAATTTAAACTTATTTGCAAGCAAATAGTGTCTAAACTTTTTAACTGCATATACCATGCCTAATCCTTCTCGTTCGGTGGTCATATAGTTTTGCTCAGCTGCATTCAGTTGTCTACTAGCATAGGAAATTGGAAGATCCATATTACCTTCACCAGTAGGTTGTGCAAGCACACATCCGATAGCATAATTGGATGCATCCACGTGAACATGAAAGGGCTTGTTCCAATCTGGTGTCGTCAAAATTGGTGCTGAACATAATCGTCGTTTAAGCTCATTGAAAGATTTCTCACATTCATCAGTCCACTCAAAATTGGTCAAAAGTCCGTACAGAGGCTTTGCAATGATACAATGCCCCATGAAAGCTTGTACTTCCTTGACATTCTTTGGCCTAGGTAGCTCTGCTATAGCTCTCACTTTCTCCTCATCCGTGGATATGCTATTCTTTGGCACTATGTGTCCTAGAATCATGCCTTGCCTGACCATGAAAACACACTTTTCTGGGTTTAGTCAGACTTTGATATTCTCTACATTTGTCAAAGATTTGCCTGAGTTCAGGTATATGTGTCTATCTAATGTTGGAATGAGCACAGAGATCATCAACATAGACTTCTAAATTCTTCCTGAGGAATTCTTTAAATACATGACACATCAGTATCTGAAAGGTAGCGGGTGCATTGGTAAGACCAAATGGCATTACTCGAAAGGCAAATATGCCCCAATCCGTGGCAAAAGTTTTCTTATGCTGATCTTCTGGAGCTATGGCCACTAGATTGTAGCCAAAAAATCCATCAAGGAAGTTGTACACTTCCTTGCCTGCTACTCGTTCTAGTAGATGCTTGGTAATCGGAAGCGGATAGTTATCTCGAATAGTTGCTGCATTGACCTTCCTCAAGTTAATGCATTCACGTAACTTTCCATTCTTCTTGGGCACCACTACAATGGGGGATACCCACTTAGTGTGCTCAATTTCATAGATGAATCCAACTTCAACCAAACGATCTATCTCTTCCTTTATCTTAGCAGCATAGTTATCATTATATGTGCATGGATTTTGCTTAGAGGGTTTGGCATCTGAGGTCATGGGGATAGTGCGTGAGCATATGTCAGGGTCTACACCTTTCAAGTCCTTATAACTCCAAGCAAATACATCTCTGTATTCTCTTAGCAAGGCTATCAACTCGTGCTCTTCTTCTTTCGTCAGGTCATGTCCTATGTACGTGCATTTTTCTTCTCCTTCCTCTATGGCTACAACAATTTTCTTGGTGGTTTCCTTGTTATCAGAGGCCTCTCCTGCTTGTGCATCACGTTTAGGCATTGTTATCATGACTCTTCTATATTCAATCTCATAATTTTTAAAGTTTTTTGGGGCCTCAAACAAGGATTCTTCCTCTTCTGGCGTGACTTCTTTCTTCTTCCTCTTCTTACCTTCATTCTTAGGGGTTACTTGTGTGGCTAATCTCACCTCATTTGTAATTTCTTTATGTCTCTGAGGGTGAACTTCTACTTCATAGAAATACTCCTCATCTGATGCAAAGGGTGAGTCCATAATGATTGACTCTAGATCGGAGTCACTTGCATCCTCAAATGCTTTAGTGCTAGGTTCACATTCTTCAATAACCGAATCACACATTATTGACTCTATGGTGAAGATTGAAATGTCATAGCCATCCTCATCACAGTGGGGTGTCCATTATTCTTCATTGATGGCTACATCCATTGTTGCTAGAATTTCTGCCCAGCTGTGGGGTTCAAATTCTTCGTCAGGAAATACTACAGGTGCATAGGCCGGGTCTTGAATTGATCTATGAGTTTCCTTCGCATCTACCTCTCTGGCTTTTTCTCTCTTCTCTTCTTCTACTGATACCTTGGACATCCATAAGTGGGTGTCTTCATGCATCCATGAGGATCCTGATCCTATGGAATGCACTGACCCCGTATCATCTTTAGCTCTATGGATGGGGTTCCATTGAATAGGTGGTTGTCTCTATGATAGTAATACTTGAGATTGACTTTGGTTGTAACACCTAAGTGTTGCAAATACAAAGAATTGGTTCCCCAATCTTGTACCACTTGCAACTGACACATAAATGGTCTTCCCAAAATCATCTCATAGGCCTGATTTTTGCTAAAGTCACATATAGCAAAAGTATGCTCGAACTCTACACCACATGTGGTGAGATTTATTCCTTCTAGCAGTCCTAAGGGTCTCTCCATGTGACCATTGGCCATCTGCAATTTCATTCTCGTGGGCCTGAGTGCTGGTTTGCCCCATTGCTTCCATAGGGAAGGGTAGTAATTGTGACTCCTGCACCTGAGACCAAAATTGCCTTGGTTGTGTACCCCTGATGGGTAATTGGAAGATAGGTGTTTCCTTCTTCTCCTTTGCTCATGTCTCCTATCGTGTCCAAAGGTATTTCTGGCACCGTTCTATGGGAACCTGCCTGGGAACGAGGTTTCGCTATTGGCACTTGATTGACTACATGTTTCCATAGTTCTAGCCTAGCCTTGAGTAGCTCTTCTAAAGTGAGATTGCATTGCACTTTAGTGTTTTTCACTACCTTTGCGTTCCTAGGTATGACTGAGTCTTCGTTTCTTACCATGACCGTGGGTGCTCTCATACAAGTAGACTTAGCTTCCCATGGGCTTGTGAAATGGGGTAGTTCTTGTAAGGAATTAGACTCAAAGTCTAATCTCTCCTGGGATCGGGCACTTTCCTACTCTCCATAAATAGATGGAATGTCTTGTGGGAATTGATCATGCACTTCATCCACAAGTTCAATGGGAGGAGGGGCTTCACTTTCTTTAGCCCACTTCTCTTCTTGAATTTCTCGCAAAAATTCTGGTGAGTACCTATTCATCGAAGAAGAGGTGTTTGGTTCAGTGGAGTTAGGCACATAAGCCTCCTGGGGGTGAATGCTTATTCTTTCACTTGCATTGTCTCTTCCTTGGGAGGTGGCTTCCTTGCCAGATCTTGCAATTATGCTCTCTAACTTCTCCAACAATCCATCAAAGTGCAATTGTGCCTTAGCTGAGCAAGAGTAGTTGAAGAGGCGACTAGCTTCAAACATGGTATGAGCCAATGCGACCATTTTAGCACAAAGCTTTGTTCTTTCTATCTCTAGATCAGCTCTAGGGTAACATTTGTCATGATCTGTCACATTTGGCCCTTCTTGGATTCTAGCTTGATAGGCTTAAGCATCATGTCTATGTCCTTAGGAGTGGGGTCAGCTCATACTGATCCTGCTCTAGGTGGTGGTGGAATTGTATGAGGTGGGTTGGAAGGTGGTGGGTTAGGTGGTGATAGGGGTGAAGGTGGTGGTGGTATGTGAGAGTTTGTTTGAGAGGTGAGCTCAACAATTTTGGCTTTTGTTTCTCTTATGCTTTCTTCTAATTCGCTCATCTTCTTAGACCATTGTCTTTTAATCCTTTCCCGACTATCTTTCTAGGCTCTCGTCCATTTCTTGGTTATGCTCTCGGTCTCACTAACCTCAGCACCTTTTTCTTGGCCTAAACCTTGGTTTTGCTGCAACGCCTGAGCTTTGGTGACCACTTGCACTAGTGCAGTGGAAGTTACACTACCTGTAGAGTCCAGTACTAACCCAATAACGTTGATAGGAGTGATTTTTGGCAAATTATTGGGGTTCTTTGGGCAATCTCGTAAGAGATGCTCCTTTTCGCAATCTTGACAAAAGCCTTGAATTGTCACAGATTGGGGTTGTGTAGGGGCAGGCATTGGGCAATCACAAATGAGGTGATCTCCTTGACATTTGTAGCATGGTCCTCTAGGAAATGGGGGTCGTACCTGTTGAGAGTTCCATGCTCCACCCTTGTGTCCAAGTCTACTTTCATTCTCATGCAAGCACATATATCCCACATGCACGGGAATTCTCCCAAACTCCATATAAGCAAGGCCTCCCTTCACTCCTTATAAGCCATTCCACTCTAGCTCATTGCCAAGAGTGCACTTCCACTCCTCATGGAGTCTCCATGCTCATAGAGCATTTCATGTAAGTCATTTCCATTTTAATTCATTCATAAGGTTTTATTATCTTTTGTTCCTTCCTCCTTAGTTTGTTTGATGTGTGCATGTGAGTAGAGTAGGAGTAGTCCTTTTTTTTCATTGCAACATGGTATTAGAGCATAGGTTAATTGCTTTTCTTTTTGGAGTTATGTTTTTTGTTATCTTCATCTTTAGCATCTTTTTCCTTTCAATCCCTCCCTCCCTCCCATATCATATAACAATGAAAGTGCTCTTAAGCACTATATTCATTCTTCATTTTTATTTTTATCATAATCCTTTTTGTTGTTTTCATCCCTCCCTACTCCATGCGTCATATTTCTACTTTCATTTTTTTTAATCTCATGCTTATGAAGTGGGTTCTTCTCTCGGAGCATGTGCACACATACCACCCACATACATTTTTCTCCTTGGCATTTTCCATGCTCTGCACAATCATATGATTGAACGTACAATCTTCATCCATGGTAAGTTGCCTATGTGAAGGACTCATTTGGATCTAGAGCACCATTCAAGAGTGAATTTTTGAAGAAAATGGAGAGGTGGCAATGCTCAAAATCTACAGAACAACAGCGATGAATACATTCATGACAAAGAAAATCTCAGGGAAGTGTAGAGAGAAGCTCGTTTTTGATAAGCCTAAACTGTGAAGAATGTAATGAATATCATAATCTGATATCTTAGCGGGATCATGGAAGAATGACACACTTGATGGTGCACATCCGACCTCTCAGAGAAGGCTATATACCAGAATATCGAGGCAATGTATATAGAGGAAAAAAGATCTATCTCCTTCAAAATAAAACACAGTCGAGAATGGTTCTGGGAAACATCCTACTAAGGTGGACAGAATCGGAGTTTATGTCGGGTTTGACAGGAAGGAAGATTATCCTTGGTACACTAGGGAGCCCATCCTGCCTCCACTTTCCTCAGAGCTGCAACGACCAGCAGCTAAGCTCCTATGCTCTGCGCGACTCTGTCTTTTCAGGTACAAGAAGGAGAATGAGCTTCGGGCTGTTCAAGATTTTACATCCTCCACCTCAATGAGGAGCTGCACAGTAATGACAAGCTCTAGGACGACGTTGTTGCTGGACCTCAGCCAGATAAGGGTCTTGGCCGCCTCCGTGGCAAGCTCAGATCACTGGGAGAGGTGAACCTGAAGAACGAGGAAATTTGGAGATTGCAAGATCGTCGCCGTAGTGGAGAGTTGCTTGCACAATAGGAAGAGATTTGATGAGTTTCTCAGAGTTTTGCTATTGCAAAACCTCCTCCTCCTCTTCATCTTCACTATCAGAGTTGCGTAGCAGAAGCGTGGATATGGTAGATGGTAGGGAATTTAGCAGAAGTCGTGGCTTTGAGTTTGTCACTATGAGCTCTATGGATGACTACCTGCTGAAAGAATGAGTCGCCACTCTGCTCGTGTGCACGCAAGTGAGAAAGGCAAAGAATGAACAAGCACTTGTGGAAACGAACTATGACAGATTCAATGAACTGCGCAAAAATGAGGCAGTCCACTTTTGATGTCGATTCAGGAGCGAAACTGCCAGAAAGGTTCAGTTTTTTACAAAAATCCTAACATAAGCAATGATGTATATTGCTCAGTCTACAGACATATCTTCATTTCGAATCCGATATTTGGCATGTAGGGTAGCTTGTTTTATTGAGAAGTGCCAAATCTTCCCTCACTTTAGGCACAAATTCCATCTGTCCTGCTTAAAAGCTTTTATGAGCTCATGGGCATCTATTTGGATTCCTTGAAGTGTTGAAGTATTTTTGAGAAGAGGGCTATTCCATTAAAACAAAAGATCAAGGATTTTATCTTATATGTAACCATCATGATATTATGTATTTAAGGACAGAAACTTGATGCTTTATACCTTGTATTGACAAAAGAGAAAACAAGCCCCATGGGATTAGACACTGCCACCCTAAAGGAGTGGTAAGACCTTCCCTATGGCTTGAACAAATGCTACTCAAAGCCCACAAGAAGAAAAAGTACCCTACAAAAGATCCTATCAATGGATCTCATAAAGACTACAACTACAGAACAATTTTAAAGAAAAAGTGGCAAATGGTTCCAAAGCACCACCTACCCCATGATGTAAACGCTTTGTATGTCTAGGGATCCCATATGTCCCTAGATCCCATTAAAATCTACTTGGATCACAAATGTCCAAATATATGTCTTGGGATCCCATATGTCCCAAGATCCTAGGGATGCCATATGTCCCAAACTTGGATCCCATATGTCCAAGTTATGTCTAAGGATCCCATATGTCCTTAGATCCTAAAAACCAAATGGACTAAGTGATCCCACATATCACTAGTCCCTCATATTAAAAACAAAAGGGTCATCACATGGAGGGGGGGTGTTGAGAATTCCATGCTCCACCCTTTTGTTGAAGTCTACTTTCATTCTCATGCAAGCACATATATCCCACATGCAAGGGAATTCTCCCAAACTCCATATAAGCAAGGCCTCCCTTCACTCCTTATAAGCCATTCCACTCTAGCTCATTGCCAAGAGTGCACGTCCACTCCTCATGGAGTCTCCATGCTCATAGAGCATTTCATGTAAGTCATTTCCATTCTAATTCATTCATAATGTTTTGTTATCTTTTGTTCCTTCCTCCTTAGTTTGTTTGATGTGTGCATGTGAGTAGAGTTGGAGTAGTCCTTTTTTTTCATTGCAATAGTACCTCCCTAGGTTGAGGTCTAGGGTTGGGGTTTGTGTACATGATATTTGCATACTCTGGCTCCCAACTAGGTTCATTCGGTTCTTCACAACAGTAGGACTCATTATGCTCAGGTGACTGCATGTAGTAAGCCTGGGGGCTATGAATATGGGTCGAGTAAAAACTATGATCACTCGGGTCACTTTTTGAAAGTAATGGAGTTACTAGCATTATATCTCTATTTAGATTTTCTTCTCCAGCTATGTACTTCACTGGAATCACTAGCTGGAGCAGTGGGTTGCTGTGCTAGAGCTGGTTGAGGTCTCTGCTGCCCTTGATAGGGTGGTTGATAGGGTTGTTGGGGCCTATCGTACTGCTGTGGTGGGTACTGGTTCTGGTATCTGCCATGTTGTGGATATGGCTGAGGGTAATTTTTGTCTGACAGTTTGTTTGTTATAAGGGTAAGTCTTGTGCGGTGTGGTTGGTGTATCTTCGTTCTATTGTGCAGTACTGGCTACTAGGATTCACTTGGGGTTGAGCCATAATGGGACATACATTCGCCAAATCGTCACCTCCACAAGTATAGCATCACCTCACTAGGGTAAATCGGGGTATCTGTTTGCTTGAGACACCTAATTTCTGAGCTACCTTCTCTGTGAGTTCCTCAATAGACGTGGATTGTCTGGAAGAGAGGTTGGTAGAGCTATATGAATCTTTGTAGATTTTTGAAAGCTCCAACTCCTCTCCTAGATTATCCTCGATGTCTATGCACATGTGTACACATTCTTCTATGGTTCTAGGGTCCTTCAGGTACACATATGATCTCAAGTTGGTACTCAGCAATCCATCTAAGAATAAAGCCACCTGTTTGGTTGGAGTGGGTAACTCAGGAACAGGACATCTCTCTAGTTATTGTCTAAACCTTCTTCCTACAAGTCTCACCACCTCTTGAGGTATCTTCTTGAAGCTATGAATCAGTGAGGAAGTATTATGCCGTATACCACTCTTAGAGAATTCGGTAATGAAAGCCTCTAGAAGTTGGTCTATGTTCCTGAACTGCCGCTCATGTAGTGGTTGAAACCATATAAGGCTGTGTTCCTAAGGGTTAGACCAAAAGCATTGTACTGCATGAATAGGTCCTCAACTTGTTCAGCTCTCAAGACTTGCCTAAACTCAGCCACATGATGGTATGGGTCTCTAGTGCCATCAAAGTAATTCTTCATGGACTTAACCAGCAGGGTTGGCATCAAGGTTCTAGTGTGTTCCCTAGGCCTTGGCAAAGGAAAACCATTAGCATTTCTTTGGTTCCTTGATTCTCTAGGTCTCTCAATTTCCACTCTGTCCGTCTCTGTTCTCATCCCTTCTCTTCCCAATGGGTTGGCAAAACTTACTTCCGGCCTATCTCTACTTCTGTTCTTATGAGCTCCATGAGCTTGGGATGTCCCAGCTCCTTGGTGACTATGTGAGACATTAGATCTTGGATGGGGAAAAACAAGTTCTCCCTTCCATGCTCTGTGATCACGAAGACCCTCCCTGCAGTATCGTCTAGGTAGGTCACCTTGCCTGGACTATCAGGGTCTTTAAACTCATAGACCGTGAGCGTTCCTACCTCATTCGACTGATCAGACTTATACCTCCAAAAGGCCTCATCAGTCTCTCGGTTTAAGAGCAGATCTATGCTCTTATTATCCTAGGGAACCCACTCTAGGGTGATGATTCTTGTCAGGACTAATTTACCGAGCTCTAGGCTCTCCTCCTATGTTCCCTTGCTCTAGGTCACCTATATCCATTTTTGGAATCACATTACCAAATTTGTTTGTCCTATCTAGTTGACTGGTGACTACAAACATGGTTCCTTCTTTGTCCAGGTATGCACCATTTTCGAACTTGACTGTTGGATGTTCTAGTCCAATGGGTTGATCTCGGTTTTTGATATGGACCACGGATCTTCCCAAGCCGTCCTCATAGATGCAAGAACCTAATCAATTGGTCCTAAGGTATTCGAGTTGCATCTTATAGGGAGCTTCTCATTGTATGGGTCTCTCCATACAATGAGACATCTCTGATTCGCTAGTTTTAGAGCTAGGGTAGTGCAGATAAGCACTCAACTGTTGGGCCCAAGATCTTGCGGTGTGAGTGACAATCGCCTCTGAAGACCTAAGGCTTTGTCTGTCTCTCCTAGGTGTCGTCCTGATCTAAGGTTCATATGTTTGAATGACAATCCGAATTTTTTACCCAAAGTACAACCTCGTTGCCGATTCTTTCTTATCAACCACTAGATTCTTTTTAGTTTGTTATTGTGTTTATGATCTTGTTTGATTTTGCATCGTCAGGAATTACTTGAGTGATTCTTCACACTTGAAGTTGATCGCAATAAAATTAGTCCTTTCCTTTAAGGTTATCATCACATGCACAGGTTATCTCTTGACTTGAAATTGATTACTCAAATAGTCTTCAACTTGCCTCATGCCTATCGTCGCCCTAACTTACTTCCAATGCTATGCGTTTTTAGCACGAGCTATGAATTGACTAAGGGAGTTGAGATTATTTCCAACCTCAAGCTCTTTGCCTCTTGAGTGCTAGTTGAGCCTAGGACGTGCTTTGCCCAAGCCCCGTGATCACCTTGCTAAGGTTGCTTGAACTCCTTGCTTGCACACCTTAGACTTGTGAAATTTTACGAGTTAGCAATGGACTTGACCATAATGTATTGACAAACAAAAGCACTCTTCCACATACACTGAAAAATATAGACCCTTGCTTTCCTTTTTGCCTAAAAAGTATTCTCACTCCCTAATGGTCAACACAAAATTACCTATACTCAAACCCCACATAGGAATCTCAATGAGCTTTCCAACGGAACCAAAATTGTAGCAAACGGAGTTTGTATGAAGAAGTTATGGCTCGTCAGGCACTTGGGAGTCAAAACAGGTGAAATAGGCACCCAATAATGGCTCACACTGTTTTCTAAGGCCTCTTTATGCTTTACATTTTCCTCAATTTTGGTCAAGGAAAGGTTTATTTTTTGTTAAACCCTAAAAATATGCCGAATTTGCACGTGAATCGCGATCGAGTGGTCTGTCAATCGCGATTCATGTGTCAATCGTGATCGGCTGGTCGATCACGATCGACACGTCCGGCGTGGCTATCAATCATAATTGATGGGTCAATCGCGATTCACACGTGGCCCGAAAATTCCATCAATCGTGGTCAAACAATCGTTCACTGGGTCAGTCGCGATCGACAGGTACATGGGGGTTGTCGGTCGTGATTGATGGGTTGATCGCGATCAATTGGTCGATCGCGATTGACACGTGGCACACGTAGGCTCTGTCGGTCATGTTCAATCAGTCGTTGACTTTGTCGGTCACGATCAACGTGTCGATCGCGATTAACAGGTCCATCGGCCGGTGTCTGTCGTCATTTGTCAGTCGCGATTGATGGGCCAATCACGATTGACAAAAAACTAAGGCATTTCAAAATTTTAAACATAGTTTTAGGATGCTCTAGCCCTACACAACATGTTTATGCACTTAGTTTAGCCCAATAGTCAATTTTTTTGTTACTCGCGATTGACGGAGGTCAATGCCTTAGTACCTTCATAGTAAAAAAATTTACTTGCTAGAGCTGGTACAGGTGCTAGGGATGTTGATTCCTGCAGAGAATCTCAAAAAACACACAAATGCACAAGAACGCAAATGCTCTCTTGCTCTCTCTCACAAGTGAAATGAGGGGAATGGCATGGGAAGGGTGATATGACCAAAAAACTGAAATTGCCGTGATGATAGAGATGGAGGTGGGAGATGGTGATGATGTTGATGGTGAAGAAAATAGATCAAAGTGAAGGAAATACCTATAACTCCAACGTCTTGACTCTATGTCTTACCATCACACGCTCGTCTTCAAAGTTCATTCCCCGACAACGGCACCAAAACTTGGTGTAGCTCAGTGATGAGTAGCACCTCCTTTAATGTCAATCCGAGAAGACATGAGGATGGTATGAAGACCTCGAACAAGTGACGGCACAAGTGTGTGAGTGAGAAACACACAAGCATGCCTACACATACACACCCGCGCACACACAAGGCAAGAACAAAGAGAGAAACAATGGAGTTCTTTAGATTACTCAAAAAGTCTCATATACAAGCTCAAATTACTAATAAGCTACCTCCAAAAATAAGCTCTCTAGCTCTTTTTATAGTTTTTGACTAGCTTTGGTCCTCTCCAGACCTAGTGTCCGGCCTAGTTAAAAATTAGCTTACTAGGCTATTTTGAAGGCTCAAATGAGCTCTGAAAATTATGAAAATTGGTACATAAATACTACTAATACTCATCAAGCTCAAGGACTCCTCGACTTGCACAAAATGGAGTCGAATCTACCAAAAACGGTATCTACAATGTTCATGAAGTGATGAAAATCACTGTTACAGAAGGGGTTAAATTGGGAAAAAAACTGAATGGCCTACTTGCCAGATCTTCGTTGACTACCTTGCCTACTTGTTCCTTCGTTGGCTTCCTTGTCCAGTAGGTCTTTGAGTTCCCTGACTGCTACCAACACTTTGTCTCTCTCCCCCCCTCCCTCCCTCCCTCCCTCCCTTTCTGCCTCTGTCCCATTCTGCCTCTGTCCCATTCTGCCTCCCTCCCTTTCTGCCTCCCTCCCTCTCTCCCTCCCCCCCGCTCTCTCCCCCACCCCTCTCCCCCCCCTCTCTCTCTCTATCTCTCTCTCTCTCTCTCTCCCTCCCTCCCTCCGTCCCTCCGCCCTCTCTCTCCTCTCTCTCTCTCTCTCTCTCTCTCTCTCTCTCTCCCTCTCTCTCCCTCTCCCTCTCCCTCTCTCTCTCTCTCTCTCTCTCTCTCTCTTTACCCTCCCTCCCTCCCTCCCTCCCTTTTTGTCTCCCTCCCATTCTGCCTCCCCCCCTTTCTGCCTCCCTTTCTCTCTCCCTCCCCCCTACTCTCTCCCCCTCCCCCTTTCCTCTCTCTCTCTCTCTCTCTCTCTCTCTCTCTCTCTCCCTCTCCCTCTCCCTCTCCCCCTCCCCTCTCTCTCTCTCTTGCTCTCTCTCTCTCTCTCTCTCTCTCTCTCTCTCTCTCTCTCTCTCTCTCTCCCTCCCCCTTCCCTGCGTCCCCCTCTCTCTCTCTCTCTCGCCCCCTCCCCTGCCCCCCCCTCTCTCTCTCTCTCCCTCCCTCCTCCCTCCTTTTTCTCTCCCTCTCTCTATCCCTCTCGCCCCCTCTCTCTCTCTCTCTCTCCCCCTCCCTCTCTCTCTCTCTCTCTCTCTCCCTCCCTCCCTCTCTCTCTCTCTCTCTCTCTCTCTCTCTCTCTCTCTCTCTCTCTCTCTCTCTTCTCTCTCCCCCTCTCTCTCCCTCTCCCCCTCTCTCTCCATCTCTTTCTTTCTCTCCTTCTCTCTCTCCCCCCCTCTCTCTCTGTCCCCTGTCTCCGTCTCTCTTGCTCTCTCTCCGTCTCTCTTTCTCTCTTTATCTATCTATCTATCTATATGTGCGTCTGTCTGTCTGTCTATCTATCTATCTACCTATCTATCTATCTAAATATCTATCTATCTATCTATCTATCTATCTATCTATCTATCTATCTATCTATCTATCTATCTATCTATCTATCTATCTATCTATATATCTATCTATCTATCGATCGATCGATCTACCTATCTATCTATATACCTATCTATCTATCTATCTATCTATCTATCTATCTATCTATCTATCTATCTATCTATCTATCTATCGATCTATCTATCGATCTATCTATCTATCTATCTATCTATCTATCTATCTATCTCATGAGAAATGAAGGGGAATGTGATGTATATGCTTATGGAGGTCATTTTTTTTTGTGAAGAAGAAAAATGGAAGGGGGAGGGGAGGGGGGCTGAATGGATGTGGTAGGAGTGATAGTGGATTTGAAAAGAAGGAAGGAAAAGTAGAAAAATCAAGAAAAACCTACTTACCAATGACTCCAATGTTTTTTCTTTACTACACTTATTATCACGTGCTCGTCCCTCGAGTACATCTTCCTAGCAACAAGAGCAAAAAGGGGTTTCCCTGTAAAAAAATGGTGAGTACCAACAGAATGAGAATCCAACCTTAAAATTTCAACCAAGAAGATGTGAGTTTGATATGAAGATCAGGAGCACGTGATGCATGCAAATGTGAATGTGAGAAGCATAAAAATGCACACACATGCGAGGAAGAAACAATAGAATAGAACAATGGATTTTTTTAATTCAAAAGCATACAAGTTACCAAAGCTCTTTACTCTCCTTTATAAACTCAAACGAGCTAACCCTTCAAAATGAGCGTACATCCTCTTTATAGTTGTAGACTAGATTTTGATCAGTTTCATACCTAGAGTCAAGCATAGTTCTCAAACTAATTTGGTGGCCTTGAGATGGAAAGAAATGGCACTATAATTCAAGGAATTGGGTATCTAAAATGTTGGTAGTGATAAAAATCATAGTTTTGAAGAATAAATATGGTTTTTTGTTAAAAGAGAATTGTGGGACCTTTTTGCATAGTGCCTCTTCTTTTATGTCTGCTTGTACTTGAGCTTGTATCTATGATGTGTGTACCTTGGCTCCTTTGGCCTTGTCATTGCCATCTTCCGCTATTCCTCTAAATTCCTTAGAAGTAATCTTCATTTTATTCATTTTCTAGTATTATTGGATTTTTGTGGCACTGCTTATTTTTCAAATTGGTTTTCAATTAAATCAAATTTATTATCTATTGCCTCTCAAATAAATGACTAGTGGGATTGGTTGTTTCCCTTACAATAAGATTTGAGTATGTGGTTTGTGTTCTCAATAATGACATATAATCGATATTCCTATCTAAACTTGAAAAGTTTTTAAGGGGGCTTTTGTAGTTGTTTTCCCACTATTTCTAGTTTTCTTTTTAGTATGTTTCCTTGGTTATTTTTCTGAGTTGCTCACATCAAGATCAAGCGGCTCACTAGAAAAATATGATCATATCATTTTTTTTTTTTTTTTGTTTCCCCTCTGTTTCTTTTAGGTTTCCCTATTCATGGAGCTAACCTATGGATTGACAAGATTCCAAATTCGTATATTACAAAGATGGTTGTGTGTTTCATTTTTCTCATTCATTGTTACACAATTTTGCAAGCCCCATAATTTTTTTTCAAGTTTTTCAATTAGTTCTTGCAAGCTTTATGTATTTCCCACTAAATTTTTACAATTGAAGAGTTGCATCTAGAAATGGAAATTGTATTTTTTATACTTTTTAGTGTAGGGAATAGTCTTCCCTATACAAGAGAAGAGCTATTCTAGAGTAGGCCCTTTTATTTTTCTATGGATTTTTAAATAAAAGGGGAATGTTCTTGAGGAAACCATATACACTGGTTAAGACCCTTCTTTGTCAAAAGATGTTTTGTCAACTGAAGTAGTGAGCTCTCTCTTCTTGCAAAGTTATGGATTTTTCGTATAATTTTCTTTATTTCATGTGTGTAACACTAACTTTAAGTGTGTTGAAGTATAATCTATCATGTTTGCATCATTTTGAATCAATTCTACATGATTAAACACTTTTCACATGATTTGAGATGTGGAAGAGGAGTTTTTGCAAGTTTGTGAGCTTTGTACAATTCTAATAGGCCAATTCTTTCGCATTTTTGTCCTTTGTAGGTTGTAGTACTCATTGAGGGCTCCAAAAAAATCATAGCACGTGTAAAAAAGATTGATAAGATGAGATAGACACAATCATTTTGGTGATCTACCCATTTTACCCTATCAAAAAATGAGGTGCCCCTACCCCATTAGAATATCTTGTGCTTAAACATTCCTAAACTCATCCATCATAGGTGGTTGACTCTAATCCATTAGGAAACATTGTCCTTGACCGTATGTGGAAAAACATTGCTCAAGTACATTGTGGAAGTATATGCTACCCTTGGCTTGGAGAAGTTGTCTCAAGTGATCATGTTCACTTTCTACGTGCCCATTGAGAACCATCATGGTGTGTGAATTGTTTACTACATCAATAGTGGAGGAGTGGACTTGTTCTCTTGCCAACCTTCATGATCATCCATCATGAAAGGAGGCATCATGGAAGCTAAAGATTTTGCTTGTGGAATATGGTGAACTTGATCATTAAAGGTTCTCCTTTGAGGCTAACATGAGATAGTACATTGACTACTTGATTTGATGCACATCCATCCCATTGACTTATTACTGCTTACTACAACTAGATTCTACCCTCTACGGATTGATGATTTAAAAGTGTACAAGTGGCTAGACCAAGTGAACACATTTTGGTGTTTTTTCCAAGGATGTTAGTGATCACTCCTAGGTAACTTACGTGATGGATATTGCAATCATGCAAAAAAACCACTATGAGGTTTTCCAAACTTTGGGTGAAGGAGATGCTCTTTATCTCCTTGGTAAAAAAGCCACTCAATCATCACTCTTACCTGTTGGGATAGGATTTGAATGATTATTTGTGGGTTGTATAAGTTTAATTGATTAATGATCTAGATTGAAAAAAGTACGAAGGAGAGATCCTTTAGTTCTTGCAATTTTGTTCTCCTTCTTGCATTTTTTTTTAAGTTCTTCTACACTTGGGTGTACCATCAAAGATCGAAGATTGGAATTTCACCTCTTGAAGTCTACAAGCACTCAAGGATGTCACATCACATGTATGTGTAGCCAACACCATCAAAGGTCAAAAAACCATCATAACCCATTCCCATCATCACAAACCCATCACTCAAACCACCCTATCATGGGTCGACTCATCCTCTAAGCCACATCATTAATACTTAACCCTTCATACTAAGACCATCATCAGTCATTCTTTATCATACACCATCACCTCTCTTTTTCACTTCATCTTAGGACCTTACCCCTTTCATTCAAGACCATTGTTAAGTTTGTCCGCATTGGTTGTCACCAATCACACTTCATATCTCTATCATATCCTCATTATACTATCATACATCATTTCTCATCACCCTTTCATAGGTGCATAATTTTCAAAATATAAACCCAGCACTCATCAACACTCTGTCTTCCAAGTTTTCCTCTTTCAACTCTTCACCATTAAACTCATCAAAACCTTCATCATCTTTCGCACTTGTCATCTCCATTTTCATGCATAAACCATCTTTGACTAAATAGAAAATCCTCATTATCCTCACATAACCCTCATAAACATCTATCTTACTCAACCACCTTCGAATCCTTCACTCACTTAATATATCCTGTAAATCCCATCCACATCGATAATCATTGTACTTTATCAGAAGTTCTAATAGGTGGTGCATCAAGGTTAAAATGGGAGTGTACCATGTGTGAGGATGTCCTATCAAACATTGCTTAGGATCAATCCATTGGTGCAAACCCTATGCTTTATCGACAAAGAGTTACCCTATTCTGTATTGAAGAATTGGTAGTTGATAAAAGCTGATTGGATTCAAGAAGAAGTAGAGAATATACACAAGGTCACAAATGTCTTTTGGAATCAACATACTTTTTGTGAAATTGCCTCTTAGGATAGATATCATATTTCTATGGATGTAACAATTTTTGAATTCCCAAGAGCATAGGAAGCTCAATCACACTAGATTATCTAGCTCAATAACCCATTTTGAATGGTTGTATAGTTAGTGAAGGATTGCTTTCAACTATGATGGCCATTTGGGTGTAGACAAAGCCCCTAACTTTTTTATAAAACTCAATAAAAGATCATCTTTATAGACTTTTTGCCATTGTGAATAGAGAGCTCCTTGAGAAATCTCATAACACTCCTTTCACCCCAACTTTTCCACTTCTCCTTGCTCCTTCAAGGTGGATATGGTGAGGAATGAGTGTCCCAAGGGGGTATACAGACCTTTGAAGGGTTTTCTCCATGTGTGTGGATCCGTGCACACAAAGGAAGCTCCAGTAAAAGGTAAGCTCCATCTTGCCACTATTTCAATTTTTTTTTTCTCTCTACATGTCTGTTTTGTAGGTCTGGATATATTTATCACATAGAAACTTTTGTTCCACACGTTTGATATGAAAGATGGGCAGGTATCCTAGAAATACAAGGGGATATTGCTTCCAAAAGTTTTGCACGCCTATCAAGTCTAATTTTTCACTTGTCTATCCCATTTCTCTTCTGTCCATGGCTTTTCATATTGGTTTCCATGCCTCTAACTAGTATTTTAGGAAAAGTTTTGGAGTTAAAAGAAAGAAGAATCTATGCTTACAGTGTGTTGGAAGCAGTCAGAGGCACAGACGCCACGGAAGCATGTGAAGACGAAGCAGGGAGCCAGGCGGATCAATCTTTTAAACAAATACATGTCTTATTTATTTTCCCAAAACATCCAACAGTGATTATTATCACTAATTGTAACATATGTATCATAGAAAACCCCAATTTTGTAATCCACAGCTCCATTTTGTGCAAGCCGAGGAGTCCTCGAGCTTGAGGAGCTTAGGTAGAATGCTCGTACCAAATTTCGTTATTTTTAGACATCGTTTACCCTTCCAAATAGCCTCTAGGACCTATTTTTTAACTAGGCCGGTCATTAGATGTGAAACCGGTCAAAACTAGTCTAGAAACTATAAAAAGAGCTAGAGAGCTCATTTTTGAGGTTGGTTCATTGTAGCTTGTTGGAGCAAAGAAGAGAGTAGAGCTAGTTTGAGCTTGTAAGAGTATTCTTGAGTAATAGAGCTAATTTCCCACCTTCCATTGTGTCTTGCTTGTCTCTTCATTGTGTGTGTGTATGTGTGTGTGCATCTTTGTGCTTCTCACCTTCACTCTCACATCATCTCACATTCACGATCTTCATATCACTCCTACCTCTCCCTCGGATTGACATTAAGGAGGTGAAGCTTCTTAACGTGGTTCTCACCATTGTGCTAGAGCAACACCAAATTTGGCGCCGTTGCCGGGGATCGAGTCTAGGACGAATGTGTGATGGTAAGAGTATAGCAAGAAGAGGCGTTGGAAGGTAAAAATTTCAGTTTTTGTTGTTGTTTTTACTTAGCTTTTAGTGTTTTTCACTTTCCCCACGCTCCATCTTCATCATCGCATCATCATCTCCATCTCCAAAAAAATCAGAAAATTCACCATATCCACCCATCCACCTCATTTCCCCTCATTTGTGCGTGCGAGAGAGCGAGAGAGAGTTTTTGCGCTTGTATGCACTTGTGTTTTCTTGAGTTTTCTTGCAGGTACAGAGCTTCAGAGCATCAGGAAAGCTTCCAAAAGGTAAAAATTTCAGTTTCTGTCAGAAATTTCCGACTGTGTTGGACCATCGCGATGGTCCGCCAAGTTCGGAATTTGGAGAAGGCGACCACACCAGCGTGAAGAGCACACCTGCGCCACTAGGAATCCATACTCGCATCTCAAAAATTCATTGTTTGGTGGACCATCGCGATTGGCTCGGACCATCGCGATTGTGTCGCACCATCGCGATAGGCTCACGCCATCGCGACGGCTCGGCCGGACCATCGCGACGGTTCGCTTTTTCGGACCATCGCGACGGTTCACTTGAGCCATCGCGACGGTCCACTTGGACCATCGCGACGGTTCATTTGACCCCGGACCATCGCGATTGGCCTATGCCATCGCCACGATAGTGCCACGTGTCACGTTAGACCATCGCGACGGTTCAACTTTTGGACCATCGCGACAGCCCAAAATCGGACCATCGCGATTGGCTCAAGCCATCGCATCGCGGACCATCGCGACAGCCCAAAATCGGACCATCGCGATTGGCTCAAGCCATCGCATCGCGGACCATCGCGACGGTTCACTTCGAACCATCGCGATTGTCCACCGTTGACCGTTGACCGCGCCATCGCGATTGTCCACCATTGACCGTTGACCGCGCCATCGCGATTGTCCACCGTTGACCGTTGACCGCGCCATCGCGATTGTCCGCCCGATCACGCCATCGCGACGGTTCAAATTTTGGACCATCGCGACGGTTCGCCTTTTCGGGCCATCGCGATTGTCCACATTTCACGCCATCGCGACGGTTCGACCTCACGCCATCGCGACGGTTCGACCTCACGCCATCGCGATCGTTCATTTCGGGCCATCGCGACGGTTCGCCTTTTCGGGCCATCGCGATTGTCCAAATCCCACGCCATCGCGACGGTTCGCTCGGACCATCGCGACGGTCCCAGACCATCGCGATTGCCCACCCCCATCGCAAATTTTGGACTTCAATTTTTGACCAATTTTGGGGTTATTTTTGGAAAATTTTTGGACCATTAGACTCATAGGAGACCCCTTAGCTCATATTTGAGGGAAAATTGGATTGTCAGTTTTTACCCCCCAGGACCTGAACGCGTGTAACTTTCTCATCCGAAGTCCGTTTTTTGAGCTTAATAGCTCGTTAGAAAGCTCGTGACGAGTACTACGTGACCTCAACTGTTTTTTTCATAAAGGATACGTCTATTTTTGGATAAGCTATTTTGAGGTTCACCTAGTCGGGGACTAGGAAGTCAGGGGGCACATCTTGAAAATTTGAGCTAAAAAGGTGTATATACTCAAGTGTTTAATCATCTTGTGAATTGGTCTAACATTGGAATTTTCCAGGTCTAGCAAGGGCAAGCAAAGGCAAGCAAGCAAGGCAGTGAAGACAGCAGAGCTTGGGAAGCACGGCTTCTTGGGCAACAGGGCATCAGAGCAACCAGAAAAGCCGACTCGAGGTTGGAAGATTACTCAACCCCCTCAGTCAATTCTTAGCTTAGGCTAAACGGTAGTTGTGGATTAACGACGATAGGAATGCCTCAAGTTCAAGATACCTAACTCTATCAAGTTTAAGACTTAAAGTAAAGGTGTGTGTGACGCGAAAACCTAAAGAAAAGAACATAAGTCTGACGGAACGAAAACTTAAAATCATCACGAAAGTCGAATTCCTGACGCATAAATTAAGACAAGAATCCAAAGAAAAATTAAAAGGAACCAAGAATTAATCACAAAGAACCATTGACGATCTAAGTGTGTAATTGAGCGTGCAAGGAAGAAAATTAATGAACCTTAGATCGGGCAAACATATAGGTAAGTCGGACAGAAGAAGCCTTAGATCATCAGAGGCTAGTGTAAGAACCACTGCACGATCTTGGGCTCAGCAATTGAATAATAGTTATCCCTACGAGAGCTCAGAAACTAGCGAATCAGAAATGGCATTTAGCACTGACAGACCAGCAGGAGGGTCTAATGTAGCATACTTAGAAAAACCTGAAGGACCCTATAGAACGCAGTTAGAGTTTCTCCGAACCAACCGACTAGGTGCTCGCATCTATGAGGATGGTTTGCAGAGGCAAGTGGTGCAACTGCACAACCCTGATCAACCCATTGGATTGGAAAGACCAGTGGTGAAGTTTGAGAGAGACGCTTACATAGACAAAGAAGGAACAATGTACATCTTGAGTACGCAGCCAAACGATACTAATGAGTTTGGCACAATCCAATTAGAGACGGAAACGAAATTTCAAGGAAAAGAACCGTTAGAAGAACCTAGAACACCGAAAGGGAAATCCGTATTAACAAGAGTAATCATCCCAGAGTGGATCCCTCAAGATAACAGGAGCACAGAGTTGTTCGTAAATAAAGAGACAGACGAAGCCTTTTGGAGGTACAGAAAGGAAAACCCTGGTGAGATAGGCATCATTACCATTTATGAATTCAAGGACCCAGATACACCTGGAAAGGTTGTATACCTGGATGAGACTTCAGAAAGAGTCTTTGTGGTGCCTGAGCGCGCTAAAAATACATACACATGGAGAGGTGAATTGATATTCCCTCCATCCCGAGCAAACATGAATGCAAATCAACAAGGGACAGGAACATCCTCAGCCCATGGAAATCAAAGAGAAGGAAATTACGAGAGACCGGAAGTAAGCTTCATTCACCCCATAGGGAGAGATAGAACAACCACGAACAC
The DNA here is from genome assembly GCA_020310875.1 of Ceratopteris richardii. Lineage (NCBI taxonomy): Eukaryota > Viridiplantae > Streptophyta > Polypodiopsida > Polypodiales > Pteridaceae > Ceratopteris > Ceratopteris richardii. The sequence goes on along the minus strand of CM035406.1, from coordinate 206,972,154 downwards.
TAATAAGACGGATAGACAAAGAGAACAGGGAATACCAGGTGGTAGAGATGATTTTCCTCTACCTAGACCACGTGAACATGCAAGAGTATTGAGACCCACACAGTTGGTAAAATCAATGAAAAATTATTTTGATGGGACAGGAGATCCCTATGACCATGTCGCAGAATTCAAGCAAGTACTAAGAGCAGAACAAGTCGAGGACATGTTCACCCAGTACAATGCATTTGGACTAACGTTAAAGAATACCGCTTTAACTTGGTTCCAACCACTGCAACAAAGGCAATTTAGAGACATCCATCACTTTTTAGAGTCATTCATCACTGAATTCTCTAAAAGTGGGGTTAGACATGACACGTCTTCGTTGATTCATAGTTTTAAGCAAACCCCTCAAGAAACAGTAAGACTGGCAGGACGTAGGTTCAGACAATATGTTGAACGATGTCCAATGCAAGAGCTACCCTCACAAGCCAAACAAGTATCACTGTTCCTAGATGGCTTGTTGAGCGCTAAACTGCGCTCCTATGTGTACCTAAAAGAACCCAGAACGCTAGAGGAGTGTGTAAGAATATGTATCGACATCGAGGACAACTTAGGAGATGAATTAGAACTCTCAAAGGTCTATAAGGACTCAGATTGTTCTTCTCTAGCATCCACAAAATTGTCTAATTCAATAGAGGACCTAGCAGAAAAAGTGGCCCAAAAACTAGGAGTTTCTAGTAAACAGGTGCCCAAGCTACCCACTAACGTACGTTGTTACACTTGTGGTGGGAATCATTTGGCAAACATGTGCCCCAATGCACCTCAACCTCACGCCAACCCTAGTGGCCAATATTGCACAATTGAGAGAAGATACACAAATCATACAGCTCAGGACTGCCCATACAATAAACAAACTGTGAGACAGAACTACCCGCAAGCATACCAGCAGCCAGGTAGGTATCAAGGCCAATACAATGCTCAGCCTTATTACTATAGGCCTCCCCAGAACTACCCTTACCAGGCTCAACAGAGACCTCAACCCGTCTTAGCTCAGCAGCCACCCCCACCAGCGAATGTCATCTCAGTCAAATATGCGGCTGCAGAAGAGAACCTAAGTAGGGCCTTAGTGCCTTCTTCACCCCTGATCACCGAAAGTGACCCGAACTCAAACAGTTTTGACTCTACCCATGTAACTAGTCCACCCGCCTATTACACGGAGTCACCAGAGCATGTGGAGACATATCATTATGATAGTCCACCAATGGAACCTAGTTGGGAGTCAGATTATACTAATGTGATGTACGCAAACCCAAACCCACGGCCCCAATTGAGACAGCAGAGACCACAGGGCCCTAGAGGACCATGCTTTAGGTGCCAAGGAGATCACTTCATAAAGGACTGCCCACATCCCCCAATAGTAAGGCAATCACTGTACTATAGCATCCAAGGCTTTTGCGCCGATTGTGGCAAAGAACACATAATCAAAGATTGTCCTAAGAACCCAGTTAACACTTCAAATGTGACATCGATCAACGTGATAGGTATTGTAAACAATGCAGATGGATCCAATACTACGTACGTGCCTATCCAAGCTATAACCAGAGCCCAGACACTCTTACAAAACCAACAGCTCAATCATGAGAAAATAGCCGAAACTAGTGAAGTTGCGGAATCGAGTAGTAAAAAGACGAAATCTTGGAAAGATTCCAGAGAAAGAATAAAGAGAAAATGGAGTAAAAAGATAAGTGAGTTGGAAGGAAGTCTAAGAGAATCTAGAGCCAAAATACAAGAATTGGCTTCACAAGAATCAAACCAAGAAATCCCAGCTCAGAAATCAGGATCAGTTTTAGCGGAACCCATACCGGAAGACCTAGACATGATGTTTCGTGCATATCAGGCTAGAATAAAAGAGGGACCTCAAGTCACGGAAATGAGTAAAAACTACCCTCGAGCTGATCTAGAAATTGAGAGAACTAAACTTTGCATGAAGATGGTAGAGTTAGCACAAGCCTTGTTCGAAGCCTCTAGATATCTTAATTGGAATAACATGGCAAAACCAGAACTACACTTTCAAGGACTAATGGAGAGGCTAGAACATTTGATAGAAAGCAAAGAGAGAGAGGATCAGCATAGGAACCCTACTGTCCCAGAGACACAGGAAAGGAATGCACCATCCCTGTCTCAAGTACCCAATACAGAGAGTCAAGATAACCTATCCTCCATACATAAGTACTCACATGAATTTTTAAGAGAAATCCAAGAAGAGAAATGGAGAAAAGAACAAGGAACTCATCCTCCTATTCAAGAAATAGACGACTTGCAGGAACAATTTCCCCAAGACATCCCCTCTATATATGATGATGTAGAGGTGGAACACCTGAGTGAACCCACAGGATTTGAATCTAATTCTTTACAAGAATTACCTCAGTTCACAGGACCTTGGGAAGCAAAGTCTATTAGTATGAGAGCACCCACGATAATAGTGAGGAATGAAGAATCAGTGATCCCTAGGAACACGGAAGTGATCAAGAACACTAAAGTACAGTGTAATCTCACTCTGGAGGAATTGTTAAAGGTAAAACCAGAATTGTGGAAGCACGTAGCAAATCAATTCCCTGAGCTAGCCACCACGCCCTCTCAGAGAGGATCACATAAGAAGGTACCAGAGATACCCGTGGAAAAGATTGGAGACGTAAGCGAAGGAGAGGAAGGTAACACATATCTTCCAATAACCCATCAGGGCTACACCACGAAAGCCATCTTAGATTCAGGAGCCGGAGTAGCCATCGCTACCACCGCTTTATGGAAACGTTGGGGTAAGCCAGCACTCAGACCCACCAGGATGAAACTACAAATGGCTGATGGACACATAGAGAAACCATTAGGCTTACTAGAAGGCATATCTCTCACCACTTGTGGTGTAGAATTTGAGCATACTTTCGCCATTTGTGACTTTGCCAAAAATCATGCGTATGAAATGATATTGGGACGACCATTCATGCGTCAGTTGCAAATTGTACAAGATTGGGGAACTAATTCTTTGTACTTGCAACATTTAGGAGTGACTACCAAAGTCAATCTTAAAGACTATTCACACAGAGATGTACCCCCAATACAATGGAATACCATCCATAAAACACCAGTAGAGACGGAATCCGTGCACTCATTAGAATCAGATCCTTCTTGGTTGCATGAGGATACCCATTTATGGATGTGTAAAGTAGCTAAACAAGAGGAAGAGCGGTTAGAAGCCAGGACCTTAGGTGCAGAACAACATCCACGAACCCTTCAAGATCCGGCCTATGCACCTGTAGTATTCCCAGATGAAGAGTTTGAACCCCATGGTTGGGCGGAAATACTAGCAACCATGGATGTAGCCATCAATGAAGAACAATGGACACCCCACTGTGACGAGGATGGCTATGACATTTCAGTTTTCACGATAGAACCAATAATGGGCGATGCAATTTTAGAAGAGTGCGAACCAAACACTGATGCATTTGAGGACGCAAGCGATTTTGATTTAGAATCAATTCTCATGGACCCACCCTTTGCATCAGAGGAAGAATATTTCTACGAAGTAGAGACCCACACCCAGAGACATGAGGAAATTACGAATGAAGTGAGATTAGCCACTCAAGTGACTGATAAGAGTGAAGGCAAGAAGAGAAAGAAGAAAGAAACAATGTCAGAAAAAGAAGAATCTTTGTTTGAAGTACCCGAGAATTTCAAGAAATATGAAATTGACGATAGAAGAATCATGGTACGAATGCCCAATAGAAAGGCGAATGACGGACAAGTATATGATAACCGGGAGAAAACCAAGAAAGTCATAGTTGCCATAGAGGGAGAAGAAGAAAAATGCACCTACATAGGGCACGATTTGACGACTGAAGAAGAAGAAGAGTTAGTTGCCCTATTGCGCGAATATAGAGATGTTTTTGCTTGGAGTTACAAAGATTTGAAGGGAGTAGACCCGGATATATGTTCTCATAGAATCCCTATGACTCCAGATGCAAAACCAACAAAACAAAAACCTTACACGTACAATGATAATTACGCTGCGAAGATTAAAGAGGAGATAGATCGGTTGATAGAAGCAGGATTCATTTACGAAATTGAGCATACCGAATGGGTATCCCCCATTGTGGTTGTGCCCAAGAAGAATGGAAAATTGCGTGTGTGTATTAACCTTAAAAAAGTTAATGCCGCCACGATTAGAGATAGTTATCCTCTTCCTATCACCGAACACCTATTGGAAAGAGTAGCGGGCAAGGAAGTTTACAGCTTTCTTGATGGATTCTCAGGCTATAACCAAGTAGCCATTGCTCCAGAAGACCAACACAAGACGGCTTTTGCCACAGAATGGGGCATATTTGCGTTTCGTGTAATGCCATTTGGCTTGACAAATGCACCCGCTACTTTCCAGCGACTCATGTGTCATGTTTTTAAGGAATTCTTACGCAAGAGCTTGGAAGTTTATGTCGATGACTTATGTGCACATTCAAATGTAAGGCAGACACATATTCCAGAGTTAAGACAAATATTTGACAAATGTCGAGAATATCAGGTTTGTTTGAACCCAGAAAAATGCGTTTTCATGGTCAGACAAGGCAAAATTCTAGGACACATTGTGTCAAAAAATGGAATCTCTACGGACGAGGAAAAGGTGAAGGTAATTGCAGAATTACCAAGACCAACTAATGTGAAAGAGGTACAGGCATTTATGGGCCATTGCGGTTATTATAGGAGATTCATACACATGTATGCAATCATAGCCAAGCCTTTGTACTCTCTTTTAACCAATTTTGAGTGGACAGATGAATGCGAAAATTCATTCAATGAACTTAAACGACGCTTGTGCTCAGCACCTATATTGACTACCCCAGATTGGAGTAAGCCATTTCATGTACATGTGGATGCATCCAATTACGCCATAGGATGTGTGTTAGCACAACCCACGAGTGAAGGTAACATAGATCTCCCCATAGCTTACGCTAGCAGACAATTGAACGCAGCAGAAAGAAATTACACCACGACGGAAAGAGAGGGATTAGGGATGATCTACGCAGTAAAGAAATTTAGGCACTACTTGTTGGCCAACAAATTCAAGTTCTTTACCGATCATCAAGCCCTATTATACTTAGTCAACAAACCATGTAACACAGGACGACTGATACGTTGGTTTCTATTACTCATGGAGTATGATTTTGAAGTGGTAGTTAGGAAAGGAAAGACGCATCTTAGAGCGGACCACCTCTCAAGATTAACCTCAGGAGAAGCTCCTCAAGGAGTAGCGGATGATCTACCAGATGCATACTTGTTTAACCTTGAGATAGCACCAGAATGGGCTAAGTCGTTAGTCCCTATTCTGACATACGGACCCAAGAATCCTAGGATAAAGATCAGAGAAGGAGAGATTACCAAATCTCAGAGGTACCAAATAATAGCAGGAAGCATATATAAACAAGATAATCAAAAGATTCTTGCTTGTTGTGTAGATGAATCAGAACATGCGAATTGGTTGCAATTAGCACACATAGGTGCACTAAAGCAACATCATTCAAAGCATCGAACCTTACAGACTCTGCATAGGTTAGGAGTATATTGGCCTACGATGGAAGCAGATGTCTACAAGTTGTGTAAAGAATGTCAGGTGTGTTGTGAAAGACCACCCGTAGAACATGCTACACTATATCACGTGTCTCTCACGCCAGACTGGAGTGAACCATTAGTGACCTACTTGAGGACGAACACATTCCCTCAAGGAATGACCTTAGCTCGACAACGCAGTCTAGAGCAGGAAGCTCAAGACTATTCACTTATTGGCGATAATCTATACAAAAGAGGACGAGATGGATATCTAAGACAATGTGTTCATGAGAGCGATTATCTGAGAATACTAGAGACTGCACACCAAGGTGTTGCAGGAGGTCATTTTGGACCAGATAGGATAATCAAAGCCATCCTCTTTGCAGGATTATGGTGGCCCACTCTTCACATGGATGCACATACCTATGTAAAGAGATGTGACGTGTGCCAAAGAACTCAGTTTCCTACTCGCAGAGATGAAATGCCATTGAAACCCATGATGGGCGGACGTGCATTTTCAAAGTGGGGTATAGACTTTGTAGGACCCATTAACCCCCCTGCAAAAGGTACACATGCAGAATACATTATTGTTGCCACAGATTATCTTACGAAATGGGTAGAGGCAAAAGCCACAAAAAAGAATGATGCTCACACGACTGCAAAATTCTTATTTGAAAATGTCTTTACAAGATATGGATTGCCTATAGAGTTAGTGAGCGATCGAGGCACTCACTTTCTAAACCAGGTCATTGAATATTTGTTACAGGATTTTATGGTGGTTCACAAGAAATCTGCACCATATCATCCTCAGGCCAATGGTCAGGCTGAAAGCACTAACAAGATACTTTGTAACGTACTGACGAAACTTGTGAACAACAAACGTTCAGATTGGGACAAACAGCTACACCACGCTGTTTGGGCATATCGAGTGGCCTACAAGACCGTACTCAATGCAACTCCCTTTCAGATGGTTTTTGGTCAGAATGCAGTGCTTCCCTTGGACTTCTTGATACCGACCCTTAAGGTTGCACAAGAACATCAGTGGACCGGCCATGAATTATCAGCGAGAATAATGGACTTGGGACGATTAGGAGAAACAAGGCTGAGGGCAGCAGCAGGAATATACGCAGCGAAGAAGCGACAGAAAGCATATTTTGATGCACATGTGAAAGATAAAGGCCTAAAAGAAGGAGATTTAGTTCTAGTATATACGCTGAAACAACACGCACGGAAGTTAGAAAAGCGAGGTTATGGACCTATGATCGTTAACAGACTCTCGACGAGCGGAGCAGTACAGTTAGCCACCTTAGAAGGAGATATAATGCCTAATTACATTAGTGGCTGTAGAGTCAGGCTCTATCAAGAACCTCTTACTGAGGATATGCTTAGACGACTCACGTTGGCAAAGAAGCGTAAGGAGGAAGAAAATAGAATACGAGCAGAAGCTCAGGCAGAAGCCATAGAACGCATTAAGCGCATGAAGCTAAGAAGACAAGGACTAGGAAGAGAACATTATAACCATCTGGAAACACCACCCAGATATCCCATGGCCATGTGTCAAGTAAAGTCAACCACTCATCCTAGCATAGTGGACAGGAGACCATTCATTACAGTAAGGCTAGAGCACGGTAAACATAGCCAAGAACTCAGGGCTTTGATTGACTCCGGTGCTGCGACTAGTGCGATTAGATGGTCCCACTATAAGGATTCAGGAATAGAAATGCGGCCAATTGAGGCATACCTCATAGGCCTAGGAGGCATGGAAACCCCTTGCATGGGTGAGGTGGACCTTCCTATCCTCATTAAGGATTTGACGATGACAGCGAAATTACTAGTGTGCCATGATGACGACCTGATAGAACCCCTAATCCTTGGCCAAGATTGGCTATACGATCACTCAGTGGACCTAAATCTTAGACAAGGCTCCTTACAGATTGGAACCTTAGAGCAGAAGCGAGTGATACCGCTTGACTTCCCTAACGGCATTCCGCTTGACGGTTGTGACCCTAGACCCTATGAAACACATGCGACGGAAAACCGGAAGATCTTTAATCCGACCAGTCACGTCACGTCTACACCAACCCACTCGGGCTTGGCTATAGACAGTTGTCAGTCAGAAGGACGACAGGAGATCTTCCCTGGGACTTCCTGCAAACTAGAAGAGACAGTCACCCAACAGCAAGGGCAGAAGGGCACAATCAGAGGTCAGGTGGGTTGCATCAGCGGCCAAATGAGCACGACACCCTACGGTGCTCATCCTTCCAAGCTTGTTGCGGCCTGGCCTAGATTAAAGTTACAAAAGGCATCACTTCCTGATGGGCAGGTCACGCAAGTGTTGGAACTCCCTTCTTTTCCAAAGCAGAGTGTCCATCCGACCTCTCAAACCCAGCAACAACAGAGTCGACCACGACAAAGGAACCCAGACCGATTGCAGTATCAGAGGAAACAACAAGGAAAGCAGTTTAGGCCTCCCAAAGGAAGCGACACCAGACAAATATGGGTGCCGAAAGGACAAAAAGCACCGAAGGACTCCAACCAAGCAGAGATCAACAAGCAAAAGGCAGAACAGAAACAGAATCGATATCCACCATCCCCTCGACCTTCTTCTACAGGTCCAAGCATCCGACAAATGTGGATCGCCAAGAAGTACCTTACCCATAGACCCACACCCACGCGGATTTGGGTACCCAAACCATGTATCATAGCTCAACCCATATGCCATGTAATATATAAACCCCATAACTCATCTCATCCCTCGATACCACCACACCCGTTACCACCTTTTACCCCTCAGCAGAAACCCGCCACCCACTCCAAGATCCGTAGAAAATGGATACCGAAACGTGTCCAACCGTCTTCCCCTAACCCATTGTCTAACTACCCCCCGACTAACATACAACCTTGTACTCAATTACTAACCTTTAAACCTTGTATAAATTCACACACCATCATCACGCACGACTCGTAATCTCATCTCATCAAGAAATGTGTGCACGATCTGAAACGTATAGGTGTCTAGAGACCTGCACTAGTGCTGCAAGAAATATTGCATCCATCACATCACAACACTTGGCTACACGGGTTACGCATCAGTTATGGAAAGGGATTGCGGTCTCACTTTAATGGGATCATGATTAATTTCCATGCTAATGTGTTAATCTTTTGTAGCAGATCTTTCTCACTAGCGCACCAGCCACCATGCAAACTGACGAAGGAACATCAGGAGTAGGCCCCAGTGTAGCAGCAGTACCACTCAACGTGCTACGAGCAGAGTCCCACCCTACTGCTCCACCGCCGGAATTTCAGGGATTTCCAGGGCCCATGCCTATCGATAACCCCCCTATGGGCTACACCGAAAAGATACACAGGAACTCTCATTGGTTTCAGGGCCTTGCAGGACCCCTTGCGGACGCAGACTTTATATTTGAATCCTCTCTGACTTTTGATGACCGCACGTGGGGAAAGTACCAGTTTTTCTCCAGAGAATTCGAAGCCCTACAAAACACCCAAGATTTAACTCATGTTTGGGCTAGAGCTGGTTTCACAGAATATTTTAGTGATCCTCTACCCAAACCAGATTTTTATAGGTGCTATTACTTGATCACTACCTTACTGGCATCAGGGAATAAGGACATCCCAGGAACCTTCATCTTGCCTACCCTAGTGGATGATCCACCTTACAAGAGATTTTATCTCTCTAAGGACCTAATCAGAGCAGCCATCAAGATTCATGGAACCCACACTCCCACAGACCGAGAGCGATTGATTCCAGAACCGATGAAACGTGGGGATGTCACGAAGTGGGAAGAGATTTCAGCCATCACACCTGAGTTGTCAAAGCCCCTAAGAATATGCATGCAACATTTTGCCTTTCCAGCTCAGGACAGATTTACCATGCCACACAAAAGAATATGGTTTGGATTATATTTGGCATGTACGGGACCTCAAACAGTTGATTTGGCCAGCTGGATCATAGATCAGATGTACCTGGCACAGCACAGATGGGAGCGTAAAAAAGTGCTTAACGGATGTTGTGCACTCACAAGAATTGTGTATATGTGTTTGGCTTATGACTTGCCCATCGAGCGTGCACTAACAGGAGAGGAATTGAAGGCATTCAAGAGCACAGCGAAGAAAGCTAGGAAGCCCAGTAGGACACGGGCTGGTAAGCGCATGCGAGGCACCATCCCTTGCCTCCAAGTGCCAGAGTCGCCGTCACCACAACCCTCTCCCGAGCGACCACAGACAGAAGCTGAGCCCACTGTACAACCTATTCGCATACGGTTGTCCAGACCAGTAATTACGGAGGCCACCACGAGTACCGCTGCACCTCAGGCAGCTACCACCTCAGAACCCGCCACCACAACCGCAGAAGCTCCCACCACCATTGGTGCGGAAGCGTTTTCTTTCCCGATACCACATATGGAGACCGACCCCATAAACACGACATTTGATTTTGAGATGCCTGATGCATTCTCAAACGAGTTTCAGTATTCAGAAGCACCCCTGTTCTCCCAGGAATATGAACGTCCCAGCTACCCGACTACGCCGCGAGACTTGCCACAGGGACAAGCTGTGTCGGGCTCTGAAGAAGAAAGAACCGAAACAGACGACGATCAAGGCGACGATGAAGCCAGCCAGGGCTCACAAGAGGAACAGACAGAGGGCCAAGGCCAACAGACTGACACACACGGCGACACCAGCACATATGAAGATGAAACTTTCGAAGCAGCAGCGTACACATTGGCCATCAAGAAATTATATCGTACCATGGAGAAAGTCTGGGCACGCAAGAAGTTAACTGAAGAGGAGAGCCAGGCATTAATCGAACAGGAACTCATCTCAGGAGGATTCGAAGACGCCTATATCAGAGGTTTCCGAGAGTTAGTCCAATCAGTTGGCTCCCATGAAGCACTCAGATTTTTACAAAGAAAGCAACTACCACAGTTCGATCCCCGCCGAGTGCGACTACTCTCAAAACCTGGGGAGTATATTCGTGTACCAACAGGAGCCCAATCTTCAGCACAAGCCAGGGAGGCACGCCTCGCCCCCGAACGTTCAGCAACCGCAGAAACCATTCTTGTAGATTCGCCACCCCGTACCACCATTGTTCATACCACTACAATCCTCGAAATAACCTCCACCCCTTCGACCCCTCTTTCACCTCATCCTTCACCAACCCATCCTGTATCACCCGCACACCCACCTGCTTTCCCCACATACACACCCGTACAGAGCAATATAGCCCCAACCTCTTCCTTACCCATTCATACCACCAGGCCCACACCCAACCCTCTGCATCCCTATGTTAACCCCTTCACCCCTTCATCCTTCCCAGCGTTTCCCCCACCTCTAAGACCCCCATTCCCCTTCCTAACCCCACTAACCTTCTCACCAGTCTCACCTCCCCAACCTACCATAACCCCTGTTTCCCCGTTTCACCAAACTATTCCCACCATCCCCCCTGTAAACTACTCTACGTTTGTAAATCCCGTATTCACACCTACGCAACCACCCACAATCACACCACTTTTCACAGTCACAACATTAAACACGTCCAATGGCATGGACATATCACCACCCACCTCACCGCCACCCACTCCACTCACAGCACCCTCATATTTAGGCACTTCACAATTTTCCACAATCACCACTGCATCCACAGTCCCAACCCCGATTCCCATTCCCACTGCATCTACCATCACTGCATCCTCATTTAGCACTTCACTACTGCTATCGCCCACCGTAGACACAGCATTTCAACACATGTTCGCATGTATGACGCAAGTCCGAGATGAGTTTGCATCACTCGGCACCAACTACCAACAGCTGCAGAAAACGACGAACGACTTGCAAACGCAGCTTAATTTGTTGTCAATTGAGAACGCTTCACTGAACAGCCGGTACCAAGAGTTACGCGAGGCTTATCACAAGTTAGAAATAGAAAGTGAGGAAAAAAGCAAAGAGGCCACCGCGGATTTAGATAACTTACTTAGAGCCCAGACTGTCCGCAATGCAACGCTTACTAGAAATATGGGCTTATTAAGAAGACATTTAGCCGCAGCTAAAGAGGAGAACCAGCGACTCCAAGAGCAGAACAGAGAGAACTTGGAGGCGGCTTTAGATCATCCAGACAAGCCACTAAGTCCGAGCAGATTCAAGGCCATCCCATCTGAGTCGATGCGGGTGTTGCTAGACGACCATGTCAGATTGCTCGAGGACTATGCTCGGATGAATGAAGAGTATCAAAAGTTAAAGGAAGATCACAAACTGCTACAGCTCAGAGAACCAGCCACACAACAGGTACCAGTAGCAGCGGAATTACCAACGCCTGTGGACCCTGCCCCTGAAGTTTTAGAGGAACTCAACGCACTCCGGGCCCAGGTAACAAACCTTGAATCTAGGATTGCCATCTATGAAGCACCACCACGGCCAGACTCCCCACCTGAGCTACCAGCTGAGGAAGAGACTGTCACTATCCCGGTGGAGGAGACCTTCGAAGAGGCTTATGAACCGATACCCATCCCAGGCGGACGTGTCACGGCCGAAGGCCAGATGACCTACGAACTACCTACCCCCGCGTGGATGAAGACAGTAGAAGAACTCGGAACAACACACTCGGCCAGAGTAGAGGCACAGCTACATGCCATGGCCATAATTGAAGAAAAAATTTTACAATCACCATTCTTTGCTCACATGGCCCCGCGAAGATACATATCCGGGCATGAGCTTCAGTATAAACCATACTTTATGTTAATGGCAGAATATCAATTAACCATAGAGAAAGAAACCGGCAAGAAACCTACGCATGCAACTCAATTCGAGCCAGAGGACTTGCCACCAAGGGCGCAGAGAGGTGAAATCCACCAACCAGACTGGCGCAAAGATTTACTGCAAAATTATCCAGAGATGATGAGCACGTGGGTAAAAGCGCCGCTTCACTTAAAATTTAATCCGTGCTGGGGACCAGTACCACGACGCCGCTCTTGGACTGCCTTCGCTATAAAGCTACAGAACAATAAGCAGTGCCAAGACTGGTTGAACTATCCCTACCTCAAGCCACCAGTCGCGTTACCCACAGTTGGCTACATGATGGCGACGATCCGCCACTGGCTCCCTCGATTAAAACCTATGGATGATATCGCCGCGCACATGACTGTCAAAATCTTTGACATGATGCAAATGGTCTTTAAAGTCTTCCGGCGCATCAAGGCTCCCCATGTCAACACCCCGGGCTTTGAGCATGGCAATTTGGATTTAGTCTATGATATGAGCACAACGCCATCGCTCCGGGTGTGTTACGCCTGGCACTGCAGGATCAAATATCTACCGGCATGTTACAAGCAAACATTCGAAGAAATGTTCACCACCGGTTTTTGGGAGTACCATTCAGAAGTATTCATAAGCAGGCCGACACATTTATTGCAATTATTCGCCTGTGAACGAATGGTGTACTCCACACACTATCAGCTCCCACCACCAGACGAGCCGCAACCTATCGACTGGGAGAAACTCGAGGCTGATCTAGCCCGAGGTATTCGTGTATCAGAGCACACCCTCGCTCAAGACCTCCTACAGAATTACATCCGGCAGACCTCACAACAAGGTTCTGTCAGGGACGACAGAAGCGAGAGGGAGGGGGGTGTTGGAAGCAGTCAGAGGCACAGACGCCACGGAAGCATGTGAAGACGAAGCAGGGAGCCAGGCGGATCAATCTTTTAAACAAATACATGTCTTATTTATTTTCCCAAAACATCCAACAGTGATTATTATCACTAATTGTAACATATGTATCATAGAAAACCCCAATTTTGTAATCCACAGCTCCATTTTGTGCAAGCCGAGGAGTCCTCGAGCTTGAGGAGCTTAGGTAGAATGCTCGTACCAAATTTCGTTATTTTTAGACATCGTTTACCCTTCCAAATAGCCTCTAGGACCTATTTTTTAACTAGGCCGGTCATTAGATGTGAAACCGGTCAAAACTAGTCTAGAAACTATAAAAAGAGCTAGAGAGCTCATTTTTGAGGTTGGTTCATTGTAGCTTGTTGGAGCAAAGAAGAGAGTAGAGCTAGTTTGAGCTTGTAAGAGTATTCTTGAGTAATAGAGCTAATTTCCCACCTTCCATTGTGTCTTGCTTGTCTCTTCATTGTGTGTGTGTATGTGTGTGTGCATCTTTGTGCTTCTCACCTTCACTCTCACATCATCTCACATTCACGATCTTCATATCACTCCTACCTCTCCCTCGGATTGACATTAAGGAGGTGAAGCTTCTTAACGTGGTTCTCACCATTGTGCTAGAGCAACACAGTGCTTTGAGTATATGTATTGGCGATTATTTGCCTTGGTGTTGGAAAAATTTTGGAGTTAAAAGGAAGAAGAATCCATGCTTGTAAGTGTTTTGAAAGAAAGTATTGTTGAAGAAATCTCAACTTTGCAAGGTAAATTGCCATTTTCTTCATAAAAACCATCAATTTTAGTGTTATTTTAGCTCTTTGGAGCTTGAGAAGTGGATAAGGGAAGCTTTAGAGCAAGATAGAGTGCTTTTGGAGCCAACATGAGGTCATACTATGCTTTTCTAACTTCAAAGACTCGGGTAAACTAAGCTTTTTTTATGCTCATTTGGCTAGAATTGGCTCTCATTTGCAAGAGAGTCTCATAGACAAAGCGATGATAAACAGATGAGAGAGAAGATTATCACTTTAAACACTTTTTGATCATTTTGTGGTGCCCCAAATCACTTGAAATTCACACATGGCATCTTGAGGGTAAGATATAACTTTTGTGAAAGTAGTTAAAGGGGTCATTATCATATTTTTTCTCTATATCTTTGAAAACTTAGGAAAACACATAAGAAACTCAAGAAATAGGCAAAAAAACACAAAGAATAGGGGCCATCATCTTTGCATCAACATGAAATCATTTTGTGCAAGAGACGTCTCCATTCCTTCAAGATGTCATGAGGTCTCAGAGGAATTGTAATGGTTTGGGATATCCCAATTGCTAAGAGGATCATGAGGGCTCTCAAGCATTGGGACATCGCCATTACTAGACATGACAATTGTGTTAGTATATTATCAATGTCTACCCCTCATGATTGAATGCACATTTTGTAAGGCCCCCATTATGAGGAGAAGCCAAGCGTGCATTACCCAATTGATGGGAATCCCAACTTGTATGTTGGATGAAGGTCATATTGGACCATGTAAGGTATTGTAAGGAAAGGGAGTTACGAGAGTCCCCAATTGTAGGGTCCAGGGCAGCAGTGAGCAGCCCTGGCTAGGGGGTCCAAGGGGGCCAGCGGGCCCCTTGGTGGGGGTCCGGGGGCAGTGCCCCTGGGGCGACGGTAAAGGGAATATTCCCTTTCGGAGTCAGAAATCATTTATATTTGTTAGGTCGGTTCAACTGGTCTAAGCCGTGTATGGCAATTACGCGGGTGATGGCCACCCATGCTCTACTGCTCATGTATAACCGTCCATGGAAGGCCACCCATGATCCTATATATACATGACTTCTGCAATACCTGAGACATTGAATTGAGCCATCATACCTCTACCTTGTATCTCCCTATCTAGAGTTGTCTAGATCACCATTTAAGCTCTACCTTGAGAGCGCACGGGTGGACAACGCCATCATCTTTGTACTTGCTGCTAGTAGAAAATTGTTGAGATTCTCCTATATCTGTTATCTTATCTGCTACTGCTCCTGTGTTATATTGCGTAACTTTTGTCTTACATGGTATTAGAGCCAGGTTCGAATAGCTTGAGAAGTATCACTATTTTAGCCTACTAGCAGACTAGAATATCAGTAGATTATTTGAGTGATTACATGATGGCTTCATCGTCGAACAATGGTCTTAGTACTTCAGCTAATGTTAATGCTGCACCTATTCGAATTCGCCCACCTGCATTCACTGAAGGGAAGCTGGATGGAACCAACTATACACTCTGGAAGTTCAAAATTTCTACAATTTTGGACTCCAATGAATTACGTGACATTGTCATGGGACCGATGGGATTGGATCCAGAGCCTATACCAGTTGAAGATCCAACAAATTCAAGATTGAGGATTCAGCCAAATCCAGATCTTCTACGAGCTTGGAAGAGGCGGAATGGTGATGCATTATGTGCAATTGTCACTAGTGTAAGTGATTTTGTGCTTACTTTAGTTCAGCATACCACTAAAGCACATGAGGCTTGGGGCATATTGGCTCGTCAATATGAGACCAACAACCACACTAGGATACAAAATTTAGAAAATTAGTTGCAAATGAAAAGCATTCTGATTCTAAAAAGGCTGAAGATTTTATCAAATGGATAAAACATCTTCAAGATCAATTGGCTGCAGTTGGTGTTGTTATAACACCAGACCAGCTTGCTCGAAGATGTGTACGTGTTCTTCCAGCAAAGTATGATGGATTAGTAACAACCCTTAACACTCACGTAAGACCAACTCCCCTCACATTTGAAGAGTTTTGTGCTATGCTTTTAGAAGAAGAGATGCAGCTAAAGAATCCAAAGTACAAGTGATGCTGCATTCTCAACAAATGCAAAAGGTAAAGGCTCTTCTGATGGATCAAAGAAGAAGCCAAAGAAGAAAAAGTTCATAGGAGGTTGCTTCTATTGTGAAAAGAAAGGCCATGCCATCAAGGATTGCAGAAAGAAGCAAGTTGATGAATGGAATGGGACTATAAAATCATCATGGAAGAACAAAGAGTCTGCAAAAACCACAGAGCTGGAACTATGGGTAGCTATTGAAGAGGTATGCTCATCTTCTCAATCTCGTGTGTTGAACCATAGATTTTAGATAGTGGAGCTTCTCGCCATATGACCAGTAAAAAGGATTGGTATAGTTCCCTAGTGCCTCTGCAGGAATCCATCAATGTAGTGGTGGGAAATGACTCCAAGTGTCCAGCTGAAGGAACCCATGAGGGAGGGCAAACACTTGTTTGTGTGTTAGCAAGTATTATATGGTCATGCATGTGAGTTGCACTTCATGTTAACTGAGTTCAGAGAAAAATAGAGAACACCTTATTTAAAAGATACATGGAATTTTTTAGGAAATGGGAATTACTTGATATTTCTTATATTCCACCCAAACTTCAGTTGTGTGGTAGAAATTTTTATGTCTTATAAAACGGAGCATGGGGTGTCAGAGACATCTAGGATTTATGGTTACCAATTTCCAAGGAGAATAAGTTATTGTCTACCTTACTATGTAGCTGATCCAAAACATGTTACATCTAGAGAGATGATTGAAGAATATCACCGACATCAATGTACCATCCTAAAATAAATCAAAGAAAAGAAGACATTCAATGACCTCAATAGTGAGGACTTGTACCTAGCACTCAAATTATTGCATCAACACTTTTGCTTCCCGAGCTAAGATCCATCAATGCACAATACCACACAAGCACGTGTGGCATGGTCTCATGTATGCCATCAGGTTGAACATGATGGTGGACATTAGAAATGGATTTTAGAGTAGATAGAATCATCTAATCTCATATAGAATAAGAAGAAAATGTTTTTTGGAACTTCATCTCTAACCTAGATCATGCACACAGATGGAAAGCTGCATGTTGAAGGGAAAGGTTTCCAATTCAAATTTAGGTAGAGGTTGTAAAAAATAATTTCTACATCTTAAATGGAAGTTAGACCAAGGCACTCGATGGAAAAACTCCACAAGAGGCCTATATTGGTAAAAACCAATTGTTTCCCATCTCAAACTATTTGGAATTGATTGTTATGTACATGTTCTAGGCAGGCAAAGAAACAAGCTTCAACCATAAAGCATTAACTATATCTCCTTTGGGTATGATGAGGATAAAAAAGTTTATAAACTTTATGAACTTTAGATTAAGAAGATCACGGTTAGTTGTAATGTGGTGTTAGGGAGGAGCAAACACATGCAATGGGGGAGGAAAGGAGAGCTTCCACTTTATCTTCATGAAAAAGAGCAATCCACTATAAACCTATCCCAAGAGCTATCCTTTATACACAAGAGAAGGAAGCATCATCTTCAGATGATCAGTATGAACATCACCAACCTATTGTCACCCAAGTAGAAAAGTCATTGCCATATTGGGGGAGAGCTCTATGACTCTAGAAACCCCATTCCACAATCATTAGAAAAAATTGTAGATGGATCAAGGTGATCATAGAGAATATAAGAGTAGAGATAGGCAATAAATCATATTGTGAAGCCTTGATGGATGAGATCATTCAAGAGCAAGAAGGGGGACCAAAAAATGTGAAAGAGGCTCTCTATGATCCTCATTGGAGGGCTACCATGCAAAAATATTACTACAATATTATGAAGAATGGAACTTGAGAGCTAGTGGATTGACCCGCCAGGGAAGGTCATTGGCACCATGTGGGTCTCAAAGCTTAAGTACAAGGTTGATGGTACTTTGGAGAAGTACAAAGAAATAGTTATTGCATAAGCCTGCTCACAAGTTGAACGGATTTCGTTTTGTGAATCATTTTCACCAACATCAAGGATGACTACTATCTAAGTAGTACTAGTTGTGGTTGCACGTAAACAATAAACAATCTATCACATGTATGTCAAATCAACATTTTTTGAATGGAGACCTCAATGACGAGGTATATGTGTCTTAGTCACCAGGGTTTGGGGCTCTAGATTTATAGAACAAGCTATGTAAGTTGAAGAAGGCACTATATGGGCTAAACCAAGGCCCTAGAGTATGGTATCAATAGATGGCTACATGAAATTAGTTGGAAGTCTCATCTCCTTGTGCTATTGGACCAGTAAGCAAGTTCTCTAACAAGCCTTTCCAAAATCATCGAAATGCAAGCATGAAAATTCAGGCATGTGAAACGAATGAATGATTATTATGTTGATTTGTATTCATGTAGTATACCAAAACTATTATCAGTAACCTAAGGTGACTTGCAGTACGAAAATGCACAATTATTTGAAGGTTGATTCCATATAGTAAATTAATTCATGTGTTTTTGCTCTATTTTATACACAATACATTGGGATCCCATTGGGCTTTTGAATTCGCATTCGGATATTACATGCTAGGTTGAAGGGACTCCACATCTCAAACTATGGAGAAATGGGCGAATCCCACACAATTTGCAAGGGTTATCACTTAAATAGGGGGCATGCACGCAATACACCAACATTAGAGGATACGATGGTGTATTGTGTGCATGAGGGGGGAAAGCCTTGGCAAGGGAAATGGCACAACTGCAATAATGAATGAACCCTAGAGTAGGGGCATCAAAGTTTAGAGATAAGAGGCATCAAAATGATGATAATAATGTGGGACAATTCCAAATGAGGTGGACTATCAATGATTTAATATTATATATAATTTGTCAAACTAAAAAGGAGCACTTTCTAGGTTTTATAGAAGAAGGTGATGGAATGTCCATGTAATACATTATGGCCATATTCCTTGACTATATAACCATGCAAAATAGGTTTCTATCCCATTTTTATGTGGATAGAATACTCGAGGATGTTCTATGGAAGTGAGAAGAATAAAATAACAAGATTTTCTTATTGATGATTATGCACACAATTTAGGAATCTTCTAAATAGATGGACAAGAATGTAGTGGAATTCCTAGGAATAGGTTGGAAATTATTTTTGTTCTAGGTTATACAAAGGTGACTCAGAAGACTAGTGGTGGGACATGCACCATTGACTCAAGAGCAAGATTTTCCATACTTGGTGGAATCAATAGTTAGAACTGAAATGAGATATGCACTAATTAACAAAAGAAAGATAAAGAACATGAGGATGAAGGATACCAAAAAATAAGTAACATAGGCTAAGGAAGAAAACAAACGATATAAGGAAAGAACAGGAGACAAAATCTAAACATACAAAGGAGTCAGGCTCCATGGTTGAGGTTTGAATATTGATAAATTGATTCGGTAAAAATTAAATGCATTACAAGTGCCAATTGAACCTCACAAGAAATCATATTTTCCACTATGCCGAAGAATAGGGCACAAATATGAAACACTCTATCACAATCCCAATTTCAGGGGTATTAGGTCACCATATATCTTGGAAAAAATTGAAGTTCAAACCAATGTGGTGATACCATTGAATATGCCACCTAGATACCATAAATATGTTCTATGAAAGGGCATGCAATAGAATGGTTGGAAATGATGACAAGCCTATCAAGCGTAGAATGCATTGAATGCACAATGTACCTATTGTGGCTTAAGAAGTCATATATAGGGTCCTACATGTGATTTATGGTGTAAACACCACATAGAATGAGGGATCCTTATTGTAAACCCACTCCCAAGGAGCCCTATAGATAGTAGGTTGATAGACTTAAAGGTGAAAGGCTAGCTCAAGCCAATGTAGCCATGCTTATACACTTGGATGAAGAGTTGAGGATATCGATATGCACAAATCAAGTAAAAATAATTTTTTGACTCATTTCTATGAAAGGGATTGTCGCACTTGTAGTTTAAGGTCAAGAGAACTAGTAGTCTTGGTTGTGATGCAAGCTAAGGCAAAGGTGGCAGCAAGTGGACAGTTCACTAGAGCCATTGCATGAGCCGATTGATTGGGCAATGCAAGATCAAGTGAATTTTTGGAGAAGTTAATGATTGAAGACAAGGCACTAGTCCATGGAGGGATTCCAACACCTTTGGCTCATCATCAACACAAGGCAAGCACGATAGGAGGAATAACAAAATAGTCTCAAAAAGTGCAAAAAAAACACATAAGAAGGGATTTTTGATGCATTATATGAAGCATTAGTAGATGCTTCATTTCATTGGTCCCAAGTTTTGGAAAGAAATTAATTTACTCCTTGGAAAATTAGGAAACAAAAAAAACCTCAAAATAAGGGGAAAAGGGGGTCTCTAGGGTGCATGACTTGTTATTTCAATTTTTAAAGGATATGCGGGTGCATGAGTTGTTGTTTTTGCCAACAATACGTGGTGTTCAGGTACAACACTAGATCCTAGACTATGAGGTCTAGGGTTCAAACTTAGGGTGTGGCCTAATGTATAACCCCTAGAAAGTAGGGGATTAGGGGGATCCCCAGGTTGTGTGTTCTCCAATTGTAAATGGAAGAGCACACTAATGATCAAACTTAAAAAAAAAACTAAAAAGAAGCAATTCAAAGGTACTTACACAATTGGATTAGTTTCATTCAATTTCAACTAATAGGTACCAATGATAATCTTATGTTGAGGAAAATTATACTTAGCAAGGATCTTCATAAATGATGGCTCAACGAATTCTACTTAAGTCCATCTACAGGGAGAAAAAGTTATTGGAATGGGCATTAGTATTGTTTTAAGTGAAAGTGGTAGGTCAAGGAGAGTTCAAATCTTTGCTATTTTAAGTAATCAAACCATAAAGCTTTTGGTCTCTAAGTTGAAACAGCCGACCTACAAATATACAATGATGTTAGGGAGACCGTCGTTCAATCAAAGTTAAGTAGCTCTAGAGATTTAAAGATGATCATAATAAGGAATGAAAAATAGGAAATTAGGTTGCCAATGATGCATCTAAAGAAGATCCATTTGGAATCTATATCACTCTATGTGAAAGGAATTAAGATCATTAAGGCTTTTGAAAATGGCAAGGAGTAGGAGTTCCTTCAAAATATGATACAATCATCCCCATTTTTGAGGTGGATGTCTTGAAAATTGTCAAACTAGTAGGATAATAGGGCCAGGGTACTCAGACCTGAATCATGAAGATCATGGTGATGCATATGTAGGACAGAAAACCTTGCAAAAGGAAGAAGCAAAGTAGGTAGTTTATAATGTAGAAAATATATTCAAACATTTGGACAAACATAATGAAAGAGTTAAACAAGATCACTTGCAAGATTCGAACTTAAGAACAGAGAAAGAACCCTGATTTATGATAATCTAGCAAAGTTGTACCAATTCTTTGATGATGAGTTGGGAGAAGCTCTAAGCAGGTATTAAAGATGTGTTTTCCTAATTGCATTTGGATGTTAAGGGTAAAAATCCCACATTATCTCAACATGTGATTAACTTGACGGTACATGTGATGTTTGAAGCAACAAGGTTATAAAAAGAATCCTAATTGCACACAAAAGAGAAAAGAGAAGATATATAATTTTTTGAAAGATGTCTTTTTTCTATTTGGTGGAAAATGAGACATGGTTCTCACTAATCATGGTGGTATCTAAGAAGAATGGGAAGATCATAGTAAAAATCTTGATTAAACATTCCTTTTCAGTTGTATAGCACATACCACATGATGCCAATTATGGGATAGATAACCACTTTTTTTCCTTCAAAACTTCATCCCCTCTCTGCCTTGTTTTAACTAGTAAGATGTAACCATCTCTATTTATTGTGAGAAATAAGGCAATTGTAGATAGTTATGGCTATGAGTCTTTTGTTGGTTCATGAAGAAGTGATGACCTTCTCTCATAGGATCGTTGTTGTCTGTCAACCATAGTGCCAACAAGGATAAGCGATACAACCATAGGGTGGGTCTTGCAATATTACTAGTAGTGCTCTATTTGAGAACTTTGGAGGAACTTCAACGCAATCAACTTGAGACTTTGTGGATGCTACATGCCCTCCTTGTGAAATTTTTCATTCATTCCTACCTCCTCCATTGCTAGATGCCAAATTTTGATCAGAGCAAAAGAAATAAATAAATAGTGCTTGTACATGTGTAGTAAATACAAACTTGAATATCCCACATTGTTGTACATAATTTATGCTCATCAAGATGTTTGAATTTTTCTTTTTTTGGTGCTTTCCCCCGCTCCTAGAAGTTCTTGTATTCTTGAATGGATTTCCAAAATGTAGTTCATTATGTAATTCCTTGTAATATATCCCTATAAATGCATACTCTAGGTGCATTTGCAAATTGCTCTTGATGATGCAAAAAGGAAACTTTATTGATGAGGTATCATGGGGATTTGGTCATTGAGGTTTCCATTTAGGTTTCCAATAGTGAGCTTGAGAGTGGTCAGGTTTAAGTGGTGATGAGTGATTTCTATTCACGTTATTTGATATATGAGTTTGAGGATGAACACAACTTCTTGAGTTCGTAGTGTGTATTTTCTTTGGCGTCCAAGTTAGTTGAGCATTATTAGTAATTAAGATCAAGGCCTCTTTCCTTATGTGCAATTTATCCAATCTTATCTTTGCAGTAACTTCTTCTTTGTGAATTCCAATTATTCTTTGCCATTGATTCTACTAAGTTTTGCTTTGGTATCCATATTCTCATGCAATTACATTGAGCCTCCAAAA
>CM035406.1:206716822-206944322 GCA_020310875.1 Ceratopteris richardii | reverse complement strand
TAGCCTAGTGTAAAAACTACTATTCAAAGGCTATTTGGAGGCCAAAGTGATGTAAGAAAAATATGAAATTTTATGTGGAGGTTGTAATACCCATGAGCTTGAGTACTAAGTTTTTAGAATTTGGATCTGGTTATTGCAAAAATTAGAGTTTTTGTTAAAAATAGGCATTTTTACAAGTATTTAGCATATTTTGGGGAAAAACATATTTAAAGGAGGGATTTAAGTTAAGAAAAATTGGTGTCCTTTACTTCCCTATTCAAACTTCACTTTGACTATAGTCTTTTCCCTTTGACCAAGCTTTGATTGCTTTGACTTTGGCTATAACAAAATCTTCTAGAGCTTCCTCCATGTTAGTAGTGGCATTGATAGTGGCCATAGGCATCAACGTCGAGGAAGCATGTAGAGGAAGATGCATGGAGACTATGGGGTACCCATGTAGCATATGTAACATAGAAAACCCAATTTTGTCACAAGCTACTCCATTTTGTGCAAGACAAGGATTCCTCAAGCTTGAGGAGCCTAGATAGATGGCTCATACCAAGTTTCATAATTTTTGGACTTCATTGGGACCTGTAGATAAGCTTTAGGACCTATTTCTTAACTAGGTTGGACACTAGGTTGAAAACCGACCAAAACTAGTCCTAAAACCATAAAAAAACTAGAGAGCTCATTTTTGGAGGTTATATTGTTAGTTAGTGAGAGCAAAGGGATTTCTATGATTTAATTGAGTAGTGCAAGTGTGTTTGCATGCGCTTGTGAGTTTACACGACATTGCTTTAGTATAAGGCTACAACAACTAATAGTTAAAAATGTACATCTGTTCATCATCTCTATCGAATGACTCGGACCATCACGATGGTCTGAGAAGTTTGTGTGTTTTGGAATACATTGTGTTGAGGGTGTAGAGCATCTTGACGCACTAAGGAATCCATAGTTGCATTCAAAAAATTTTACATTTTTGTGGACCATCACAATTGGCTCAAGCCATCATGATGATGTGAGACCATCATGATTGGCTCAACCCTATTTTATACACTCAACCCTACTTATATCACTCCTACAAAATGATTTTTTCCAATCATAATCATGCTGGCTTCTATGAGCATTTGAAGTTGATTGTCTCATCCAAAGATAGTTAGTTTTTTGGGCTAGTCACTATGCAAACCTATCTATTTTGTATTGACTCTTCTCCTTGATGATCCAAAGTACACAGTGAATTTTGTTGCACTTATCACATTCCTATAAGGTCTATTTGAGTCTCCATAAGCTCAAGAGCTGGTCCTATGCTGGTTGGTTGGACCAAACTTCATCGCTTCACGACTCACTTTTCTACCTCCTACAAGCTTCTCCAAGTTCTTTCAGTGGTATAAAAGCTAGCTCAAGATAGGTGGCGGATTTCCATCAATGATTGAGAAGCTTAATTGACACAACTATGCGGCTTGGAAAATCAGAATGGAGGCCTATTTGCAAGGTAGAAATCTTTATGGAATTATAGCAGGTGATAAAGCACAAGAGGAGACAGATAAGCTGTGCAAGGGATGCTCAATCAAGGTTGTACATACTAAAATCTATCTCTAACTTTATATTACCATATATTAGAGTATGCAAGACATCTCAAGAGACTTGGGATGCCCTGGACACTTTCTTTTTTGCTCGTATTGAAGCAAGAAAGAATCATCTTTGGAACGAGTTCAACTAGATGAAGAAGACACCTAAACAAACCATCACAAAGTTTGTTACAAAGGTTAAGGAGGCTGCATATCAGTTGGCATCTATTGGAGAGCTGATTCAGAAGAGGCCATCATGAGGAAAATTCTCAATGGGACTAGAACTGACAAGCAATGGAAGTCTTTCACCATGTCTTATGATCTCATCATGGATGTGCAAACTCCAGACTTCAACATCTTTCTTGGACTCTTCAACCAAGAGGCCAACAATAGCATAAAGGAAGGTAATTCTTATCATGGTAATTCAACTAGTGCTCTATATGCAAATAAGAAGGATAAGAAGGTGAAAGGCAAGAAGAAGGAAGAAGATGAAAGGCAAGATTCTGAAGAAGGAAGAAGATGAAGAGGAGACTTTCCAAGCCAACTTCGCACGCAAGAGCAAGTGAAAAAGGAAGAAGAAAGGACCAAAGCATGACAAAACCAAAGGCCGGAATGTTCATGATCCTTGTGCCATTTGTGATAAGAACAACCAGACCACTCAGAATTGTTGGTTCAATGGGAAAACCCAGAAAGGAAGTGGAAGAGCTGGATATGGCAGAAATAGAGAAGAGGTGGACACAACTTCAACAATAACAATAGAGGCCATAACAGAAGGGACTACAACAAATATTCTAAAGATCAACCACATGAACACTCATTGTTTCTAATGAATCTAAGCCACAAAGAAGGTAAAGAAGTTGATCATTTGTTCTACATAGATTCAGGATGTCCAAATCATGTTGTAGGCAACATTAATCTTCTATCTGACTTGGAAAATCCAAAGCATAGACATGAAGTACAAAAAGGGGATGATACTAAGCACAATGTGGAGAAGATTGGTAATTTCAAAGCGTCCAATCGTAGGAGAAACGTTCTACGTAAGGTTCTCTATGTACTCACTATCACTAAAAACCTAATAAGTGTAGGCCAAATAGTTGAAAAAGGCTTGCAAGTTAGTTTCACCCAACATGGAGCTTTTATGGAAGATTCATGTCAAGGCTTCAAGAAGATAGCCAAAGCTAAGAAGCATGGTAGGCTCTTTACTTTTGAAGTAGGAGAAACCAAGAACATAGCTCTATTCACTTTTAGGTATCAAACCCTAAGTGAGATTGAAGTGTGGCATAAGAGACTTGCTCATGTGAATGAAAGAACATTAAAGGATATATGCAGGGATCAAAGTAGTCTAGGACTACCAAACATATCAAAGCAACACATGATCAATAGACGTGAGTGCATGTCAGATTGAGAAGGCATACAGACAACCATTCAACCACAAAAGCTACATCCACAACACCTTATTAGACTTAGTACATATAGATGTATGGGGTTCTTACAAAACCTCTTTTGATATGCTGATCATGACTTTTCCTCATTCCAAGCTTACAACACAGAGATGGATTTTTGATTCGCTACCCAACCACGCCTGAGCGTAGCGATTCATTCCTCAATAAGTGACTCCTCTCTCGTCTACCTTAGTTGGTAAAGAATACCCATAGGTGCCATGTGGCATTTTCCTCTCAAGAGGAGGTTCAGACCATAAAGACCTTAAACTAATGTGACATCTCCTTCCCCTTAAAAGCATTTTCGTCCTCAAAAATGTAAATGAAATGTTCGTAATGTTAGAAGAAAGTGCTCGGACTCCCCTAAACCCCATGTACTCTACTGAGTGGTTCCTAATATCTCCCATGTATTCTTCACTTCCAAACTATCGCTCCCATAATGTATATCATCCTCAAAATGACCTAAATCCATGTGATGTGTACTCTATGGACTAATAGTATGAGAAGCAAGTATAAGGTGCCAAGCTTATAGGCTTGAACATTTCTAAATTGAATAGCATGGTTGATTATAACAAAAACTCATTTGTACCATAGCTCCTTGAAGCTCGTTTTCACAGACATCCATGGTTGAACAACGATTCTATAGAATTCCAGAGATAATCCTTACATGCAAGAGGCATGGCTGATAGATGAAACGCCTCTCATCCTCATGGTCCAAGATCAAATCCCACCTCCAACACACATGCAGGTGTCATTTCCCAAGTCGAATACATGCTCTGATACCAGTCATACAAAATCTTGTTTTGTATGCCGATCACAATTGTGCCCCGTTCCAAGCTTACAACATAGAGATGGATTTTCGATTCGTTGCCCATCCACACCTAAGAGTAGTGAGTCGTTCCTCAATGAGTGACTCCTTCTTTTGGGAACTATCTTTACTTCATGACATTCATTGATTATTTTTCTAGGCATGCATGGGTATATCCATTGAAAGAAAAGTTTGAAGTGCTTATGTGCTTCAAAGAGTTTTTGGTTTTGGCTCAAAATTTGTCATCATGTAAAATGGGCACCCTCTATTCTGATCGAGGGGGGGAATATATGTCTTCTGAATTTAATGCATTTCTGGCTGAACATGGGATAATTAACATCAATGTATAGTGACGTATACACCTCAATAGAATGGCATTGCTAAATGGAAGAACATGTCACTCATGGAGATGGCGAGGTGTATGGTCAAGAGTCAGGCTTTACCACATGAGGCTATTATGTGTGCAACTTATGTACTTAACAAGTGTCCCACTAAAGTGCTTAAGTCTGTCACTCTATATGAGGCTTGGCATGGTCGCAAGCCATCTATTGCTCATCTATGTGTTTTTGGTTGTCTGGCATATGCATTAGTGCCTGAACAACATCACAGAAAATAAAGCAATGAACTGTATTTTTGTTGGGTATAGTTTTGAAAGCAAAGGCTATCATCTATATCAACCATATACTAAAGACATTTTGCTTAGCCGTGATGTGTGGAAGATGCTATTCAGCCATCACTTCATGTACTAAGGTGACATTTGTTAGCTCCAAAGACATGTATGATAATTTGCTGCCTCTTTTTCAGGTGGACAATCTAGTGATGGTCCTAACGAAGCAACTTCTCAACCTTTAGAGGTTTCATGTGATGATGCATATCATTCTATTTTTATGAAGATTTACATGATGCACTTGTTGATGAGAGAGCTTATATTGTGAAGGCAAAAACTATGCCAAAATGGCTGGTGTAGACTTTGGATGATAGCAATAGAGGTACTATGAGAGCCTGACGGAGTACGATATTATAAAGGTGCATCTAATTTTCTATCATGCTACTCACTGGTCCTCATGAGAAGCATATTGCTGATTTCAAGGCTGGTTTGCATGCCTCATTTGAGATGTACGACTTGGGGCATTTGCATCATTATTTGGGCATTCAATTTATGCAAGTTGATGGCAGAATAGCCTTGTGTCAAACAAAATATATTGACACATTATTGCAGTGGTTTGGCCTTGAAGACTGTAAATGTATTACCACTCCTATGGAGACGGGTTTGGGATTGAGACTTCATGATGCTGGAGATGCATTTGATGCTATTCGTTATTAGCAAGCTATTGGATGCTTGATTTACTTATGCATTACTCGGCCAGATATTTAGCTTGCTGTCTCACAGATGAGCAGGGTTACGCATTGCCCAGGAGTCAAGCATTGGCAGGCAGTTAAGCGCATCTTTCGCTACTTGAGTGGTACCCAGCTACTTGGATTGTTTTATCACAAGGGGCGGATCACTGCCGATGTATTTACATGCTTTTTCTAACTCTGACTAGGCTGGTTGCTATGACACTTGTGTGTCCACTAGTGGTTTTTGCTTCATGCTTGGTAGCTCATGCATATCTTGGTTGAGCAAGAAGCAGCCTACTGAGGCTGAGTATAGGGAAGCTTTCACAACCACTATTGAGTGTGTGTGGCTCAGATGTCTTATGGTTGATTTGGGTGTTGGTCAGTCTTCTGCCACCACAATATTCACTGAAAGTCAGAGTGCGTTGGTAGTTTTCCATGCTCACACTAAGCACATTGAGGTGCATTATCATTATGTCAAGGAGAGGTTCTCTACTGCAGAGATTAGCTTGGCATATGTGCCTACGTAGGAGAACATTGCAGACCTTTTCACAAAGGCTCTATCTAGGGAGAAGTTTGAAGCTTTCCTCAAATCTTTGGGCTTACTTCCTTTTATAGATTGATTCCACATAGCTTGTCACTTCCTTATACATGAGTGCCAACACCTTGTTCAATGCATCACTCCGAGGGGGGATTTATTAATATATTTAGATAGTGATGTGTGTGAACACACTAGGACCACTAGTCACATTTTTCCCTCTTTAGGAGGTTTTTTCCCCCTGGCTTGTATATATGCCTATTGCCCTAATGGGCAACTTATCTTTGTACATTCTAGAGGTAATACATTTAGTATTGTGTGTTGGGCTCCAAGCTTCTTCTTCTTCTTCCTTGTGATGTTTGCATGCTTCCACAAATGTCTAACTCCAAAATGTTCATGAATCGATGAGGATTAAAAGGGATTCATAAAGGGAAGGTCCATCTTGGAGGCCATTATTGATGTGTGAGAAGGCCTAGAATTTTCTAAGGAATTTTTAGAAGATGTCCTCTTCATGAAGATCTATTTTGAGCAAGCATACAATCGTATGGAGTGGCACTTCATTTTGCAATCCCTAAAAGATATTAGTTGTGGCTCTGGATTCATCAACATGATTTCTACACTTATGGGGAATGCCTTGGCTTGAATCAATATCAATGATCAACTCTCTCAAGAAATTAGGTTAAGATGCTCTATTAGACAAGGTTGTTCTCTAGCTCCACTGCTTTTTGTCATTGCCACTGATGGCCTAAGCTATTTGGTTAACCATCACACCCATCTTCGAAAGATCAAGGGTTTTCAACTCCTACTTAGTTAGAGCCAGCTGACAATGAGACTATTTGCCAATGATATGAATGCTTTTGTTCATAATGATCCTAATAGCATCAACACCTTTTGCGAATGTCTAAACATGTTTTGCATTACATCTAGATCTAAAGTAAATCACTCCAAAATTGCTTTCAAGGTCTTTGAATGATAAGAGCGATGTCAAAACTCTTTTTGACACCTAAAAAAAATACTTCAAAAAGAAATAGCTTCTTGGATACTTATTTTCGTTTTTGATACACCTTTTGTGAACCCTCAAAAAAGAAAAGAAAAGAAATGATCATCTAAGAAAAAAAGTAAAGGTACGACAGAATGAGAGTATGTGTAAGTGATTATGCACAGCCCCAAAAAGAAAAAAAGATACAATAGAAAAGAAAGGGCATAGTACCCATGGGACCCCCCTTATCCCACAAGAACATGGGTTTACAAGACTGGGTTAAATGGTGTTCACAACTACCGCGGGGATGGACAAACGGTGGCACATCATCCACAATGCAACATCTTTCCAAGATACACGTCCCTTACATGTTGTTGCCAGGGGATTGAACCCTCGCCCCCACCTCAAGAGGCGAGAGGCCCAACCACTAGACCAGAGAACTCGGACTACAGATGCATTATTGCAAAGGAGATGAAATTATGCACGTATTGCGATGTGCCCAAGGGTAAGTCAATGACGAGGCTTCCTAAACTGCATGTACTTCTTATCTTTTTTTCGTTTGGCATGGCCATTGCTATAGTTTCCCATTAATGGATGAGATAGAAAATCCAATGAAGTGCAAACGAATTACCTCTATAGTATCTCCATCGTGCATTCATATCTATTGGATTCTATGTCCCTAAAGCTTTCACCTAATTCCTTAAAAACTTTTAACATATTGCTTTACTTGATTAGTGGTAGAGGTAGTAGTTGGGCTTTAGGTGCGCCTCCATAGATATAGTCATGGAGTTGGATAATTTAATGTCATAAATAAATTAAGGGATGACCATTTGAAGAATCCAATGAGGAAGGATTCTTTTAACACAAGTATTGATGGGTAACATTGGAGATGATCAAAATATTAAAAAATTACAATCCCAATTGCCTATCTACCTAGATAAGAAGATAAGAACTGCATTGCCCTCCTTGAAGCCGATGTGCATCAGTCTTCCATAGTGATGTACTTAAAGAAAAGGAGTATCTAAGATAAGAATTGCATTGCCTTCCTTGAATCCGATGTGCATCAGTCGTCCATAGTGATGTACTTGAAGAAAAGGAGGCACAGAAGGGTGATAACCAAAGTCTTGATCAAGATTTGGCATGCTAGATTTGGTACACCATTTAGAGTCTTCGTACATTCTCTAATTACATAGAGCATATATTTCTGTAAGGGGGCATGAGAGGAACTTGGTGCATGCATTTTTGGGTAATTAGCCAAAAAAAAGAACTTTGTCATCAGCCTTTTGTGGATCTTTTTGTGGGGTTTCCAAGGTCTTCATCACTCGATTGGGTTGGGTTTGATTACACCTGTCTAGGTAAATACTTCCATATCAGGGTGCTTATGCATGCTTATTGACCATAAGAGTGTGCCATTGGGATTTGAAAGTGTTGATAAAGGTGCTTGACATGTTTATGTGTTCCTAAAGGGGAAATATCCCTATTCGATTAGGATATGATCCTATGGTAGTGGTGACGGCCTCGAGACATTGCATATGTAATATGCCAAATGGAGGAAAATATGGACCTAGGAATGCTTTTGTGATGATATACTTATAGGGAGACAATTTTTTAGCCTCTAGGATTTTCATTTCTAACTCCATTCATTCGCTTTGTTAAATCCAAACCTCTTCATCCAATGTCTCTCTAGGTTTAACTTGAAAATATTGGTGTTGGAGGGAGGGAGCTACATTGTGATTTCTTGTGTTTAAGGAATTTCTTCTTCACTTTGGTCCATAGTTTTCAGAGTATCGTGGATATCTTTAGTGAGATTCAATGTATGGCATAGGAGTTTCAAAGATCTTTGGTAATAATATCATATGGCATCTTCTTGAGCTCTTCTTCTTTTTGTTTAAGTTTGTCCTATGCCTGTTACTTCTACTCTAGTTCTTTGATAATATCATGTTCAACTAGTTCTTTGATAATATTATGCTCAACTGAGGCGGGGCTTGACTCTTGATGCCATTTTTTTAAAATAAACTTGCTCTTAAATTTTCTTCATCCTCGTTGGCCTTCTAGAGCTTTTTCATCACATGTGTATCCTTCTCCATGACTATTTCAAACCATTCCACAAGATATTGATATTCATTCCTCAACTCTTTTTTTTTCCAATCTCATCCTTTTTGGTTTGCTTTTGAAGGTAGGCATTCTTATCTTTTCCATCATGGGTATCTTTGCTTTTCCTTGGCCATAAGTAGGGACCATAAGTAGGGACTTAGGAACCCATACCTGATTGAAAGGAAGTTTATTTTCCATAAGATTATTGGGGATCAAAATTCCTTTGACTATGGTTTGAAGTACAATGGGGTCCCGATCAATCTTGACTTAAAACGTGTTGCTCTATCAAGTCCCCATCTTCACCAATTAGGAACGTGACATACATTTTGGACTTTCCCATATGCATGAAACACGTAACTTTGTCAACACATTGGGTCCGCATCCCATCAAACTTATGAGTTGTATCTTCGCCTTTAGTGATTGGATTACGGACAATCTTATAAAGTTAACTGCAACCTTCATATCTAAAAGGATTTCGACCACATGTTTTGATGAGTACCCTAATTCAATAGCTATGCATGGTTATTGGTCTTTGATTGGATTGCCATTGTATTGCATTTGGCATATTGCAATCGGAATGGCTTGAGGTTCAATGAATGACTCCATAGTTGTGACATCTCTGAATCTAGAGGACATCAATGATGGGTGCCTATAGTTAAACTATCAAACCAAGTACGGAATATCCACCAAAGTGTGAATAGGCCCACATCCTTAAAAGAGACTATAAATAGGACCCATGGGCTCATTTGTTATGCATTCCTCTCATGAGGCTCTTAAACTTGTGTCCCATGGTGGAGTCCTCTACACACCTGTAGGGTGTGGGTATGGTGGTATGGAATACCATGCTATTGAGAGGGCTACCACCCACTTGGTTGCAAGCTCCTAGGCTCAAGGGTTGATGGCCATGGACCTTATGGCCGGGAGGTGAGTCTAATGTCCATCATTCTATTATTTTGAATATGTCTTGTGTGGATCTTGTGTTGAAAGGATGTCCTAGAGGGATCTAACAATAGGCATGGATAATGGCTCTATTCTCTTAGGAGGACATGTTTCACTCTAGTTGTAACATTAGTAGGCTATACTTATAGATACGTTTGAAGGCTTGATGTTGAGCATGCTTTTCCAATTTCTTTTTCCTCCTTCTTCCTATTGTGGACCACTTGCAATTGTTGAAGCATTTCAATAGGGAGGGGGATGTTGGCATACAAGTCATATGAAGAACATATCAGCACAAAGGAGCAGTCATGCACAATATGGCAACAAGGCCTAATCATTTTTTCCATGGACTATTCACAACTCAAGTGATTTTAATCACTACACAAACAATGTAAATTCCATTTTTGGTAGAACATACTCCATTTTGTTACCGAGGAGTCCTCGAGCTTGAGGAGTGTTAGAATTAGCAACATACCAATTTTCATAATTTTTAGATTCCGTTTGAGCCCTCAAATAGGCTCTAGAACCTAATTTTTTACTAGGCCGGACACTAGGTCTGGACAAGGCCAAAGCTAGTCAAAAAACTATAAAAAGAGCTAGAGAGCTCATTTTTGTGGTTAGATTGTTTGTGAATTGAGCTTATGTAAGAGAATTTTTGACTAATGCAAAGAACTCCATTGTTCCTCTCCTTGATCTTGCCTTGTGTGTGCATGTGCGTGTGTATGTGTGTGCATGTTTGTGTGCTTCTCACTCACACACTTGTGCCATCACTTGCTCATAGTCTTCATACTAGTCCTCACGTCTCCACGGATTGACAATTATGAGGTGGATCTCCTCATGTTGGTACTCACCTTGTGCTAGAGTGACACCAAATTTGGCGCCGTTGTCAGGGAGAGAGCTTCGAGGACGAGCGTGTGATGGTAAGACGTAGAGTTGAGACCTTGGAGTCATAGGTAATATCCTTCCTTTTCCTTATTTTTTCTTCATTTTTGCTTCTTTTTGCATCACCATCATCACCATCATCATCCTCACCATTTTCCACCTCCATCTCCATCTTCACAAAAATTTCAGTTTTTTGGTCATATTCCACTCCCCACCTCATTTTCCTCATTTCACTTGTGAGAGAGAGCGAGAGAGAGCTTGCACGCTATCAATTTTTGTGTGTTTTTTGAGCTTTTACTGCAGGATCTAGCTATACCACCATCTCCAACAGCTTGCGCAGGTACGACAGACTCTGCACAGGTCCTGAGACGATGACTTCTGTCTATCACGACAGATAGAGAAACTTAATATTTTTTGAATGCATGTTTGGCATGATAACCTACACCATAAGAGCACTCCAAATCACTAAAAAATTCTAAAAAATTTGTGTTCTTTTAGTCTATCGCGACAGACACTGTCTATCGTAACGGACAGGCCCACGACAGACGACAGACCCCGTCTATCGCGACAGACACCATGTATCGTGACAGATAGAGACCCACGATAGAGATCGTCTATCGCGACAGACACCGTCTATCGCTACAGACCCCGTCTATCGCGACAGACACCGTGTAACGCGGTAGACACTGTCTATCGCTACAGACCCCGTGTATCACGACAGACACCGTCTATCATGACAGACAGGCCCACGATAGACGACAGACCTCGTCTATCGCGACAGACCCCATCTATCACGACAGATAGAGACCCACGATAGAGACCATCTATTGCGACAGACATCGTCTATCGCGACAAACAGGCCCAGGAGAGACGACAGACCCCGTCTATCGCGACAGACAGAGACCCAGGATAGAGACAAGCAGACAAGCATAGCAAGGAGGAGCGACTTGATGTTGGAACAACTCTCAACCCCCTCAGTCCATTCTTAGCTTAGGCTAAGTGCGCAAACTTAAAGGAAAAGAACTTAAACTAAGTGGACAAAGAAAATCAAGTACGACACACTTAAGTGCTCCTAACGACGCTTAATTAAAGACAAGAAAACACATACAAAGGAACTCAAAATGAACAGGTGATTGGTATAAAAGAATCAGCAACGTACAAAGGTCATATGAACCTGAGATCGGGAAGACACCTAGGGAGAGACTGTCAAAGTGTTAGATCATCCGAGGCTAGCGTCAACCATACAGCCAGATCTTGGGCCCAACAATTGAGTGATTACCCCTACGCTCTAGACTCAGAAACTAGTGACTCTGAGATGTCTTATAACATGGAAGGACCTGTAGGTAGCTCAAGAATGGCATACCTAGAAAGACCTGAAGGTCCCTACAAAACTCAACTGGAATATATCTAGACCAACCGCTTAGGTGCTCGTATCTATGAGGATGGCCTGAGAAGATCTGTAGTCCTAATTAAGAACCCGAATCAACCCATTGGACTAGAACACCCTGTAGTCAAGTTCGAAAATGGTTCTTACATTGATAAAGAAGGAACAATATATGTGGTCACTAGCCAACCAGAAAGAACATATGAATTTGGCAACATAATCTCAGAGGTCGAATTACGAGACATAGAGCAAGGGAACTTAGGAAAAGAACCAAAAACCCCTCGTGGCAAGTCGGTTCTAACGAGAATAATCACTCTAGAGTTGGTTCCCCAGGATAATAGGAGCATAGATTTTCTCTTGAACCGAGAGACGGATGAGGCTTTCTGAAGATATAAGCCTGAAAAGCCCAACGACGTGTGAACACTCACCATCTATGAATTCAAAGATCCTGATACCCCAGGCAAAGTGACCTACTTAGATGATACTTCGGAGAGGATCTTTGTGGTCTCAGAGCATGGAAGACACGCATACACTTGGAAGGGTGACTTTGTTTTTTCCCAACCTTGATCCACTATGTCTTATGGTCACCCAGGAGCGGGAACATCTGAGGCTCATGGAACACAAAGAGAGAGGAGTAGAGATAGACCCGAGGTGAGTTTTGCTAATCCACTTGAAAGAGAGAGAACGAGGATAGAGACTGATAGAGTGGAGAGGGAAAGATAGAGGGACCCAAGGAATCTAAGAAATACAGACGAAATCCCTTTACCAAGGCCTAGAGAACATGCTAGAACCTTGCGGCCTACACAATTGGTTAAGTCCATGAAGAATTGCTTCGATGGCACAGGAGACCCATATGACCATGTAGCAGAGTTTAGGCAAGTTTTGAGAGCCGAACAAGTGGAAGACTTGTTCACTCAATACAATGCTTTTGGCCTAACACTCAAAAACACTGCATTGACTTGGTTTCAACCACTTCACCAAGATCAGTACAGAAGTATATACCAACTTCTTGAAGCATTCATCACAAAGTTTTCCAAAAGTGGCATTAGGCATAACACATCTTCCTTGATATATAGCTTCAAGCAAACACCTCAAGAGACAGTGAGGCTCGCAGGAAGAAGGTTAAGGCAATACCTAGAGAGGTGCCCTGCTCTAGAGTTACCCACTCTAGCCCAACAAGTGGCCTTATTTCTAGACGGATTGTTAAGTACCAAACTGAGATCATATGTGTACTTAAAGGACCCTAGATCCATAGAAGAGTGTGTATGCATGTGCATAGACATTGAGGATAATCTAGGGGAGGAATTAGAGCTCTCAAAGATCTATAAAGATTCTGATAGTTCTAGTAGCCTCATTTCCTCATAATCCACATCAATTTAGGATCTAGGAGAAAAGGTAGCTCAGAAATTAGATGTCTCTAGAAAGCAAATTCCTAGATTTGCCCCAGGAAAACGATGCTACACTTGTGGAGGAGACCATATGGCTAATGTGTGCCCTATCATGGCTCAACCCCTAGTTAATCCCAACAACCAGTACTGCACCATAGAAAGGAGGTACACCAATCACAAAGCACAAGACTGCCCATATAACAAACAAGCTGTTAGACAAAATTATCCTCAGCCATATCCACAACAAGGAAAGTACCCTAATCAGTACCCACATCAATAGTATGCTACGCCCCAGCAAACCTATCAACCACCCTATCAAGGGCAACAAAGACCGCAACCAGTAATAGCGCAGCAACCCCCTGCCCCCACCAATGTGATTCTAGTGAAGTATGCAGCTACAGAAGAAAATCTAAATAGAGCTTTAGTGCCAGTGACACCGTCGCTTTCAGAAAGTGATCCAAGTGATCATAGTTTTGACTCTACCCATATTGATAGCCCACAGGCTTACTACATGCAATCACCCGAGCATAATGAGTCATATTATTATGAAGAACCGAGTGAGTCCAGTTGGGAGCCAGAATATGCAAATGTCATGTACACAAACCCCAACTCTAGACCTCAACCTAGGCAGATAAGACCTCCATTTCCTAGAGGACCATGCTTCCGATGTCAAGGAGATCACCTCATTCGTGATTGCCCTCTACCTACACCTACACAAAACCAGTCCATGACAATTCAAGGCTTTTGTCCGGATAGTGGGAAGGAGCACTTGATAAGCGAGTGTCCCAAGAACCCCAGTAATATGCCAAAAATTGCTCCTATCAATGTTATTGGCTTAGTGGTAGACTCCACGAGAAGTGTGACTTCCACCGGCTCCAGTACAAGTCATCACGAGAGCTCAGACACTTAAGCAAAACCAAGGCTTAGGCCACGAGAAGAATGCGGAGGTTAGCGAGACTGAGAGCCAGAATAAGAAGAGAACAAGAGCTTGGAGAGATAGCCATGAACGTATGAAAAGGCAATGGGCAAGAAAGATGAGCAAACTTGAGGAAAGTCTGCGAGAGACCAAATCCAAGATCATAGAAATCACATCTCAAACGCACTCTCACACATCACCCCCACTACCATCCCCATCACCTTCCATTCCCCCACCCTATAATCCACCACACGTAACCCACCCACCACCCCGAGTAGGATCAATCTTCGCAGATCCCACTCTCAAGGACATAGATATGATGCTTAGAGCATATCAGGCCAGGATCCAGGAAGTGTTGAGATATCAAGCTCAACATGTGATGATCCAGGATGACATGTACCAGTTTTTCGTTTCTCTGACATGTATAGTGGTCATGCCGGTATATGTCAGGGATACTTCATTGAGCTTTATTAGATTTATCTACCAAGAGTGATGGCACATTTGTTTCTTGCCAGCTCACTCATTCGCGGACATTAGGTTTTTCCTTATGTACTGGTCTTTATATATTGCACTTGTTGTATTCTTGTTTTTAGGTCATTCTTGTACATTCCTTTTATGTAATAGAAGAAGAAGAAGAAGAAGATCATTCTTCCATGTCTCAATTTGTGTGTGTGCTTCTTCTTGAGAGTGAGAGTGTGTGTGTGAGCTCTCTTCCTTATCTCCTTCCTCGTGACATGGTATCAGAGCCAGCGTGGCTGTAGAGAGCTCGTGGAGAAGGCGACGGTGAAGACTATGCGACAAGGCGTGGAGAAAACGCGATTTCACAAACGGCCTCTGTTTGCTACGAAAATCGGCGTGAAGGGTCACTCCTTTCTGTCAGATCAAAGTTTCGGAGCCATCTCGACCTTCGTTTCGAGCCCGCAAGGTGGGGCCCACAAAAAAACCAGGTCAATTTCAGAAACTGTAACTTGCGTTGAGTTCCTCGACACTCATATATTCCAGATCAAGAATTTCAAGCGATTTTGTGTACTGTTGATACACGAAAACTGTGTTTTTCTGAGATCGAACTGTCACATCATAGTGCGATAGTGTTCAAGCAGAAGTGCTGCTTGTAGTGTGTTGCGGTATTGTGAAATGTTGCGGAAATGGCAAACGCAGATGGAATGAGTCAGCTTATGAGCGATAAGCTGGACAAGAACAACTTCCATGCTTGGAGATTCAGAATGACGAATTTCTTGATGGGAAAAGGCTACTGGAAATACATCGAAGGAGAGAATTAAAATGCTCCGCAATTACCAGAAAGGAATCGTACTGCAGAACAGTTAAGAGCATATGAGGAATGGAATCAAGGAGCACAAAAGGTAATGTATTGGCTATCTGTTAGCATATAGGATAGCATGATTGGACACATACAGGATGCCAAGACTCCAAAAGAGGCTTGGAACAGTTTGGTCACTTTGTACGAGACCAATACAAAGGCACGGAAGTTGCAACTCAAGAACGAGCTGCATACATTGGAGAAAAAGAGCATGTCGGTAAGTGACTACACTCTAAAAATCAAAAGCATATGCGAGTCACTTGCATCTATTGGTGTGAATGTAGATGATGATGATAAGGTGGAAGTGTGCCTTCGTGGTTTAGGAGCTGCATATAAGCAGTTCAGAACTTCTATACAGACTAGAGAAAATATTCCAAATTTTGCTGATTTGGTATCTATGTTGATTATTGAAGAAAAGAATCTTGGTGAGGATTCAAACTCCCAAGGAAAGCCCAGTTCTGAGCAGGTATTCTACTCTGGCAGAGGAAGAGGCAGAGGTAGAGGTTTTGGAAGTGGAAGAGGAAATAATAACCAAGACCAAGGTCAACAACAGAATCATGCAGGAGGAAGAGGACAGTTTCGAGGCAGGGGGAGTCAAAGAGGTCGTAGAAATTTCCAAAGAAATGATTCAGGTAATGATAGTAAAGGATGCTGGAATTGTGGTAAACCTGGACACTTTGAACGTGATTGCAGGTTGAAGAATCAAAATAACAGAAGGTAGCAAAACAACTATGCATCCACAAGTGCAGATGATTTTGAGAAGCTGTTTATGGTTGAACATCACATGATAAATACGATGTCTGCTGGTGTTTCAAAATCGAATGATAATGTCTGGTATGTTGATTCAGGTGCTTCAAATCACATGACCAGTCATGCAGAATGGCTTAGTAGTTTGCAAAAAATGCCAATTCTTGGATATGTTGAAACAGGTGATGATACATCGCATCCTATTGAGCATACAGGAAACATAGCATTGTCTATGGAGGACGGAAAGGTAAAACATCTCGCTGATGTGCTGCATGTTCCAAATATAACAAAGAATCTGGGTTCTGTTGGACAAATGGTTGACCAGGGATTACAAGCCAGGTTCAATGCTGATGGATTATATGTAGAAGAGTACAAGCAGGATGGACGATTGGTTGCCAAAGGAAACAAAGTGGGTAGGATGTTCACCTTAAATGTGAAGATTCTTGA
This sequence comes from Ceratopteris richardii, assembly GCA_020310875.1. NCBI lineage: Eukaryota > Viridiplantae > Streptophyta > Polypodiopsida > Polypodiales > Pteridaceae > Ceratopteris > Ceratopteris richardii. The sequence goes on along the minus strand of CM035406.1, from coordinate 206,927,564 downwards.
AATGAATGCAGCCATGTTTGCAAAAGGTGCAGGAGTTATTGCAGATATAGAGATATGGCACAAACGGATTGGACATGCAAACTTGTAAAGGCTGAAACTGATGCAGTGAAAGGAGATTGTCCATGGACTACCAAATTTCAAAGTTGCAGAAATGCAAAATGTATGTGCAGCATGTCAATTTGGTAAACAGTCAAGAGCATCATTTCCACATGACAAGCATGTTAGTGAGAATGTAATAGAAGTAGTACATACAGATGTTTGGGGTCCAGCAAAGACCACATCTATGGGTGGTTGCAGGTTTTATGTTACTTTCATTGATGACCATACACGCAAAGTATGGGTATATTTCATGAAAGAGAAGAGCGAGGTGTTTACTCACTTCCAAAATTTTAAAGTTATGATGGAAAAGCAGACAGGGAAGTACATTCAGACATTAATATCTGATGGAGGAGGTGAATACATGTCAAATGACTTCAACAGTTTTCTAAAAAATCTTGGAATTCGATGTCAGTTTTCATGCAGGTACACACCACAACAGAATGGTGTTGCTGAACGCAAAAACAAACATATTACAGAAATAGCAAGAGCCTTAATGGCTGAGAAGAATATGCCTCATTGTTATTGGGCAGAAGTTGTGCATACTACTGTATACATCATGAACAGAACTTCGACTGCTATTGTACATCAAGTTACACCTGAAGAGAAGTTTACAGGTAAAAAGCCAAACTTATCACATCTGAAATTTTTTGGCTGTATTGCATATGTACATGTCCCAGATGACTTGAGGACGAAGCTTGATCCAAAAGCAGAAAAGTGTGTCTTCATTGGATACTCCCTTGAGCAAAAGGGATATAAATGTTATAAGCCACTCACACGACAGGTAAAGGTGAGCAGAGATGTGGTATTTGATGAAATGTCAAGCTTCTATGCAGATGCCAAAGAAGGACTGAGTCTTGAACCAAATGACAAAGAAAATGCTGAAAAATCAAGTGCAGAATCTCAGGTTTTGAGTGGACCAGATGCATCACCAAGCAATAGTTCCAACTCAAATCCATGGAGTGGAAGATTACATGGGAATTTCAGTCCAGCAAATTCATCAAATACATCCAAGAAAGGTAAAGAAAAGCTTTCTGCTAGTCATAAAACATGTGCAGGTTTTGAAGATGTTGATGGAGATTCAAGCGGTTCAGAAAAGAGTCTTGATGAGGAACTTGGATTGCCCTCTATGAAGACTCCACGAGTAAGAAGGGCACATGCACTGCTAGAACAAAGCATATCGAGGTACATTATCACTTCATCGGAGAGAAGGTATTAGCAGGTGATATTGATGTTGTTTATGTGAGAACAGATGAGCAGGTTGCTGATATTTTCACCAAAGCACTTGGAGCTGAGAAGTTGAAGAAGTTTCGGAAGATGCTTGGATTACAGGATATGGTGTTGAGCTTGAGGGGGAGTGTTGAGATATCAAGCTCAACATGTGATGATCCAGGATGACACGTACCAGTTTTTCATTTCTCTGACATGTATAGTGGTCATGCCAGTATATGTCAGGGATACTTCATTGAGCTTTATTAGATTTATCTACCGAGAGTGATGGCACATTTGTTTCTTGCCAGCTCACTCATTCGCGGACATTAGGTTTTTCCTTATGTACTGGTCTTTATATATTGCACTTGTTGTATTCTTGTTTTTAGGTCATTCTTGTACATTCCTTTTATGTAATAGAAGAAGAAGAAGAAGAAGAAGATAATTTTTCCCTATCTCAATTTGTGTGTGTGCTTCTTCTTGAGAGTGAGAGTGTGTGTGTGTGAGCTCTCTTCCTTATCTCCTTCCTCGTGACAGGAAGGGCCAAATGTAACAGATCATGAAAGATGTTACCCTAGAGCTGACCTAGAGCTTGAACGAACCAAGTTGTGTGCCAAGATGGTGGAATTGGCTCAAGCCATGTTTGAGGCCAGTCGCCTCTTCAATTGCTCTAGCTCCACTAGAACACCATTGCATTTTGATAGTCTATTGGATAGATTGGAGACGATAATTGCAAAGTCTGGAAAAGGAGCCAACTCCCAAGCTAAGGAGAAGGCAAGTGATAGAATAAGCATTCCTCCCAAGGAAGCTTATGTGCCTAACTCCACTGAACCAGACACCTCTTCATTTATGAATCGATACTCACCAGAATTCTTGCAAGAGATTCAGGAAGAGAAATGGGCTAAAGAGAGTGAAGTCCCTCCTCCCATTGAACTTGTGGATGACACACACGATCAATTCCCACAAGACCTTCCTTCCATATATGGAGAGCAGGAGAGTGCCCAATCTCAAGAGATATTAGACTTCGAGTCTAATTCTTTACAGGAACTACCCCATTTCACAGGCCCCTGGGAAGCAAAGTCCACTTGTATGAGAGCACCGACGGTCATGATAAGAAACAAAGACTCAATCATACCTAGGAACACAGAGGTAGTAAAGAGTACCAAAGTGCAGTGCAATCTCACTTTAGAAGAGCTACTCAAGGTCAAGCCTGAATTGTGGAAACATGTAGCCAAGCAAGTGCCATACATGTCAAAACCTCGTTCCCAGGTAGGATCTCATAGAACAGTACCGAAAATACCTTTGGACAAGATAGGATACATGAGCGAAGGAGAAGAAGGAAACACCTATCTCCCTATCACTCATCAGGGCTACAAAACCAAGGCCATTTTGGACTCAGGTGTAGGAGTCGCAATCGCTAACACTTCCTTATGGAAACATTGGGGTAAGCCAGCACTCAGGCCAACAAGAATGAAGTTGCAAATGGCTGACGGTCACATAGAAAGACCCTTAGGGTTACTAGAAGGGATAACTCTTACCACTTGTGGTGTGGAGTTTGAGCACACATTTGCTATCTGTGACTTTAGCAAAAATCAAGCCTATGAGATGATTCTGGGAAGACCCTTCTTGAGGCCGTTGCAAGTGGTACAAGATTGGGGGACCTGTTCTTTGTATTTGCAACACTTGGGTGTCACTACCAAAGTGAATCTCAAAGATTTCTCTCATAGAGATGTGCCCCCTATTCAATGGAATCCCTTCCATAGAGCTAAAGATGATACTGAGTCAGTGCATTCCATAGCATCAGGATCCTCATGGATGCATGAAGACACTCACCTGTGGATGTGTAAAGTAGCAGTAGAAGAAGAGAAGAGAGAAAAAGCCAGAGAGATAGGTGTGAAGGAAACCCATAGATCAATTCAAGACCCAACCTATGCACTTGTAGTTTTTCGTGACGAAGAATTTGAGCCTCATGGCTGGGTAGAAATTTTAGCAACAATGGATGTAGCCATCAATGAAGAATAATGGACCCCCCACTGTGATGAGGATGGCTACGAAATCTCAGTCTTCACAATAGAGCCAATCATGGGAGATTCGGTTCTGGAAGAATGTGAACCTAGCACTGATGCATTCGAGGATGCAAGTGACTCCGATCAAGAGTCAATTATAATGGACCCTCCTTTTGCATCCGATGAGGAATATTTTTATGAAGTAGAAGTTTACCCTCAGAGACATGAAGAGCTCACTAATGATTTGAGATTAACCACACAAGTGACCACCAAGAGTGAATGAAAGAAAAGGAAGAAGAAAGAAGCCACACCAGAGGAGGAGGAATCCTTGTTCGAGGTCCCAAAAAACTTTAAGAAGTATGAAATAGAAGACAGGAAAGTCATGATAAGGATGCCAAAACGTGATGCACAAGCAAGAGAGGCCTATGATAACAAAGAAACCACCAAGAAAATAGTGGTAGCCATAGAAGAAGGAGAGGAGAGATGCACATACATTGGACATGACCTTACTGAAGAAAAAGAGCAGGAGTTGATAGCCTTACTACGATAATATAGGGATGTGTTTGCATGGAGTTACAAGGACCTGAAAGGTGTAGACCCTGATATATGCTCACACACGATCCCCATGACCTCAGAGGCCAGACCCTCTAAACAAAAGCCATACACATACAATGACAACTATGCAGCCAAGATCAAAGAAGAGATAGATCACTTGGTGGAAGCTGGATTTATCTATGAAATCAAGCACACTGAATGGGTGTCCCCCATTGTAGTGGTGCCCAAAAAGAATGGAAAATTATGTGTATGCATTAACTTGAAGAAGGTTAACGCAGCCACATATCAGAGATAGTTATCCGCTTCCTATCACTGAGCATCTATTAGAAAGGGTAGCCGGCAAGGAAGTGTACAACTTCTTGGATGGGTTCTCTGGTTACAATCAAGTAGCCATAGCACCAGAAGATCAGCATAAGACGGCTTTTGCCACAGAGTGGGGTATATTTGCTTTTCGGGTAATGCCATTTGGGCTTACCAATGCTCCTGCAACCTTTCAAAGACTAATGTGCCATGTATTTAAAGAGTTCTTGAGGAAGAATTTGGAAGTCTATGTTGATGATCTCTGTGCTCATTCCAACATTAGACAAACACATATACCTGAACTCAAGCAAATCTTTGACAAATGTAGAGAATATCAAGTCTTCCTGAACCAAGAAAAGTGTGTTTTCATGGTCAGGCAAGGCAATATTTTAGGACACATAGTGTCAAAGAACGGCATCTCCACTGATGAAGAGAAAGTGAGGGCTATTGCACAACTACCTAGGCCAAAGAATGTCAAGGAAGTGCAAGCTTTCATGGGGCATTGTGGCTATTACCGACGTTTCATACACATGTATGCCATCATTGCAAAGCCTCTGTACGGACTTTTGACAAACTTTGAGTGGAATGATGAATGTGAGAACTCTTTCAATGAGCTTAAATGGCGATTATGCTCAGCACCAATCTTGACTACACTAGATTGGAATAAGCCCTTCCATGTGCATGTGGATGCGTCGAATTATGCCATTGGATGTGTGCTAGCACAGCCTACTGGTGAAGGTAATATGGATCTTCCAATTGCCTATGCTAGTAGACAGTTAAATGTAGCTGAACGGAACTATACCACCACCGAACGAGAAGGCTTATGCATGGTATATGCGGTCAAAAAGTTTAGACATTATTTGCTTGCAAATAAGTTTAAAATTTTTACTAATCATCAAGCTCTACTATACTTGGTAAACAAGGCATGCAATACCGGTAGATTGGTGAGATGGTTCCTCTTGTTAATGGAATACGACTTTGAGGTTGTGATGAGGAAAGGAAAGACTCACTTGAGAGCAGACCATCTCTCTAGGTTCACATCTGGAGAAGCCCCACAAGGAGTATCGGATGACCTTCCTGATGCTTACTTGTTTAATTTGGAAGTCGTGCCGCAGTGGGCTAAGACATTAGCGCCAGTATTGACATACGGACCTAATCACCCAGTCATAAGCACTCAAGAGAGAGAGGTAATAAAGGCCCAAAAGTACCACATCATGGCAGGAAGTATGTACAAGCATACGGATCAAGGGATATTGGCTTGTTGTGTGGAAGAGGATGAGTATGCTAAATGGTTGCAATTAGCACATGTAGGTGCATTAGAGCAACACTACTCAAAGCAAAGAACCTTACAAACATTAAGGAGACTTGGAGTGCATTTGCCGACTATGGAAGCAGATGTCCATAAGTTGTGTAAGGAATGCCCAGTCTGTAGCACTAAACCACCAGTCGAACATGCCACTCTTTATCGAGTGTCTTTAGTGCCAGATTGGAGTGAACCATTAGTAGCCTTTCTGAGGACAAAAACATTCCCTCCAAACATGACTCTGGCTAAGAAGAGAAGTTTAGAACAAGAAGCCCTAGACTAATCACTCATTGGAGATAATTTATACAAGCGTGGCAAAGATGGTTACCTTAGACTATGTGTCCATGAGAGCGAATATCTTAAAATCTTGGCTCACCAAGGTGTAGCAGGAGGACACTTTGGTCCAGATCGGGTGATCAAGGCAATACTATTTGAAAGATTTTGGTGGCCCACCCTTCACATGGATGCACATACCTATGTGAAGAGGTGTGAGGTTTGTCAGCGAACTCAGTATCCTATACGCAAGGATGAGATGCCATTGAAACCTACGATGGGTGGACGTGCATTCTCTAAGTGGGGAATAGACTTTGTTGCTCCTATTAATCCCCCAGCTAAGGGTTCACATGTTGAGTATATCATTGTGGCCATAGACTATCTAACCAAGTGGGTAGAAGTGAAAGCCACAACGAAGAATGATGCTCAAACGACAGCTAAGTTCCTATTTGAGAATGTGTTTACCATATACGGTCTACCTATAGAACTAGTTAGTGATAGAGGCACTCACTTCTTGAATGAAGTTATTGAAAATCTTCTCCAAGAGTTCTTGGTGATACACAAGAAGTTTGCCCCCTATCACCCACAAGCTAATGGCCAAGCCGAAAGCACTAATAAGCTCCTATGCAATGTGCTGACTAAATTGGTGAATAATAAACCCTCTGATTGGGACAAACAGCTACACCACACTGTTTGGGCATACCGGGTTGCCTATAAAACGGTACTCCAAGCCACGCCCTTCCAGATGGTGTTTGGTCAAAATGCAATGCTTCCATTAGACTTCTTAATACCAACTCTAAGGGTAGCACAGGAGCATGAGTGGACGGGTCATGAACTCTCTTCAAGAATTTTTTACCTGGAATGACTAGGTGAAACAAGACTAAGAGCTGCCGCAGGGATATATGCAGCTAAGAAAAGACAGAAGGCATACTTCGATGCCCACGTAAAGGATAAGGGCTTGAAAGTGGGAAACCTAGTTTTAGTCTACACTTTGAAGCAACATGCGAGAAAAATAGAGAAGTGTGGATATGGAGTCAAGTTATATCAAGAACCCCTCACAGAGGAGATGTTAAATCGACTCAATACTGCAAAGAAACGTAAAGAAGAGGAAAAACAAATTCGAGAACAAGCACAGGCAGAAGCTTTAGAACGCATCCGACGAATGAAATTGAGAAGACAAGGTAGAGATCAGCCTATGCCTGACACTCAAGAATCTCTAGGTTATCACATGGCCATGTGGACACTTCAGGTGAACGTTCCCATAGGATAGTCAATCGGCGACCTTTTGTGACCCTAGAAGTAGGACAAGGAGGAAGTGCAAGGACCGTGAGAGCCTTAATTGACTCCGAAGCAGCGACTAGTGCAATTCGACTTTCTTACTGCCAAAAATTGCAATTGAATGTCAATCCTATAGAGGCATATCTCATAGGATTGGGAGGTGTGGAAACCCCTTGCATGGGTGAGGTGGAATTGCCCCTCTACATTCGAGAGGTTCAAATGGAAATCAAAGTGCTAGTATGTGAAGACGAGGATCTTACTGAACCTCTTGACTTGGGCCAAGACTGGATCTATGATCACGCAGTCAACCTCAACCTAAGAAGTGGACTTCTTCAGGCTTGGGTAGGCCAAAACCGCATCACTATTAAATTAGAAAATCAAGCACTTAGGCCACTAGAAGAGGCACCAAATCTTGGTCCCTCCAGGAACACACATGATGATAAAGATGTTATTCTTGTCCTAAGTTCTATGGTGCAGAAGATTGTCACTCTTGACAAAATTGCAGCAATCAAAGAGGAGTTCCCTTCTTTTCCAAAGAGGATTCGAGGAAAGCAAGTCGGGCAACACAGGACACAGGGGAGGCCAATGATCAAGAGGTGTGAGCACCAACCTGTACAATCTAGAGTACCTCATGGCATGAAGCAGATCTAGGTACGAAAGGGTGAACAACCCTCAGCTTTGGAGATTGGATCCCAAAGATGCACCAAACGAGTTACAGTGTCGAGGATTACAACACAAGAGTATCCTAGGCATCCATCTAGACAAACCATTTCTATTTGGGTCCCAAAGCGGTCAATGAAGGCTATTCCAAATGATAGACGGATATGGGTGCCCAAGACCTGCTTATGAGCTCAAATAGCATCACCTCCATTCACAAGATTGAATCAACACTCACAAGCATCCATGGCACATATCCCAGTGCAAACATCTACACTCCACACCTCTAACTCTTCGGTCATACCCAAGAATGTCAGGAAATGGGTACCCAAAAGGTCCCAAATCCAACACAATCCTGTCCACAAACCTTCACATGTCATCTTCACTAAAAGCTACACTCACACAATCAAAATTTGGAGACTTAAACCTCATATCAAACTGCCTGACCCAATTTTGTAAATCAGTCCCCTCTGATGTAGGTGCATTTCGAGTACATTGCACATCCAAAGTATGCATTTAGGATGAACACTAACCCACTAACCCACATTCTCACACATCACCAAACACTCCACCCACTAACCACTAACCACTTGAAATGTCATGTTAGTATTGTGGAGGGAACACCGTAACATCCTGTTTCCTATGCAATGCTAATGTGCCTCTCTTCTTCTGGCAGATAAGCATCAACAGATACAATAGTCTCATGGCAGAAGTGTCATGAGGAAGGAGATAAGGAAGAGAGCTCACACACACACTCTCACTCTCAAGGAGAAGCACACACACAGATTGAGGCAAGGAAGAAATGATCTTCTTCTTCTTCTTCTATTACATAAAAGGAATGTACAAGAATGACCTAAAAAACAAGAATACAACCAATGCAATATATAAAGACCAGTACATAAGGAAAAACCTAATGTCCGCGAATGAGTGAGCTGGCAAGAAACAAATGTGCCATCACTCTCGGTAGATAAATCTAATAAAGCTCAATGAAGTATCCCTGACATATACCGGCATGACCACTATACATGTCAGAGAAACGAAAAACTAGTACCTGTTATCCTGGATCATCACATGTTGAGCTTGATATCTCAACACTCCCCCTCAAGCTCAATGCCATATCCTGTAATCCAAGCATCTTCCAAAACTTCTTCAACTTCTCAGCTCCAAGTGCTTTGGTGAAAATATCAGCAACCTGCTCATCTGTTCACACATAAACGAGATCAATATCACCTGCTAATACCTTCTCTCTGATGAAGTGATAATGTACCTCGATATGCTTTGTTCTAGCATGGAAAACAGGGTTCCGTGCCAATTGTATGCTGCTAAGATTATCACAATAGATAGTGATAGGCTTTTGCACTTCCATACCTAAATCTGCAAGTAACATCTCCAGCCATGATGCCTCACATGCCGCCATTGCAGCACCTCTATACTCAGCCTCTGTACTCGACAAAGCAACAGTGGGTTTCTTCTTACTACTCCATGTAATAGTTGCACCTCCAAGTGAGAAAAGAAAGCCACTAGTAGATCTTCTATCTGGAGTACTACCAGCCCAATCTGCATCGGTGTATCCATGAACCTGCAGATCTACACCAGCTTCATAAAAAAATGCATAATCCAAAGTAGCACTCACATAACGTAGAGTGCGCCTCAGAGCATCCAAATGTGACTTCCTGGGAACCTGCATAAACTGACTTTCAAGTCCAACAGTGTAGCTTAAATCAGGCCTTGTAATTGTAAGATATATAAGACTTCCCACAATTTTCCTATACATAGTAGCATTTTCCAATGCTTCACCTGATGTAGTATCCAATTTCAAATTCTGATCTAAAGGCATAGAAATTGGCTTACAATCAGCCATACCATACTTTTGGAACATATTCAAGGCATATTGCCTTTGCGACATCCATATACCTGTTTCTGTATGTATAAACTCAATGCCCAAGAAATAGCGCAGCACACCAAGATCTTTCATGTCAAATTCCTGCATAAGAAGTTTCTTTACCTCTTTGATGCTTTCTTCAATATCACCACCTACAATCAGATCATCAACATAAATAGCCACAATAGTGATGCCAACATCAGCCTTCCTTGCATATAGTGAGTAATCTGCATCACACATAGAAAACCCAATGCTGGTTAAGTAATCAGCGATCCTTGCATGCCATGCACGCGAAGCCTGCTTCAGCCCATATAAAGCCTTTTGCAACCTGCAAACATATTCTAGATGCTTTGAATCTTCATATCCTTGTGGCTGGTCCATATATACTTCTTCCTGTAACTCACCATGTAGGAAAGCATTCTTCCCATCCATCTGATGCAAAGTCCATCCTTTTGCTGTAGCTAATGCAACAAGTGTTCTGACAGTAGAAATTTTAGCTACATGGCTGAATGTTTCCTCATAATCAATGCCATATGTCTGTGCATAACCTTTAGCTACCAATCGTGCTTTATACCTGCTTATGCTACCATCAGCATTATGCTTTACCTTGCAAACCCATTTGCAGCCTATGGATTTCTTTCCTTGCGGCAATGGAACCAGCTTCCATGTATCATTTCCATAAAGTGCAGCCATCTCCTCATCCATAGCTTTTTCCCAATCTGCATTACCAATTGCATCTTCAAAACAAGAAGGTTCAACATCTTGTATTACCTTTGACATGTAGGCACAATGGCGAGCCATGTAACTATCATATGTCAATCGTTGCACTAAATTACGCATCCTCCCAGATCTTCTTGGTCCTGGGTCACTTCTTCTTGTATCATCTGCATGTGCCCTTCTTACTCCTGGAGTCTTCACAGAGGGCAATCCAAGTTCCTCATCAAGACTCTTTTCTGAACCACTTGAATCTCCATCAACGTCTTCAAAACTTGCACCTATTTTACTACCAGCAGAAAGCTTTTCTTTACCTTTCTTGGATGTATTTAATGAAATGCTGGACTGAAATTTCCACGCAATCTTCCACTCCATGGATTTGAGTTGGAACTATTGCTTGGTGATGCATCTGGTCCACTCAAAACTTGAGATTCTGCACTAGATTTTTCAGCATTTTCTTTGTCATTTGGTTCAAGATTCAGTCCTTCTTTGGCATCTGCATAGAAGCTTGACATTTCATCAAATACCACATCTCTGCTCACCTTCACCTGTCGTGTGAGTGGGTTATAACATTTGTACTCCTTTTGCTCAAGGGAATATCCAATGAAGACACATTTTTCTGCTTTCAGATCAAGCTTCGTCCTCAACTCATCTGGAACATGTACATATGCAATACAGCCAAAAACTTTCAGATGTGATAAGTTTGGCTTTTTACCTGTAAACTTCTCTTCAGGTGTAACTTGATGTACAGCAGCAGTCGGAGTTCTGTTCATGATGTATACAGCAGTATGCACAGCTTCTGCCCAATAACAATGAGGCATATTCTTCTCAACCATCAAGGCTCTTGCTTTTTCTGCAATATGTCTATTTTTGCGTTCAGCAACACCATTCTATTGTGGTGTGTACCTGCATGAAAACTGACACCGAATTCCATGATTTTTTAGAAAACTGCTGAACTCATTTGATATGTATTCACCTCGTCCATCAGATCTTAATGTTTGAATGTACTTCCCTGTCTGCTTTTCCACCATAACTTTAAAATTCTGGAAGTGAGTAAACACCTCGCTCTTCTCTTTCATGAAATATACCCATACTTTGCGTGTATGGTCATCAATGAAAGTAACATAAAACCTGCAACCGCCCATAGATGTGGTCTTTGTTGGACCCCAAACATCTGTATGTACTACTTCTAGTACATTCTCACTAACATGCTTGTCATGTGGAAATGATGCTCTTGATTGTTTACCAAATTGACATGCTGCATATACCTTTTGTATTTCTGCAACTTTGAAATTTGGTAGTCTGACTGCATCAGTTTCAGCCTTTGCAAGTTTGCATGTCCAATCCGTTTGTGCCATATCTCTATATCTGCAATAACTCCTGCACCTTTCACAAACATGGCTGCATTCATTTCAGGAATCTTCACATTTAAGGTGAACATCCTACCCACTTTGTTTCCTTTGGCAACCAATCGTCCATCCTGCTTCTACTCTTCTACATATAATCCATCAGCATTGAACCTGACTTGTAATCCGTGGTCAACCATTTGTCCAACAGAAACCAGATTCTTCGTTATATTTGGAACATGCAGCACATCAGCGAGATGTTTTACCTTTCCGTCCTCCATAGACAATGCTATGTTTCTTGTATGCTCAATAGGATGCGATGTGTCATCACCTGTTTCAACATATCCAGGAATTGACATTTTCTGCAAACTACTAAACCATTTTGCATGACTGTTCATGTGATTTGAAGCACCTGAATCAACATACCAGACATTATCATTCGATTTTGAAACACCAGCAGACATCGTATTCATCATGTGATGTTGAACCATAAACAGCTTCTTAGAAGCATCTGCACTTGTGGATGCATAGTTGTTTTGCTGCCTTCTGTTATTTTGATTCTTTAACCTGCAATCACGTTCAAAGTGTCTAGGTTTACCACAATTCCAGCATCCTTTACTATCGTTACTTGAATCATTTCTTTGGAAATTTCTACGACCTCTTTGGCTCCCCCTGCCTCGAAACTGTCCTCTTCCTCTTGCATGATTCTGTTGTTGACCTTGGTCCTGGTTATTGTTTCCTCTTCCACTTCCAAAACCTCTACCTCTGCCTCTTCCTCTGCCAGAGTAGAATACCTGCTCAGAACTGGGCTTTCCTTGGGAGTTTGAATCCTCACCAAGATTCTTTTCTTCAATGATCAGCATAGAGACCAAATCAGCAAAATTCGGAATATTTTCCCTGGTCTGTATAGAAGTTCTGATTTGCTTATATGCAGCTCCTAAACCACGAAGGCACACTTCCACCTTATCATCATCATCTACATTCACGCCAATAGATGCAAGTGACTCACATATGCTTTTGATTTTTAGAGTGTAGTCACTTACCGACATGCTCTTTTTCTCCAATGTATGCAGCTCGTTCTTGAGTTGCAATTTCCGTGCCTTCGTATTGGTCTCGTACAAAGTGACCAAACTATTCCAAGCCTCTTTTGGAGTCTTGGCATCCTGTATGTGTCCAATCATGCTATCCTGTATGCTAATAGATAGCCAATACATTACCTTTCGTGCTCCTTGATTCCATTCCTCATATGCTCTTAACTGTTCTGCAGTCCGACTCCTTTCTGGTAACTGCGGAGCATTTTCATTCTCTCCTTCGATGTACTTCCAGTAGCCTTTTCCCATTAGGAAATTCGTCATTCTGAATCTCCAAGCATGGAAGTTGTTCTTGTCCAGCTTATCGCTCATAAGCTAACTCATTCCATTTGCGTTTGCCATTTCTACAACAATTCACAACACCGCAACACACTACAAGCAGCACTTCTGCTTGAACACTGTCACACTATGACGTGACAGTTCGATCTCAGAAAAACACAGTTTTCGTGTATCAACAGTACACGAAATTGCTTAAAATTCTGAATCTGGAATATATGAGTGTCGCCGAACAGAACGCAAGTTACAGTTTCTGAAACTGACCTGGTTTTTCTGTGTGCCCCACCTTGCGGGCTCGAAACTGAGGCCAAGATGGCTCCGAAACTTCGATCTAACAAAAACAAGTGACCCTAAAAGGATAACTCCTGAAAATATTTTGAGGTCTTCTACCTTCACAGCGATTTTCGTAGCAAACGGAGGCCGTTTGTGAAATCGCATTTTCTCCACGCCTTGCCGCGTAGTCTTCACCGTTGCCTTCTCCACGAGCTCTCTACAGCCACGCTGGCTCTGATACCATGTCACGAGGAAGGAGATAAGGAAGAGAGCTCACACACACACTCTCACTCTCAAGGAGAAGCACACACACAGATTGAGGCAAGGAGGAAATGATCTTCTTCTTCTTCTTCTATTACATAAAAGGAATGTACAAGAATGACCTAAAAAACAAGAACACAACCAATGCAATATATAAAGACCAGTACATAAGGAAAAACCTAATGTCCGCGAATGAGTGAGCTGGCAAGAAACAAATGTGCCATCACTCTCGGTAGATAAATCTAATAAAGCTCAATGAAGTATCTCTGACATATACAGGCGTGACCACTATACATGTCAGAGAAACGGAAAACTGGTACGTGTCATCCTGGATCATCACATGTTGAGCTTGATATCTCAACAAGAAGCAGCAGGTCCGAGCTCACAAGCAGGAGTAAGTACTGCATGGATTGATGTGGATAGTCTACCTGTTGAGGTGCCTCCCACTGGACGACCCGTAGAGCTGCAACACCTCCAACAAATACCTATACCTGACCCTCCCACAGGAGTAACAGATAGGGTCCATGCCAACTCTCATTGGTTCAGTGGCATGCTAGGATCCTTAGGAGAGGCCAAATATATCTAGGAGTCCAAGTGTGAGCATGATAAGCAATGGGTCAGATTCCAGTTCTTTTCCAAGGAGTTTGAGACTCTCTAGAACACACAAGATCTGCAGACCATATGGGAGCATGCAGGGCTGGCCGAATACTTTGCAGCACCTTTACCCAAACCAGTTCTCCTACGATGTTACTACTTGGTCTCAACATTACAGGCTCATGAAGAAAAAGATAAACCAGGATCATTTGTCATTCCTTCTTTATTGGACAACAATGAGTTGAAAAGATTTGAACTCACTTTGGAATTGGTGAGCTCCACATTCAACATGCACGGCACGCATGTGCCCTCTGAGAAGGATCCTCTTATTCCGCCTAACATGAAGAATCGGAAGCTACAAAAGTTAAAAGATATGGCGGCACTCACACCGAATGTGTCAATTCCTCTTCGCATGTGCATGCAACATTTTGCGTTTCCCAGTCAAGATCGGTTCACTCAACCCCACAAGCGGATTTGGTTTGCTCTTTACTTGGTAGAGACAAATGCATTACCGATTAAGCTTCCTGTATGGATTATAGAGCAGCTGTAAGAAGCAAATGAAAGGGCACATAGGAAGCTAGTGGTGAATGGATGTTGTGCAATCACGCGCATCATCTACAAGTGCTTAGCGTACGATGTACCTGTTGAACGTGCTTTAACATGGTCACAACTACAAATGTTCAAGAGACTCAAATCCGCCACACATCAATCCAAGCGCATGAGGGGCTCTATTCCTTGTGTCCAAACACGCGAAGTTCTAACGACCCCGGAAGTCGCGCCACAAGGGGATACCACTATGCCTCCCTTTACCATTCACATACCAAGATCTGGATCTGAAGGCACATCACAAGCTGCCCCCTTGGCTCCTCCTATCCCTCCTGAATTCGAGTTTCCTACAACTGGAGACGTTGAGGGGATGAGTACCTTCGACTTTGAATCATTCTTGCAGAATACACAACTCTCTCATGTAGAGTTCTATTCAGATACAGAAGAATAGGGCACATCTTCCCAAAGAAGGAGAAAATCCATAGAAGACCGTCATGTACATTGGGATGATGATCACCAACAAACTTTATCTCAACAACTAGAAGAATCAGAAGGAGAAGATGAGGGAGGAGAAGAAGAAGAAGCACGAGAAACCACCGAAACCCCCGCATATACAGCAGAACTCCGAAGGTTGTATCAAATCATGGAACGAGTGCGATCGCAACAACTGCTCACCGAACAGATCAGTAGGGTGCTCATGGCTCAGCTATTAGAAGAAGCTGGAGTTGACTCCGAATACAGCGAAGGCCTATTATTGGTAGCAGAAACAGATGGAGTAGTGGAAGCAGTCCCAGCAGCGATTAAGAGGCCCCCAGTTCAATATGATCCACGAAGATTTCAAACACAATCACGGTCGGGTAAAAACATCCAGATTCCCAATACTACAGGGGAAGAACCTATTATTACATCCAAAACCATTGAGACAACCTCCCAAACAGCAGGAACCCTTGGCCAAGAGATCCCCATCACCTAGGATGAGTCAACTGAACCACTACCACCGACACCTCCCCCATCCCCTCCTCGAATGGAAGCTGTAAATATCACCTCAACTACCCAACCCACAGAGCAAGCCTTCATCTTCCGTAGTCCAACCTCTAGTTGTACATTGTTTTCCTCCTTCAAAAACCCCCTATATAATACTGCCACTGTCATAACTGAGTCCCTCATAGAGCCTGCCCTAGGACAACCATCCCCCTTGCCCTCAGCCATAGGCCATCCTGACTCTAGATGTACTTTCTTCGGATTCCCAGCCACCACATCCCCTTTTATGGCTTTCCCGCCTCCAAGTTGTCATTTTCCACCCCCCATTCCACCATTCCTTCAACCCATCCATGACTACTTTTGTAGAATGTATCAAGCTGCCACCCAACCCTCCTCATCAGTCCCATCCCCACCATCCACACAACACTTATTCACTACTCTCACACACACACCACCTACCATTCCAATATACATGGTAGACACCACACTTACATCCACTCTTGAAAGTATGGACATTTCGCCATCCACAGTACCTCCCCCACCCCCCACACTTCCACCTTCTCCCATTCCCCCTCCACCAATTTCACCCACACACACATCTCCAATAGACACATCATTCACTCTTCCCATTCCCCAATCCCCTCCCCGTGCATCTTCCATTGTACAAACCACACCCTCATCCATAGGCAATGCATTGGACACCATGCTCGCATGTATATCACAGTTAAGGACAGAGTACAATCAACTCTAGCAACATAACGCACGACTGCAAGAGCACTTGGAGGTGCTGCAACATCGTCTTGCTGCACTAGAAGAGGAGAATGCTTGCCTCCATACACAATTTCAAACTTTACAAGAGGCTCATAGCCTATTGGAATTACAGTTATAGAACACAGACCAAGAAGCAATACAAGTGGTAGAAGGTCATCTACAGACACAGCTAGAATGCAATTCAAAGCTTCAATGAAATATGGCCCTACTCAAGCGACACCTTGCAGCCGCTCATGAAGAGAATCGACGCCTTCAACTACAGGGGTATGATGCAGGTAGTACTCAAAACCTTTAGAAATGCAGCAGCACCATAGGTACGGCTATCGGGGTTTACTAATGGAAATTATGATTTGGTGTATGACATGAGCACCACCCCCAACATTTGGGTAGCTTATGCTTGGCATGCACGAATTAAGTATCTTCCCGCATGCTATAAACAAACATTTGAAGAGATGTTTCGATCAGGATTTTGGGAGTACCACTCAGAAGTGTTTGCACCTAAGCCAACACATCTCCTCCATCTCTTTGCTTGTGAACAAGCCATGTACTCTGAGTACTACACCACATCACAACCAGAGGTCCCAGGTGCAATAAATTGGGATGCATTGGAAGCTGACCTAGTAAGAGGATTAAGGATAGGAGAACATGAGCTAGCCACCAACGTCATCCAATACTATATTGACCATCCTATAGAACAGAGGTCTGTCAGGGGCGATAGACGCTAGGAAGGGGGGAGTGTTGGCATACAAGTCATGCACAATATGGCAACAAGGCATAATCATTTTTTCCATGGATATTCACAACTCAAGTGATTTTAATCACTACACAAACATTGTAAATTCCGTTTTTGGTAGAACAAACTCCATTTGAGCCCTCAAATAGGCTCTAGAACCTAATTTTTAACTAGGCCAGATACTAGGTCTGGACAAGGCCAAAGCTAGTCAGAAAACTATAAAAAGAGCTAGAGAGCTCATTTTTGTGGTTAGATTGTTTGTGAATTGAGCTTATGTAAGAGACTTTTTGACTAATGCAAAGAACTCCATTGTTCCTCTCCTTGATCTTGCCTTGTGTGCGCATGTGTGTGTATGTGTGTGCATGTTTGTGTGCTTCTCACTCACACACTTGTGCCATCACTTGCTCATAGTCTTCATACTAGTCCTCACATCTCCACGGATTGACAATTATGAGGTGGATCTCCTCACGTTGGTACTCACCATTGTGCTAGAGTGAGAGGGGATATTGGTAGAATTTAACTATACACTCACTTATCTAGTTTTGAAAGTCCTCATCATCTGAATTGAATGGAAGCATTAGGTGACATGTAGTGTCTCATGTAGAGTCATTCACCTCCTTTTTGCAAATTCTTCCCATGTTGTTTAAGCATGTATAGTAGGACATGACTACTTTTTGTAATTGCTTATTCTTGATCTAAGCATCAATGTAAGCCCTTTAGTGCTTCTTATGAGCATAGATGCTTAGTATAACATGTGGGCATGTCACTTGAAGCATTTCAAGCTTATCTACCAAAGACGATAACCCATTAGAAGCATAATCTTGTGTAAGTTGGAGATTTGGACCCAATAACTCTAAATGCAATATCCCATGTTGTCTATATCCCAAATTAAAAGAATTTCCTCCGAGTGAAATCTTATGGGCAACACAATACGTCCATAATGCATGACGCAAGTTCTTATTCGAGTTGGATCCTTCATTGTTAACCAATTTGGTTAACACATTGCATAACACTTTGTTTGAGGTATCAACTTGACTATTTGCTTGTGAGTGATAAGGAGCTAGCTTTTTATGGACATTCCAAAATTCTTTGAGGTGATCCTCTATATCTTGATCAAGAATGTGTGTTCCTCAAGTCACTGATTATCTTTATGAGGATGCCAAATCTAGTAAACAATTGCCCAAATAAGGTTTTTTTCGTGGTTTGGGTGTCATTCCTAGTGGTGGCTCATGTCCACCAACTTGGTAAGATAATCAGTTGCCATTCTGACATATTTAGCATGGGATTCTCTAGTAGGGGGGCTGATGGGTTCTATAAAGTCCATCTCCCATTTAACAAAAGTGGGCCCTACCATCATGGTCCTTAGGGATATCTGATCTCAATCGAATGAGTAATTTTCTCTTTGATATGTATCAAACATTTGCATGAATAATCCTGCGTCTATTCAATGGATGGGCAACCAAAAACCAAAAAATAAGATGATTTGAATGGTTTTATCTAGCAAGAAGCGACGACCCATGATACTAGAGTGTGAGGCTTCTAGAAGAAACTAATATTCATCTTCATGGAAACAAAGGAAAATGAAAATATCATGGCCTTGCTTGTAAATTGTGTTTCCAATAAGAACATAGACAAGAATATCTTATTTTAAAGCTCTTTGCTTGAGTGAGATCATGACCATAAAATAGGTACTAACTTTAAAGTAGTCTACTAAGTGGTTCCTCCATGAGGGCCATGAAAAAGTGTAGTAGAGTGTGGCATGTTTAGTTATGGTAATTGATTGATAAATGGAACAAATACTGATGCAATCATGGATCATGTTGTTGATATATTTTGGTACTAATGTGTGTGAACATGCTTAGGGCTTCCGAGTCACTTTTTTCCCTCTTAGTCTTGATCTTAGACTTGGAACATCCAAAAAATAAGCATGAGGTCCAAATATGTGATACAGGCACCGTGTTGAGAAGATAGGGAATGTGAAGACCTCCAATGGTAATATGAATCCATTGAGGAGAGTTCTCTATGTGTGAAGTGTTACTAAAAACCAAATAAGTTTAGGTCATGGAGAAAGGTTTGTGAGTGAGATTCGCCAAGCAGGAGCCTATGTAGAGGATAAATATCAAGGGTCCAAGAAAGAGAGAAAAGTGAGAGAAAATAGGTAGATTGTTCACATTTGAGCTCCAAGGCACCAAGGTATTATGTGTCATTTATAGATGATTGTAGCAGATGGACTATTATGTACTTTATGAAGCACAAAGATGAAATGTTCTCATGTTTTCAAAAGTATTTAGCTCTTGTGGAGAATCAAAAAGGTGGAACCCTAAAAAGACTAAGGTCTGATAGAGGGGGAGAATACTTCTCCCATGAGTTTGATTCCTACCTGCAAGATAGAGGAATGAAGAGAGAGATTACTCCCAAGTACACACTTGATAAGAATGGGGTCGTAGAGAGAAGGAAGATGACAAGAAAAAAAGTGCACTACTAGGGCTTAGAAAGGTTAGATGAAAGTTACACAAGGAAGAAGATGCCACCATTTGCAACTTTATTTCAAGGAGTGATAGGCTAGTAAAGTAGCTCTATCTATGAAAGAGATGTGAAAAGTTTCCTTGAAAGAAACAAAGCAAGAAATACATCCCTTTGATGCATAAGAACCATGGTGAGTTTTTCTCATAAGAAGAAGAGAGCCATGATCTCACTAATGATCTCTTTCATTAGACATTCAGGCTTACTTCTCCTGCTATCTCTTCCAATTGGGAATGCATGGCTATTGTGCTGTATTTCAAAGAAACTTTCATTCCTTTCAAGGTGTCTAAATTGTTTGATAATATTAGATAAGCTAACAAATGAGTGGTTTATTTTCTTTAACGGCCTTCTAACAATACCTCTTTCTCTAATTTGGCAAGAAGTCCTCAAACTTGAAGCCCTCCCCAAATTTTCCAATACACAGAAACATTGATGAGAACATAGAAAATGTGAAACCAATTTCATGATCCACACTAAGTTACAGAATCATTCCAAGAGTTTTGGCTAGTAGAATCTCCAAACTATTAAGATAGTACATGCATAATATCAAAGAACCTTAGATCAATATTGCAAGCAATAACAAATATCTAAAAGGGGTCTAAATATGCTGATAAAATGAAGCAAGGTCTTGTATTTATCAAGATTGACCTGGACAAAGCATATGATATGCAAGAGTGGAACTTCACCCTATAATCTGAAAAGCATTTGGACATTAGAAAAAACTTTCTAAGGATGGTCAACCCTCTCTCAGGACATGTTGCTATAAGGATTAGAACTATACATATCTCTTATCTCTCTTTTATAAGTCATCTATTGGGAAACTTTCCCCTTAGTTTTGCTACTCCTTGGAAATACAACAAATGGGCTCAATTACATGGTGGAGAGCAAGGTCAAATTACGTCTTATTGAGGGCATCTTTCGTGCAAACGATTCAAATAAAATGGTATTGAGAACTTGCACTAAGACCGCCAACATTCTCCTTAAATAGTGAAAACTAAAAGTTTCAAAGTATTGTGGGGTCTTCTTTAAATCTTGTCCACTACATCAAGGATTCAAGATTGACCATAGTAAGTAGTTGGTCAAGATGTGTTATCTTTGATTGTTTCTCCCATGCTAGATTAGGGAAACAAAGAATTGCCCTTGGTTCAATTATTCTATTTATTGGACATCCCCATTCAATTCAGGATTCCAATTAATCAAAGAATGAAATTGGCTCTTAAAAAGCTCAATTTCTAGAAGGGAATGAAACTTAAGCTCAATTTCTAGAAGAGACATAATTTTGGACAAGGTCCAATCTTCATGTTTCCATATCTAGATAGGACTCTAAGATAGACTTTCTCTCCTATCTAAAAATTGTTTTTTCTGTTTTGAGGGTTATCATAGGCTATAGATCTATGCTTAGATTTCCTAAGAATGTCATTTGGAAGTCTAAGCATCTCGTCTATAACTTCCAAGAAGTCTCATATAGCTTAAAATCTATCATGATGCAATCCGACTGCATAAGAAGCTCTTGGTTGAAACTCATATATAAGCATAAATGGATTATGGCTTGTGAAAGAGTGTTTGGCACTACTGTTCAGAAACTCTACTATAAGTACTTCTCCCAATTAGTTTTCCTTTCATGCAGATATGCTCAAAGTATATCTTCTAGGATTTCTTCAATCCATTCTATGTGTTTATCCATCTATGGATGTTTGGTTGGGCTCATAATTAGTTTAGTATCCAAACTTTTGTAGGTTGCTATCTAGAAATGGCTAGTAAAATTCATCCCAATTAGACACAATATCTAAAGGTAAACCATAAAACCAATATAAATGCTCTACACATTATCTATTTGACTCTAATGTATGCATGATAGTGCATGTTGCAACAAAACTAGCCATTTTGTTTAACATACTACCATCTACTATTATATTAATCAAACCATATCCTCTCAAAGTTTTAGGTAATCCAAATATTAGATGCATAGAGATACTCTCCCATTTCTTCATTCAAGTAGCTAATTGGCAATATGATTAAAGCTTAGATCATTGAGCATAGGCATGTGGATAAATAAATCAACAAATGTATTAGACCTTTCTTTTTGTATCTAAGGTTATTACGCAATTCTTGCAAGGGATTTTTCATTAGGCCTTATGACCTTTGAGGTTTGATTGATTAAAGGACCATTAAATGCTCTCTTGATAAAACAAAAGGTCACTTTGGCATGTTATATATAATTTTATCACTTCTTCAAAGCATGAACAATAGCGTATAACTCTTTTTCTAGTTCCTTTATTCCAAAAGATATTCGACAACATGACACCAATCGCATCTATTTTAATCACAATTATTTGATTGGGATCCACAACATGTAAATGGATTCGTAGCAATAGTTAAACTTAATATTTCCATTCTTTGCTTGTGTTCGTCTCCCAATGGAAGGATTTTTCATTCCCTTTAGG
The DNA here is from genome assembly GCA_020310875.1 of Ceratopteris richardii. NCBI lineage: Eukaryota > Viridiplantae > Streptophyta > Polypodiopsida > Polypodiales > Pteridaceae > Ceratopteris > Ceratopteris richardii. The sequence goes on along the minus strand of CM035406.1, from coordinate 206,905,452 downwards.
ATTCTTTTTCATAGCTACAATTATGTAGACATAGTCTCTTCTGAATCTATGATAGAATATTGATAAACCTAATAATATTTTACCCTAAAATTTTCAAGATTTTATTAAATTTCATGTTTGAAGGTGATATGCCCCAAGCATGGAACTTTTTGTTTTTAAGAAATCACATAGATTCTTTTCCAAAAGTAAGTTCTCTTGAAACACTTGAAAGACTTTTCATAAATATTGCAAGTGTTCTTTTGAAGTTGGATTGTACATGAGAATATCATTTAGGAAGTTGATCACAAAGCATCCATGCATGCCACTTAAAATTGATTCGTAAGTTTCATGAATGCTTCTACAGCATTGTTGAGATCAAAAGGCATAATAAAAAATTTAGAGTACCCATACGTGATTCTGAAGGAAGTATTGGGAGCATCCCCCACCTTGATTATAACCTAGTCATATACTTGTCTAATATCCAAATTAGTTAGAAAGCATACTCTATAATTAGTCAAATAAATCTTTTAAGGGTAATATAACCCCTCATTCATGGTCCCTTTGAGATATCTGAGTATCCTCTTGGCAGCCTCCATGTGAGGTTTCTTGGGTTTGTGCATAAATTGACTTAACACACTCACACTATAACATATATCAACCCTTGTCGATGTGGCATAATTCAAACCACCCACAAGGCTTTGATAACCTGTCACATCTTCTATGAGTTCACCTTCATGTGAGCTCAATTTATGATTAACCTCCATTGGAGTACCTGTAATCCTGCAATCTTGCATCTTGGATTTTGCCAACATGTCGTTAATGTACTTTCTTTGAGTAAGAAACAAACCATGATCTTTGTAGACAACTTCCAATCCTAGGAAGTAGGTAAGTGAACCCAAATCACTTATCTTGAATTCTTCTCTCATCTATTATTTGATTCTCTTCATGCCATCTATATCATTTCCTGTAAGTATAATATCATCTACATACACACACAAATATATGACTTTAGAATTACTCCTTTTTATGAATAGTGATGGATCTGCCTTGCTAGGTTGAAATCCTTTGTCCTGCAAGAATGAGACAAGCCTGTGATTCCAAGCCCTTGGAGCTTGTTTGAGTCCATATAAAGCTTTATTAAGTTTACACACATAATCAGGATATATGTGATTCTCAAAACTAGGTGGTTGTGCCATATATACCTCTTCTGTTATCCATCCCTTAAGTAATGCATTTTTTACATCCAATTGAAGTACCTTCCAATTCTTGGAAGAGTCAATACTAACCAAAACCCTAATATTAGGCATCTTTGCCACAAGAGAGAAGGTCTCCTCATAATCAATTCCGTGAGTTTGTCCAAAGCCTTTTGCCACAAGCCTTGCCTTATACCTGTTAATGGAGCCATCTGAGTTCTTCTTCAATTTGAAAAATCCACCTTGATCCTATCACTTTCATTTGTGGAGACTTGGGAACCAATTCCCAAGTGTTATTCTCCTCAAGAGCTTCAATTTGTTCTTCCATTGCATGCCTCCATTCTGATTTCTTCTTTGCTTCCTCAAATATTGAAGGTTCCTCTTGATTTATGTCGTGTGCTAGATAGATTAAATGTTTAGTGACTAGAGAAGTATCAAACCCATACCTTTCTGGCTTTCTTTTCTCCCTCATGGACCTTCTTAGGCCATGATGTGATGATTCTCCCTCTTGTCCAAGTTCCTGCATTTTTGCTTTACCTTTAGATTTCCACATTTTGACTTTTTCATACTGAGTTGCTTCATCATCTTTTGGGCTATCCTGCTCTTCAACTTTAAAAGAATTATCCTTAACAAGTTTTGGAAAATCTTCTTCAAGATCATAGGTAGGTTGACACTTCTACATGAATCTTCATACAAAGAACTATTCTCATCAAATACTACATCTCTACTCACCAAGAACCCTTTGGTTGTTGGGTTGTATAATCTGTAGCCCTTTTGATTTTTGTCATATCCAATGAATACACACCTTTCTGCTTTGGGATCCATCTTGCCTCTAACCTGTGAAGGAACATGAGCAAAAGCAACACATCCAAAAATCTTACAATGATCCAAGCTTGGTCTTCTTCCATTCCAAGCCTCATATGGTGTCATGCCATCAAGTGATTTTGAAGGTAACCTAATAATCAAATAAGTGGTTGTGGATACAACCTCAGCCCATAAGTAATTAGGTAAGTACTTTTCATTTAGCATAGACCTTGCAACTTCAACAATTGTCCTATTCCTCCTTTTTGCCACTCCATTTTGCTAAGGAGTGTACCTTGTAATGATCTCCCTTTTGATTCCTCTTTCTTGAAGAAAGGAGTCAAATTCATGGGAGAAGTATTCTCCCCCTCCCTCTGACCTTAGCCTTTTTAGTGTTTTACCTATTTGATTCTCTAGAAGAGCCAAATATCTTTTGAAGCATGAAAATACTTCATCTTTGTGTTTCATAAAGTATAATATAGTCCACCTACTGCAATCATCAATGAAGGAGAGCCAAATATCTTTTGAAGCATGAAAATACTTCATCTTTGTGTTTCATAAAGTATAATATAGTCCACCTACTGCAATCATCAATGAAGGAGTAAGAAGGGCACATGATTGGAACAACCTGAATCTATGTAGGAAACATGCTCATCAGATTTACCTTGTGGCATGGCCATATTCATGATTAGCAATGAGTCCTCTTGATTTGAGTCCTCTATGTAGTTATTGAAGTCTCTTCTTCCCCTATTGCCTCCTTGATAGTTTGAATGGTTGTAATTGTTGTGGTTGCCATGGTAATTGTTGAACCTTCCTCTTGAGTATCCATAACTTCCTCTATTGTAGCCTATGCCTCTTTGATTCCTGGAATTCCTAAAGCAATTTTCAGTTGTATGATTAGTTAATCCACAAATAGAGCATGAATTAGAGTCTTGGGATCTTCCCCTGCCTTGTCTTCCTCCTTTGCCTCTACCTCTACCATGTCTTCCTCTACCTACATAGTTAGCTTGATGTGTACCTGCTTCATCATCCACTTTCTTTCCTCTTCATTTGTTTTCTTTGGACCTGCTTTTATCAGTATACAAAGCTGAAGATTGATCACCTTTGGAGCTTTCTCCATTCTTGATAAGCTTGGCCTCTTGAGTAAGTAGTTGTCCTATGAGTGCGTTGAAATCTGGTACATGCATATCCATGTATAGATCCATAGTTGTGGTGAATGCTTCCCACTTGTCATCTGCCTTCAAGCCATTGATGACCTGCCTTACAATTTGTTCTTCATCTATTACCTCTCCAATGCTTCCCAAGTGATCTACTATGTCCTTGAACTTTGTGACAAAATCAATCACATTTTGTTTGGGAGCTTTCTTGAGAGTTGTGAAGTCTAGCCATAGTTGATGGTTCCTGGCTTTTGTACTCGAAGAGAAGAAGGCTTCAAGTGCATTCCACACTTCTGGAGATGTTTTAAAACTTCTAATGTGAGGCAACAAAAAATATGAGATAGAGTTAAGGAGATAAGACCTTGCAAGTGCATCCTTGGAGCACCACGTGCTCAATCTTTCTTGCTCTTCTTGTGTTGGTTGACCTTTGTTCCTGAAACTTGGCATAACTTCATCTCCAGCTATATAACCATATAAATTCCTTCCTTGAAGATAAGCTTCCATCGTCAATGACCAGGCTGAGTAGTTACCTCTATCCAATTTGTCAATTGATGAAGGAAGTCCCTCTGCCATGTTGTCCAACCTTGCTCTGATACCACTATGAAGAGATGGATTTGTAGTTGAAGAAGATGAAGTGGTGCTGCAAAAACTTTGCACTACACCATCCAAATGGACTCTAGAGATATGTGGTGGGCCCTTTTAGCTTGCCAAAGGATGTATTAGAAACCCTATGTAGCTTGGAAGATCACTCTCAAAAAGTTGAATCAAAACAGATAAGTTGGAGTAGATTCAAGAGCTAAAAACTTGCTATTTATGTTCATACACCTGTCCAAAGTTTTGAACAATTCTCTGGCCACAGCAGCAATTGACTTAATTCCTTTTGGGAACTCTTACTAGCTTATTAAGCTAACAATAAAGAGTGATCTTAGCAGAAATTATGGATTACACAAGGAGAAAGAAGTTTAGAAAGTGATAGGATGACCCCGATTTTCTCGGGCTACAACACTACACAAACCCATGCGCAGTAAAATACAGATATCTCACGATTAAAGAATTTACTGCTCATGAACATTTGTAGACATATACTAGACAATATGCGGATTCTAGTAAGCTTTAAATCATGGAAAATGGAGAAGTACACACTGAGAAACAACTATGACAAAATGATTGTTCTGAGAGAGTGCTGGCAGAGAAGAAGAAAATGAGGTGACACATTTGACTTCAAATGCTCATAACTGAAGATTGAAACATTCAAATGCAATGAAAATTGGTGAGAATAAAGTAGATTTAGAGAGCTAACTTTACCAAGTTGAATCACAAAAATTGATGAACCAAACTCAGAGAAAGCATCTCTGCAATCTGACTGAGAAAATCGAGAGATATGGTAGTGAACAGTACACTTCACAAGAACATGAAAATATGAACTCAAATGATCATGAAAATGAAAGTATATTGATTGTACAATACAATGGACTTACTAATACATATGTGTGCCTTGAAACCACACCTTGATATGGCATAAAGCTCAGCTCTTGGAGGTCTTCTCTTAACCACGACTAAAACTACCATGTATTTATAGTTGATCTTGGGAGCCTAACTTCCTACAATCACTCTCCAATCTATTAGTGAATGATTTGATTATCCAACTACCATAAATCATGAATTTGTGGCTTCTCTTTCCTCTTTTGATCAAATGGACTCAACCACTCAACATTCTTTCACTTTTACATCAATTAAGACTTCAAAAAGTTACAAGAGGTAGTTCACAAGTGAACTTTACGTTCTCTTCATTTTAAAGCTTCTTCTATGACTTTGTGGGACTCAAGCCAATACTTAGGCTTGTCATAGACTTTCTCCAACATTATTTTATACTTAAAGATTTATATTCAATGCATGATCCCATAGAGCAATTCTTCTTAGTTCTCAAGATGATTGGTGCTCCCCATGGTGAGTTTTTGGGTTTAATGAATCTCCTTTTGAGATATCCCTAGACTCTTACTCCACCTCTTCATGTTAGGCTTGAATCATTTTGTGAGATGGCTTACTAATGGGTTTAGTATCTAAAAATAATTCAAGTATTGCACACAACATGATGTAACAAGTACACCTTCAAGAAACTTGTAAAGAATAAAAAAGCAACATTTTTTATGCTTCTTTATGGATTTAAATAATTAAGTTAATGAAAAACAAGTTTCCTATGTCTTGAATCTGATTGCATTGAATGTTCTAAGTAAATAAAAAAAATTGTATGATTATAGGGATGTATTACCTTGGGAACTCCCTCATGGCTTATGGCCTCCGAAGGGAAGTGACTACCATGGTATCAACTTCCTTCTAGGGTCCAAGCTTGTATGTTTGTCCCAACACAAACTTCCCCTATCCCAACAAGTAGAGGTTCAAAGGAAACTAGGAGAGAACCTAGAAAAAGGTAATTGGATTAAACCTATTTCCTCTTCATGGCTAGCACTAATCCTCTTACATAAAAAGAAAGATATTTCAATGCACCTATGTATAGAATATCAAAATTTAAATAATGTGATGAACAAAATAAAGTTTATCATGCCTCAAGTTGATGAATTGTTCAATTAACTTAAAGAGGCATCTATCTTTTTGAAGTTATATCTTCGTATTGGATATCACCAGATAAGACTCAAAGCTGAATACGTCCCAAAGACAACCTTTTGGACAAGGTATGGAAACTTTGAGTTTCTAGTTATGCACTTCAACTTAACAAATGCCCTTGCAACCTTCATGAATTTGATGAATACAGTGTTGCAACCATATTTGGGAAAGCTTTTAGATGAATTTTTAGATGATATCCTAATGTACAATTAAAGTAACCAACAACAAAATTTTGTGTTAAAATATTATATGCAAAAAAGTTCTATGATAAGAGATGAAAATGTGAGTTCTTTACCACTACATTAGACATATAATTTTTAAAATCAAATTCAAGAAGATCATGAGACGGTTCAAGCCATTGAAGACTAGCCTCATCCTAAGTCAAAGAAGAAGCTCCAAAGTTTTTGGAATTACTAGGATATTCTAAAAAAATTATACAAAACCATGCAAAGATAGGAGTATCTTTAACTCATCAGTTGAAGGATAATTCCAAACTCTTAAATTCAGGGGGAGGGGGCAAGGTGCATTAAATAAAAATATGGAGCACCTCAAACAAGCTATTGTTTTGGCCCTAGTTCTTTAGATTCCAGATCCAAATCAATCATTGAGGGAAAATATGAACCTTGCATGGGCCTTGTAAGGATCTCTAATTTTTAGGGATTAAGCCTAATCATCTTCTTGTTTAAGGGGATGAAGTGCATTTAATGTCAATTTTTAGCATGGTGGAGTAGGCTTTTTTTAGGCATAACTAGGCTCTTCCCTCTCTTATTCTAGAGAGAGATGAAAAGAATCTACTTTCCACATCATCAAACTTGGGCATGCATATGAATAAATTGTTTTTCCTTTTAAGTCTCGTTTTCAATGTATATTTACTTAAAAGGGCCCATTTTTTGATATATGTGTCAAAAGTGACTTTTTTTAACTCATTTCTTTAAGTTTCTTTTAGAAAAGTAATATCTCAAAATCCCTCCAAAAGTAGATTGCCACTTCATCAAATCCATAACTATGCTTCCCCAAATTTTCAAATTTTATCATTTCCTACCATATTTAGTGGAAAAAACACACTTTGACCTATCCGCATCCAAGAAAACACATTTTCCTTATAAAACACATTTTCCTTATAAAACACATGCTCTAGAAAAGCTCTCAACAAAATTTCCACTTTGTTTTTCATATTCCTGTATTCTTTTGCAAAGATGGTGTTGACACCTATTAGAAAGTGCACATTCGGATGTCTTCATGCTCTTGCATCAACAAGTACCCATGCTCACGTGCCTAGAAAGTTTGCTCCAAATACATGGTGCAACAATGATGTGAACTCTCATAATAAAACATCGCGGAGCTAGAAAAAAGAGTACTCACCTTTGGACTCATGGTTCACTATATCCTCATGATCCAATTTCTTCTTACCATCCTACATTCCATAAGCTCTCAACTTTACTTCAGTTCATTGGTGCATGTGAAGGTGGATTATTAGGTTATTGCAAGGCATTATCTACACATTCAACTATTTTTGCTAAGCATTGGAGTCAACGATATCAAATCCAACATATGAGGATGGTCACTTTAGAAACAATAGTCATATCTTTACAAGACAACTTGCAAAGCTTGAAAAGGATATGGAAGAAAATGTGAGGAAAATTAACAAGTTAAAAGGCAGTGTCCAATAGTTGAAAGAGACTTTGCTTAGTTTGGGATATAGAAAATCATCATTAGCATCATATGATGCTCTTTCAATTGGTGTTGGAGCATGCAAACAACATATTTTTGCAATCGTATTTGTATTTCAATCATTTTTTTCATGAGACTTCCATATTCATTTTTATATTGTGTAGGTCATTCATTGAAGATGTTAGTGCTTGATCAACAATAGAGGATCAATTCAAATTACTAAATTCTTGTTTGAGAAACAAGCACATGGTTAGTATTTTGGATTGAAAAATGGAAAACCTTATCAAGATGCAAGTGACTAAAGATTTTACAAGCAAATCAAAAGATAGTATCACTCCTAGAGACATGCAGATGGTACAAACGAAGCAGGAATCAATACTAAAGGATAATGTGAATTGTACAATCTTTTGAAGCATGCATTACAAAAAAGATTGTATTTTTCATGATATTTTTCCATGCCCTTACAAGGTATCCCTAAAGAAGACAACCTCGAGTGAGAATGTAGCCAACATTCTCAGACACGGCTTACATATAGAAGATATTATGCCTATGTCCATTTATCATTCAGATACATCCAAAAAGGAATTGAAAATCTAATCTACAAAGGGATTCACTTATACAAACATTACATTCTTTGACTGGCAATGGTTAATTCAATAGGCAATGGTTGGATGTTACAAATCTACCAGACCAAGTTTTTCCATTATTGTTACCGTGATATTCATTGTATTTTGATGCTATATAAGTTTTAGTAATTTATGCATATTGTAATAGAAAATTGAGGTTTATATTGAAGCTAAATGAATGTCAAATTATAAAGGGATGGAAAGTGGAGAGATTGAATGTGACACTTATGAATGGAGCTATGACACATGCCATACGTGATGAAAGTAATAAGTCTAGCTTTGACTTTGCATATAGTGTTCAATCGGAGAAAGATATATGGTGGTTAGGTGCGATTGACATACCCAAAGAATCCACTGGTGTTATTTCATGGAATTTTTAGTAGGAACCATGGATCACTAAGGTAATAACTTCTCAATTTAATGGTTAAAAACTTGATGTAGCAAAATTAGGTGATTTTTAGATACACTCACACTTGGGTGGGGATTTAAAGACTATAAAATGCATGTTAGGTTGCAAAAAAAGTGCATCCCCTCTTTATCCTTGTCCATATTGCACATGAGGTTACAAACTAACAAAGAGGCAACAAAAGAGTATAAATGGTTTAGACAAAAAGACAGATACAACTACTTCTAGGGAATGGGATATATCTTTGTTAAGTGTCCACTGTTAGAAAAATCTAATCCTGACATGTTAGACAAAGATTGGAATCCCATTATTCCATTTCCATTAGATAATGTTCACTTTTGCACTTTGCATGCCTTCAAGACAATTCTTGATAGATTATTGAAGCTCCATATAAAAATACATATTTGCCATGAAGTTAGATGATAAATCTGTAAAAGCTATTAAACATTGGAGGAGTTCCTTACACATTACATTTTAGGCTTTCTTAATCTTTAAAATTATTTGTTGAAAAGAGTTTGTTATATACATTTACAAAGTTACAACATATTTTATTTGCATATGGAGTATTTTTCATGAATTGATATGGATCATTGGAGATTTTGAGTACACAATGAATGGACAAGTCACACCACATCACTAGAGGTGTTTCTTTCATAAAGACTCGATGTGTTGGTTGCACAATGCAATCAAAATTTATGGAGGAGAGGTTTAATTGGTTTTAGCATACCAGATTTTGAACATAATATGCTATGGAAGGAGCCAAGGAGAGGATACAGAAAAAGGTCCAAGAATTATTCAACACAACATGGCTAGTGAGAAGTGGAATTACAAATGTAATTGGGTATGCAAGTTCTCCCTAACAAAATCAACAAGATCCTTATGCCCAATGTAATGACCAATCTTCAAACTCTTTGGGTTATCTAGTTCCTTCAAGTGGATATGAGGATTATTATGGCTAAAACTATGTTCTTGGTTATAGAGAACTAACTATAGCTAGGCGTATTATAGGAATGTACCACAATGACACTAGGTTCATCCTCAGTTTAGAACTACTCAACTGAGGGCTCCATGCTATAAGGTGAAAGGGAATCCCCTTCATAAGAGATTTTTCACTTGCACAAGTTCCATAGTTGCACCTATGGAGGTAGTCACTAGATCACAAGCCAAGTCTCAAAAAAAAAGATGAAGGCAAAAAAGTGCTTGATCAAAGTAGTTCAGACAGCAAGGAAGACAAACCTCCCAAGGACTCTCAACCCACAAAGGGGACTTGGAAGAATCAAGAGGTAGGAAAACAAAGAAATGGGAAAAGAGAATCGATAGCCTTGAAGATCCCCTCAAGTTTAAGAAAGATGATATGAACAAGAAGCAAGAAGAACTCCTAAAAAAGAAAAATCAATATATTCAAGAGAAAATTCAACATCAAGCTTTGGGAATGTAGCAACTTAGTGCACTAACACTATCACATCCATTCTCACACTCTTACCCACCACCCTACCCATACCATTACCTCGACCTACATGGCTCCTTGATTATCCTATAACTCCTTAGTTAGAAGGATTGTTGAGAGCCTATCATGAGATCATGAAACAAGGACCATCAATAGAGCATCATAATAAATTCTACCTAAGTAGGTAGCCAAAAAAGGAATGACTAGCCATGTGTCAATAAGATAGATGTTGGTGAATAGATGCTAGAAAAGGTTCCTGACATAGTTCTTCCAACATCCATGTCCTAAGATCATTTCCAAAATATCATTAAAGCCCCTCAAAAAGAAGATCAAATGCTAGAAAAGGAAATGAAAATTTGGGAGAGAGGAAAGAATGACTCCATAAAAAATGAAGAAAAATTTCATAATGTTACAAATGAATATCAAAATATGATAAAAGCACAAGAGAGACCGAGAGAGTGAGTCCCGAACCCCATACAAGTACCATAAAACCTCAACTCACCAGACTCATGAGCCACTTCCTCAAGAGGATATTGTCATTCTAGATATGGAGGGTTCATGGCAAGGTGAACTCTAAAATCAAGTCCTAGAATCTAAAAGGAAGAAGGTGGCACATGCACAACATAAAACTCCCCTCCTCAAGTTCCAAACATATGAAATTCAATGAAAGTGACCTACCTATTAACAGGTCAGTAAGTCCATAGCCATGGGCTTATGTGGAAACACACTCCCAGTCTCTTTTCTCCTACATTGGAAGTGACAAAGTAGCTTTCCAATGTAAGAAAGACAAATTCTTGAATCTTGATCCACAACCCAAAGGATAGATAGAACAAGGATATAGAGTCACACATTCATGAGATCCCTCTTGATAAAGTCAGATTATAGTGAAGATGATGAGCCTAATACCTTGTTACCGATCCAATACAATGGTGTGACTATCAAGGCTTGTAGACTAAGGCACGAGCATAGCCATTGCTACTAAACGGAAAAATGGGGTAATTCAGCCTTATGACCTACTATCATGAGCCTATAGTTAGTTGATGGACATATGGAGAGACATTTAGGCCTTCTAAAAAATGTGGTATTGACACATGTAACGTTGAATTTGAGCACACAATTTCCATTTGTGAATTTGGCATGCGAGTAACTATGAAGTGCAATTAGGATGACCATTCTTAAGACAATTCAAAGTGGTTTAATAGTGGGGAGGTAATGCTATTTCTACTCAACTACTAAGATCAACTTGCACAATAATACATATAGAGATGTGCCACCTCTCAAATGTTAAGCAATTCACGATGATGAGGACAAGAGCTTTGTAAAGAGCACGAGTTCAAACCTGCCATCATGGATGCGTGAAGACACATGTCTTTGGTTTTGTCAAGCAAGACAACAAGAACCAAGTCAACCACCGAAAAGATCAATTGCTGATCCAAATTATGTACTAACCTCTAATCTACAAGAGGGTGAATTTTATTCCTTGGGCTGGTTTCACATCTCAGGTGCCATCAAAATTGATTTCAATGAGCAAACACTCACACATCATTGCGATGAGCAAGGCTATGACTTGGATCTCTTCACGGCGAGTGCTGTTGAAGATATAATAGTGGAGCTACAAAATCTCCTCCCCTATTTCTATGGTTGGAACTTTTTTTGCCTTTAAACCATGGTGCAGTGTTCCATATACTTACTAGCTAAGATAACTTTCCAATACTTGTGATATAAATTGTTAAATGTACAAAATCACTTCAATGTGTGAGTTTATAACATAAAACAACATGAAAAAAGTTAATAGACAACATCATGGAGTACAATGCTCAAGTTTCATTCAAAATACTCAAAGTTACAAAAATTCTCATATATGGAGAGATCAATTAGAAATCTTAGCTATGCTCACCCCTAATCCTCCTTGATAATTGCATGTCCTTGAGTTGTATAGTAACCCTCTTAGCATGGATGACACATAGGTTAGAATCATCGAGCATTGACATAAAAAATGCCTCCACTACCTCTTGTAAAGCTTCTAAAGCTAGAGATTGGATCCTTAATCCAACACAATATCTTTGTAAATCCTCTTTAACCACCCTTGCAAAAGGTCTTCTAAATATCAAAATCTCAGCCATCTTTTGATAGTGTCTAATCTCAAAAAATTCTCAAATATATCTTCTTCTTCATTGTGGTGCTCTTGTGGTATGGCTTCCCAATTCAATTGTAGCCTCTTGCCATGTACGTTCAACCTGTGATTTGATGGTATCTCTTGGGTTTACTCGTGGTGCCTATGTCTAAATCTTCTCACTTAAGTCCTTTCAAGCTTGTGGAGGAGTTTTATATTGTTTCAAATCATCCTCAAGAGACTCATTAGAATAGTTTGCATGAACTACCTTTCTTCCTACATGCTCCTTTATCCTTTTAATTGATGATATTGAGTGATCAAGGCTCATCATATGATGGTCGAAATTGTGGTAGATTTGAAGTAGTTGCAAAGTATGCCCACATGCCACTTCTTCTTCATGATATTGTTCACTTCATGAGTAATTTCCACCACATGTATCACAATGGGATGTGGAGTGTGATCCAATGCATAGTCATTTATGTGGATTCATCCATCATGGTTGCTTAGCACCTTGCATAGCTTGGAAAGCTAATGGGATCCTTCCTAGCAATTTGCTTTGTTCATGCCATCGTCTATAGTGCTAGAATATTGAAATGAGAGAATGAGGATCTTCTTATAAAATTTCAATGAAAAAGGTTCTTTTCACATTTGATTGGATAAAAATAGTCAAAAAAACATTATAGCTCCTTAAAAATTTACAAAATAAAAAGTGTATTGGGAATCTTATGATTTATCATAAAAATACCATAAATGGATTAAATGTCTTCACTTACAAGTAGAACCCTCTTGTACTCTTATAGCTTGCCATTGAGCATGATGAGAGGAATCGCCTACTTGTGTGATTGTCCGTAATGAACTAGAATTACTTATTAAGGAGCAGTTGGTTGCTCACACAATATAGGTCAAGGTGGGTACATTCAGTACTCCAACATTGTTTGAGACTGATATTGTATTTGTTGTCTGATAAGGTACATGTATTGTGGAGGATATTGGTATTGTTGAGAAAAACGCCTTAAGACCTTATAATCTCTAGTTACACATCTATTTTGATATAAGAATTGCTCTATAGGATTTTTTGGATATGCAGAAGGAGGTGTTCTTCTATTACATGAATAACTTGGATGTTTTCCTCTGCAATATGAACACCTTTAAGGACCTAGAAGCTTTTATGTTCAATTTCTTGGTGATAGCCTCTACCATTTCATTGATCATTGAGGAACTTGAAGCCACGCTAGGGGGGAGTCTATAGTTGGTGAGAGGAATTGAAGAGAATTACCAAAATTATCCTCCATCATTATTCATTTATGCATGCGATCCTCCAAAGTGGTAGGAAACAACAAATAAGTCGTAGTGTATAACTTAGCACTTCGCAGTCCATCCAAGAAACATGCAATATGTTTGAAACTAGACTCATAATGCTGCTTGTAGCGACATACAACTAACCTTAAGTTCTCATTAGTTTCTTGTTTGAAGCTTGTTATCATGCTTTACTCTTGTTTTAGTGAATTTGGTTATAAAAGCTTTTAGGATTTGATCAATGATTTGAAAGTCTTGTATGCGTAATGGTTGGAACCAAGATAACGTAGTCCCTTTCAAGATGAGTCCAAAGGCTTCGTATTAAGTGAAGAAATCAGAAACGTGTTTAGCCCTCAACACTTCTCTTAATTTAGAATCGTATGCGTGAGGATCCCCTTGTCCCTCGTAGTGCTCATGCATACATTTGACCACTTCAAATGGTCTAAGCATGGAATCAAAGTCAGATTCCACTATTTGCACTTTTGGGATTTGTGATTGTTTTGCAAAGCCTTGAGAAACATGATTGGCTAGTGGCACATTAGGCACTTGAAGACTTAATGGATTTATCATATATGTCGTTTGAAATGTGGGGAAAATAGTAGGTTGGAATGCTAGTGGCATACCTTTCTTTGACATAGTTAGTTGAATTACCCCAAAAGATGTGAGGACCATAGGTTTCCATGTGGAAGCCATTTTCAATGGTATAGATGTAGTTTTTGTCACTAGAGTTGAGACTATTGAGATATGATTAGTCTACCTAACTATAGCAATATCGAAGATGAAACACTTAAAGTATGAGCTATTATGGTGGTTACAGGGTTGGTTGGAACCATCAAAACTAAGGAATTGGGATTCCTTGGACCTTGAGTAAGAATGATTGTTGTCCTTGGAATGACATTCACAAAAATTGGCAGGCCATGATGTGTAAAATGTTACTGGCCATCTGCATCAATGAGAAAATAGGATCTCTTTCTATCATCTTCAAACATGGGTAGAAAGCTGGATCCACATACTTATACTCATGAATATCCAAGTGATAAGGACCTTTGCCCATATATGTTGGTGTAGACCAAAAGGATTTCTTTGAGTCTACCACAAAGTAAACCTCAGGAAACAATCCATCATGAATTATCTTGCTTACATGTATGGTACCTATTACATATGGTAGAGTATTAGGATCAATTCTACTTTGGGCTTGTTATTGCTCTACGTTGGAATTCATATTTTTCAGAATTTTACCCCTTGTTGATCGATTCATTCAAGTCTATCCATAACCATGTAGTAGGCTCTCATCTTCTCCTCTACTGACTCTCCTTGTAGTCTAACCATTATAATGTTTGTGAGATCCAGATCCCTGAGCTCACCTAGTCCAACAATAGACTATCCATAGTCCTCTAGATAGAATAGTGGCTCCTAATGTATTAGTATGGGTGAAGGTGAGTTGAATCTAGAAGTTACTTTTAGGCTTTATAATCCAATCTACTTGCATGTTGGGATCTAGATTTTGCATATCCTTAGAACTTGATGAGGCCATTACTTCACATTTCTTGTTGAATCACTTGATGTGTAGTACTTCATGCTCCTTTTTGAGCCTATTGCACTTTCAACAATGGAGATGCTACTGTGTTTCACTCTATTGGTCCATAATAATTTTCTTGATCTACGATCATATACTTGTACTTTCAATGAACCAATCGATCAAGTTTTCTAGTGTAGTGATTCTTTTCTCTCTCAACTATAACCACAATCCCTAGCTAGATACCACAATGCTTACTTCGCTCCTTGTGAAGTCTCTCCTCAATTTGAGTTAGCAATCAAATTTTTACATTTGCCAAAATTTTATACCACAATCTTATATACAATCTTGGAAACAAAATAATGGATGAACCTAGATCTATGTATAGTGAAGAAGTGGATAATTTTGACTAGGAAATCTTCAATGGATCCCAGAGTGGATAAATGAAAAATTTCTCCTCCCTAGAGCTCTATTTTTGAAGGCCCTTTCCCCTTTAGAGGTGACCTAGCTTCAAGTTTCTTTTCGTGATTTTTTCCCCCTTTACTTGGTAGAAGCTCTCTAGAGCCTCACTTGACTTCACAATCCCCCATCAAGCTCAATCTCAAAATGTGATGCCCTCTAGAGCTGAAATAATGGATTTTTTACCAAAATGTTCGTTATTTTAGGCTCTTGGGTGTCAAAACAGATAAAGAAGGTGTTTCAAAAATCATCGTAAAAGGAAAGACTTTTGGCAATCATTTGTTGCATTTTTTTCATTTTTTAACTAGTCTAGGCAAACGTAGAGCCTTGTCTACTTTCAAAATTCAAGAATCACTTAAAATACACCAAAATCCAATAGGTGATTACCCTAGGAGCTAGAGCAATTGTTGGTGTGCATCAAGCTCTTTTTGAGTGTTTTGAAGGATATTATGGACTTGACTCTGTTCTCCTATGGCTATAGAAGATAGTAATGGATTCTCCCTTGAATTTTTCACACAAATGCATAGAAACAATTGCTCTAGCTTTCCTTAAAGGCAAACGTCACCTTGAAAAGTGACTTTTTGAAAAGGTTTTCTTGTGCGAAAGAATATTACTAAGCACCAAAAGAAAACCTTGGCTGAAGACCAACCCAATTAAATGCCAAAAATCCACTTTCTGAGCAATGATTGCTCTAGTAGCTAAAGTAATCATTGGTCTACAAGTAGCCTATTTCTTGGACTTTTCTTTGTGAAAGAGTAGTAGAGCACTTTTATGAGCTTCACTACTTGCAAAAAATATATTTTGGCTCAAAAATCCCTCAAGTCTAGCAAGTGATTGCCCTATAGGCTAGAGAAGTTGTTGGTGTGCAATGTTGTTTTTTGTCACCAAATTTTCAAACTCTTCTTGTAATGCTTGTCTAGTCCTTAAGGGTCCAAAAAATCAGTTTCACCTTGAGAAATTCCAAATGCACTCAAATGATTGCTCTACTAGGGAAATGATTGTTAAACATGATTTTTGCGCAATCTTTTCATCTACTCGGAGTTATATTGACTCCTATAATATTTTGAGAATCTTTGAAGTTCAATTTCCTTGAAATAAGTGGAAAGTCCTCCAAAAGACTCCCCTGACAACTAGAGTAGTCATTAGTTAGATTTTGACAATAAATTTTTTTTTCTTGACTTGAACTTCTAGTATTGCTCTTATAAGTCCAAGCATAATGCTCCTCAAAAAAGAATACCCAAAAACTCCCTTGTAGAGCTCAATTCTACCGAATGATTTCTCTAGAATTAAAGTAGTTAGATGTATGTGTTTGGACCTTTTTGCAACTTTTTTGGCTTCTCTTTAGTTTGGCACTACTCCTCAGTGTTAAAAGCCAAGCTTCAGCCAAATTCGTGGGAAATCAATAATGGACATGTGGAACAATGTATTGAAGCTTAAACATACAAGATTCAATCAAAAGAGCTCAACCAAACACTCCCCAATTCATCTCAACTAAGTCCTTCAATTTAGAAGGCTGATTTTTTGGAAAAGGTGGCTCTTAGATTTTACGGGCAAGATTCTCATCTATGAGACTTTTTTGGTCATCTTGTGGGTTTTCTAGTTCATTTAGAGTGTGTTCTAAGTGCTAGAGTTGTATCAAGAAAGTCCCTTTCTTGCCTCTTGTTAGTTTTGAGTAGGCATATCTATGTGTGTGTAGGCGGTGTTGCAATTGTCTAGCCCTTAATTGTTACCAATGGTTCTTCTTTGTTATTCATCCCCATGATGTAATCTTTATGTCATTGGATAAATACTAGAGTCTTTCTTAAGCATGCCAAGTTTAATAAAGTAATCTATGTTCTAAGGGTCTAACAAGGTCATATTGATATGAACACTATTTGGCCACTCATGTGTATGGCCAAAGATTTCGAGACTAGAATTAAGCATAAGGTCATGTTCTATTTTAAAGAAGTAATCCACTTAGCCTAGTGGTTAAGTCTCAAGGTTGTGAAGGAGGAGGTCTTGGGTTCAATCCCCATGGGGATCATGGGGAGAGAGTTTTGCCTAAGGAGGTCTAGAGCCTTCTAACTCAAGTTAACTTGAGTCTACTGAGACTTAACTCAAGTGTTGAGTATATATATCTATCACTAGTGGACTCTAATGAAAGGTACAAAAGGAGCAGTGAAGATTGCAATGCACTTGTGTAATCTAGCTACATTGGTGGTCCTTGTTGATTCGAGCAGCTATATATACAAACATAAGGTTGGGAGGAGAGTCATCTCTCTAGCACATGATGGTGGTTGTAATTATCAGTCTCTTGCATTGGTACTAGAGAGATGAATCTCCTCCCCACCATATGCCTCTATATATAGCTCTCTCAAAGGGATTGTCTTTTTGGGTAGGTGGATACTAACCCTCCAAGTGTTGGCCATGGAATTGCATGTGGGCCAAGTGACCCAATTAACTAAAGTTAACTCGAGTGGATGCTTCTAGAAAGCTCTAGAGCTCTTTGGGAAAAATACTCTCCCCATGTACCCCATGGGGATTGAACCCAAGACCTCCTCCTTACTAAGATAAGTGGATCACTTGTTTACAAGAGCAGATGACATCCTACGTAAGTCTAGTCTCGAGATCTTTGATCATACACATAGGTGAAAGAACGGTGTCCAATTTCAGATCTTTCTGAACCGATTGGACCTTTAGATCATAGAATTACTTAGTTTATTACATTTTTTCCCCTTGGAAAAATATCTTTGTCCTAAAAAATAGAGCTATATAAATACTGTAGGCAACCCCTGAGCCCCATGTTCTAAAACTGGAAGAACCTCTCTTAGTGATTCAAAACACCATCTTGCTTTGTAATTTGATGAAGTGGTCAAAGTACAAAGTAATGAATGAATAATAAGGGTGGATCTAAAAACATCCTTGGTCAATTTGTTGTTTTACTAGGTGTGATATGGGCATGAACATGTGAAATGGGTGGATTCCAATTACTAATATGTTTCTGGGCATGACTAGTGCATGGAATTAGTAATTTAGGTGGCATTTCTATCATATTTTGATTCACTTGAATTTGATTTGGAAAACTTGAAGTTTGATATATAATGAGGGGGATACAAGCTCTATAATCTCTATCTATAAAACTATTGCAATGTAGAGATGGACATATGACTCTCTTGGACTTCAAAGAAGATCATGAATTCTCCTATCTTAATCTAGCATGAAAAACTATCCAAAAGCCTTTTTAATACATCTAAACTCATGGTAAATACTTTGGAGAAGGCACTACATGACTTAAGTGCTCAAATATGCAAAATATGGTTGTACATTGAAAACTAGCCACAACGACCTTCCACTAGGACACCACAACAACTCCCTTATGACTCATCATGTTCTAGAAATCGCATGGTAAATTTACCATATTTTATCATTTATTTGAGCCTTATTTAATTATTTGAAGGCCTTCCAAAGATATTTGCATCTTTTGGAACTTGTACCTTAAGCTATACATAAAAACAATGTTCTCAACATTCTCCCCCTCAAGTTCCAATGGATATTTCCTTCATGCCAAGAATATAGTTGAATCTTTAAAGTTTTGGTCCATCCAAGGGTTTGGTGAAGATATGTGCAACTTGGTCCTTTTTCCAACAAAACAAACCTGCACTTCCTTGTTTATGGTCTTCTCTCGAACATAATGATAATGTACCTCTATATGGTCTATTCTAACATAAAAAATAGGATTTGAGGTCATATGAATGCTAATCAAGTTTTCTTGATATATCAATGGCATGTCAACCTCCACATTCAAGCCTTGATCGTGCAACGCACCACCTTCTTTTGCACTCGACTTTACATTACATTCCGTTGGATTAGAAACAAACTTACATTCTTGCATACCAAATCTTTATAGCATATCACATATAAACTTTCTCTGTGTTGATATATGTCGATAATTATGTGTATGAACACACTTAGAACCGTTGGGGCACTTTTTCCCTCCTTAGCTATGTTTTTTACCACTAGCTTTTATATACGGATATAACCCTAATGAGTCACTTATCTTTGTACATTCACTTGGTAATACATTGAGTATTGTGTGTTGTGCTCCAAGCTTCTTCTTCTTCCTTGTGCTATTCGCGTGCTTCCATAGACATCAAACTCCAATGATTGGTATCAAATCAGGTTGCCGCCTCATCTAGAGCATTGTCAACACCCCTCCAGCCACAGTCTCAAAATTGCACAAAAATTGGTGAGCATACTCTAAGCTCGTTTTGGCTACCGAATGCACTATCACATCACTTGTGCAGGCAATTTAATCCTTTTGTTGCAAAACATAGATACATGTTTTGGTTTTCCAGTACAAGTGCCTCAAAGTCTGCTACAGGTTTAGTAGAACTCAAGAGGGTAGTTCTGTTAGACTTTTCGAGATACAATCATTTTTCTACATCAGGGTATTTTAGTGAGTGGCCATGCCTAAAAGCAATGATGTATTCCATATGTTGGTTATTGAGGATAGATTGGTTGGTACCAATTATCCTTTATGGGCATATATGATGTGTCATGTATCGGTAGCAAAAGGATTGTGGAATATTGTGCAAGATGTTGAAAAATGTCCTAATACCCCTGCAAATATAGTTATTCAAGGTGATGCAAATGGCGTTGAAGATGACCATCTTCAAATTCCTATTCATGTTGTGTTTCTTGCTCCATCTACTATAAAGCAAATTTTTTGGGATAGGAGAGAAGCTCAAGCACATGGTTGATAGCTTTTTTTGTCAAACCTGCAATTATCCCTCACATTTGCTCTTGCAAAATAGCAAAGTATGCTTGGGATACACTTACTAGGCAAGAAATGAGGCTTGTGTTGCTTACCTCCGAAAATAGTTGGAGAGTGAGCACATGAATGAAGGAGATTCCATGGAAAGTTTGTTGACAGAGATGAAAGATTCGAAGGAGCAATTGATTTCTATAGATGAAATCTTACCATATAGTTCATTTGTGTAGACTGTTCCTAATGGTCTTCTAGATTCATATCAGAGTTTTTCTTCTACTCTTTGATTGATGGTGAAAGGCAATGCAAATGCCTTAACATTTGAGGAGTTAGTCTCTATTTTGTTGCAAGAATATCAGTCCAAGTAGAACAAGTCCATTATGTATGTTGCAGATCGAGTTTTCTTAGCTAATTAGAAGGGCAAAGGTAAATGGAGCTCATCTACTAGTAAGGATAAATCTACTAATGCTATAGAGAAGGAGAAAAAAATGAGAAGAAAATAGAAAAGTAGAAATAGTTTTGCAAATAATATAAAGAAAATGATCATGTCATAAAGAGTTGTCCAAAACTAACTGCAAAAGAGGCAAAAAAGAAAGAGGTTGGAAGGGTTGTTGCAGAGGCCTCTACACCTAAAATAGAGTATGCTAATCTTGTGCAGAATGAAGAATGGACATCTACTAGTGTTTGTTGCTATGACCCATCATCTCATGACCATTGTATGTCTATAGTAGACTAAGATGTTCAATACTTTGATAGTGGGACAACCAAACATATTACCTCATAGCACAGTTTCTTCAGTTCACTTGAGCCTTCCCCTACAAGGAATATTATCACATGCACTAACAACTCCTCTTATCGTGTAATGGGAGTTGGTAAGATCTTTTGACTACTATTGATGGTAGTTCTTTCAAATTGTCAGATGCTTTGTTTGTGTGAGGGATCAAGAAAAATCTTTTGTTGGTTTCAGCATTAGCCAAGATTGTCTTGATTGTCAAATTTGTTGATGATATATGTACAGTTCATGATCTTTCAAATGGTGATGTCATTATTGCTTTTGGAATTTTATGTCATGGGTTGTCTAGAATCATAGATTATGCAAAATTTATGAATGCTTTAGCATATGCAATTCAAGATTCTCAAGCTATGTCAGATGCAAAGCTTTGGCATGCACACTATGGGCATTTAAATTATGTAAGTTTGCAATGCAACTTAAGGCACCTTGTAAACATTAGATTACATGTTTGATGGTTCATTGGAAAGCTCTTCATGTTGTAAAGTTTCATATTCATTGTAGTTTTGAGATGAGAGTATCTATCTATGTTCAAGGTCTCCATTAAACCTCTAGATTTGTAGAGGTCATATCACCTTGTGTATTTGTCCAAATGGAGTGCTCTGTAGCTCATTAAAAAGATATTAGTGCCTAGTATATGCATATTTAACAAATTTGAAAAATTCTAAGTGAGAAGAGAATAGAAAGTTTTTCAAAAATGACTCATTTTCTACACATAAGTTTGTGAGAAGTTCAACTAGTTTCTAGGGGTTTTCACCTACTTCTAGATATACTTGGGAGGTCAATAAACTCCAATAGGATCTTGGATGAAGACCAAGATTTAAAGATTGAGGGGGGAGTGTTAAAAGTCAAGCTTCAACCAAATTTGTGGGAAATCAATCATGGACATGTGAAACAATGTAGGGAAAGCTAAAAGCACAAGTTTCCATCAAAAGAGCTAGCTCAACCAAATGCACCCCAATTCATATCAACTAAATCCTCCAATTTAGGAGGCTGATTTTCTTGGAAAGGTGGTTCCTAGATTATAGGCGCCAACTTCTCTTCTATAAAAGTATATTGTATCATAAACTTTTTAGTCATCTACTGGGTTTTCTAGTTAGTTTAGAGTGTGATCTAAGTGCTGGAGTTGTATCAAGCAAGTTGGTTGCTTAAGTTAACCCCTTGATTACTTCGTTGCTAACTTTGAATATACATATTTATGTGTCTATAGATAGTTTTGCAACTCTCTAGCCGTGAGTTGTTAGCATCAACTCTTCTTGATTATTAATCCATTTCATGTAATCTTTATGTAATAGGATGGCTATTAGAGTCATTTTTAAGCACAACAAGTCTCCAGAACATTCTTTGAATTGTCTCAAAGAATCCTTCAAAATAGAGAAGTTTGGTGATTCACATCTCTCTTTGCGTGTAGGCTTTGTTGAAAATAATTTGCTCTAAGTTAAAAGCTGTATTTTTGCTTCTAAATTTTCCCATTCACTATCATCTTTATGTCCTTAAATAGACCTTAAACTTCTCTAAATATGACCAAAGTTTGAGTTTCATCCTCTAGTTAGTCTTAGAGAAAACTTTGCTAGAGTGAAGTGGGGTCTTTGCTTGACTAGCCACTCTATGCAATCAAGTAGCCCATCTTGTAGACATTGATTCTCTAAGTGTAATTATCCATTTGGAATCAAATTTATCTTATTGAGAACCTCCTTGTGACTCCTAAAAAATCTGCAGAAGTTCATTAGAACTCTCTGCATAAGATCTAATAAAGAGCAATTTTGGGGTGCACAACTATAAAAAGTGCACTTTGTCGAGGTCATTGATGCTTTGTCATTGCATAGGGATTGATATACTTCCCTTTGTCAAGAGAAAGAAGAGAAGAAAGGGAGCTGTCACACAATCGCATGCACAAAGAGAGAAGCACACATAGATTGAGGCAAGGATTAATGATCTTCTACTACTACATAAAGGGAATATACAAGAATAACATACTAAAGCATTACAACCAATACAATATATAAAGAGAAGTACATAAAGTAAACCCTAATGTTTGCAAATGAGTGAGCTGGCAAGAAACAAATGTCCCATCACTCTTAGTAGATAAATCTCGTAAAGATCACTAAAAGTATCCCTAACATATATCTGTGTAAGCATTATACATGTATGAGAAATGAAAATTGGTACATGTCATCCCATGTTGAGCTTGATATCTCATGATTCCACTCAAGTTCAATGTCATGTCCCATAATTCAAGCATCTTCTAGATTTTCTTTAGCTTCTTTGCTCCAAGTGCTTTAGTGAAATATCAACAACCTGCCCATTCGTCCTCAAACAAGATCAATACCACATGATAATACCTTGAAATGATTTTTTCTAGCATGAAAAAAGGATTTTGTGCTAATTGTATGCTATTAAAATTATCACAATAAATGATGGTAGGCTTATGCAACTCTACACCTAAACCTCTAAGTATCATTTATAGCCATGATGCCTCACATGCTACCATTGGAGCATCTCTATACTCAGTCGGTGTACCCAAAAAAGTGATAGCGGGTTACTTCTCAATGCTCCACGTAATAGGAGCACTCTCAAGTGAAAATAGAAAACCACTAATAGATCTTATATTTGCAACACAACTAGTCTAATCTACATCCATGTATCCATGAACCTACAATTCAGCTTCATAAAACAATGCATAATCCAAAGTAGCACTCACATAACATAGAGTTCATATCAAAGAATCTAAATGTGTTTTCCTAGGAACTTGGATAAAGTGACTCAAGTCCCACATTGGAGCTTAGGTAAGGTGTTGTAATTGTGATATGTATCAAACTTCCCACAATTTTCTTGTGCATAGTAGCATTTTCCAATGCTTCATCTACAAATTCTGATATAATGGCATAGGAATCGTCTTACAATTAACCATACCATACTTTTGTAGTATATTCAATGCATATTGCCTTTGGGATAGTCATACACCTATTTCAATATGTATAAACTCAGTGCCTAGAAAACAATGCAACACACCCTTTGGGATAGTCATACACCTTTTTCAATATGTATAAACTCAATGCCTAGAAAACAATGCAACACACTAAGATCTTTCGTGTCAAATTCTTGCATAAGGAGTTGCTTTATCTCTCTAATGCCACCTACAATCAAATCATCAACATAAATAGCCATAATTATGATGCCATCATCAACACTCTTTGCATATAATGAATGATTTGCATCACACATAGAAAATCTAATAGAAATTAAGTAATTTTCAATCCTTGCATGCCAAGTGGCAAGCACAAGGGGCTTATTTAAACCCATACAAAGCCTTTTTCAGCCTGCAGACATATTCAGGATGGTTTGAATCATCATATCCTTTTGGTTGGTCCATGTATACTTCTTCTTATAACTTGCCATGTAAGAAAGAATTCTTCACATCCATCTGATGCAAAGTCCATCCTTTTGTCATAGCCAATGAGACAAATGCTCTAATAGTAGCCATTTTGGCTATTGGGCTGAAAAAATACCATGTGTCTATGCATATCCTTTCTATACTAATCTTGCTTTATATCTCCTAATTGTACCATCAACATGATGCTTTACCTTGTAAACCCACTTGTAGCCTATGGGTTTCTTTCCCTATGGCAACGGAATCAACTTCCATGTGTCATCTCCATAAAGTGTATCCATCTCATCATCCTTAACTTTCTCCCAATCTAGATTTCTAATTGTATCTTCAAAACAAGAAGGTTCATCAGCTTGTATTACCTTGGTCATTTAAGCATAATGATGGGCCATGTAGCTAACATATGTTAGTCACTGTACTGAATTTTGCATCGTCCTAGACCTTCTTGGTTCTAGGTCACTTCTTCTTATTATATCATGTGCATATGCCTTTCTTACTGCTAGAGTCTTCACAGAGGGCAATCCAACATTGTTTTCTAAACCACTTGATTGTCCATCAATATCTTCAAAATTGTTATAAATGTTTTTTTTTACTAGTAGGAATCTTTTCTTTACCTTTCTTAGATGTAGTTAATGAATTTGCTTAACTAAAATTTCCACTTCTTTTGCATTTAGTTGCATTTTCCCATAAAAAAATTCATCAATTTGAATCTCCAAGCATGAAAGTTGTTCTTGCCCAACTTATCATCATAACTTGACTCATTCCATCAGCATTTGCCGTTTCGGGAACAATTTACAATACTACAAAAACATTAGAAGCAATGCCTTTACTTGAACATTGTCACATTGTGACTTGATAGTTTGATCTCATACAAACACAGTTTTCGTGTATTAATAGTACACATAATCACTTAAAATTTTGGATATGAGATACTTGGGAAATGCTGAACGGAACACAAGTTAGATTTTTCCAAACTGACTTGTATTTTCCATGGGTCCTACATTGTGGGATGAAAACGAAGTTCAAAAAGGCTTCCATAGTGAAATTGTTTGATACCTTCATGAAGGAAGAAATGAGCTTGTTCATAGAATTCAAAAAAGATTCGGATATTCTGGCATTACATATACAATTCTAGCTAAGGATTTTCTATTTTTGGTCTATCGCATGATTGGTCTCTTTATTTCCATGCTTCATTCCGGTGGAGCGCATATCGAGAATGGTTTCTCACATACGGAGTTGAAATATCTTAACAATGATTAGCCAAGTTACTTGGATAGACTAGATGTGGAGAAGATTGGACATGTTAAATTGTGTTTTATAAATGGATAATGATTTTGGATGCAAGATGCTCAACATGTTTTTTTATTATCCTAGGTGCTATATAGGATGGAAAATCACATGATAGTCGTGGGTGAGGAACAAAGTGGGATCCCCTTAATGTATATTAAATTTATGTTCTTTAGATGTTTCACTATTTCGTGAAAATTCTAAATACGGGAAGAAGATCAAGAGCGCACTCTTTAAATTCATACAAGTATGTATGGAGTCTCCAGCTCTATCTTGTTTTCTTTAGAGAAAGAAGAAAAGAATAGAAACACACCGTGACAGGAGTTCCCACTCGCACGTGACTTCACGTGAAAAGAGAGGGACACTCCATCTCAAGTAGAAAGAGATGCGTTTATAGAGTTGAAACTACAATCAAGTCATGGATAAATGGTGCGATATTAAGGTTGATATCCCATATTGCAACGCCAATTTCTTTGGAGATGGAAGGTGCAATAAAATATTGTCATTTGGCATCTTCTATTCTTCGTGGCCACACACATATGTTCATGTCATCTCATGGAACATTTTAGGACAAAGTGTCGTGATATGCCCCCTAAGAACAAAAAGAATTCCACCAGAGTGGTGAATGCGTAACAGCATAAAACTTTTTATTTTCTATTTGAATTTGTATACTGAAAAATTTTTATGACCATTTAGAGTGAACTCTTAAGGTAGTACATCTTTGTTCCGAGAACGATAGGTCGTCCCAGGACATGATGGACCAGAACAAGCACTCTTTTCCAGAAGCCAATGATATTTATCCAAGTGGCAGTACAAAATGTGCCTTCACTCTGTGTGAACGCACACTTACAAAGTGCAAAATTTCTCCGGCTCTATCCGAAACCAGACTCAGTTTGGTTTCAATCGATTACTTTCTAAAGAAAACGAAGAAGAAAAAAGAAAAAGTGGATACCTCTGACAACTTTCTGCTCTTAAAGGTTGACAAGAGAAGAAAAAAGAGACAGGTGAGGACAAACGATACATTTTGAAGTCTGCTTTGTAGGTGGAATCGGGCACCGGCAAGGGCCTATGAGGTCATTGTCCCACGGAGCTGGCACGCCACGTGGAGAAACTTTTCTGGCTTGAACACACTCTTCATGGAGATCATGAGTCATGACGTAGAGAAAAAGCAGCTGAAGGTCGCTGTGTGGGGAGGGGGCTGTTAACGCGCTTTCAGGGGTTTCATGCTCACACGAAAGTACTGGTGCTCACATTTGCCATCTGGAATCGAAAGTGAATACTTAATAAGCAATTGACCTCAAGGCGACAGCCTTATTTATTCGGCCTATTTAGTCTGATGCGCATGTGTATACGATGATGATTCACTTGAAACTTCGTCTCTGAAGTCTTAGAAACCTTCTTTCTGTTTCAGGGCTAGAAGCCGTCGGCAACCACCATGCATGATGAAACAGTTTTGCAGTTTCCTCTCTCGTTGGCGTGTGGGATATTCATTCATCTTTACCTGTTTCTATCGACTGCATTGGCTGGCCATTCGATCTCTGGGGCTTTCCGAGCTTATGCCGGTTTTAATTCGAGCTCCCAGAACAGTTCAATATCAGCGGGCTTGATGACCCCCTTACTCAGAAGCAACAACGCCCGGTTCGAATGGGGTTGGGTTACGACATCCTCCAGCAAGTATTTGCTTGCAATCGTATATACGCCGATCAATGATAGCAATGTGGCGACCGAGGGGCGGAGCACAGGCGGACAGCTGGTGTGGATTGCCAATAGAAACCATCCGGTTGATAAGGGTGCGACAGTGGAGTTGACGAGGAATGGCGACTTGGAACTACAGAGTAATCGTGAGGTGGGGGATCTGGCTGCGTCGACGGTTCCAATTTGGAGTGCAGAATGCTCTTTTCAACAAAGCGGTTGCAATGGCGTCACAGTCATTCTAAATGAACAAGGGAATTTGATCCTGTTGAATGCAACGGAGCATGTAGTGTGGCAAAGTTTCGACCATCCCTCTGATACACTTCTTCCCGGGCAAGTCATTGCCACAGGCACCCAAGTTGCTGCCAGCGTTTCCTTCAACAATGTCTCCGAGGGCAGGTTCTCCGTCGTCATGGAGCCGGGTGGACTTATCATGTATGCTTCCACCCCTGACGGACCATTGCCGTACCATGTCGTCGGGTTCTCCTTGGTTGAGGAGAACAATACAGTCGAATCCGTGCTGAAACCCATCTGTGCCAGTATAACAACAATGGCGTACAGCAGCGGAGGGGGTGTTCTTACCTTCCAACAAGAACCATCTGTGTCATCTGTACCTCGATCATGTAAATATGGCCACCCCTTCACTATACCTGTGGGATCCAACGATAATAATACAGACGTTTTCTTCAGGCTGGATCCAGATGGCAACTTTCGCACTTACGTGTATCGCCTACACTACGGATGGGGTGTCGACCAGGAAATATTCTCGGGAGATCTGTATTGCGCTCTGCCCCGAATATGTGGTCAATACGGGATCTGCAGCTCACATGGCTCCTGTAGTTGTCCGGATCCTGCAGCTGCAGACGGGAGGGCCGACCTCTTCCGCCCCAGGAGTTCCTCGGACCCGACAACTGGATGCATCTTATCCCGTCCTCCCAGTTGTTCAAAGAATGCCACAGCTAACCGATTGATTGAGCTTGAAGGTGTTAATTACTTTGCAAATGACTTCACCCACCAGAGCAGATCATCCTCCGCGGAGTGCAAATCATCTTGTGCTTCAAACTGCAATTGCTCCGTTGCATTTTTCCAAGAGCACACCTTAAATTGCTTCCATTACCAGTATGTTATGACTATCCAGAACGTCTCAGACAGAAGCTTTCGAGCATTCGTCAAAGTGGGGAGCATCAACGATCCGTCATCAACATCGTCTTCAGAAAACACTATTGGATACAAACAATGGACTCAAGCTCACAGTTCTTCGCTGTCAAGAAAAACAGTCATGATTATCATTATAGTGTCTGTGATCATGGCAGTTTTCTGTGTCACGAGCTTCGCTCTGCTTGTCATAAAAATTAGGAGAAGACTTGCAGATATGCACGCAGACGATGCATTCCTCGGGAGTTTGCCAGGTCTTCCCACTAGATTTTCCCTGAAGGAACTCAACAAGGCAACATATGGCTTCAGCAAGAAGCTTGGGGAAGGAGGATTCGGTTCGGTGTACGAGGGCATCCTCTCAGACGGCTCTCGAGTGGCAGTGAAGCGACTGGAAGGTGCAAGGCAAGGACAGAAGGAGTTTCATGCAGAGGTGGCAGCGCTTGCAAGTATCAATCATATTAACCTGGTGAGGCTTCGCGGCTTTTGTACACAGAAGTCTCAGTCTCTTCTTGTATACGACCATGTCACTCATGGTTCTCTAGATGCATGGCTCTTTTCGGACTCCAAGGTATTGGAATGGTCAAGCAGGTACAACATAGCACTAGATACAGCACGAGGGCTCGCCTTCCTGCACGAGGAGTCCCGGGAACATATTGTACATCTGGATATCAAGCCTCAGAACATTCTGTTGGATGACAACTTCACAGCCAAGCTCTCCGATTTCGGGCTCTCGAAGCTCATTGAAAGAGGGCAAAGCGATGTTGTTACCAACATGAGGGGCACGCCAGGATATGTGGCTCCGGAGTGGCTTTTGCAGGCTACGATTACCAGCAAAAGCGACGTATACAGCTATGGCATGGTGCTGCTGGAGCTGGTAAGCGGGCAAAAGAACGTGGATCTGTCCAGGAATAACTTCTGGTATTTCCCGGCATGGGCAGTGATTAAGGTGGAGGAAGGGAAGATGCAGGAGATCGTGGATAGGAGATTGGGTATGACAGAGATGGATGAGAAGGATGCCGAGAGAATTATAAAGTTGGCCATGTGGTGCATCCAAGAGGATCCCACCATACGGCCTTGCATGACCACCGTAATGAGAATTTTGGAGGGACATGCAGAAGTGGAAGCTGCTCCCTCCCTACTGGACTTTGCTATGCGGATTCAGTCAACCGGCAAGATCAATTCCTCTTCTATATCGTCCAGCCACGACAATTTTAATAAGCTCTCCTTCGGTACATTTTCCTCGCATCTTTCGGCCTCCGTGGTTTCTGCACCGCGATGAAAAACTGAATGAAAACAAGGATGTGATCGAGTGCATCAATCAAGAGAGAATTTTGAAGGATTAGATCCCATCCATCGTCGAAAAAGAATAGATAAGGTGAAAGCTCTACCTCCCCTACATGGAGGTTCACATACTACGATGGCAGCAAGTGAGAGGGATGTATAGTCGCCCATTCGTAAGAGTATGAGATATATGGCTCACTTTTGATAGAAGTTTCAAGATGCCCTTTCAATGAAAAAAACACCACTTCCCGTGAGGGTGAAGACAAGAGTGTTCTCTCTTCGAACCCCCATAATACCGGAAGGCGATTTTGTTCTTTGACAGGCTTCTTTTCATATTTGAACGCTATCACGTATTCGATTGTATTTTTGTTCATTTTATTATGTTTGTTTTTTATATACAGCATAGATTATGTTTGTTGAAACACCAGAATCGCTCATAGTGGACACCTAAAACGAAGGGGTGTGGTGTAACGGTCACCCTTTTTAGCCCTTTCTTGAAGGTCCATGGTTCTTGATAGGCTCTTGAAGGTCCATGGTTCCTGTGTCTCTTGATTTGTTCCACTCATAGGGGGTCCCTTGGATGAGTGTGTATATCCTTTCAAATTCTAGCCTTAAGTAATCAGTAGGTTAAGTTAATAGTAGGTTATGAGGTCAAACTTTAAAACAAATCACTCATTATATACACCAAAAAAGAACATTGAAGAAAAGATAGATTATCTTGCAATGCATCAATCCCCACATATCCCAATGGGAGCACAAATCCTCATCCTTTTGGTGCGAGGAAAAGGTGCTCATTCGAGACATCTCTCCTTGGCTTTAAGGCATTCAATTATGAACTTCATTGTATAATTGCACTTTCAATTAATTAAAAACTTGGGAGATGTAGA
This sequence comes from Ceratopteris richardii, assembly GCA_020310875.1. NCBI lineage: Eukaryota > Viridiplantae > Streptophyta > Polypodiopsida > Polypodiales > Pteridaceae > Ceratopteris > Ceratopteris richardii. The sequence goes on along the minus strand of CM035406.1, from coordinate 206,874,939 downwards.
TCATAAGATCGAACTTCGGTTAAAAGAAAAAAAGGAAGTAGAGTCCATTTAAACGTGCCAACTTTCTTTTATTCCAAATAAATCTCGCCATGTTTACATGAAAGAGAAAGATTCATCTTACATTTTCCTCTTCAATCAAGGTTCACTACTAATAATAATTTTGATCTTCATTTCAATCTTTCATTTCTACTTCTTTATTTATAGATTTCTTTAACTGCATGCTTTCTCTTCATTATTTTTCCATGTGTGCATAGTAATCCAAAAATCATTTTATCTATGTGGACCTCACTATTATCCTTTGATATGGTGACTAAGAGAGCAAATTCGGAGTGATAAGAGTAAACAAAAGAGTTCTTATTCAAAGTAATCTTCAACTCCTTTCATATCTTGGAAGTGATGTCTGTGTCTCATGATCCAAGGGAGCGTAGCATGTATGCCTTGAATGTGATGTGGATGTTTCTTTATTCGAAGAAGTGATCATGCGTTATGAAGGATGATCTTTACCTCCTTCCATGTCTTGCATATGAATGTGTGTGTGTCATTATCTAGGGCATCATTATATGTCTTGAATATGACATGGGTGTTTCATAAATCGTAGATGTCATGGTGCATTATGAAGGATACGTTATGAATGTGTACTTTGAACTCAACATTGGCCTTCAAGCTTAATGATTGAGTTAAGTATATCCCTATTGATGGGAATGGCTCCTCTACCTTCACATGTGTATCAGTGTAATCCTTCTATTCATGAAGATGAGACCTATAGCCTAAAATTCTTGATATCAAGTGACTCTTTATGAGGGATTGGTCTCCATAATTAGACATAATCGTTCACCTTCAGACATCTTGAAGGGGACCATGGACTGGTTCTAAGTGTTGGAGGTGATGGCTGGATGCACTCAGAAGATCAGTTGGTGCTGCAAAACCTGCTTCACACCTGCGCTCTATGATCCTTTTCTTCAATTCTACTTCTTGATAACGTGATGAAGATTGAGTCTTGCGGAAATTGATATAAGACTGTACTCTAATTTTACTAAAAAGATTCACCGAAATTTCACTGGACCGAAATTTCACCAGACTGCCACTGTACTGTCACCGTAATTGTACCGGAATTGTACTGGAATGAACTATAATTTTGTTTATAATTACTTCAAGTGAACATACATGAAGTAAGGAAGTGACACATGAACTCTCTTAACTAACAGAACTTTTTTTGAAGTTTAAGAAAATACTTCTCTAGTTCAGACAGCCTCTTTTCGGTCAGACTTTGTACAGTGTATAGATATCTTTTTCACCGGAAAGATTGATCAGCTAAAAGTAGAGATGTCTAGCTATAGAGTGAGCTATCTCTCATACAAAGCTTTGCATTACTCTGCAAGATCTATTTTGTTCTTCTACTGGAAAATTACTCGTTTACCGTAAGAACTGCAACTGTGAGCACTTTGACTGTAATTTCTTGATTTCTTGAAATTGACTGAATCAAGTTGCTTCAAACTTTGTATGTTTGCGGTATGCTTTGAGCTGAATCTATCAAGCTTTGAATTACTTGATTTGGTTCAGTAGATCCTAAGATATACTTCTTCAAGGTTGACAGACTTGAAGATAATGACTCAGAGAATCACAGAGTAAATGAATGTAAGTATTTGTATTAGATCGTGTAAATGTACATTCCCACTGGCATGATAAACATAGCTCAATGGTACTCAGAGGTGTAGGCTATAGAGTAGATCTCACAACCTCAGTGATTGATACAGTGATGTCTCGCGATGAGTGAAGAACTGCCGCGACATTTTTCCTTGTAGCTTTTATATGACTTGAATTAGAATTCAAATCAATCTCCTAAAATTTCTCACCTAAAATAAATTGATTGAGATATTCTCTCGATCAATCAACCGCCTTTTCACGACTTCCAATCAATCCGGCGTGATTGCATAATGATGCGCCAGGTCATTTATATTTTTACAATAGATAAAATGGTAAGACTTCATAGGCATAAGTTCCTATGGTCTTTGCTTCATGTATAGTCTTCAAAGTAGATATCCAAGCCAAATGTGAAGGCTTGTATTGCACCAACAGCTCCCCCTCAAGCCAAACATTTTGGCTCAAGTTTTCATCTCTAGTATTCAATTATTTCCTGCAATCCAATCATGGATTTAAATTTGCATAGCTTGCTTCCATCCAGAGCTTTAGTAAGTAAATCTGCACATTGTATATTAGTAGACACATATGATAATTGAATTTCTTTGCTAAGTAACTTCTCCCTCACATAGTGGTAGTGAACCTCTATGTGTTTTGTCCTAGCATGATAAATTGGATTAGCCGCAAGATGAAGAGAACTTGTGTTATCCCCAAATATGATTGGTGGCCTTGTGTATAGGCCCAATTCTGAATATAAAAGCTTTAACCATATGGCTTCTTGAGTTGCATTTGCTAGTCCTCTGTACTCTGCCTCAGTAGATGATAGAGCTACTGTGGGTTGTTTCTTGGATGACCAAGAAATTGGTTTATCACCTGCAAAACATATGTAACTAGATGTACTTCTCCTGTCATCCTTGCAACCTGCCCAATCTGCATCTGAATACACTTTAATATCAATGTCTGATGTATATGGAAAATACAAACCATGATTTTGTGTTCCCTTTAGGTACTTTACTATCTTCTTTGCTGCCTCCAAATGTGGTATTCTTGGTTTATGCATAAATTGGCTAAGTATACTAACACCATATGATATATCAATCCTGGTTAAGGTAGCATAATTTAGACTACCTACCAAACTTTGGTAACCTGTAATATCTTTGAGTTCTTCTCCTTCATGTGCACTGAGTTTGTGGTTGACCTCCATAGGAATGTTTGAGACTTTAGCTTCCTGCAAATTAAACTTCTTGACCATGTCCTGTATGTACTTCTTCTGAGTAATATAGATACCTGAATTTGTGTAGATCAATTCAAGTCCTAGGAAGTATTTCAATAATCCAAGATCATTTATCTTGAATTCCTTCATCATCTGTCCTTTGATCTGTCTAATTCCCTGAACATCATTTCCTGTAATAATGATGTCATCAACATAGACACATAAATATATTACTTCTGTACTACTCCTCTTTATGAACAGAGCAGTGTCAGGTTTACTCATCACAAATCCTTGATCTTGGAGATATGTTGTCAACCTGTAATTCCATGCTCTAGGTGCCTGCTTTAAACCATACAGAGCCTTCTTCAACTTACAAACATGATTTACCTTATTAGGTTCTTCATAGCCAGGTGGTTGTGACATGTAGACTTCTTCAGATATCCATCCATTCAAGAATGCATTCTTCACATCCAATTGGTACATGTTCCAGTTCTTGGATGCAGCTACACTCACCATAACTCTGATAGTTGGCATTTTAGCCACCGGAGAAAATGTCTCCTCATAATCAATGCCTTGGGTTTGTGCAAAACCCTTGGCTACCAACCTAGCTTTGTACCTGTTTATTGTACCATCTGAGTTCCTCTTGAATTTGTAGATCCATCTGGATCCTATCACCTTCATAGACTCTTTCTTGGGTACTAAGTCCCAAGTGTCACTCTCTTTGAGAGCCTGCATTTCTTCATCCATTGCTTCCTTCCATTCTGGTTTAGTGATTGCTTCTTCATATGAACCTGGTTCTTCATTCAATAGATCCTTTGCAAGGTATACAGAATGCTTAGTTACAAGAGAAGTATCATACCCATATCTGATAGGTTTCTTCTTTTCTCTTTGAGATCTCCTCATTGCTTGAGTTGAGGATTCTGGTATATTCTCTAGTTGCTTCATCTTCATCTTCCCTTTGGATTTCCAAGCCTTGAACTCTTCAATGTTGATGGTGTCTTCATCATCTGAGCTTGAGTCTTCTTTCTGGACTGGTTCTTGCCTGATAAGCTTGGGAAAATCTTCTTCCATGTCATAAGGTAGGCTAACTTTCCTGCACTCATTTTCATACCATGAATCATTTTCATCAAAGATAACATCTCTGCTTACCTTGAAACCTTTGTTTGAAGGGTTGTAGAATCTGTACCCTTTCTGGTTCAAGTCATAACCGATGAAAATACATTTTTCAGCTTTAGGGTCTAGCTTTCCCCTTACCTGTGAGGGAATATGCACATATGCAACACACCCAAAGATTTTACAATGATCCAGAGATGGTCTCTTACCATGCCAAGCCTCATAGGGTGTCATTCCATCAAGTGTCTTTGATGGCAACCTGTTAATTAAATACGTGGCAGTAGATACACTCTCTGCCCAAAGATAATTTGGCAACTTCTTTTCATTAAGCATAGACCTCGCTGTTTCTACAATGAGTCTATTCCTTCTCTCAGCTACCCCATTTTGTTCAGGTGAATACCTTGTAGTAATCTCCCTCTTGATGCCTCTTTCCTGCAAGAAATCTTCAAAGTCATTGGAGAAATACTCTCCACCACCATCTGACCTTAGCCTCTTCAAATGTCTACCTGTTTGATTTTCAACTAATGCAATATACCTTTTGAAACAATTAAATACTTCATCTTTATGTTTCATGAAGTATAAGACTGTCCACCTGCTATAGTCATCAATAAAGGACACATAGTACCTTGATCCTGATAAGGATGGCTCCTTGCTAGGTCCCCAAACATCTGTATGCACTAATTCTAGATAATCTTTATGCATGAAACTTTTCTTGGTATAAGGCAACCTGTGTGACTTACCGAATTGACAAGCCCCACACTTGTATATCATGTGTTGCTTGGATATATTAGGTATTCCAAGCACACATTGATCCCTGCACATTTGCTTTAAGGTTCTTTCACCAATGTGACCTAACCTCTTGTGCCATATTTCCAATTCCGATAGCGTTTGATCCTTGTAATTGTACAGAGCAATGTTTTTGGTGTCTTCAAGCTCAAAAGTAAATAACCTACCTGATTTTTCTCCCTTGGCTATTCTCCTGAATCCATGTCTTGGATCCTCCACATATGCTCCATGTTGTGTGAATCTGACCTGCAAACCTTTTTCCACAATCTGACCTACACTCATTAGGTTCTTGGTGATTGTTGGAACATACAATACTCTGCTTAGCAAATTCTGATTACCATCACTTGTTTTGACATTACCTACTTTAACCACTGAATGTTTAGTGTCATCACCTGTCTGCACTTGGTGCTTGCCTTTAGGTTCTTCCAAATCAGAAAGTAAGGCAACATTCCCAGCTACATGGTTAGAGCAACCTGAATCAATATAGAATAAGTGATCATCATTGATACCTGACTTAGATGTCATGTTCATGATCAACAGGGAATCATCTTGCTCCTCTGCATAATTGTTGTAGTCTTTCCTATTTCTGTATCCACCTTGATAGTTGCTATTGTGATTGTAGCTATTGTTGTAGTTATTGTTGTAGTTATTGTTGTAGTTATTGTTGTAGCCATGGTAGCCTTGAGATTGATTGAACCTGCCTCTGCCTTGAGAGTATCCTCCTCTTTGGTGACCTCTTCCTCTTTGGTTCTTGTAGTTTTTGTAGCATTCATCTGTGGTATGGTTAGACAAGCCACAGATATTGCATGGAGATTGATTGTAGGGTCTCCCCCTACCTGACTTACCTCCTCTGCCCCTACCTCTAGATGATCTACCTCTCCCTGCATAGTTTGCTTGGGAGGTAGAACCTTCTTCATCAACCTTCTTGTTTTTACCTTTATCTTTAACCTTTTTATCAGTGTATAAGGCAGAGGAGTTGTTACCTTTTGATTGTTCTCCATTCTTTGTAAGCTTTGCTTCATGTGTGAAGAGTTGTCCAATCAGAGTTGTTAGATCAGGTGCTTGGATGTCCATGTATAAGTCCATTGCAGTGGTAAAGCTCTCCCACTTGTCATCAGCCTTTAGTCCATTGATTACCTGCCTTACTATTTGTTCCTCTTCAATCTCTTCTCCAATACTTGCCAGTTGGTCTGCAATGTCTTTGACCCTAGTGACAAAATCTGAAACACATTGTTTTGATTGCTTCCTGAGAGTTGTAAACTCAATCCATAGCTGATTCTTTCTGGCCCTTGTGCTTGATGAAAAGTATGTTGACAAGGTTTCCCAAGTCTCTTGGGAAGTCTTACAGTTCCTAACATGAGGTAGAAGAAAATCAGAGATAGAGTTTAGAAGATATGACCTTGCCAAAGCATCTTTAGCACACCATTGATTAAGTCTCTCATGCTCATCCTTTGTAGGTAGACCTCTGGTTTTGAATGAGGGCAACTCCTCATCTCTTGATATGTATCCATACAAGCTTCTCCCTTGTAGATAAGTCTTCATTCTTAATGACCATGCCTGGTAGTTATTTCTATCCAATTTGTCAATGAAGGAAGGGAAACCATCACCCATGATTACCTTATTTGCTCTGATACCACTGTTGGAGGTGATGGCTGGATGCACTCAGAAGATCAGTTGGTGCTGCAAAACCTGCTTCACACCTGCCCTCTATGATCCTTTTCTTCAATTCTACTTCTTGATAACGTGATGAAGATTGAGTCTTGCGGAAATTGATATAAGACTGTACTCTAATTTTACTAAAAAGATTCACCGAAATTTCACTGGACCGAAATTTCACCAGACTGCCACTGTACTGTCACCGTAATTGTACCGGAATTGTACTGGAATGAACTATAATTTTGTTTATAATTACTTCAAGTGAACATACATGAAGTAAGGAAGTGACACATGAACTCTCTTAACTAATAGAACTTTTTCTGAAGTTTAAGAAAATACTTCTCTAGTTCAGACAGCCTCTTTTCGGTCAGACTTTGTACAGTGTATAGATATCTTTTTCACCGGAAAGATTGATCAGCTAAAAGTAGAGATGTCTAGCTATAGAGTGAGCTATCTCTCATACAAAGCTTCGCATTACTCTGCAAGATCTATTTTGTTCTTCTACCGGAAAATTACTCGTTTACCGTAAGAACTGCAACTGTGAGCACTTTTACTGTAATTTCTTGATTTCTTGAAATTGACTGAATCAAGTTGCTTCAAACTTTGTATGTTTGCGGTATGCTTTGAGCTGAATCTATCAAGCTTTGAATTACTTGATTTGGTTCAGTAATCCTAAGATATACTTCTTCAAGGTTGACAGACTTGAAGATAATGACTCAGAGAATCACAGAGTAAATGAATGTAAGTATTTGTATTAGATCGTGTAAATGTACATTCCCACTGGCATGATAAACATAGCTCAATGGTACTCAGAGGTGTAGGCTATAGAGTAGATCTCACAACCTCAGTGATTGATACAGTGATGTCTCACGATGAGTGAAGAACTGCCGCGACATTTTTCCTTGTAGCTTTTATATGACTTGAATTAGAATTCAAATCAATCTCCTAAAATTTCTCACCTAAAATAAATTGATTGAGATATTCTCTCGATCAATCAACCGCCTTTTCACGACTTCCAATCAATCCGGCATGATTGCATAATGATGCGCCAGGTCATTTATATTTTTACAATAGATAAAATGGTAAGACTTCATAGGCATAAGTTCCTATGGTCTTTGCTTCATGTATAGTCTTCAAAGTAGATATCCAAGCCAAATGTGAAGGCTTGTATTGCACCAACACTAAGATCTTTGTGGGCTTTTCTTTTTCATTACACTCAAAGATGGGGCGTTATCTTGTTTGTTGTACTTGATAATTTCCTTTCTTTAAACTTTAGAATAATGTAGTCCTTGATGTAGAGAGCATACAATGAAACAACAGGTGAGACACAAAAGTTTCTAAAGCTCAAAGTCAACTAGAGGATTAACTAGATGAAGAGCAATCAAGAATGCATCTTCCACACTATGGTTAGATACTCTGATGCAAGTGGACATCATTGGATGGCATCATCTCTTGGTTGAATGGTACCCAAATTCAATGTTCTTTGTTCTCAAGTAAGGCTTTAGATTCATTGTTGATATGGACACCTTATAGAGTAGTAGTTGGGAAAATAATTGATTTCACGTAGTTCTACTTTTAGAGCTTAAGAGTCTTTATATTAGAGATCATGTGATAGAGTGGAGCTACTCATGTCACATACAATGTCCCAAAAATTTCTTCTCAGATGGACACCATGAAGAAAGTCTCACACAAATCATCATCTTCAAGGAAGAAGAAAAAGGAATAGAGCACCTCCCTTCCCCCCTCCCTCCCCCCTCCCTCCCTCCCTCCCCCTCAACCTCATAAGGCAGTGTATCTCTTCCCCAAGGAGACCATGTAGTTCATGTAGAGGCTACATGCCTGCTTAAAGGAGGTGATCATCCCACAAGAAGCAAGTAGTACTCAAAAGTTCCCTACTCATGAGAGAAATGCACTCAAGAGTGCCTCCACCTTATGCAAGATGTTCCTACACTTCTAAGTATGAGAAGAACTATTGAGCACCTTATTTGAGCTATGTTACCTCCTATTTTCCATGAATTTGGGATAAAGAGCATTCAGAGCGTAGAGAGTGCATATGAAAAAGCAAAATGAAATGAAAAGTGTACTCACAAAATGAAAAGTGTTATGAATTATGGAATGTGTTGAGCAAGGAATTGTTGGAGTGTTAATTTATTAATGTATTGATGTATTAATGTATTTTGGTGTTTTTGATATAGCAACTGAAGGTTTGTGAGGGCATGAAAGGCGTGAAAGGACGGACATCAATAATCCGATTTATAGTGAGGGTTCTATTTTTGGAAACAGTTAGTAAACTAGTGGTTAGAATAAGAGTCACTATAGACTACAATTTTTGTTAGTCAAAGCAAAAGCTCTCAACAAAACAGACCAACTTTTACTTTCATGCATGATTTTCAAGGCCGCTCTCATGTAAACACTATTTTTGATATAATAAAAAAATCCTATATATACATGCACTCTGTGGACTGTCAAAACAGAGTGCATGGGAGGAGATTGCACCCAATACTACGTTTTGTCTCATCTCCTTGCATATTTATTTCTCTATGTGTTTTCAGCATTCACAACCTTTGTGTGCATGTGAATTAACATTTTGATAACAGTGGTATCAAAGCCCTATGCACATCACTAGGGAGGGGTCTGTTTCCTTGCATTTTGGCATTTAATCTTTGTTTTGGTGTTTGTTGTTTCCTATTCATTATTCGTTGTTTGCTTCTGCTTCTGATTTCAATATCGATCTTGATCCCGATCCCTATCCTAATCCCTATCCTTGTCTCAGTCTTAGTTTCTATTTCAGCTCCGATTTTGGTTTTTGTTTCTGTTCTAGTTCCTAAACCTATTTTTACACCTATGTTGACTCCTTCGGCTTACTCCAACACATCGACTAAGGCATCAACTAAGGCATCGACTAAGGCATAGAACTTAGGCATAACTAAGGCATTACTTTGGCACCCATGGCTCCCTTGGCCACCATTGGCAGCCATTGGCTACACAAAAACCAATTTTAATTTATGAGTGGCAATAAGGAGTTTTATATTCACGAAGGAGGGAGGATTTGAACCCATAACCTCACTCTCACAAGGGAAGTGTTTTACCACTACACTATCTCTTTGTGCTGTCACTCTAGTTCTCTTTTGTTATATTTAACACAACTTCCATCTCTTTCTTACTTTTTCAATTCCCAAGAAAAACCCTTCCTTTTACATTTTAATTCAAGCAATTTCAAAATTATTTTCAAAGACTACATATCTAGAGATGGTGATTTTCCATATCATAGAATCTATATGCTTTAGATTTGAAGATAACTTTCTTTGATTGGATGATAATTTGTGCCATGTTTCCTTTGCACATGAGCAAACACATCATTGCCAAATATTATGAAGTATTTTACATTTGACTTTCTACCAAAGTAGGTTTTAAATGATGTTTGGTTATAAAGTGCACTTGCAAAGCCTCTATTGATTATGTGTACAATAATGTGTACAACTTCAACCCAAGATTTTAAAGGTAAAGCCTTGTTATGAAGCATGGTTCATCCCATCTCCATGACACGGTGGATCTTTCTTTTTGCTACCCCATGTTGTGATGGAGTATGAGGCTATGTGAATTGATGTTTGATTTCTTTTTGCTTCAAGAAATATCAAGTTCATGATTTATAAAATCACCACCACCATTTGAATTGGGTAGTCTTTGCTGATGTGGACGCTTCATTCTCGACTTGATAGATCCACTCTTTGAATTAGGAGAAGATGTCAATTTTTGACTTGAGAAAATACAGCAAAATATATCTTGTGTGATTATTCTAAGAGAAAGAATTAAAGAGATCCACTCAAAGATCATGTATTCATAGGTCCATAAAGATCCATGTGGACAAGAGACACAAGCTTTGGTACTTAGGTGGATGTCTCTTTTGGCATTGGAGACCTGTGTTATTTTCCTTGAGTGCAAGCTTGGCACACACAATGAACTTGAATAAGCTTTAACAATCCCTTAATCGACAAGGATGCTAATATCTTATTAAGGTAGGATATATGTCCATATATTTGATGCCAAAGTGGTGAGAGTGATTCCTTAGTTCGGAAGCATAAGAGCTTGTATAACCCTTTGTCTTCTATACCTTGGGCTATAATATCTTGAGTCATAGGATCAATCACATTGACTGAGGAATTCTAAAACAATAATTGCTTATGATTATCAATGATGGTTTTCATTGAAAGGGGATTCATGCAAAGGTTAGGTACAAATAGTACATTAGACAAGGGTTTACATTCTCCTTTATCTTGTCCTTTGTGTTCTTCTAGCTCCTTCTAAGATTCTTGATCCTTGCACATAACACCACTCAATATCGGTTCTCAAGAGGAAATTGAAAGTATTCAAGGCATTTGCTTCACTTAAGATGAAGAGGTCTTCATGAGACCGTTTTGAATTATGTGTGGAAGATTTAGAATTTCTTTTGGATGTAGATCTCTTATTCTTATTCTTGTTACAAAAATTCTCGATGTGGCCTATTTTCACATAATAATTACATGTGAACGTCTTGTTAGAAGCATTGGATCTTTGCTTGGGAGAATTACTAGATTGATGATTAGAGTGCTTAGGCTTTTGAAATGGTCGCTTGACTTTCATCACCATGCCTTGAGATGGATGGAGACTTATTGCATGTGGCATGTAGAAAGAAAAGCTTTCAAACTTCTTCCCAAGTCAGTACTTGATTTCTATTTGAGAGGGTCATGACAAAACTTTCATATGACTTTGGGAGCTTGTTGAGAAGCCTAATGGCCATGTGTTCACTTGAAACTTGTTGGCTACATAATACGAGCTTGCATTGATAGTATTCAAAAGTGGCAATAACTTTTGGTCCTAGGGCCTAATTGTTAGGTTGTGAAACTTGGCTTTTACTACTACCTAGTTAGGAAATTTGGGAATTATTGAAGTCCCAATTGTAATACTTGTAGTGTTAAATTCTTAGGTTTTAACCTAACCCTTATACTCCACTTATAATACAATGAAGCTTAATATTAGATCAACAACGTAATATTGCAATCAAGAAATAATAACATGTTGTAATGTGTGAATCACTAGACAAGAAAAATTTTGAGAAACAAAGAAGTGTTTCAAATTCATGAATAATTCCCACTTTTCCTAAATAGGAAAAAATTGTAGATGGAGTTTTATGTTTGTACAAGTCTTGGATGGTCCTCCATGCTAAGTATTGATCCTTTTATGAGAGAGAGAGAGATCGACACACACTATGTGAAGCTAGGTACACACACACACATACACACACATACATATGCATACAAACACACATATACACACATAGACACACACACACACATACACATAGACACACACACGTACACACACATGTACACACACACATATACACACTAATTTACATACACACATACACATGCATACACACACATATATACACACATAGACACACACACATACACACATAGACACACACACACATACACATACACACACATATACACACACACATATACACATACACACTTACACACACACACATCCACACACATTTGCACACACACATACACATGCATACAGACACATATATATAGATACACATGTATATACACACACATACACACACACACATACACACACACACATACACACACACGCACACACATATAGACACATACACACACATATATGCATACAAACACACATGTAGAGAGACATACACACACATGCATACATATGCATACATAATGCATATGCATATGCATACATACATACTTACATGCATACACACACATACACACACGTGCATACGTATGCATACATAATGCACATGCATATGCATACATACATGCTTAAATTCATACACACATACACATACACACATACACATACACACATATATATGCATACACACACACGTGTAAAGAGACATACACACACATACACATACAATTATACATATGCATACATACATGCTTACATGCATACACACACATACACATGCATACACATATACACATGCACACATATATATGCATACACACACACGTAGAGAGACATACACATACATGCATACATAATGCATATGAATATGCATACATACATACTTACATGTATACACAAACATGCATACATATGCATACATAATGCACATGCATATGCATACATACATGCTTACATGCATACACACACATACACATGCATACACACATACACATACACATACACATACACACATAGACACACACACATACACACACAAATATGCATACACACACATATATGCATACACACACATAGAGAGACATACACACACATACACATACATGCATACATATGCATACATAATGCATATGCATATGCATATGCATGCATAATGCATATGCATATGCATACATACATACCTACATGCATACACACACATATGCATACATAATGCACATGCATATGCATTGATACATCCATACACATACACACACATCGACACATACACACACATAGACACACACACACACATACACACACATACACACACATATACACACAGATTTACACACATACACATGCATACACACATACACACATACAGACATACACACACACATACACACACACATACACACACACATACACACACATACACACATAGACACTAGACACATACACACATAATGCATATGCATACATACATACTTAAATGCATACACACACATACACACATATGCATACATATGCATACATAATGCACATGCATATGCATACATACATGCATACACATACACACATAGACACATACACACACATAGACACATACACACACATACACACTCATAGACACATATACACTTACACACACACATCTAGACACATTTATACACACACACACATACACATGCATATAGACACACACACACACACACACACACACATATATATATATATATACACACACACACACATACACACAGACACACACATACATGCATATGCATACATAATGCACATGCATATGCATACATAATGCACATGCATATGCATACATACATGCTTACATGCATACACATAGATACACACACATACACATACACACATAGACACACACACACATACGCACACATACACACACACATACACACATACACACACATATATGCATACACACACATAGAGAGAGACATACACACACATACACATACATGCATACATATGCATACATAATGCATATGCATATGCATACATACATACTTACATGCATACACACACATACACACACATACACACACATATGCATACAATATGCACATGCATATGCATACAATATGCACATGCATATGCATAGATACATGCATACACATACACACACATAGACACATAAACGCACATACACACACATATGCATACATTATGCACATGCTTATGCATAGATACATGCATACACATACACACACATACACACACATACACACACATACATACACAGACACATACGCACACATAGACACATACACACACATAGACACATACACACACGTACACACACAGATTTACACACATATACACATGCATACACACACATAGACACACACACACATACACACACATACACACATAGACACATACACACATAATGCATATGCATATGCATACATACATAATTACATGCATACACACACATGCATACATATGCATACACACATACACACGTAGAGAGACATACACACACATACACACACATGCATACATAATGCAGATGCATATGAATACATACATGCTTACATGCATACACAAACATACACACACATGCATACATATGCATACACACATACACACGTAGAGAGACATACACACACATACACACACATGCATATATATGCTTACATAATGCACTTGCATATGCTTACATAATGCACTTGCATATGCATACATACATGCTTACATGCATACACACACATACACACACATACATATACACACATAGACACACACACACACATAGAGAGACACACACACACACATACACACATATATATGCATACACATACACACACACACACGTAAAGAGACATACACACACATACACATACATGCATACATATGCATACATAATGCATATGCATATGCATATATACATACATACTTACATGCGTACACAGACATACACATATATACACACACATACACACACATATGCATACATAATGCACATGCATATGCATAGATATATCCTTACATGCATACACATACACACATAGACACATACACACACATAGACACATACACACACATGGACACATACACACATATACACATACACACAGATTTACACACGCACATAGACACACACACACACATACACAGAGACACACTCACATATACACCTACATACACATATACACACATACATATGTACACATATATATATATTGATTTCTAACCTATTTTGTTTTATACGTACAAGTATTATGGATCCTAGTGGATAGAGAAAGGTGAAAATCACTCTCATAAAAAGTCTTATGAGAGCAAGAGTTCCGCTTGATACTCTATGGATCATCATGCATGAGTACTCAAAGATGCCTGATGATGAGCTCCATTATATTATCCAGATGCTTACCCAGCGATCAAAGGAGGGCTCTTCTGCGGCTCCACATGCAAGAAGATAGTTATTTGCTCATAGGTATGTTTTTTTTTTCATAAATTTTTTTAATGATATTATAACACATATTTTTATTTATTTTTATCTATCTATTTTCAGGACACCTATACCACCTCCAGATCATGATAGCAGAGCACAGGTGCCTATGAGGACATGCATAGGCACCTTAGGGCTAGAGTCACCTATACCACCTCCAGATCATGATAGCAGAGCACAGGTGCCTATGAGGACATGCATAGGCACCTTAGGGCTAGAGTGCGATATAGAGCCAGAGGGGAACATTGTGTACATAGGGAATGGATTGGAGTTCAAGAGAAGAATGCAAGCATTATGTGACTCTTACCTGCGCCTTGTCCACTTACAGTGGAAGTAAGTATAAATTTTACATATAAATTGAAATAAATATCTTATGTTTTATTTACATGATTTTTTTTATTTTTGTAGTGAGCATGATGAGAGGGATAAAAAATACATGCTTAGTTCAATTGAGACAGAGTTTGGGATAGGATGGTCGCATAAGTGGTGTCTAAAAGAGATGCGGACACTTATGGCTCATCGTCGCAATAATGCACGGTATGCATTGCTTTTATGTATATATATGTGGATATGAGTATGTGTGTTTATGTATGTATGTATGTATATGAGAGAGAGAGAAAAGAGTGAGACTAGAGGTACAAATACACGCATACACACACATACACATCATACATGCACATTTATGCATACACACACATACATGCACATTTTTACACACACATACACATGCATGTAGTTACACACATATAATGAATACACATAGACACATACACATACTCACATACACATACATATACATAATCATATGTACACACACAGAGACTCACATAATCATATTTACATGCATATATACATATACACATGCATACACACATATAGATACACATACATACACACACATGCATACTGATATATATATATATATATATATATATACACACACACACACACACACACACACACACATATATATATATATATATATATATATATATATATATATATATATATATATATATATATATATATATATATATATATATATATATATATATATATATCCTAATTCAAAAACCCTATTATAAATATTCTAATTCAGAAATCGTATTTCAAAAATATTAATTTGAAAACACTAATTTTGATATTAGGGTTTTAAAACCCCTAATTTAGAAACTCTAATTTAGCCTTTTAGCCGTATGATTGAAGCATATGTACACATCGCATCTATTCCTCCGACATCCTACTAGAGAGATGTCTCTCCTCCCAACCTTATGCCTCTATATATAGCTACTCGAATCAACAAGGATCATAATATATATAAAGATACATACACATCATGTAGATACACATACATAAATATAAAATGGAATAGATACATTATGCATCACACATACATGCCTAAATGCACACATAAATATATATATATACATGCATACATATTTACATGTACACATTTACACATAGACACATATACATATATACACGTACACATCACATATACATGCATACATGCACAAATGTATACTTATACATGCATACACAATTATAAACATTTGCATATATTACATGAATACATGAATATTTTACACAAATGCATATGCATATATACACATATGCATACTAACACACGTATACATATATCACACATATGCACACACATACATATACATGAAACACATATATATGCATACTAATACATGTATACATATAATACACATGAATACACACACATATGCATACATACATGAGAAAAATTTGCTCCTCAAAGATAAAGCTATATATGAAATAATTAGGCATACCCTCGAGCTTCATGTTCTAACTTAAAAGAAAATGATTTCATCTCTCTAGTAGGATTGATCGATATTCAAGTTGAATAAAGAATCTACTATTGATATCCATTCAAAAGCTTCAAGTTATTGATCGATAACTAGAGTAGAATTTATTATCTAATCTGCTCATATATTTTCATTATTGCCATTATTTCGGTAAGACATCAATATAGTCTCATCTTCATTATCCTTATTGATTTCATTTATTTCTTCTATTGTTAAATCTGTGTTCTCATGAGTCACATCATCTATTGATGGATTAATATGGATTTCTGGTAATTTCTCTTCCTCATCAGTAGAATCAGCATGTAGAGTATTATCCTCTTCATCAAAAAGATTAGTATCATTATCATGTACAATGATTCTAATTTCTCTTTCACATGTTGATGTATCAGTATCTAATGGTGAATCATTAAGAGGACTTTCTTCTATCTCTCTAACAATAAACTGTTCAAACAATGACCTACCTCTAGGTTGAACATGAATGACTTGCAACCAAGGGTGAGCATCTGGGTTTTTATAAAAAAAATGCTTGTTCAATATGCCTAGGAAGAACATATGGTTCTTTAGTAGATCGCATTATCTTGGAAGAATCAATTGCCCAAAGCCCATATAATTCCTTTCTTAAGGTGGAATTACTACCTTTATACTCAGCTTGAAACTAGTCAACCTTCAAAATGACCTATCAAAATATATTAAAACAAAAACCCATTATTAGGTGCTTAATAAAATAACTAACCCTATCATAAAAAATATAAACTTTGCTCTACCTGTTGGAATGTACGAAATGAAATTTCGTAGATACCAATAGTAGTTCCCACGTAACCAAGTTCACCATCTATAAGGTTCGTGTCTTTTGAGCTAGCACGTGATAGTTGCTTGAAAGAAGCAACAATACTAGAATCCTCTGTTTTACGTAAAGAATCAATGGCTTTGATTCTAATATGTTGTCCAAAAGCCCACATATTAGTGAACATTCGAGCCTGCAAAAGAAATTAAATTAGTAAATAGAATCTAATATACATATATGAAAAAAAACAAAATATTATTAAAATAAAATTAGCTTTCATTCACAACATATCATTAACTCTCTCTGATCATCTAAGATTTCTTCATTATTTGCGTTGGCACATTGCAAACGACTATATAGCCAATCCGTGAAAGAGGATATATTTGTAATCTCATTATTATTAAAATTACGTCTATATCTTTTGTTCCTTCACCTTTTACTTCAGAGATTTTGAAGTTCCTATTCGTACTCGCTAAGGAATGCTTGCATGCATTCACTATTATATGCATACATACATGCTTACATGCATACACACACATACACATGCATACACACATACACATACACATACACACATAGACACACACACATACACACACAAATATGCATACACACACATATATGCATACACACACATAGAGAGACATACACACACATACACATACATGCATACATATGCATACATAATGCATATGCATATGCATGCATAATGCATATGCATGCATAATGCATATGCATATGCATACATACATACCTACATGCATACACACACATATGCATACATAATGCACATGCATATGCATTGATACATCCATACACATACACACACATCGACACATACACACACATAGACACACACACACACATACACACACATACACACATATACACACAGATTTACACACATACACATGCATACACACATACACACATACAGACATACACACACACATACACACACACATACACACACACATACACACACATACACACATAGACACACATAGACACATACACACATAATGCATATGCATACATACATACTTAAATGCATACACACACATACACACATATGCATACATATGCATACATAATGCACATGCATATGCATACATACATGCATACACATACACACATAGACACATACACACACATAGACACATACACACTCATAGACACATATACACTTACACACACACATCTAGACACATTTATACACACACACACATACACATGCATATAGACACACACACACACACACACATATATATATATATATATACACACACACACACATACACACAGACACACACATACATGCATATGCATACATAATGCACATGCATATGCATACATAATGCACATGCATATGCATACATACATGCTTACATGCATACACATAGATACACACACATACACATACACATATAGACACACACACACATACGCACACATACACACACACATACACACATACACACACATATATGCATACACACACAAAGAGAGAGACATACACACACATACACATACATGCATACATATGCATACATAATGCATATGCATATGCATACATACATACTTACATGCATACACACACATACACACACATACACACACATATGCATACATATGCATACAATATGCACATGCATATGCATAGATACATGCATACACATACACACACATAGACACATAAACGCACATACACACACATATGCATACATTATGCACATGCTTATGCATAGATACATGCATACACATACACACACATACACACACAGACACATATGCACACATAGACACATACACACACATAGACACATACACACACGTACACACACAGATTTACACACATATACACATGCATACACACACATAGACACACACACACATACACACACATACACACATAGACACATACACACATAATGCATATGCATATGCATACATACATAATTACATGCATACACACACATGCATACATATGCATACACACATACACACGTAGAGAGACATACACACACATACACACACATGCATACATATGCATACATAATGCAGATGCATATGAATACATACATGCTTACATGCATACACAAACATACACACACATGCATACATATGCATACACACATACACACGTAGAGAGACATACACACACATACACACACATGCATATATATGCTTACATAATGCACTTGCATATGCATACATACATGCTTACATGCATACACACACATACACACACATACATATACACACATAGACACACACACA
This sequence comes from Ceratopteris richardii, assembly GCA_020310875.1. Taxonomy (NCBI): domain Eukaryota; kingdom Viridiplantae; phylum Streptophyta; class Polypodiopsida; order Polypodiales; family Pteridaceae; genus Ceratopteris; species Ceratopteris richardii. The sequence continues at coordinate 206,854,954 of CM035406.1, read as the reverse complement.
CACATAGAGAGAGACACACACACACATACACACATATATATGCATACACATACACACACACACACGTAAAGAGACATACACACACATACACATACATGCATACATAATGCATATGCATATATACATACATACTTACATGCGTACACAGACATACACATATATACACACACATACACACACATATGCATACATAATGCACATGCATATGCATAGATATATGCTTACATGCATACACATACACACATAGACACATACACACACATAGACACATACACACACATGGACACATACACACATATACACATACACACAGATTTACACACGCACATAGACACACACACACACATACACAGAGACACACTCACATATACAGCTACATACACATATACACACATACATATGTACACATGTATATATATTGATTTCTAACCTATTTTGTTTTATATGTACAAGTATTATGGATCCTAGTGGATAGAGAAAGGTGAAAATCACTCTCATAAAAAGTCTTATGAGAGCAAGAGTTCCGCTTGATACTCTATGGATCATCATGCATGAGTACTCAAAGATGCCTGATGATGAGCTCCATTATATTATCCAGATGCTTACCCAGCGATCAAAGGAGGGCTCTTCTGCGGCTCCACATGCAAGAAGATAGTTATCTGCTCATAGGTATGTTTTTTTTTCATAAATTTTTTTAATGATATTATAACACATATTTTTATTTATTTTTATCTATCTATTTTCAGGACACCTATACCACCTCCAGATCATGATAGCAGAGCACAGGTGCCTATGAGGACATGCATAGGCACCTTAGGGCTAGAGTCACCTATACCACCTCCAGATCATGATAGCAGAGCACAGGTGCCTATGAGGACATGCATAGGCACCTTAGGGCTAGAGTGCGATATAGAGCCAGAGGGGAACATTGTGTACATAGGGAATGGATTGGAGTTCAAGAGAAGAATGCAAGCATTATGTGACTCTTACCTGCGCCTTGTCCACTTACAGTGGAAGTAAGTATAAATTTTACATATAAATTGAAATAAATATCTTATGTTTTATTTACATGATTTTTTTTATTTTTGTAGTGAGCATGATGAGAGGGATAAAAAATACATGCTTAGTTCAATTGAGACAGAGTTTGGGATAGGATGGTCGCATAAGTGGTGTCTAAAAGAGATGCGGACACTTATGGCTCATCGTCGCAATAATGCACGGTATGCATTGCTTTTATGTATATATATGTGGATATGAGTATGTGTGTTTATGTATGTATGTATGTATATGAGAGAGAGAGAAAAGAGTGAGACTAGAGGTACAAATACACGCATACACACACATACACATCATACATGCACATTTACACACAGATACACATACATGCACATTTATGCATACACACACATACATGCACATTTTTACACACACATACACATGCATGTAGTTACACACATATAATGAATACACATAGACACATACACATACTCACATACACATACACATACATAATCATATGTACACACACAGAGACTCACATAATCATATTTACATGCATATATACATATACACATGCATACACACATATAGATACACATACATACACACACATGCATACTGATATATATATATATATATATACACACACACACACACACACACACATATATATATATATATATATATATATATCCTAATTCAAAAACCCTATTATAAATATTCTAATTCAGAAATCCTATTTCAAAAATATTAATTTGAAAACACTAATTTTGATATTAGGGTTTTAAAACCCCTAATTTAGAAACTCTAATTTAGCCTTTTAGCCATATGATTGAAGCATATGTACACATTGCATCTATTCCTCCGACATCCTACTAGAGAGATGTCTCTCCTCCCAACCTTATGCCTCTATATATAGCTACTCGAATCAACAAGGATCATAATATATATAAAGATACATACACATCATGTAGATACACATACATAAATATAAAATGGAATAGATACATTATGCATCACACATACATGCCTAAATGCACACATAAATATATATATATACATGCATACATATTTACATGTACACATTTACACATAGACACATATACATATATACATGTACACATCACATATACATGCATACATGCACAAATGTATACTTATACATGCATACACAATTATAAACATTTGCATATATTACATGAATACATGAATATTTTACACAAATGCATATGCATATATACACATATGCATACTAACACACGTATACATATATCACACATATGCACACACATACATATACATGAAACACATATATATGCATACTAATACATGTATACATATAATACACATGAATACACACACATATGCATACATACATGAGAAAAATTTGCTCCTCAAAGATAAAGCTATATATGAAATAATTAGGCATACCCTCGAGCTTCATGTTCTAACTTAAAAGAAAATGATTTCATCTCTCTAGTAGGATTCATCGATATTCAAGTTGAATAAAGAATCTACTATCTGATATCCATTCAAAAGCTTCAAGTTATTGATCGATAACTAGAGTAGAATTTATTATCTAATCTGCTCATATATTTTCATTATTGCCATTATTTCGGTAAGACATCAATATAGTCTCATCTTCATTATCCTTATTGATTTCATTTATTTCTTCTATTGTTAAATCTGTGTTCTCATGAGTCACATCATCTATTGATGGATTAATATGGATTTCTGGTAATTTCTCTTCCTCATCAGTAGAATCAGCATGTAGAGTATTATCCTCTTCATCAAAAAGATTAGTATCATTATCATGTACAATGATTCTAATTTCTCTTTCACATGTTGATGTATCAGTATCTAATGGTGAATCATTAAGAGGACTTTCTTCTATCTCTCTAACAATAAACTGTTCAAACAATGACCTACCTCTAGGTTGAACATGAATGACTTGCAACCAAGGGTGAGCATCTGGGTTTTTATAAAAAAAATGCTTGTTCAATATGCCTAGGAAGAACATATGGTTCTTTAGTAGATCGCATTACCTTGGAAGAATCAATTGCCCAAAGCCCATATAATTCCTTTCTTAAGGTGGAATTACTACCTTTATACTCAGCTTGAAACTAGTCAACCTTCAAAATGACCTATCAAAATATATTAAAACAAAAACCCCTTATTAGGTGCTTAATAAAATAACTAACCCTATCATAAAAAATATAAACTTTGCTCTACCTATATGTTGATCTCCTATCATCAGGATTACCTGCCTAGTTTGTATCACTATATATCTTGATGTTTTTATCTGATGTAAACCCATAATAAAAACGTTCTTTGAGTGTACCCTTAATGTACCTCAACACTCTTTGTCCTGCAACCCAATGTTCTTTCCTAGGACAATGCATGAATCGAGACAACACTCCAATTGCATATAACAAATCAGGCCTAGTTAGAGTTGCATAGATTAGACTACCAACCAAACTTTGATATAGCTTCATGTCCTTGAATTCTTCTCCTCCATATCTGCTCAATTTGTGATTCACTTCCATTAGAGTAGGTGCCACCCTGCAATCATCCATTTTAAACTTGATTAACAAGTTCTTTAAATACCTTTCTTGAGTCACATATAGTCCATGTTGAGTAAATGAAATCTCCATGCCCAAGAAATATGACAAGTCTCCCAAGTCACTAATCTTGATGTCTTTCTCCATTTGCTTCTTTAGGCTTTGTATGCCCTCATCTGTACCTATAAGAATTATGTCATTAATATATATGCACGTGTAAATGAATCCATCATCACTTGCTTTTACGAGCAAGCTACTATCTGCTTTAGATACTTGGAAACCAAGTTCCTTCAAGAACTTCACAAGTCTATAATTCCAAGCCCTTGGGGCCTGCTTCAAACCATACAAAGCTCTCTTGAGCTTGCATACATATTCTGAATACCTTTCATCTCTAAACCCTTGTGGTTGTTCCATGAAAACATCATCTAAAATATAACCATTTAGAAAAGCAATGGCTATGTGTGTCCTGATTGTTGTCATCTTTGCCACAAGACTATAAGTCTCATCATAATCTATACCATATGTCTGAGCATACCCTTTCACAAAAAGTCTAGTTCTGGTTCATCACATTCTAGATCAAACCTTGGCACTTCTTCAACTTCAACTTGTACTTCATTGTTCTCTTCTTCATCAGATATCTGAACCTTTGATTTACCTTTCTTTTGATGCACAATTTCTTCATCACCTACATGACTATTGATTGTACCTGCAAATCAAGTACCTTGCTCATCAAATGTAACATCCTTTGATACAAGGAATTGCTTTGTGGATGGACTCCACAACCTATATCCCATCTGCTTATCATCATATCAATGAATATATAGTTTTCAACTTTAGGTTCCAATTTATGCCTCAAATGAGATGGCACATATGCATAAGCCAAACATCCAAACACTTTGCGATGATCTAAGGTAGGTCTCTTACCCCACCATGCCTCATATGGTGTCATAACCTACAAAACTTTACGTGGTAACCTATTAACCAAATATGTAGTTGTATCTATAACCTCAGCCCACAAATAATTTGGATAATTTTTCTCCTTCATCATTGATCTTGCAGACTCAACAAGAGTTCTATTTCTCCTTTCTACTACACCATTTTGTTGAGGAGAGTACCTACAGGTAACTTCTCTTTTTATACCTACATTCCATAAGTAATTACTAAATTCATTAGAGAAATACTCTCCCCCTCCATCTGACCTTAGTCTCTTCAACTTTTGACCTGTGATTCTTTCTGCATACACATGATAATGTTTAAATGTATTGAATACCTCTGATTTATCTTTGATCACATAGATAGTGATCCACCTAGTAGCATCATCAACATAAATCACATAATATCTTGAGCCATTAATACTGAAATCCTTTGATGGTCCCCACACATCTATGTGTACCAACTCAAGCTTCTCTGAATACATGAAACCATGTTTAGAATATGACTGCTTATGAGCCTTACCTAATTGACATGCCTCACATCTGTATGCCATATGTTGACTTGGAACATAGGCAATCCAAGCACTGAACCATTGTTAACCATATCCTTAATACCTCTTTCATTGAAATGTCCAAGCCTTTTGTGCCAAAGATCTAACTCAAAGACCTTATGTCCTCCATAAGTGAACAAGGCATGAACAACATTACCTTGAATCGTCAATGTGAAGAGTCTTTCTTCTTTCTTCCCTGAAACAATTTGTTTATACCCATTGCTAGGGTCTTCCACAAAAACTCCATCATTAGTGAACCTTAATTCATAACCTTTTTCAACAATTTGTCCTACACTTATCAGATTCTTTGGAATTCTAGGAACATACAAGACCTTACTCAAGTGAGTACTTCCATCCTTGGCCTTCACTAATCCAATTGATTTCACATTATGCTTTGTATTATCAATTGTTTGCACTACATGATTAGTTACCTTATTTTCCAAATTAGTCATCAAGGCTATATTACCACTCAGGTGATTGCTACACCCTGAGTCAATGTAGAAGACTCTTTGTTCTTCACTTTGCCTTTCACAAGTTGCATTCATAATCAAGGTTGAATCCTCCTTCTGATATGAAGCATAATTGTAGTAGGTATTATTGTAGGATTGACTTTGGAAACCTCTACCTGCATTTCTTCCAAAGTAACCTCTACCTCTGAAATTACCTCTTTGATTTCTGCCACCTCTTCCTCTTGAATTAAACTCTGATTATATCCTCCATTATTTTGATTATTATGCCAACAATCATGAGCTAAATGATTTTTCTTACCACAAATCCTGCAAGATTTGGCTCCATCTTTATTGCTTCTACCTCTTCCTCTTCCTTCGCCACCTCCTCTTCCTCTTAGGAAGTTGGCTTGGCTAGTTGTACCTTCATCTTCATTTGCTTGTTGCTTGCCTTTGCTATTCTTCTTCTTATCCTTTGAATACATTGCTTGACGTGCACTCTTATCACCATCACCTTTGACATCCTGCTCAAAAGTTAGCATGTGTCCTAGCAACTGATTTAAATCAGGAGTGAAATGATCTAGTGACAATTCAGTAGACAAAATGAATGGCTTCCATTTCTCATCTCCTCTCAATCCTGTGAAGATTTGCCTTACCAATTTATCCTCCTCAATATCTTCATCAACTGCTCCTAATGCATCCTTCATTCTTGTTACATAATCTGAAATTGATTGAGAGGCCTTCTTCTTGAATGTGGTAAAATCTGCCCACAAAGATGCCTTCCTTGACTTTGTAGTGTTTTGGAAATGCTCCTCCAAAGCATTCCATATATGACTTGCACATTCAAGACCTCTAATATGAGGTAGCAAGTAGTCATTGACTCCCATGTAGATAATGCTCCTAGCTTGAGCATCTCTCTTCATCCAAATCTTCAAATATGAGAGTTCATCCCTAGTTGGAACACTAGGATCTGTGAATTGTGGTTTTTCTTCTTCACATTTAATGTAACCTATCAAGTCTTTGCTCATGAGATGAACTTCCATCCTCATTGACCATGTTGAATAGTTTTCTCTACCCAATTTCTCTATCTGAAGAGAATCTCCCATCCTTTCTTCACCTCTATAAATTCTTCAACTTTATGAGGAATAAGTGTACCGTTACTTTGAATGAAGTTCCTTTTGATCTTCTTGATAACTTCTGGCCTCCTTCTCAAGATTTCTTTCCAAGCTTTCACCTTTTGAACCTTCAGATGTTGAATTCTGTATGACTGCAGCAGTCCGGGTCCCCCTTTCTTCGATTTTGATGATTCCTGATCTGAGACCATTGATGGAGAGTGTTAATCTCCAAAAGAAAAAGATATCCTTGATGTTAGAGCACCTCTACCTTTACATGTGTAAAGCTCAAGGCTTTTACAACCGTAAATGAACCATCAAAAATCTCTCAAAAGAAATACAATAAATGAGCTTAAGAAAAAGAACTCTCCAACGGATATTCTTTCGACGTGATAGCCTTTGATGTAGATCAAATCCACCTCAAGCATAGTGTAAGCTTGATGCTCCAACAGCTCCCCCTCAAGCTAAAGTATGCTTGAGTCTTCATTCTCTGATAGGTTGAATACCTGCCATAGCTTTGAATCTACAAAGCTTTATTCCATCAAGTGCCTTCGTCATCATATCTGCTACTTGCTTTTCATTTGGAACAAAAGAAATGTCAATCTCCTTTGTCATCAGCTTGTCCCTGATGAAGTGGTAATGGACTTCTATGTGCTTGGTTCTCGCATGGAAAATAGGATTTGTTGCTAGGTGCATGGAACTTACATTATCTCCAAATATGTGAATTTTGGAACTCACAAGTCCCAAATCTGTATACAATGCTTTTAACCATATTGCCTCTTGAGTTGTTATGGTCAAGCCTCTGTACTTTGCTTCAGTTGAGGATAAAGCAACTGTTGGTTGCTTCTTGGAACTTCATGACACTAGCTTCGAACCTGCAAATGCTAAGTAACCAAATGTACTTTTTCTATCATCCTTAGCTCCTACCCAATCTGCATCTAAATAGATTTTGATATCCAAATCTGAAGAGTAAGGATAGAATATACCTTTGAGATACTTAAGTACTCTCTTATCCGCATCCATGTGTGGTCTTCTCAGTGAGTGCATGAACTGACTAAGCACTCCCACACTATATGAGATGTCTGCCCTTGTATGAGTAGCATATTTCAAGCTACCAACCAAGCTTTGATACTCTTTAATGTCTTCAATTTTCTCACCTTCATAAAAACTTAGTTTATGATTCATCTCCAAAGGTGTACCTGTAGGTTTAGTGTTCTCCATTTTGAACTTGAGAAGAAGATCCTGAATGTATCTTCTCTGAGTCAAATACATTCCTTCATCTGTATATATCACCTGCATACCTAGGAAATATGTGAGCTCACCTAGGTCATTGATTTTGAACTCCTCTTGCATGTGTCTCTTGATCCTTTGAATGCCATTTAGATCATCACCTATCACAATAATATCATCTACATATATACATAGATAGATAACCTCATTGTGATCCCTTTTGATGAATAGAGAAGGATCTGAGCTGCTAGCTTTGAATCCTTGATCTTGAAGATATGTGACCAACCTGTAATTCCAAGCTCTAGGAGCTTGTTTCAATCCATACAATGCTTTCTTAAGTCTGCAAACGTAAGATGGATGATTAGGGTTTTCAAAACCTGGTGGTTGTGACATGTATACCTCTCCACTTATCCAACCATTTAAGAATGCATTTTTCACATCAAGCTGGAGGAGTCTCCAATTCCTTGCAGCAGCTACACTTATCAATGTCACTTATTTATGTCCTTATTGTAGTCATCTTTGCAACTGGTGAGAATGTTTCCTCATAGTCTATACCATGAGTTTGTGAGCATCCTTTGGCAACTAATCTTGCCTTGTACCTGCAAACTAATCCATCTGAGTTTCTTTTAAATTTATATACCCATTTGCAACCAATGACCTTTTGATTCGGCGACATTGGAACCAAATCCCAAGTGTCCATTTCCTTCAATGCATCTATCTCTTCTTTCATGGCCTTTTCCCAATTAGGGTTTCCCTTTGCCTCTTCATAGGTTGAGGGTTCCTCTGAAATAGAGTCTTTTGCCAAGTATATTTAATGCTTGGTAACAAATGTGGAATCATATCCATACCTTTCTGGTTGTTTCTTCTCTCTTGTTGATCTTCTAGGTACTTGTTCGGAGCATTCTCCAACCTCTTGCATCTTTGCTTTGCCTCTTGACTTCCATAGCTTGTAATCCTTTTCTCTTTCATCTTGGTCCTCGTTTGTATCACTTCTTGGATCTTGGACCTGTGTATCATGCTTGCTTCCTAGTTGATGAGAGTCAGAATGAAGATCACATGGTAGTGTTACCTTTTGTTTGTCTTCATCATACCAAGACCCGTGTTCTTCAAACACAACATCTCTACTTGTAGTGAATTGCTTGGTTGAAGGATTGAAGAACCTATAACCCATCTGAGTTGAATCATATCCAATAAACATTGCCTTTGTTGCCCTTTCATCTAGCTTACCTCTTATTTGTGATGGTACATGACATAAGCTAAACAACCAAAAACCTTGCAATGTCCAAGACTAGGTTTTCTTCCATGCCATGCTTCATAAGAAGTCATACCTTGAAGTGATTTGGATGGTAGTCTATTGACAAGGTACACAACACTTGAAATAGCTTCTACCCATAGATAATGTGGCAACTTCTTCTCTTCAAGCATTGTTTGGGCTGATCCGACCAATGTCTTGTTTCTCCTCTCTGCAATTCCATTTCGTTGAGGAGAGTACCTAGTAGCCACTTCCCTTTTGATACCTTTGTCTTGTAAGAACTCATCAAACTCTTTGGAGAAATATCTCCCCCTCCATCAGATATGAGCTTCTTTAGTGATCTACCTGTATGATTCTCCACATGTGCAAGATACTTCTTGAAGCAATCAAACACTTCATTCTTACTCTTGATAAAGTATAGAACAGTCCATCTACTATGGTCGTCAATAAATGAGACATAATACCTTGATCCTGCCAATGAAGGTTCTTGACTTGGTCCCCATACATTTGTATGCACTAAGTACAATAAGTTGTTGTGGATGTAGCCTTTGTGGTTGAATGGTTGTCTTTGTGCCTTCCCAATCTGACATGCATCACACATGTTGATCATGTGTTGCTTTGATATGTTCGGCAGTCCTAGAACACTTTGATCCCTGCATATATCCTTCAAGGTTCTTTCATTCACATGAGCAAGTCTCTTATGCCACACTTCAAGCTCACTTAGGGTTTGAGACCCAAAGTTGAATAGAGCTATGTTCCTGGTTTCTCCTACTTCAAAAGTAAAGAGCCTACCATGCTTCTCACCTCGGGCTATCTTTTTGAAGCCTTGACATGGATCTTCTACAAAAGCTCCGTGTTGAGTGAACCTAACTTGCAAGCCTTTTTCAACTATTTGACCTACACTTATTAGGTTTTTAGTGATAGTGGGTACATAGAGAACCTTACTCAGAATCTTTTTCCTGCCATTGGAAGCTTTGACATTACCAATCTTCTCCAGATTGTGCTTCGTGTCATCCCCTGTTTGCACTTCATGTCTATGCTTTGGACTTTCCAAATCAAATAGAAGAGCAATGTTGCCTGCAACATGATTCAAACATCTTGAATCTATGTAGAACAAATGATCATCTTCTTTACCTTCTTTGTGGCTTAGATTCATAAGAAGCAATTAGTCTTCATGTGGTTGATCTTCTGAATAATTGTTGTAGTCCCTTCTATTATAGCTTCTATTATTATTGATTGAATTTGTGTCCACCTCTGCCTCTATTGCTGCCATATCCACCCCTTCCACTTCCTTTCTGGGTCTTCGCATTGAACCAGCAATTCTGAGTGGTGTGGTTGGTCTTATCGCATATGGAACAAGGTTGAACATTCTCAAATTTTTCTTTGTCTTGCTTTGGTCCTTTCTTCTTCCCTTTCCACTTGCTCTTTCTTGCAAAGTTGGCTTGGGAAGTCTCTTCTTCATCTTCTTCCTTCTTCTTGCCTTTCTGCTTCTTATCCTTCTTATCTGCATATAGAGCACTAGTTGAATTACCATGATAAGAGTTACCTTTCTTTATGCTATTGTTGGCTTCTTGATTGAAGAGTTGTCCAAGAAAGATGTCGAAGTCTGGAGTTTGCACATCCATGATGAGATCATAAGCCGTCGTGAAGGATTGCCATTGCTTATCACTTCGAATGCCGTTGAGAATTTGCCTCATGATGACCTCTTCTTCAATCAGCTCTCCAATGGATGCTAGCTGATCCGCAACCTCCTTGACCTTGGTAACAAACTCTGTGATGGTTTGTTTAGGTGTCTTCTTCATTTGGTTGAACTCGTTCCAAAGATGATTCTTTCTTGCTTTGGTACTAGCAGAAAAGAACGTCTCAAGGGCATCCCAAGTCTCTTGAGATGTCTTGCATCCTCTAATATGTGGTAATAGAAAGTCAGAGATAGAGTTTAGTATGTACGACCTTGCTTGAGCATCCCTTGTGCACCAAAGTGTGAGCTTATCTGTCTCCTCTTGTGTAGGTCCTCCTTTGGATCTCGGAATAGGCATAGCTTCATCACCTGCTACAATTCCATAAAGATTTCTACCTTGCAAATAGGCCTCCATCCTAATTTGCCAAGCCCCATAGTTGTGTCGATCAAGCTTCTCGATCATTGAGGGAAAGCTGTCACCCATCTTGATCTAGCTCTGATACCACTTAAAGAACTTGGAGAAGCTTGTAGAAGGTAGAAAAATGCGTTTCGAAGCGACGAAGTTTCGTCTAGCCAACCGGCACAAGACCAGCCCTTGAGCTTATGGAGACTCAAATAGACCTTATAGGCATGCGATAAGTGCAAAGAAACACACTATGTACTTTGGATCATCAAGGAGAATGAGTCAATACAAACAGATAGGTTCGCGGGTCGACTAGCTCAAAAAACTTACTATCTATGGAAGAGACAATGAACTTCAAATGCCCATAGCGACCAGCGTGATTACAATTAGAAAAAATCCTTTTATGGGAGTGATACACATAGGATTGAGTGTATATAATGCAAAAAATTATAAGGAATAAGCAAAATATTCTATAGGAATGAATGAGACATTCACCAGTGGTACTTCCTATTTTTCAGGAATATGCAGAGATTGACCCCGAGACAAAAAAACCCAGATTTCTCCCCATTTACTAAAGCAAATGCTTTGAAAACTAGACACTAATAATTTTCCAATGAGCCATCTTGCACTCAATTTGGAGCTCTAGAGAGAGAGCAGTAGCCTCTGCAAGATTACTATTGGCAAAGAAGATGATGCAGAGAATTGAAGGAGCAAGACAATGATGGTCACAAGTGTATGTATGTTGCTTCCATGTAATGTACAAGTGATTTCAAGTCTTTATATAGACTCTAGGAGTGTTCCATGACTTCTACAAGTGAAATTTGAATTCAAATGAAGGTGGGAATGGTTATTGGAGGGAATCAATTCAGTTCCCTAAAATCTAAGAAAAGTGAAGATCTAGTTTGATCTACTTTTAGCTTATTGATTGCTTGATTGAATGAAACTTCAACCACCACAAATTCGTGGGAATTGGGCTCTATCTTTCTACCTTTACATGTGTAAATCTCAATGCTTTTACAACGGTAAATGAACCATCAAAAATCTCTCAAAGAAATACAATAAATGAGCTTAAGAAAAAGAACTCTCCAACGGATATTCTTTCGACGTGATAGCCTTTGATGTAGATCAAATCCACCTCAAGCATAGTGTAAGCTTGATGTTCCAACATGGTGGAGAATACACAAAAAACACAGTACACAGGGAGCACGAAGACAAACTTCCTAGGTCTTACAAATGCGGTCGAACTTACAGTCCATGACTGACAAGGCCACTATATGTTTTATTAAAGAACATATACAAGGAAGTGTCCGATGGCCATTTGGCCTTTCACATGGACAGTAATGGTAACAATCTCCCACTAAAGGCCAACATGGCCAAAGTAACTATGGGAGAAAAAATAAAGAATGATAAAGAATACCTGAGTGTAAGTATCATTTCCTATTTTAACATGCATCTCTGATGTACCTCTAGACCAAAATGTTCTTTTAAAGTGACTTTCAGGATTGTTTTCATGATTTTCATGGTCAGGTTGAATAGGTCCTAAGAAATTTTTATTAACATTTACTTCATCATCATCAAAGTCCTCTTCATCAGATTCATCAAAGTTTAAGGCTTCATTCATAGCTTGATCTTGATCTAGAGAATCTTGCATCTCAGTATCTAGATTAAGTGGAAACCTCTTCCTTTTAATTAGTCCGATAAAGTTATCTTTAAAAACAGGCTTTGCAATAGAGAAAACTTGTTCTAAACACATAGTCACTTGACTCTTAAGCAAAATGTCATCTAAAATCTCCATAGGATCTATTTTTCTCTCAATTTCTGAAATCAAGATGGCTTTAGGTTTTCTCTTTGGTTTCTTTTGTTTTTGCTCAGGGTCTTGTTTTTGTTCATGTTCTCGTGTTTGGTCTTCAGTTTGTTTTGATTGTTCTTGTTTATCCAAAGGCTTTGGTTCTGTTTTTCTTTGCTTTGTCTTCTTCCCTTTTTGTTTCTCCTCTTGTTTTTGTTCATTGGGTTCTGATTCTTGTTTTTTATCTTTAGATTGTGATGTTTCTCCTTGCTCTATGATTGTTTCTATTCCCTCTAAGGTTTGTTTTCGAGTCACTCTTCTTTCACTAGGCTCAGCTTCATCTCTTTTTCGTTTTTCTTCTACATTGGATATGTGAGAAATAAGAGATTGATCTTCTATCGGTGACTCCCAAGCCGTTATTCTCCTAATCTCATCTCGTGCTCTTACTAAAGCCTCTATGGAAAAGTCAACTTTCTTTGTGGGTTTACTTGATTCTACTTGTTGTTCATCAAGAGCTTCTAGTTTCACTCCTCTAGTTCCTACATCCGTTATGGTTATATTTTCATAGTGTTTTTTCATTCCTCCCTTACCATAATTTCCTTGCAAAGGTAGCCTAGATCGATAGTCACAGATTTTCTTGTCTATGTCTATTACTAGTCGTTGCTCTTTAGCAGCCTTCAATAATTCACAATCTCTCAAAAAGTGCTCTAACGAATCACACCAAGGACACCTACGAGGGCCACGCACAAAACCATTTTGATTTTGAGGATTTTGATTAACTTGTGGTGGGAAATTTTGAAATTGAGGATTTTGTTGATAAGGTCATTAGGAAAAAAAGTGAACCCTGCATGGGCCTTGTAAGGATTCCTAATTTTTAGGGATTAAGCTTAATCTTGTACTTTGTTAAGGGGACAAAGTGCATTTAATAGAGCACTTTTTGGTAGGCTGAAGTAGGCTTTTTTTTAGGCTGAGCTAGGACCTTCTCTCTCTTCTGCACATAGAGAGAGAGAAAACCCACTTTCCACCTCATCAAATCCGTCCATCTTTATGAATAAAAAAATGAGTTTTCTGAAAAAGTCTCTTTTTCAGCTATTCTTTATTCAAAATGGCCCATACTTTTATGTATATGTCAGAACTTAATTTTTTTAGACTTATTTTTATGAAAAATACTTAAAAAACATACTTTTCAAAATCCCTCCAAAAGTTAAGTGCCACATCATCAAACTCGTAACTTTGGTTGCCCCAAAACATGAATTTTTGAAAAAAAACTCATTTTCCCTCTAACATACTGAAAAAAGTCATTTTGACCTATCCACATACCAAAAAACACTTTTTTTCTTGCACATAGCTACTGTACTAGCCATTCCAGCCATCTGTGTGCTTCTTCCCATTTGGTGCTGGAGTTTTGGAACATCATGGTGCTCACATGTATTACGAACATGACACCAGCACCAGCGCGTGCTCCTCACTCAAAGAGTGTACATGTTCGTGTTCCTACAGAATTTGCACCAACAACTAGAGGTAGCAATGACATAGATTCTCAAAATGCACGACGTGCAGCTGGAGAGAAGAATATTGATCTTTGGGTCCATGGTGCTTTGTATCCCTTGGATCCAATGGCTAATGTTCATCCTAGATTCCATACTATCTCCACATTTCTACAATTCCTTGGTTCCGGTGAAGATGGACTCCTAGGCTATTGCAAGCGATTGTCTAACCATTCTACATCTATAGCAAATTATTGGATGCAACAATGTCATCACAACCATTTCAAGATACACAGTTTAGAGAGTGCTATACACACTTTAGAAAGTGCTATCAAATCTTTGGATGAGCACAATAATAGTCTCAAACAAGATGTGGAAGAAAAGGAGAGCACAATTACAAAGTTGAAAGCCAATCTTACACAACTAAAAGAGACTCCACTTGGGATGAGATTTAGGAAACGACCATTATCATCCTTTCAAGCTCTTTCAACTGGTGGTGGAGCACGGAAGCGACGTGTTTACGCACTTAGGTATGTATTTCCTTTGTTTAGTTATGTTAAAAGACTTTTAGATTGAGATTCTTATTGTGCAGGTCATTTGTTGAAGATGCGAGTGCTTCCTCAACAATGGAGGATCAATTGAACTTTCTGAATTCTTGTCTTAGCAACAAACATGTGCTTATGATCTTGGAGTCACCAATAGGAAATCACATCAAAACCCAAGTGATCAAAGATTTTGCAGGCAACTTAGAAGATATTATTAGTCCTAGTGAGGTACAGATGGTATGTGATGAAGCAGGTGTTAGTACTAGAGCGTACACTGCATTGTACAATCTTTTGAAGCAGGCTCTACAAAACAAAGGTATTTTCCAGAGCATTTTTCCATGCCCTTACAAGGTATCTGTGAGGAAGAAGATAACCAATGAGGATGTAGCCAATACTCTTGGCAATTACCTGCATATAGAAGATGTTATGCCTGCATCCATTTATCATTCATCTACATCAAAGAAAGAGTTGAAAAACACATCTAGACAGGGATTCATCTACACAAAGTACAACAACATATTTGTCAATTTGGAGAGGCTCCAAAAGGAAATGGTTAAATTTTACAAATCCACACTTCAAGGTATATCCATTGTTTTGATAATGACATTCATAGTATTTTTAATAATATAATGTTTGTTATTTGATGTAGATTTTGGTTCCAAACTCAAGTTTGTATTGAAGCTAGACGAATGTCAAATCATAAAGGGACGCCGTATGGAGAGACTTAGTGTGACACTCATGAACGAAGCTATGGCCCATGCTATTATTGATGATAGTGAAGAATCTACCCATCACTTTACATATAGTGTCCAATCAGAGAAAGATATATGGTGGTTAGGTGCTATTGAAGTACCTAAAGAATCCAATGATGTTCTTACATGGATTTTCAATAGGATCCCATGGATCACAGAGGTGATAACTTCTCAAATTCATGGTGCCAAAATCAATGTAGAAAGCCTTGGTGATTTTGAAGTAGAGTGGCACTTAGGTGGAGACTTAAAGACTATCAAATGCATGTTAGGGTGCAAACAAGGTGCATCTACTCTCTATCCTTGTCCATATTGTACACGAGGTTATAAACGAACAAAGAGAAAACAAAACAACATAGATGATTTAGTTGATGACACAGATGCAACTCCATCTGCTGAATGGGATACACCTTTAATGAGGTGTCCCATGTTAGGTACACCTAATCGTGACATGTCAGATAAGGATTGGAATCCCATTATTCCATTCCCTTTAGTCAATGTCCACTTTTGCACCTTGCATGCCTTCATGAGAATTTTTGATAGACTATTGAAGCTCCATATAGAATACGCATTTTCCATGAAGCCAGTTGATAAATCTATTCAAGCTATAAAGAAATTGGAGGAACTTCTTAATTCAATTGGTTGTCATGGTGGAAATGTAACCCTAGTTGTTAAGAAAGTTGGAGAATCTCATGATAGCTTGCAACAAGTGTCAATGACAGGGAATAAAGCAAGACATTTTTTTAGAAGAGGTACTAGCACTCAAAATAATGAACGTTATGAGCTGTGGAAAGACCTATGCATGATCACAACAGACAATGACTCTCAAGTTGATCTTTGTAATAAGAGAAAGAAAGTTTGGTCGAGCTTTGATAAGGTTGTAGGCTTAATGGGTCTGACTAGGTCTAGTGCTATTCAACGTCAAATGTTTCAAGAAACATTAGTGGAGTTCACCAAGTGTTTCATTCAATGTTGGGGAGAGAGCAATATAACACACTACATTGTAAGTGTAATCTTCTTCTACAAGTGTTCATTGCACTTACCTTTTTCCAATGTACTTAACAATTTTTAGCATATTTTGTTTGCACATGGAGCTTTTTTCATGCATCGATATGGGTCATTAGAGATTTTCAGTACCCAAGGAATGGAAAAGTCACACTACAAAGCGAGGGGTGTCTACTTCAAAAACACCCGACATGGTGGTGGCCCAATGCAATCAAACTACATGGAGGAGATGTTTAATTGGTTTTACCGCACTACATTCTCGAGAAAGTTTTTTGTGGAACGACTTAGGGATTCAAAATTGGCAAAACTTGCAAGAAAGATGCAACACAACATTGCCAGTGAAAAATGGAAGTCATCGTTAGGTCCTCTTCATCATGCTCAGTGGCGTGCAAGGAGACAACGAGAAGGCTCAGCTTGGAAGTAAAGTGAATTCGCTATTTCCCATTATGTGGTAATACATATGATTATTGTAATCTTGATTTCAATGTGTTATTATTTAATATATAATATTCTGTATGGTTTTAAACAGGTTTTGTCCGTTCTAGTGTGAACAAACAGTTTTTTAAAAAACTCTATAAATAGAGAGAACTCACTTCATTTCACACTTTTTGCAACTCAAGAGAATGGCACGCACCAAGCAAACTGCAAGGAAAGATCGCGTCTTCTTTCCTAGCCCTCATCTAGGGACACAACGCCCACCATGGTTGCAACCCCCCCAAAGGCCTCGAAGTGGTTCCCAGAGCACATCTGTGCCTGTGTCACACAATGGCACACCACCTGGGAGCAATTCAGTGCGAGAAAATGAAGTTTCCAATAGACAAGATTATTATACTCCAGGACGATCAGAGGCCATTTCAGATGATGAGCCACCAACAAGGACACCCATCAAATCAAGACCCAAACAGAAGTTGATCAGAAGGAGTGTACCAGAGAGCGACGAAGAGTCATCCCCATATGAGGAAAGCAACAATCAACCACCATGGAATGATATGCAAATACCAACGAGCCATAGGGTGACACATGGAGGTAAGACACTTCCACAAGGACAAGGGCAAATACCAACAGAGGAGGAAAGAGAGCAAAGTCAACAACCACATCAACAACAAAATGTGCAAGATGAAGCTGGGCCCTCACATCGTGTACATCGGAGAAAAAAAAACTATCAACCTCGACGTCGACCTCAACGCCAGCCAAACATACCTCCCAACCCAAGAGCTCCACAAAGACGAAGGAAGCACTGCAGGGCTTTTGCAGAGATACGACACTACCAAAAGTCCGTTGAACTACTCATACCACGAAGAGCTTTTGCAAGGGTAGTGAAAGAGGAACTACAAAGCTACCAAACAGGTCTAAGAATACAAGGGATAGCACTTGAAGCACTTCAAGAGGCAGCTGAGGCCTACCTCATCTCCATGCTTGAGGACTCTAACCTCTGTGCTATCCATGCCAAGAGAGTAACCATACAACCGAAGGACATTCAACTAGCAAGAAGAATTAGAGGAAATAACCCATGATGTGTATATTATACCCTATGATAGGCTACTTTGCGATGTAATACAATGGATAATAGAAAATTTTGTTTTGACTTATATTCTTTGTCTCTTTTTTCTCTCTCACTCTCTCTCTCTCTCTTTCAGTCAGTTATATATGGATTCAGTTAAACATGCATGCACTTGCCTATTGTTTTATGACTAGATATGTTCCTTTTCTACATACTGGTGTGCATCATGTCTTTTTAATACCAAAAAACCCCCAGCCACAGAAACGCGGGATTCAGCCCTGCAAAATTTTTGCAGGGCTGAATCCCGCGTTTCTGTGGCTGGGGTTTTTTTTTGCAATATTTGGTCTTTGGTAAGCATAAGACATATGGTAGAGATGCAAGGGTCTAGGTATTAAGAGGTTATACCCTATAGGAATTGAGATCTTTAGCTACTAAAGGCTGAGTTTATACCCTACTGAAAACTTCTGGTCCTGATAATACCAAAACCAATTGAAAATCTGAAATTACATAGTTTCCTATGTATTGTAGCACCTAAAAAGCTTAAAAAAGGCCAAAAAAGCCCCAGCCACAGAAACGCGGGAAACAGCCCTGCAAAAATTTTGCAGGGCTGTTTCCCGCGTTTCTGTGGCTGGGGCTTTTTTGGCCTTTTTTAAGCATATAATCATACAGAGGACCAAAGAAAAATACAAAGACCCCCAATTAGATACAATTTGTGGAGAGAAGATAAGTTCAATTTTTTAGCACATTCATAAACAGAACTAGACAAATGATGAAAAAAAAAGCTTGTATTATCAAGACATTACATCATTTCTCAGCTGCCTTCAATTTCTCCACAACTTTCTTTCTCCTTTGGAGAGATTGAGGCAGCTGGTAAGTCAATACAGATCTTGATATTACATGGGGGTCTTGCATTCCAAGACTCATGGTGATACCTATTTGCCCTAATACTTTCCCTCTAAAATTAAGTCCTAAAGTAGTTACAACTAAGGATTTCCTAACCAAAATGACACAATTAGTGCCTTGGGTAATTGTACATAAACACAAAATCTTGCTAAGGGCCTTCAAGCACCAAGTGATGAAGTGCCCATCGGGACTGTAGTCTTTGTGTATGATAACAAAATCATCCTTTGGCAACTTTCCGATGTAGTTTGCCAAGGATGCACCACTCCCACGAGAAGCTCGATCCCCACCAGACCTTGCTGCGAACTTGTCGAGCTCAATTGCTTCCTGTTAAGAACAAATGAGAATTCAAGCTCTTACAATGTTAACTTAAAATTATCGATTTATTTAATTCAATTACCACTTACATCATGAAGCTTGTCTTCTTCCTCCCCTCTTCCAGGGGCATCAAGATCAATGCTAGAGTGGGCCATGCCACTCTGCTCTGCTACATGGGATGTAGGAATTTTTTGCTTCAGTATCCTCTCCTGTGCTGCACTGAACTCCTCCTCTGTAGTAGAATTGTTGTCATCATTTAAAATATCAGCACACACCATTGATATGGTGTCTGCCACAGAATCCCCAAGTGGGATGGACTTCTTTTCAAGTATGTCAGATGTGTTGTCAAGTGGAACATCTGACATTGTGGAGAAAATACTCAAGCATTCATCTAGACGTAGACCGAATGCCTTCTCAATGTCATGGAGTAAAATAAATTCCTCTCCATCCACAACGATGCAGGAGAGATATTCAAGTTCCACCTCTGGTAATGTGGGCTCAGAGGGGTTGAGATTTGAAGGGGGGGCCTCCTCCATGCTTGATTGCACATGTAGTTTATCCTCAACACCACCAGGGAATTCTTGGTGGATTGTAATGCTTTCTTTGGAAAAATTTATGGCCTCTGGTTGAGGCTCATTCTTCTCCTTAACAAAACCCCCAGTGGCAAGGTTGGGGAGCTCAACAGGTGTAGGTTCTGGCTCCTCATTAATAATAAAATATGTTGTTGCAGTGTAGGATAGGTACTTTGTACCCATCCTCTTCTTTTTGTTAAGTTTTTTTACTAATGGCACAGAGTCATCTAGTAAGTGCCCAGCAGTTTCCGCAATTGCCATGAAGCGCTTAAGGCGCTTCATGAAGGCTTCATCGCCTCTATGTATGTAGAGTAGAAGGTCACATGGAACCCATTTACCCTCATAAGGCGGTATTTCTATAGAAAAACGCAAGATGTAGTACTCAAGGAACTCTATGATTTCCTTGAGCACATCAGAGTTCAGTTGAATTGTTTTGTCTAGATCAGGGACCCTAGACAGTAGGTCATACAAGTGGTTCTGACCTTTGAACTCAGTTGATTCCAAGAACTCATTGAAGAGTTCACGTGGACGTTTGAGTTGCAGGGTACTGGAGGATGCGGCAGCCATTGCGCGTGATGCTAGCTTGTGTGCGTACTCTGCTAGTGATTGTAGCTCTTCTTGGTTGCAAAAGTGAGAAATGAGAGAATAAGTGTTGCTTTTATAGTAGTTTCAAAATTTTAAAGTGAGTGGGACCCATTTTAAAACTAAAACTGATACCTTCAAATAAAACAATCATGCACAGAACTCTCAGAAAAGAAACTTTTGCTCATAAAAAGATTGAACAGAATCATTAACCAGAATAAGATACACGACAACACAATAGAAAAAAAAAATTCTCAGAACTTTAAAATTATAATAAATTGCCATTGGAAAAACCAAAGATTTGGCAAATTGTACATCATATTGAGATCAAAAAATTTTACATGCTACATGTCTTGCATGTTAAATACATTGTTGCAGATGTAGGATTATAAATGGAACATAGGTGTGTGTACACTGTAGCACTCAAATAGTCCTTGAGCTATGACAATGAAAGTTGAGTTCCATGCACACTCCATTCAAGGAGGACTTTAATTTTATCCTCCAACCTCTTACCAATCTGCAGACAAATAGAAAACTTTAAATGAACATATTTGAGTGTAAGAATTTGTATAAACAAAAGAAGAAATACCATATGCTACTTACCTTATGCCCTTGTATTCTGAACTTTGATTGATCCAGATCCTCAAATCCCATGATTACTAGATGTTCTCTCACGTTGGCAAGAGTCCAATGATGATTTACTGAAATAACTTCCATTTCATTGTTGGGTAGATTTATCTTAATTTCAAATGAAATTAAAACACCCTCAGAACTTTGTAATGGTATCCATTCACCAAGTTTACACATCCAACGATCATAATAGAATCTAATGTACAATGAAGTACGATGTTTCAAGTATCGAAATCCTATGCCTCTTGCACCAATTTTACAAATGTATCTATCCCCTTTGGTGCATCCTTCTACAAGTCCCCATTTTTCACCTAGCAAACACTCTACCTGCTCATACGTGATATCTTTTAACATGAACATTGTTGACGTCTCTAGAATTGTGAATATCTGAAATAAATGTACAAAACAATGAACAGGAACACACCAATGTAATCCTATAGATCTTGAAACTCTTGTAAATTTCAAAGAGTTGTGTATGTCCATCACCATCTTATGCTTCAAAGATGTTAATGTCCATACATCAGGTTGCGGCCACTCAAGCTTTAAGAGAGAATCTACCTTAATCATCTCTAACTTGCCAAAATCATTTGATGAAGAGGGTACAACATATGTATGTGTGTAAAAGAAAACTCTCTCACATAATAGCTGAGCAGGACGAGCTTGTGGAAAGACTATCGACCCAACATCTGCATGCAATGCTTGGAAAGTACCTGTAAGACTATGAAGTGGTTGTTCTTCCACCAAGGTAGAAGGAAATATGTCTACAACAAAAAAATACACAACTTAGCTAGGTATATTCTGAAATTTGGACAAAAGTCAATGAGTAATACTTACAGTTGATAGGATATCTCATTTTGTTTGAGTTTTCCAATTTCATGGTTGACATTGTGAACACATGTTGTACAATGGCAACAGTTTCACCATTTTTGAGCTTTTTGAAGCCTAGTAACTTCCCTTTCCAATGAAGATCCAAGTTTCCACGATCTCTCACACGGTGAGGACCAACACCAGAGGGTTGCATGTACACCCATGCACCTTTGCAGAACTCCTGTCCTAACCAAAATCCTTCTGGAGCCTTGATATTGTGACATTTTATCGCGATAACCTCATCTTTTGGACGTCTATGAGATTTAGGTTTCTCCATTGGAGATCACGCTATGGAAATGACAGTAGGAATTCAAAGAAGATGATGCATAGAGAAAGAAATGGAGATGCAGGAGCTGCAATGGTGTGCTAGGGAGAGAAAGTAGTGGAAAGAGATGACTTTTTGGGACCTGGGTATGAAAATGGGAGGTTTTGGAGGGAGAAAGTTGCATTTTGAGTTATTTTTGAAAAAGTCACTTTTTTCACTTCAGTTCATGCACGGATTTTGATTTAGTACCCAAAAATAGCACTTTTGATCCTAAAAAGTGGTTGGGGGACCATTAAATGGTGTTATGATGAGTTTTATAACTTTTTGAAAATTTTGAATTTTTGGGCCCAGGTAAGTTACGAGATTCCTTTCTCTCTCTAGAGGCAAAACCTGAACATAGGGGAATCCTGTCCCCTCATCTCCCTTCAGCCTAGTGATTTATAGGCTATAGACTGTGTCCACCACCCTCCTCTCATTGGTCCATCACTAATCACTCCTTAATCCAAAAGGCCCATGCAGGGTTCATTTTTCTCCCTAATGTATTGCTTGAACAGGATAATTAGGATTTTGATAAGGCAATTGATGTATTTGAGGAGCTTGGGGAGCAACATGTGGTACTTGAGGTGCAAGAGGAGCTTCCATATTATACGGTTGATGATTTTGAAAATTTTGATTTTGAGGATTTTGAAAAGCTATTTGTGAAGCTTGAGGATACATGTTTTGATACATTTGAGGATTTTGCACATGAGGATGAGGATGAGGATTTTGCATTGGAGGAACTTGATATGCTTGAGTAGGAGCTACTTGTGGATTTTGCTTGGTAGCTATAGCATGTGGATTAGGCTCTTGAAAAGTCATTGGGTTCATTTGATTTTGGAAAGTTTTGGTGTAATTAGATTGTAAAGCATCTATAGTCTTGGCCAAATTGGATTGTGTAGCAATAAGACTTTCCATTTGCTTAGTGAGAATTTCCACTTGAGATTGTTCAACTACACTTTTATTTGGCTCTACTTTAAAACCTTGAGTAGGCTCCATCATTTGAGGAATAGGAGTAGAGTCAAAAAGCATAGCATGGGATTGTTCTCTAACTTGCTCCTTAGTTTGTGGAAGGCTAGCTTGAGGAAGACTAGTTTGCTCATAAAGCATGGATTGTCTTTGATGTCTATGGGCTACAGCCTCTACTACTTTACGCACTTTTTGCCAATTGTCAGTAAGACCATAGCGCTTATCTGGTTCTTCTAATCGCTGTTCAACTTCCCTACGAGTTTCAGGATGAAGAAGCTTAAGAAAATTGATCACAAGATCAGGTTCCAAAGTTATCTTATCCTCATCAGGAAGTTGTTCATAGCGTCTAATATACTCATTTTGTAAGTGAGTAATAGAGCTACTAGGCTTTGGAGAATTGACCCATCGTAAGAATCCATCTCGATTATGTTGGCTATAATCTTCAAGATAGAATTCTTTGAGCATATCCTTTCTAAAATCACTCCAAGGAAGACTATCATATTGAGTGACACGGTTTATGATAGAGCTATCAACAATTCGTTCAAAGAATGATATCAAAAGATCTTCGGGAAGACCAAAAATCATAGCTTGCTCTTCAAACAAATCTAAGTAGCTTGTGATGTTGATGCCATTGAATTTTCCCTTCTCTCTCAACATAGAAGAGACTATTCTTTGGCCTTGTTTCTCAACAATAAGGGATTTGAATCCTTCCTCCATCTTATGTGAATAAGCAAGTGATGCACGATGCTCTAGATCTCTCATAAATGCGTTTACTTCACGACGAAGATGTGCACGATACTGTGAGAAATCCAGTGCAACACTCAAGACTGATGATGATAATATGATGAGGATAAAAAATATGAAACAAAGGATATGGATCACAACCTCCCAACAAGTTCAGAAGCAAATGCCACGAAGCGTTTCACGTCGGGTTCAAATGTGGAGTTGATCGCAATCCGGGTGGATCGGGTCCGGTCATGGCACACACAGGGTGTATGAAGCTAATGAATGTTGGAAGGTTTAAGGACATGAAAGTGAAATTAATGTTGAGTATGGAGAAGAGAGAGATGTTGAAATAATTATGGGAATGGGAATGTAGGTGTGCAAGTTAGATTGATGACATGAATGATAAGAATGAAAGAGAACCATACACACGAATCAAATTTGGAAGGAAGAATGGTCCATTGGAGGAGCTTCTTAAACACTTCCTAATTCTAATCCATATGTATAGCCTTCTTTGGATGATATGTATGCATGATGAGAATAGATGGAATCCTTACACATAAATCAGTTTCGAAAGGAAGAATGGTCCAATATTGGAGCTTCTTATACACTTTTAGAAACTAATAAATATGTATGGATTTGTATGGATTATATGCATGCAAGTGAATTATGATGATGGATTTTACTCACAAGCTCAAAGAAACATCCTCACTGGTTCAACGCAATACTGCGGAGCCTTCTCACACATAGAAGAAATAGAAGACATGTAAAAATACTTAAGAGACTGAGAGAGGTGACAAGAGACAAGTGACAAGTGACATGAATTAAAAGAATTTGAATTAAGTTACATGTAAAAGATCGTCGTGGTACGTCATGCTAAGCAGTCTACTGATCAAAGGTGGTTCCGACCCTCAAACCATGACAGTTCAACCGAATGTCACACGTAAGAAGGTGAGTTCCACTCCAGTGACCCTATGTCTGTCTAGGCTCGTAACGTCTAACTAAAGAAGTCTAAGACTCATTAAAATCAGCTCTAACTCACTCACACGCTCCACCGAGGGTGAGTCAAGATAGAGATGCTGGTTTCAAGAGCCTATCCTAAATTGGAGTTCTAACTTAAATTTGAAACTAGGTTCTATACTCATACTAGCTCACCTTGGATCCTCACTCGTTCAACGGAGGGTGATCGTCTCAAGGAAACCGTAAGCTAGCATGAGCCCTATGGATGCCTAACAATGATGCTCTAGGAGTTTGGAGGGGGGTTTATATAGTTTTTTGAATGAATTTGGGCCCTTGGATCTAGAGAAATCAACTCTCAACTCTAGGATCACTACTTTCGATTACAACCATTTGATTAATCAAATCAATGGCTTGGAATTGTTCTTTCTATCAAATCTAGTGTAAAGGAGTGAAATTTAGGCGCCCTCATTCTCCACCATTGGATCTGGGGATGATCTGGACCGTCGGATCAGTGCTGACATCAATTCGGATAAGATAAGCCACTATTTTTGGAGAAACTTTGCATTATTGATCTTTAACTGTCAACAAAGTCTTCTTTTATGGAAAAAATTCGTGGATCCTCCTTCCTTTATGCTTTAGTGCATCTCCACCCTTGAATAGGAGCTCATCTTGACCGTACACCATGGTTCAATCATATTTTGACATGTGGCAGCCCTTCAAGCCTTCAATTTTCTTATTCTAGAAAACTGCGGTGACCTTGAAAACTGGACTTTGTGCTCTTTGACCCTCCAAAAAGACTTTGATGAAGATGAAACTTTGTAGGACTATGTTTCCAAAGATCTCCTTCAGGAATATGCAGGAAAAACTCCCATTTGAATCTCCCTTGTACAAGTTTGACTACATTTGGAAGCTTGCAAGGTGGCATTAAGGTGTCTAGGAAGCTCTGATAGCCTTGAAAATTTGTACAAATATGTAGCCACATATGATCTTTATACATGCCAAACCATATGGCTAACATAATTTTCTATACAAGAATTTGTAGGGTCAAACTAGAAAAATTACATTTTTACAAAATGAACATAGCATATCAATGTGCTACAAAATCCATTTTCTGCTGAAATTTGGGCTATAGACTGCCTTTGACAATCTTTACAAGTATATGGATTTTCATCTAATTTCGTGACAATGAAATTTTTGCCCTAATTTCCCAACTTTGACCAGCTTTGACCGCTACCATGGACTTTCTTGATTTCTTTGAAACTTTGTATGTGACCTTCCTTTGACATCCTTGATGCATCCTGGACTTCTCGGGGAATTCTGGCTACCTTCGCCAAATATGTTTTTTGTAGGCCTTCACAAGTGAGAGAGGAGAGCAAATCTCGACGACATTCGCCCCCACTAAACCTGCGATTCCTCCGGAAGCGCCACTCTAGCATCTGTGAAAAACAAAATGTTCCAGGCATCAAATTCTTTTATAGGCAACATAAGAAAGATGGAAGGAAAATTGATTATATGCATGAATAAGTAGGTAACGTGACATGAAGCAAAATTTGCATGAAAGAAATAATTGAAACAGGAAACATGAATATGCATGAACAAATAGGCAACATATATGCAAATGAACAAGCAACATTGGCAACAAGAAAGAAAAAAAACAAGCATCAATATGAAGTGGAAGTGGATGTATTGAGTCGTTTTAAGCATCAGTTCCTCTAATCTTGAAAAAAATTTTGTACCTTTTTTATAAAGCAATCTACCTTAAATATGATTATAAACAAAGATTTAGGATTTTCAAGAGACATCTTTCATCTTTAGCTTATTTTAGATCAACTCCTTTCCTACATAAATATGAATATGCTCTTTCTCTAATAACATGCAAGGAAATCTAACTAAACTCCACTAATGCATAAATCTGCTTATATAGCCCGTGATTTATTCTATTATGCCTCTTTATCCTCCTTTGGCTTGCTCTTTTTTTTTTTTGTTTCGATGATGATGATGATTCGGCAACTTTATGGTTACGATCACTTTTTTGAGGTGGAAGAAAGTGTAAACTTCTTGGTAACATGTAGCTTTTTTTTTTTTTGACAAGGAAAAATTAAACCCCGATACAAGGTACAACCATTTTTGATGACGGATAACAGTCGTTTAAACTCCGATACAAGTGCTGTGAGATGGACTAAGGATGTAGAAACATGTGATAGCAGGAGCTAGGATTTCAACAATTATGCTTTCGATATAGGATACATATGCATGTTTATATATGAAAGTCTTGTCACCAAAATAAACCTCCAAATCTACATGCCCTATCTTTCCACAATCCTAAATTATAAACAATTTCTTGGTAGATAAGTTACTACTTAAGATAAAATTTTACACAAGTAGAGAAATCATCATTTGCCCTTTTTGACTCAAGTGATGTGGATATGCAATGCAATGCAAAGACTGAAAAAAAACATGCATGAAACAAGCATGGAAAAAAAAAAATAGAATGAACTTGAAAAAAAACAAAGCAACATGAACTTGAAAAATTAATGATATTTTTATATGTTTTTTTTTATGTTTTTTTCTTTTTTTATTTATATTTTTATTTTTTATAGCATGGATACTCCTGTTTATGAATCGGCCTCATTGTTGTCATCTTCTTCAATGTCCTCATCCAAAATGTACTCGTCATTATCACGTTTCTTGAATAGCTTTATCCTTTTACCTGCAATCAAAGTTTTTAGTGCAACACCACTTAATTCACAAAGAGCATACGTACCATTGTTGTTGACTTTTGATACAATGTATGGCCCAAACCACCGTTGAGTGAGCTTTTTGCGTGCAACATATTGAGAGTCAAATGTACTATCATAAATGAGCACCCAATCTCCTACTTCAATTGGATTAGGACGCAGTCGATGAGTTTTATCAAAATAATGCTTATTCTTCATTCTAGATTCTCTTAATTTTTCAACAGCATGATCAAGTCTTAATTTACCTTGTTCTAACTGTTTAATACGCAAACTCAAAAAATCATCAGTAGACATGTTTTCAGACCAAGGCAAATTTGACCATGCAGAAATATGAGACTGAATTGGAAACAATGGTTTTTGACAGTACATGAGTTCAGCAGGCATATATCTAGTAGTACGTGTGCATGTCATTCTATCTGCCCAAAATGCAAAAGGTAAGAATTTAGGCCATTGTTTGATGTCACCGTTACATGCTTTAGATATGGCTTTCACAATAGGTGGATGCCCTCTCTCTATTTTACCATTGGCCTCTGGATTATATGCAGTAGTGAGAGACAAACGAATATCGTGACGCTCAAAGAACTCTTTAGCTTCTCTCGCATTTAACTCTCCACGATCGGCAACTACTTTCTCTATGTACCCAAAGCGACTTATGACATCTTCAAGCAAGAATTTGCAAACATTGTAAGTGGTCTTAGATCGTAATGCATGTCCCTCTACATGATTAGTTAAATCTTCTCTTGCAAGTACAATGTAACGCATTTTGTCAATACCTTTAGGCATAGTTACAAGATCTACTACCCACTTGTAGTGAATACAAGGTGGATAAGTAGGATGCAACGGATCTCTATGTTTGACTGATGAATGAAGTTGACAAGTAGAACATGTAGAAACATAGCTACTAATGTCAACATACATCCTAGGCCAATAATAGGTACTTCTAATTTTTTCATATGTTCCAAAAAATCCTTTATGATCGGCCCATAATGTCTCATGCATTTCCTTCATTACTTGCAATTGAAGACCTCTTTTTCCTAGGACTCGTTGTGGATTCTTAACCTTACCCTTAGCATGTCTCCAAAGATAACCATTACATAGGAAAAAGTTATAAGCTCGTTTCCTAATGTTACGGAATCTATTCGTAGTCCAGCTAGGTAATGGTTGTAGTGTACTGAGATACTTTCCTATGTCTCTCCATTCATTTTCGTACTCAGACTCATGAAATTGCTCATACTCATATATATGTGGAACATAGTCAATTAAGTTCACATTCTTTATTAGATCACTTTCAAGATCATCATCAAATCTAGCTCTCGATAACAAATCAGCAACTGAGTTTGACTTACCTGAAATATGAACTAACTCAAGATTTATGAACTTAATATATGAGATCCATCTAAGCATGGCTATATCAGGAGATGAACAATTGGCTATCATTCCAATGAGAGGCAAACAATCAGTCTCAACTTTGACATTTGCACCAATGAAATATTCTTTGTCTGTTTTCAAAGCTGTTACCATACCCCATAGTTCTCGTTTGATCTGTGGATATTTTCGTTGTGTTTCATGTAGAATTTTGGCACCAAACCTAATTGCATATCTATTCCCTTCACTATCATCTTGACTTATGACCCAACCTATACCAATAGGACTAGTATCAACAGTCAATATAATAGGTTTGTTAGCAGAATAGTCTACACGCTTAAGGATGGGAGCTTCAAGCAATAATTTCTTCAATTTACGCATAGCTTGAGTGTGTTTGTCAGTCCAAATAAATTTTCGTTTCTTCCTCAACAAGTCATAAAGAAAATCAGCAACATGAGCAAAGTGAGGGATCCAAATAACATAAAAGATGCAAGCACCAAGAAATCTACGTACCTCACTCACGTTGTTACATGTTTCAGAAATCTTGCTAATGGCATCAACTTTTTGTGGGTATGGCTTTCGACCATAATGGCCACATAAATGTCCAACAATAAGTACCTCGTTGACACCAAAAACAGATTTCTCTATGGAAAATGTGAGACCTACCTCTTCAAATCGTTGAAATATTCTTTCACAATCAGAGATATGGTCAAGAACAAATTTACGACATCCCGATGAATCTAAAGTAATGTCCTTTACACGTTCCTCACTCCCTTTAATTGGAATATCATCAATGAATGGCATAGTTATATGAGGGATAAAGTCATGTAAGACCATATTCATAGCACTCATCATATGAGCCACAGCATTAGTCGCTCCTTGAGGTAAAGTACACATTCGCACTAAGCCTAAAGGAGTTTTCATTGTGGTTATGTCACGACTATCAATTGCTAATTGGAATTGGTCATATCCAGAATATAGATCAACCATTGAATAGATAGAATGTCCTGAAAATGATTCAGCAAACTCATCTACAATGGGTCCTGTTCCTACATTCCTTATGGTGACTTTATTGACGGGTTGGAGATCTTGAATAAAACGTAGTTTCCCATTCTTTTTAGGCACAGTGAACCATCTGTTTGAGTAAGGTGCAAAAGATGGCTCTAAAATTCTCATGTTTATCTTCTCCTTAAGTAGTTTCATTAGCTCAGGTAAGTGAGCCTTTGGAACAGGTATAGGACGAAGATTCCATGGAATATGTGGAATAGTAAAGATTATCATGGGTGCAACTAGCTTAGGATCTACACAACCAATCTCATGAGGATACATAGTAAAGGCTTTTCCATGGCTACATATGACTCTCTCAAATTTATCTCTCTCTGCTGGCAAAAGAAAGTCATCATCTCTACCAATTTTCACTTGTTTGATTGTCTCATCCGTGAATGTATGTCCTATGTTTTTCTTATCCCGAAGAATTGGATCATTTTTCACATCAATAATTTTTTCATTACTTCCTTGAGGTAATGGTTGAGCTATGGGTTTGATTTTTTTGTCTACACTTTTGTACTTTGTTTCAACTAAGGCATCATGTGTTTGGTTAAATTTTGAGCACTTGTCAACATTGAGAGCATACTCTTGGATTAGAGCATACTCATCAAGGGAAGAAATAAGAATAATATGGGAATTAGAATTTTGTTGAAGACATAACTCTAACTCCTCAAGAGTAGAGAAACAATGAGATGTCTCAATCACATGCTCAATGTTCTCATCATGTTCCATGATTTTGTTGTTTTTATAATTTTTTTGGGTTTTCTGGATAAAAGACTTGGACAATTGACTCTTATGAAGAAAATCTAATCTAGAATGTGGAAAACAAAGTGACAAACTATTGTACATGTTGGTTGGATGCGAGATGTCAAACCAATATCCACTGTTGTCCCGCTCAACAATGGATTCTATCCGAAATTTTGATCATATGTAGCTCCAAACATGAATCGAGGTGCACAATCACTACAAGCATGCTCATGACCCTGAGTAACAATAGGTTTCTTTCTAATTGACAATCGATTCCTAGGATGATTCACTCCTACTGTCATGACTTGAAGTGATTGCATTCCATCCTTAGACTTAAATCTAGCATAGGTAGACCCATCATCCATGGCTTTAGTTTCCATACGACTCTCACAAATAAAGGGTTGACCTAAGAGAACTTCATAGGAGCAATTATCTTGAATAAAAAAGTGAAACTCTTCTATGATTCCTCCTATGGATATGGGCACACTAGCACAAGCTCCATACAGGGTACCTACACCATTATCTGCAGTTCTCATACGCCATCCACAATCTTTATCTATGGGCCATCGAAACTTATCATAGACTTCTCTTGAAATCACATTGATTTCGGAGCCGGAATCTACTAATGCATTTACAGTGATAGTGTTCTTATCATTTCCTATTTTAACATGCATCTCTGATGTACCTCTAGACCAAAATGTTCTTTTAAAGTGACTTTCAGGATTGTTTTCATGATTTTCATGGTCAGGTTGAATAGGTCCTAAGAAATTTTTATTAACATTTACTTCATCATCATCAAAGTCCTCTTCATCAGATTCATCAAAGTTTAAGGCTTCATTCATAGCTTGATCTTGATCTAGAGAATCTTGCATCTCAGTATCTAGATTAAGTGGAAACCTCTTCCTTTTAATTAGTCCGATAAAGTTATCTTTAAAAACAGGCTTTGCAATAGAGAAAACTTGTTCTAAACACATAGTCACTTGACTCTTAAGCAAAATGTCATCTAAAATCTCCATAGGATCTATTTTTCTCTCAATTTCTGAAATCAAGATGGCTTTAGGTTTTCTCTTTGGTTTCTTTTGTTTTTGCTCAGGGTCTTGTTTTTGTTCATGTTCTCGTGTTTGGTCTTCAGTTTGTTTTGATTGTTCTTGTTTATCCAAAGGCTTTGGTTCTGTTTTTCTTTGCTTTGTCTTCTTCCCTTTTTGTTTCTCCTCTTGTTTTTGTTCATTGGGTTCTGATTCTTGTTTTTTATCTTTAGATTGTGATGTTTCTCCTTGCTCTATGATTGTTTCTATTCCCTCTAAGGTTTGTTTTCGAGTCACTCTTCTTTCACTAGGCTCAGCTTCATCTCTTTTTCGTTTTTCTTCTACATTGGATATGTGAGAAATAAGAGATTGATCTTCTATCGGTGACTCCCAAGTTGTTATTCTCCTAATCTCATCTCGTGCTCTTACTAAAGCCTCTATGGAAAAGTCAACTTTCTTTGTGGGTTTACTTGATTCTACTTGTTGTTCATCAAGAGCTTCTAGTTTCACTCCTCTAGTTCCTACATCCGTTATGGTTATATTTTCATAGTGTTTTTTCATTCCTCCCTTACCATAATTTCCTTGCAAAGGTAGCCTAGATCGATAGTCACAGATTTTCTTGTCTATGTCTATTACTAGTCGTTGCTCTTTAGCAGCCTTCAATAATTCACAATCTCTCAAAAAGTGCTCTAACGAATCACATCAAGGACACCTACGAGGGCCACGCACAAAACCATTTTGATTTTGAGGATTTTGATTAACTTGTGGTGGGAAATTTTGAAATTGAGGATTTTGTTGATAAGGTATTGCTTGAACAGGATAATTAGGATTTTGATAAGGCAATTGATGTATTTGAGGAGCTTGGGGAGCAACATGTGGTACTTGAGGTGCAAGAGGAGCTTCCATATTATACGGTTGATGATTTTGAAAATTTTGATTTTGAGGATTTTGAAAAGCTATTTGTGAAGCTTGAGGATACATGTTTTGATACATTTGAGGATTTTGCACATGAGGATGAGGATGAGGATTTTGCATTGGAGGAACTTGATATGCTTGAGTAGGAGCTACTTGTGGATTTTGCTTGGTAGCTATAGCATGTGGATTAGGCTCTTGAAAAGTCATTGGGTTCATTTGATTTTGGAAAGTTTTGGTGTAATTAGATTGTAAAGCATCTATAGTCTTGGCCAAATTGGATTGTGTAGCAATAAGACTTTCCATTTGCTTAGTGAGAATTTCCACTTGAGATTGTTCAACTACACTTTTATTTGGCTCTACTTTAAAACCTTGAGTAGGCTCCATCATTTGAGGAATAGGAGTAGAGTCAAAAAGCATAGCATGGGATTGTTCTCTAACTTGCTCCTTAGTTTGTGGAAGGCTAGCTTGAGGAAGACTAGTTTGCTCATAAAGCATGGATTGTCTTTGATGTCTATGGGCTACAACCTCTACTACTTTACGCACTTTTTGCCAATTGTCAGTAAGACCATAGCGCTTATCTGGTTCTTCTAATCGCTGTTCAACTTCCCTACGAGTTTCAGGATGAAGAAGCTTAAGAAAATTGATCACAAGATCAGGTTCCAAAGTTATCTTATCCTCATCAGGAAGTTGTTCATAGCGTCTAATATACTCATTTTGTAAGTGAGTAATAGAGCTACTAGGCTTTGGAGAATTGACCCATCGTAAGAATCCATCTCGATTATGTTGGCTATAATCTTCAAGATAGAATTCTTTGAGCATATCCTTTCTAAAATCACTCCAAGGAAGACTATCATATTGAGTGACACGGTTTATGATAGAGCTATCAACAATTCGTTCAAAGAATGATATCAAAAGATCTTCGGGAAGACCAAAAATCATAGCTTGCTCTTCAAACAAATCTAAGTAGCTTGTGATGTTGATGCCATTGAATTTTCCCTTCTCTCTCAACATAGAAGAGACTATTCTTTGGCCTTGTTTCTCAACAATAAGGGATTTGAATCCTTCCTCCATCTTATGTGAATAAGCAAGTGATGCACGATGCTCTAGATCTCTCATAAATGCGTTTACTTCACGACGAAGATGTGCACGATACTGTGAGAAATCCAGTGCAACACTCAAGACTGATGATGATAATATGATGAGGATAAAAAATATGAAACAAAGGATATGGATCACAACCTCCCAACAAGTTCAGAAGCAAATGCCACGAAGCGTTTCACGTCGGGTTCAAATGTGGAGTTGATCGCAATCCGGGTGGATCGGGTCCGGTCATGGCACACACAGGGTGTATGAAGCTAATGAATGTTGGAAGGTTTAAGGACATGAAAGTGAAATTAATGTTGAGTATGGAGAAGAGAGAGATGTTGAAATAATTATGGGAATGGGAATGTAGGTGTGCAAGTTAGATTGATGACATGAATGATAAGAATGAAAGAGAACCATACACACGAATCAAATTTGGAAGGAAGAATGGTCCATTGGAGGAGCTTCTTAAACACTTCCTAATTCTAATCCATATGTATAGCCTTCTTTGGATGATATGTATGCATGATGAGAATAGATGGAATCCTTACACATAAATCAGTTTCGAAAGGAAGAATGGTCCAATATTGGAGCTTCTTATACACTTTTAGAAACTAATAAATATGTATGGATTTGTATGGATTATATGCATGCAAGTGAATTATGATGATGGATTTTACTCACAAGCTCAAAGAAACATCCTCACTGGTTCAACGCAATACTGCGGAGCCTTCTCACACATAGAAGAAATAGAAGACATGTAAAAATACTTAAGAGACTGAGAGAGGTGACAAGAGACAAGTGACAAGTGACATGAATTAAAAGAATTTGAATTAAGTTACATGTAAAAGATCGTCGTGGTACGTCATGCTAAGCAGTCTACTGATCAAAGGTGGTTCCGACCCTCAAACCATGACAGTTCAACCGAATGTCACACGTAAGAAGGTGAGTTCCACTCCAGTGACCCTATGTCTGTCTAGGCTCGTAACGTCTAACTAAAGAAGTCTAAGACTCATTAAAATCAGCTCTAACTCACTCACACGCTCCACCAAGGGTGAGTCAAGATAGAGATGCTGGTTTCAAGAGCCTATCCTAAATTGGAGTTCTAACTTAAATTTGAAACTAGGTTCTATACTCATACTAGCTCACCTTGGATCCTCACTCGCTCAACCGAGGGTGATCGTCTCAAGGAAACCGTAAGCTAGCATGAGCCCTATGGATGCCTAACAATGATGCTCTAGGAGTTTGGAGGGGGGTTTATATAGTTTTTTGAATGAATTTGGGCCCTTGGATCTAGAGAAATCAACTCTCAACTCTAGGATCACTACTTTCGATTACAACCATTTGATTAATCAAATCAATGGCTTGGAATTGTTCTTTCTATCAAATCTAGTGTAAAGGAGTGAAATTTAGGCGCCCTCATTCTCCACCATTGGATCTGGGGATGATCTGGACCGTCGGATCAGTGCTGACATCAATTCGGATAAGATAAGCCACTATTTTTGGAGAAACTTTGCATTATTGATCTTTAACTGTCAACAAAGTCTTCTTTTACGGAAAAAATTCGTGGATCCTCCTTCCTTTATGCTTTAGTGCATCTCCACCCTTGAATAGGAGCTCATCTTGACCATACACCATGGTTCAATCATATTTTGACATGTGGCAGCCCTTCAAGCCTTCAATTTTCTTATTCTAGAAAACTGCGGTGACCTTGAAAACTGGACTTTGTGCTCTTTGACCCTCCAAAAAGACTTTGATGAAGATGAAACTTTGTAGGACTATGTTTCCAAAGATCTCCTTCAGGAATATGCAGGAAAAACTCCCATCTGAATCTCCCTTGTACAAGTTTGACTACATTTGGAAGCTTGCAAGGTGGCATTAAGGTGTCTAGGAAGCTCTGATAGCCTTGAAAATTTGTACAAATATGTAGCCACATATGATCTTTATACATGCCAAACCATATGGCTAACATAATTTTCTATACAAGAATTTGTAGGGTCAAACTAGAAAAATTACATTTTTACAAAATGAACATAGCATATCAATGTGCTACAAAATCCATTTTCTGCTGAAATTTGGGCTATAGACTGCCTTTGACAATCTTTACAAGTATATGGATTTTCATCTAATTTGGTGACAATGAAATTTTTGCCCTAATTTCCCAACTTTGACCAGCTTTGACCAGCTTTGACCGCTACCATGGACTTTCTTGATTTCTTTGAAACTTTGTATGTGACCTTCCTTTGACATCCTTGATGCATCCTGGACTTCTCGGGGAATTCTGGCTACCTTCGCCAAATATGTTTTTTGTAGGCCTTCACAAGTGAGAGAGGAGAGCAAATCTCGACGACAGCGTACATGAGACTACCAACAGCAGACTGATAGGGAATTTTGGTCATGAATTCCTTTTCCTCATCTTATTTGGGGCAATCATCCTTGCTCAATTTCACATATGTGGGTAAAGGTGTACTCAATGCCTTTCCACCTTGCATATTGAACTGGTTAAGTACTTTGGATATGTACTCACTTTGAGACAAGTATATGCATCTTTTACTCCTATCACGAGTAATGTTTATGCCAAGAATATGTCTTGGATCCCCCAAATCCTTCACATCAAATGTCTCACTCAACTTCTTTTTGAGAACTGGCAAATCATGAGAGGACTTCCCAACAATCAACATAAAGTATCAAGCATATCAAGCTGCCATCTGAGCATCTCTTTGTGTAGAGACAATGATCCTCATTGCTTCGAGAATAGCCTTGAGATTTTATAAAAGCATCAAACTTTTGGTACCATTGTCTAGGGGACTGTTTAAGTCCATGCAAGCTCTTCTTAAGCTTACAAACTAGACTTTCCTTGCTAGGAACTACATAACCCTCTGGTTGTTCCATATAGATCTCATCTGTAAGATCTCCATGCAAAAAGTTTTCACATCCATTTGCACTAGATCTAAGTCCTCCATTGCAACGAATCCAAGCAATATGTGCAGGGTAGTCATCTTGACCATTGGAGAGAAGATTTCCTCGAAATCAACACCATGTTGTTGATTAAAACCCTTTGCAACGAGTCATGCGTTATACTTTGGAGAAGCACTATTTGATGTGAATTTCATCTTATATACCCATTTACATGGTAAAGCTTTCCTGCCCTTTGGCAAAGTTACTAAATCCCAAGTACCATTCTTGTGTATAGAATCCAACTCACTCTTCATGGCACGCTCCCACTTGACATGATCCTCTGTCTGCATAGCCTCTTTGTTGCAAGAAGAAAAGTCAAATATGATCATAATATGGTGGCTTCCCTATCCACAACTCTTGTGCCACTTTTAGACCTTTTGCAGTGCTAGGTGAAAGGTTAATCACATGAACTGCAGTCAATACTACTTCTGCCCAAGCCTTGTGAGAGGTTTGCATGATGCAACATAGAGACTACTCTATTTTGAATAGATCTATTCATCCTCTCAGCTAAACCATTCTATACTGGGGTATAAGGAGTTATAAACTCTCTATGAATACCTCTAGACTGACAGAGAAGGATGAATTCATGTGAGGTATACTCACCCCCATTATCTAAACGTAAAACCTTAAGCTTAGTTCCTTTTTTAGTCTCAACGGAAGCAAGGCATTTTCTCAAAGTAGGGAATACTTGATCCTTTGATTTGATAGGATATACCCACACTTTTCTAGTAGCATCATCTATGAAAGTGACAAAGTAGATAGAACCACCTAAGGACCTATTGGGCATAGGACCAAACAGATCTGTACGAATGAGATCTAAAGGCTGAATTGAAGAGTTAATGTGCATTCTATGCACATTTTTTGTTTTCTTTCCATATTGACAATGCTCACAAAATAAAAAATCGGAGAAAGATAACACAGGTAAGTAGCCAAAACGAGAAAGATTTTCCATTCCACTACGAGATATATGGCCCAAATGACCATGCCAAATACAAGCCATAGGCTATTCAGTAACAGTTAACAAGTGTTCTTTTTGTGATACAAATAAAGGATAAAGTGAGCCAACTTTGCCTCCTTTTGCAATAACCATATTTCCCTTTGATACGCGAAAGGATTGAGCATATAAGATCACCTTGTAACCAAGGTCATCAAGTTGACCAACTGACATCAAAGTGCATGATACATGAGGTACATGGCATACATTATGCATAGTAAATTTTGAACCATCAATGAACTGCACAACCACATCTCCAATCCCCACAACATCACACTGGTAGGAGTCACCAAGTCTCACAGTACCAAGAGACTTTGCTTCATAATTAGAGAACCATTCTCTATGTGGTGTCGCATGGAAAGAAGCACCAAAATCTAGCAACCATGCATGGGAAAGAGAATCAGCCGTAAGTGCCTCATATGGCACAATACTATCAAGTGTCAACACATCATCATCATAAAAAATAGCATTAAATTTTCTTCAATCTTCACAGTCAAAGTAGATGGTGCAAGTAACTGTTTAACATGCCCATCAACATTCTGTCCTTTACCTTTAGCATTCTTTAATGCATAACAATTTTTCTTCATATATCCTTTCTTATGACAATAATGGTATTCGATATCCCTCTTCCTTGATTTACTTCTACTCTTATTCTATTGACCATTCTTTTCCTTCTTCTTGCTCCTGCCACGTTGCTGATTCTTTCCTTGGTAAGAATCATGAACATTATATGCATCTCCACTCTGAGTGCCAACCATAGATTTTCTACGAATCTCCTCACTCAAGAGTGCTCCACATATGTCATCATAGACGAGTTTACCACTAGGTGCACTATTGCTAATAGCTGTGCGAAATGTATCCCATGATGATGGCAGGGTCCGTAACAGCAATACTGCTTTCATTTCCTTATCCATATCCATTTTCTGAGCCCGTAACTAGGAGAATATAGCATCAAACTCATTTAGATGAGCAACAACACTATCTGCGTCCTTCATGTGAAGGTCATATAATTTTCTCATTAGATACACTTTATTTGATGCCGTCTCTTTTTCATATGTATTGCATAACTTCTTCCAAAGCTCCTCTGCACTTGCACAGTCTAATACTGTAAAGTAAAAATTATCTGCCAAGTGCAAGCGAATGGTAGACGTGGCCATCTCATCTAACTCATCCCAATCATCTTCATCCATGTCAGCAGGCTTCTTTGAAATCCCATTTACTGGCTTCCATTGCCTCCTTTGAATCAGCACATATTCAATATGATTCTTCCATAGAGCAAAGTTTGTGCTATCAAATTTTTGGATCTCAAAATGGTCTTTGCCCTGCAAGTTATAGCTCCTCCTTGGAACACTGGCACTAGACCTTGATCCACCAGATGTGCTTGAGACCTCTGATGCCATGATGGTAGAGAACTGAATAGAATGATAATGGAGCTAGAAGAGTCCAAACACCAACGAATAAGTGTATCAAAGAGTAAATCAACCACTGTATAGTTGACTAAACCAAGAATCTGGAAAAATTTTGCCACAGTATCCTCTGCAAAATGAGCATATGAATAGTGTCAAAATATCATAAATCTGCAAGTACTAACATGTCTGCCTGCTTAGTGAATCACTGACTCCACTGCATATAATCAGTTATCCAATAGAAGCCAAGTAGGCTTATCAAGTACTTATGAACAACTATCATACATCTCCGATAGCGAGGCTGGGTAAGTCTTCCACCTACATCACCAAAGAGACCCCGACATCTGGGTGTCTCCCAGTTAAGAAAAACTCACCACGACCCTCTTTTTCAAACGTAAAAGGCTTTATGGAAAAATGTAACCGCTATATCAATAACCACATGGACATACATAAGCGGTATCCACAGAAGCATACATGGTGTGTATGTGCTCAATATATGCAGTAAAATGACACTAAAAGGCTGAATGCACAGCCCGAAAATTGGCCAACAACACCTTCAAGTGTCTGTCAAATTTGATGTTTTGGGCTCAAAAAACCTGCATAAATTCGTAGCAGCTACTCCCACCAAAACTGAAAAACTTTCAAAAAACCTATAGTTTTACAAGTGTGGCTGAAAACACAGCCCCAAAGGTTGATATTTATTGTGGGAGAAGTACAAAGAACACTCTTCTTGATGTTCTTGGACCCGTGTGAAGAGAACTATGTGCAAAAGTACTCCAAAATGGCTCCAAAAGACACCCAAAAATGCTTCAAAAATAGGTTTTGAAAGCAAAGAATGAAGCTTTGAGGGACCAAAACATGTTCAAGGTAATGTCAAGCTTAGTCTTTCCCCTTCTTCAAATGCCACAAGAGTGTAGCTTAGTGGCAAGAGATTGCCATGGTTAAGCTAGCTCTAGGGGGAACAATACTGGGATGGGTGACCTCCCAGGAAGTATTGGGAACCTCTATCTTCCTTGATCGTTGACATTAATACCTCTCCATAACTCTTGGAGATTGTCAATAAGAAGAGCAAGATATATATTCATATCCTTAACTTATCTTTTGCCTAGGATTAAAAGTGAAAGCGTTAAATGTTCCTTTTTAATGCTAAGATATGGTGGAAGATTATAGTTTATGACTACCACTAGCCATGTTGACCATTTACTGGATTTCATGGAGAATGGATTAACCCCATCTAATGCAACTCCTGACTTTAGATTCTGTGGATTTTGTGCAAATTCAGGCCATGTAGAATCAATATGTTGAAAAGCAACACTATATGAGGAATTCTAATTATTCCATCAGTACTTTTATGATCATGTCCACATGTCAAAAGCTTTGATATTCGGGGCTTTGAAACATATGTCTCATCCGTGGAGTGCATATTCACCTCTATATAAAATACAATCGTTAGGGCATGCATGTATACATTGATAATCTATACCAAGATTGTTGATTATCTTCTTCATTTCATCATGTGAGGTAGGGAGAATATTCTGACTTGGTAAAAACTTTTTAGATAATAACCTGTAAGTTCA
The DNA here is from genome assembly GCA_020310875.1 of Ceratopteris richardii. Classification (NCBI taxonomy): domain Eukaryota; kingdom Viridiplantae; phylum Streptophyta; class Polypodiopsida; order Polypodiales; family Pteridaceae; genus Ceratopteris; species Ceratopteris richardii. Next base: position 206,814,040 of record CM035406.1, on the reverse strand, counting down.
TAAAAAAAAGATATATTAAAATAAATAAATATACATATATATGCATATAATTTTATATATGTGTATGCTTATGTGTATGTATATGTGGATGTGTATATGCATGTGCATGTGTATACATATGTGTATGTGTATATGTATGTATGTATGTATGTATATGTGTTTTATAGGTGTATATGTGTATGTGTATGTGTATGCATATATGTATATGTATGTGTGTATACATGTGTATGTATGCATGTATGTATGTATGTGTATTTATGTATGAATTTGTATGTATGTATGTATATGTATTTAAATGTATGTATATGTATGTATGCATGTGTAGTTGTGTATATTTGATTTCATTTTGAATAATTTTTTTTATTTTGTGGTTTGCAGATTTTCATATCTAGACCATCGAATCGTCTACCTGTCTCCCATTTTATCCTCAATCTATTACCTATCTTGCTAAGTTGTTTACAAATATAAAGTATCAGTTAGCTATGGAGGTATGAAGTTGTTAGTAAATTGGGAGGATCAAATTTATCGTGAAGATTTTGAAAGATGCATTAATAGTTTTACAGGATGGGTGGACAAAAAGTGTCCATACAATGCAAGTTCTTGTTCTTACCTTAGCTAAAGTAAGAATAAAAACCTACATTGAATGGACACTTTTTTTCCACCCATCCTTTAAAATTATTTTTCCATCCTTCAAAATCTTCAAGATAAATTTGGTCCTCCCATTTTACTAACGACTTAATACCTTCATAGCTAACTAATACTTCATATTTGTATGCAAAAGAGTTAGCAACACAGGTATTAGGTCGACTAGAATAGGAGAAACAGATGTGTCAAGAAGATTCTAAAGGTTGGGTGGACAATTCTAAACGCTAGATGGAAAAAACATCTTCATTCGATACAGGTATGTACAATTTGACCTTACTCTCATAACATGTCTATGTGTATGTATGTTTATATGTGTGTATACATTCATGTATATTATGTGTATGTTTATATATGCATGTATTCATATATATATATATATATATATATAGAATTGAAAATTATACCTTAATAGTGCCGAAACAGATACATCACTCCATCCAAAACGATTTTGAAGATCGAGAATAAGTAAGCTCGCACTTAGTCGTGTCTAACAACTTCCTTCATATACATGCTTTAGATATTCCTCTCGAAGATATTTCTCATTTTTAGAAATATCAATGCTCTCACTTCCATTTTGATACCATTCCTCAATAAAATCTACCATGCCATCATCTTCATCATTGTCGCACAAATCTTGTACTTTATCTTCTTTTGAATATAGATCTTTCATCTTGCATATTCCACAGGATCACTTTTGTGTAGCCTCCTCATAGAAGCTTCTGATAAATGAGGTCTTACTGGCAATTGTGAATGGTGTGGAGGAATATCATCAACATCATACATTGGAATCTACACACATGAATAAAAATCATTAGTATTCCATAAATGAATAAAAAGTAAACTTTAAACATAAAATTAAATATATAAGTTATTAAATATGGATAGAAAATTTTCATTCTCTCTCTAACTAAAAGGTGCTCTTGGAGGTCTACGCCATCCAAAATTCACTAATAATTCATCACGAGCATGTAATGTAGTAATAGCATTGACAACTATGTATCTTGATACATCTCTACTCATGTATGGTGATTCATGACTATTTTTACACTCCTCAAATGTGCAATTAGTCCTTGAACTATTATGTAAACCTCGACTACTATTTATTAAACCTGCTATATTTCCATGCATATAAGGTCTTCCATCAATATATAATCTTTCATTTTCTGCATGTGAAATCCTTCTACTAGTAAGGGATGCTGCATTCAAGCATATTCCATAAGTACTCATGCTTTGAACATAACGTGCAAGTTGATGCCAATCTCCCCATCCATATATAGGACCAAAAAATGACATAAGAGTGACTTCAGAGTTTGGAGGCACATACAAATCCTCTACAATAAAGAGACCATGACCAGCATTAGTAATAGTGGATGGAGCAATCATATAGCAATTACCCAAAAAGTTGAAAACCTCTCCATCTAAAGGAAGTGGTCCTCTATTCCATCCTCCATATCTTCTTCTATCATATGTTTGTACTAGAGAACGATTAGGAGCTGGTAATGGATAATCTCCAGTCGTTTCAGTCTCTAAACCAGGAGATAGAGGATTTCTAGAAATCGCTACTTGTAATTGATGAACAGCAAGTCCATGACGTGTACGAGGAATATTAACATTATGAGAAAAAATATCATCATCATCGAGCAAGTATTCTTGTATATCAACCACAATTTGATTTTGTATATGGTTTTTAAATAAAATAATGAAATTAATTTATAGAAAAAATACATACCCAAGCATTATCACATTGACCACGTGATGGTGCACGCTCAAAAGTACCATAATCTGCTTCATGTTCAATACATTAATCCAATCGTGGTTTTCGATACATGCCATAACAAGAGTTACACCAACATATAATATGCTCTTGATAGTAAAATTCATTATAATTCCTATCAAAGGACACATGTGAAGTCGTTGCATGGGTAGGAGATGGTGGAGTGCCCTTTGATTGATCAAAATCTGATTATAATAAGAAACAAAAATATATATAAGTTATGTATCTATCAAATATATTTAAAATTAAATGTTTGATATACTTACAGTATATAGTCCTTGCATAATTAGGAGATGGTGGTGGAGTTCCATCTGATTGATCGGAATCTACAAATAATGGTATTTGATATTAATAATCTAATTATTTACATACATAAACATTCATATGCATATTCACACATACGCACATATTCACATATACACTTTTACACATACACACATATTCACATATACACAAATACACATTGTGGGATAAATGCATGTATTTTGTATGAATGAGTGTATATGCATGCATGTGTGTGTACATATATATATGTGGATATGTATATGTGTGTTTATGTTATATGTATGTATATGTGTATATGTATGCATATATGTATGTGTATATGTTTGCATGTATATGTGTATGTGGGTATGTGTATGTGTTTGTGTGTATATATGTGTATGTATTCTGATTCTTTTTTTCTGTTTGAGATTAAATTAACAGGAGATATTATATGGTGGAAAAAAATAAGAGGTGACCTAACATACCACCTGAGATGTGGCAGTTTTTTCATAGACAGCTACATCTTTAGGAGTCATTTCCTCAGCAGAAGGTATACAAATTATAGTCTATATTTATAATTTTCATATATTTTAGTAATTTTTTATATTTAATTTATGTATTTCTTTTTTCTTAAATAAACAGGTTACTGCAAAGAAGAGATTTGAGGCGGGCCACACATCACACCTAGGCAAAATGGGCCATCATGGTTTTGTAGCTACATTTGTAAGTATATGTGTTATTGTGAGTATATTTTTTATTTTAGTTAAAATGCAAGAAACTAATCTTTTTTATTTGTTTCAATGTAACGAAAGGATTATGGTTGATATCCTATAAAACATGAGATCGAGTATGCTACACATTTTGGATATCGGCATCTGAGCGAGTATATACGAGATCATCCGGATGCCTGTCTGAGTATTATTAAATTTTATATAATTATTTTATTTTTATGGATATTTTAATTGTTTTACTTATTAATGTTTCTTATATGTAATACAATAGTATTATGGAGAGGCAGATATGGATGAGGTGGAGAGGCAGACATAGGAGGGACAATCTCGATCGTCACAAGGTGCTCACATAGATACATCAGATCATGTGGATGATCATGATGATGAGGATGAGGATGAGGATGATCATGATGCTAATGATGATGATGATGATCATGATGATGATGATTAGGATTCTTGATTATGACATTGGATTATATGTATTTACACACACACACACACATATATATATATATATATATATATATTGTTCATTTCAGTTATGTTTTGAATTTTGTGTATGGTATTAAGTAATGAAAAGTTTTGTTCTATTGATTGTTATTATTGTTTATATTAAGCATTTGTTTGATTACTTTAATTATATAATTCATTCATATGTGTGTATGTATGTGCATGTATATGTGTGCAATATGTGTGTGTACATATGTGCATGTATATGTGTGTAATATGTGTGTCTGTATATGAATGTATGTACATATGTATATGTGTATATGCATGTATGTGCATGTGCATGTGTAAGTGTATATGTGTATGTATGTGTATGTGTATGTGTATGTGTATGTGCATGTGCATGTGTATGTGTGTGTATATGTATGTATGTACATGTGCATGTGCATGTGCATGTGCATGTGCATGTGCATGTGTAAGTGTATATGTGTATGTAAGTATGTGCATGTGCATGTGTATCTGTGTGTATATGTATGTGCGTGTATATGTGTAAGTGTATGTGTATATATATGTGTGTATGTGCATGTATATGTGTACATGTATGTATGTACATGTGTGTGTGCATATGTGTGTGTACGTATGTGCATATATATGTGTATGTGTGTGTATATATACATATGTGCATATGTATGTGTATGTGTATAAACATATACAAATGTATGTATATGCATGTGTATATGTATGAAACATGCATGTGCATATGGATTCATTTCCATTTGCATCCATGTGCATGCATGTGAATGTGCATGCATGTGGATTGCATATACATGTATTCAAGCATATGTTAATGTGTGTATGCGTATGTGTATATGTATGTATGTATGTATGTATATATATATATATATATATATGTGTGTGTGTGTGTGTGTGTGTGTGTGTGTGTGTGTGTCATGATGCATGCATGCAAGTCTTTTTATGTGGTTGTAGAAATGTTTGTGCATATGCATGTGTAAGTGCCTGTGCACATGTATGTGTGTATATGTGCATGTGTATCTGTGTATATGTGTGAACGTGCATCTTCATCATGTATAAGTGTATATGTGCATATCAATAAGTGTGAATATGCTAACTAATGAAAGTAACACAATTCAAATGATATACAAAGAATGGAAATTGTACTTACAATAGTTAGTCATACTTTTTGCTTGGCTAGCTTCTTGAATAACCTGCAATAAAAGAGAGAGAGAGAGAGAGAGAATTCAAAGAGAGAAAGAGGTAGAAAGAGAGAAACGGAGACAGAGAGAGAGACAATAAGATAGAGATTAGGCAAAACAACAATTCTGCATATACTTGTTTCAACTCATAAGTGCAATGTAATTGCGAACATTGGAGAGCTCTTTGATTAGATGCGTGAACATGCTGATCGAAGAGCCTCCAACGTTTTAATTATCAACAAACCGTCGTGTAAGCGATGATAAGGCATCGTAAAAAGCAATGGAATTGGCATCGCATAAGCAATTTTTATCGTCGCTTATGTGGTGCAAAAAAGTGTCGCTTATGCGACGCTTTTTTAAACCATCGCTTTAGTGATGCTCAATGCGAGCGTCGCACATCCCATCACGCCACACGTAAAAAAAAACGTTGTTTAGCTTGTCGTTTAATTTATGGTCCGCGCTCGACGTTTCTTGTGATGCTTTTTGCAATTTTATAGCAACGAAGTCATGTCACCTTAACCATTGCTATGCACCCGTATTCCTTGTAGTGTAATATCCCAAAAGATTTATCACAATGAGGTTCAAATTAAGGGTTAAGTAGCCTTGGAAAATGCAAAAAAAAAATGTATATCGATGAATTAGAATTATGGATAAGGATTTCCAAGAGATGTGCTCAAAATATATGGGGTCATATGGAGAGATGTTGGCCAAACAATGTAGATAGGAAAGTGGGCTCTTAATGCCACATGATGATGCGTCAAAATATGATTTTTCAATGATAAATTCCTATGTGACCCCTTTTGAATGGTTTTGTACAAGTATCCTTGAGAAATCGGAATACGTAAGCCCCATTGTCAATGGATCCTCCTTGATGTATGCTTCCTTTTTAAAAGGATCTGAAGATTATCGCTTGAGAATGTAGTGATTAAAAGTTAAATGGGAATAAAAAAAAAGAAACCTTGAAAATGGAAGGTGTTTGACATCATTGATGATGCCAAACTACAATTCGAAATTATAAATTCATAGAGCTACGTGGCTAGGAACACCAGAGTAAAAATAAAGGTCTCACTTTATCCTCTGTCTACTGATTGTGAAATCTATCTTTTCTTTCTCGATCAATCACATATACTCTCCCTTACTAATTTCATAGAGAATTTCGGTCTCACAAAGAGAGACTTATAAGATTAACACACGAGCAAAGAAATGAACTGGGTTATTCTTTGTTAGCCAGATGAATGTACAGCTTGGGTTGTTCTCTTCAGAGCTCTCTCAATGTGCTCTTTCGAGTTCGTAGGAACAACTTCTTGAACTCTATGGCCTGTTTCTCCTCTCTTTCTCTCTCTCTCTCTCTCAATTGTAGCTATTGTGTCTCATGAGATCTTCAACTTCAGTGAGGTTTGATGGAGGTAAGGATCAATTAGAAGCTAGCAGAGATGCTTAGTGCACCAAAAATGGATGTGAGGGATGGTCGCTATCTCTCGCTCTCCCTCTCACAGAGTAGAGATAAAACTCCAAGCAGGGGATAGTGCTTCTACTATCCTTCACTTAGGTGGAGTAGGGATAAAGCAGCAGCCTACATATAGAGTGCAGCAGGTCACTTAGAAGAGAGAAGGGGATTGTTGGGTGCAAGCAAGAGGGTGGTGCACACAGACGACATTCAATGGCCTACATTTCTTTTTTATTTCTTATAAGACAGTCTCCTCCTAAGGGAGAAAATGGTGCACACCTATAGTAGTCTCTCTCTAGCACGGAGAAGAGATTAGACTGTTGCAATAGAGAGTTGAGAGGCTATGGCTCTCTCTCTCTCTCTCTCTCTCTCTCTCTCTCTCTCTCTCTCTCTCTCTCTCTCTCTCTCTCTCTCTCTCTCTCTCTCTCTCTCTCTCTCTCTCTCTCCTTGTTAGAGAAGAGAAGCTAACCGTGAGCTAAACTGAGTGTCTACATGTGAGCACTTGCTATGCTGGTTTCTTCTTGATCATCATCTATTGCTTTGTCCTGTATTTTGTCTTCTTCAATGACCTCTTCTTCTTGAACAATGATCTCTTCCTCCTCGACTGTTGAATGAATTTCTAAGTTCACTACAGATGGACTTTCTTCTACATCTATGTTCTCACAAATTTGTCTACTACATGGGGTGACTTGTAAACCAAATAGCCACTCTGGTTCTTTTGAATCTGGTATAAAAACAACTTGCTCACAGTGTTCGGGAAGTACACATGTATCTCTTTCATCCGTCCATAATTTTGTGGAGTCGACTTGAAGCAAACCGCTTTTATCCTGCCTCATTGTTGCGTTTCTTCCAGAGGTGACTACTTTGAGCCATTTCACATCAAAAACTAAGTAATCAAACTTCCTAAAAGATAGTTTCAAGATATCTTGAATCACACCACAATAATCTAGCTGGCCTTCTTGAGCATTATCATCTCTTGCACTCGCTATACTTGTTTGCAAAAAGTTCACCATCACCCCACTATCAAAAGTAGACCTATTTTTATCGATTCATGCGATCCAAAAGTGTCGTCCATGAGACCATAGTGCACGTATTTAGTATACTGCCAATCACATCCCTTTGCGAGTTCTCCTTCTTCTTCAGAGATATCTTCACCTGCTGCCTTTGCTTGTGAAACCGCTGTATCTAGCCATCTGCTCATTGAAAAAGGTGGAAGAGGTTAAAGACTTTCTAGAAGAGGCAAAAATCAAGTGGAACGATTCCTTCAAAACTGAGATCTTTCCTTTGTATTGGTCTCCTTAGCAAGCTCATACTTTTTTAACCACTTCTGCATAGGCTCAGAGTTAACTATGCAAAAATTCATTGCCTTCTCTCTGAAAGCTGCATCCATTTTTCTTCGCAATCCTTTACCTTGTGGTTCGTTGCCTACGAGACGAACATCTTCATCATCGCTCCATAAGCGAGGCATTTTGGGATCCGGCATATGTAGAAACTCAGTTATGAATACAAGAGACTCTTGTACAACCCATCCCTCTGCCATGCTACCCTCTACACGTGCTCTCTATCGAACAAACCCTTTTAATGCTTTCTTTCTTTCCGATCAAAGTCTTCCAAAGAATCTCTCCCACATTCTTAAAAATATGCATCGGTTCTACCAAATGATTGATCAATAATTAACTCCAATAAGGGAGTTCATGAAAAATGGACAAGTGTTTCATGCCAGCGACTAGAGTTTCTGAATCCCATAGTTGTTTCCAATTGCTAGCTTTCATTTGGTGTTGCACTTGTCGACCAATTTTTCCTTCACGTAAAATATGTCCATCAGTCAAATATCTATGGTGTCCTTCATAGACAGTTTTACGTAGTGCTTTGGAATAGCGTGCTTCGAGTCGCGATCCACATAAGGGACAAGCGTGGTAACCCAAAATAAATAAACCTAAACATTCACCATAACCAGGCCAATCATGCATCATCCACATAAGTATGCCTTGCACTCACACGTCTCGTCTTCTTATAGGTTGAGACATGTCACACACAGTAAGCCCATCCCATAAAATGTGCAATTCTTCCACAAGTGGTGCAAGATATACATCCATGTTTTTTACCTTATACTTACCTGGTACAATAAGAGCTAATAATAAATGACCTTTTTTTGTGGCTAGCCATGGTAGGATGTTATAATTGACCAAACATACAGGCCATGTGCTCCATGAAGAGCTGTGTAAACCAAATGGATTTACTCCATCCATAGCTAGGCCTAGACATATGGACCAAGGCTCACTAGCAAACTCTGGCCACTTACTATCTATGTGCTTCCAAGCATCAGAGTCAGTAGGCACTCGCATTACATCATTTGTAGTCCTACTCTTTGTATGCCATGACATTAACTCAGCTATAGATTTGCATCTAAACATGTTCTTAATTAGTGTAATGATAGGAAAGTGGCGAAGAACCTTTGTGGGGATTGCTTCGCTGACAAGGTCTTTTCTAAATCTATTTGCTCCACACTTTGGACATACGTGGAGATGCTCATACTCATTCCGAAAGAGGATGCAATCATTCGGACAAGCATGAATCTTAGTATAATCCATTCCAATGGACTGTAAAAGTTTTTTTGCATCTCCACGTGTCGGAGGCATGTCATTGCCCTCTGGCAAAAATTGATCTTTAAGAAGCTTGCAATAAGCAATTAGAACAGAATTAGTAAATAAAGTTATTTTGATACAACAATGAAAGTTTATTTCAAATCCACTTACCTAAACAATTCAATGACACGACTATCTGACCATCCATAAATAGATTGTAGATTGAGCATCGTGAGTGAGGCATGTAGTACAGATATCTTTGCTCCATTGTAAAGTGGTAAACGAGCTAATCTTCGCATGTTTTCATATTCTTCATCAACTTCTAATCGTGGAAATTTTGTTGTCCATGAAACTCTCGACATCTTCTCCACCATCATGATCTTTGTCCATCTCATAAAATGCTTCGGGCATTTCTTCCATATGTTCATTCCGTGTAATGCTATTAGTACTTGTTTGTACGTCTTACTCATTTTTTGTTCTCTTTTGTCCACGAGAGGTTACCGGTGCAATGTCATTTTGGTCCATCTGCTCACCTAGGGGACCATGTGAATGGTAGCATAGGTTTTCTAATCAATTTTTATCAAAGGATCCATACTCTCTAATATGTGTAGTACAAATCCATCGTTTCCGATAAATTTGGTACTTGCACTGAGTGCAAGGACATGCCATTCTCTCCTCTGGATCCAAACTAGCCATTTGATACAATATGGACATTTTAAAGATGTGGTGAGGTCTTCCTTATTAGCTATTAAGCCTTCAAAAAATAGTAGGAAATAATTTTGTCTGGTTTCTCATGGCGCACATCTCTATCTCTTCCATTAATGTTAAAGGTCTTACTGACCTTGTCAGATCCAAGATGGTGAATAAGTGGTTGTCTTCTTTACCCAACTTGCCTGATGTTTTGTGTGTGCAAGAAGTTAAAATTGGAAGGGATTCCCTCAACATTAATCTTAATATATTGTCCCCAAATATAAATGGTTTACTACCAAGCATTCCAATGGGAAAGGTGGTGCTATTATTGGTTTGTCTCTATCGTTGGCTCACACTTTTCTTTCCTATTTTGTTAGTAATTAATTGTACTAAAAACTATATGGATATCTCATGTATAAGAATTGAAGTTAAAAACCACTCAGATGAAGCATACATGATAGGCATGGGTGGAAATTGATCCAAGTGTTTAGGTGCAATAATCCTAGTGTACATAAGAAATTCATGCATGGATGTCAAACTTCTTAGTATGTAATGATAATGATCTAGTACAAGACATCATCCTAGGAAAATAGTGGATTTATGAGAATTTAATGACATTAAACATTGCATACAGAACACTTTCTGCTATAATATAGGGACGAGAAATTTTTTAGTTTTATGGGGAAAAATCGACCACACCACACAAATTAAGGAAGCACTTAGAATGTACAAATGAGCAAAAAGCATTTCTACATCTTACATCTGTATGGGATTCAATGTGCAAGTCAGCATGTGTATCTTCAATCTATCTAGAAGCATATCAATCATCCATGTAAGGGAGTGAACTATTTCTTTATCAGTGAGAGTATCTGATCTGAGTTCCAAACATCTAATCCATTATTTGAGTGACTCTATGAGGATTCATCCACTCAAAAGCTGAGGGAAAGGAAGACAACCATAAATTGTTCATCTTGATCTATAATAAAGTCTACATCAAAAATCCACCATGATGAAGTGAAAAAAGTTTAGGTGGCTAAAGCAACACATCATGCATCATCAAGTTCAGTAATTCCATATGGAGCATCATTAACTTCACCAACATCTTCCTTCTCAACTTATAGTGGGGAACAACCATTCATCAAATTCCATTGCATTTTGGTTATGAAGGAACTGTTGGACGTGCATCAAACCATAGACCATGATATAGTTTCAACGTAAGCTGGTTCCACTCACTCAAACCAAGAGTGATGTTATGCATAATATAGAAAATTTAAATCTTTAATTTGCATCCCAAGGAACTTCCATAATTAGTGACGCAAATGAAATTCAGTAAATTTCTCCACAAGTGCTCAACCATAATCAAAATCATCCATTCTTTCTCCTCATCTAAATCTAGGACAATATCTTTCGTGACATTTTCCTCAAAACCTAAGGCATCATTAGCTTTTGGAAAAATCTTGGAGATGACAAAATGATCTTCCTCATTATATCATTTCATAATTCTATCCTTCTTCTATGGCATCCATGTGTTCTCAATGCACCTCAAATATGAATCAATAGGGCTACATCTATGGCCTTCACATCCGCACATGAGAAGATCAGATTTTAGAGTGCACATACTCTAGAAGAGGGGAAATCCCTCATGATTAGGAATACCTCTTTGTACCATACAATGTATTGTTCTTATTATTGCTTGCGTTTTTTTCTAATTTATTTCTGATTTTCTTTTTAACTTTTCCCATTATCCTATGGGACAACTATATATTGAAAAAGAGAGAGAGAGAGAGAGAGAGAGAGAATACAATGTAATATGGTAAAGATAAAACGTGGCTCCAACTTGTGATCAAGTATGCAGGCATGAAGAAGGTGGAATGATTTTTTATAGAAGTCATGCTTGATGTGTTCTTATCTACTATTTTATTAGTAATGGAGGAGCTAGGTACACAAACTCCTCATGAACCACTAGCATATTTACTTGATGATCCACCTACCACCACTCATTGGTTAAACGATGAAAAATGAAGCAAAAATATTGTGGTTATTTCTTCTATGTTCCCACAATCACCTTTTTGGGCAAGCAAGGCAGATATCATTTTATGGCCTATGAATTGGAGTAAACCTAGAGGATTTTCGAAGCTAATAATGTATGAAGTGATATGGGATGTGGCAATTAATTGAATATTCCACTCATTAAGTCAAAATTTTGTCATTACTATCAATCAATTACAACTTATAATGGAAGAATGAGAAAGCTAGGATATTTCTATCCCTAAATTTAATAAGGAAAAACAAATGAAGATCTCTATGAAATTGAATCTACCATACATCAAATTACTAGTAAGTATCTTTCATCAACATTTCACATTCCCCATACAAGATATGTATAATATCCCACAAAAGTCAACTCTACATTCCCTAAGGACAAACAAGTAGCCAAAATGTCATATTGGATCATGTAATAACTTGAAAGTACATAGTCCAAGTGGGGTAGAAAGAAGATCTTACATGGAACCAATAATCTCACTCATATAATCTATTAAGCCTTTCAAAGAAATGGAGCTAATGCAAAACATTGATAGATTGATTCTCCTATGCTCAAGCTGCCTTGCCCTACCATGCATGCCAAATTTTGTTGGGGGATTCTTTAGTTGAAAGGTGCTTGAGTGTTTGTAGGGGAAGAATGGAGAAGGAGACAGACAATTGTGCCCAAAGCCTCTATGTCTTGATTAACAATAAAGAACAATATAGCTTTGTCTAGAATGAGACAAAAATGTTCTCTGTGCATAGCAATTAAGCTAAAGAATCACACACACAAGTATACAAAATATCACAATTACTTGTGTAGTCAACCTATATTCCGGTCCTCCACCTTGTCCAATAGCTTGTCGTTGTGCACTCCTTGCACTCAAGTTTCCAATAAGGTTGAAGGCTTGGTCACTTCTTTGTCGATGTGCAATGCCTCCTTGATGATACTTTGTCATGCCTTAGTTGCTCCTCTACACACTCTCTCTATATACCTTGTCACATTCTTTACACACCTTGTTTCTCCCTTTGCACACTTTTGCTTCCTTGTGCACATGCACTGTTCAAGTGTCTATCTTGCTCTCGCTTGCTCACTAGTGTAGAGTATGCTTCATGCTTATGTCATAGTGTATCTCTAAGAATGCTCCTTTATGGTGTGACAATTCCTCTTATGTATTTCACTTCAACTACTTGTCTATCTTGGTGCTCACTTTTATGTCCCAAGAACCTCTTCATGTAAAGAAGAATGAATCCCTATTTTGTCATGTAGTAACTTAATGGGAAAAAAAAATAATGGGGGGCACACATGAGCTCTTGTGTACCTTCTCCACTTCTTCTCTTTTCCATTTTTGACCTTCATTTCTACAAAATGTGCACATAGCTTGGGTTCACCTAGACCTTCCATAACACTTCAAATCCTCAAAAACCCTTCAAAAAAGGCCTTTTTGCAACTTGCATTTAACTTTCCTGCAACATCATTCTCACAACTTATTAATGCACTACCTATGCACCCATGTCATTGGCCACTTGTATACCACCTATGCACCACTTTGCCAAGTCACCATTTCACTTTCTCACAACCTGTGAAGTCATCCATTGTTAGGTGCAACACAAGTAAACAATGCACAAAGTGCAAAAGTCAACTAATTTGGAGAGGAGCTATAGCAAGTGAAGATGCAACAAGCCACATCTAAAAGAACAAAGTGATAATTGAAAAAGATAGTTCATAATCTAATGGAGGAAGATTACAAACTAAGGATAGACAATAATTGGTTTATGTATTGTTTAACTACAAATGCACCTATTCCATTAGAACTTTAGATAGGGGGATTCCAAGTGAAATTGACCATTTTTCATCAGAACTTGAGCAACTAGGACAAGAATTAGAAATGAAAGACTCCATTATTGTAGCACTACAAATTGAAGTTCAATAGTTACAAGAAAGGGCTTCCACAAGTGCACAACCTGATCCTATATTTGAAAAAGGCTTCACAAATACACTTCCATATTCACCACTGCCTAAAACAATTTACAATCTAGAGCCCCTTGAAAGAATATTATCAGCTACAAGGATAGCTAAAGGTCAAGATTACATCAATGAGATCACAACAATTGACATGGACCAAGAAATCATGTGTCAAGATATACAAGATTTAGGCATATAGTTTGAGAGGTCCATCACCGATTCTATCTTCTCAAGGATATTAAGATATCAAGACTTAATACAATTTATTTACTATACCTATCACCATGGGTGGCTATCAAATGTACTACACCGAACAAGTTTGAGTCCCTATCACTACATGAATTCATGTTACAATTGGATCCAAAACATGTGAAATCACTTGGATCTATCACGAGTCAATGCACCCTAAATGAACAAGAGGGTTTCTAGGAGACAAGACCTATCTTCATGAAGTGTTCAATAGGGCCTTAAAGCATCTATATTACAATCTAGGATATTGTCCATTTGTAAGAAGAAGAACAGATGCACAATATCATTTCATGTGGGCTAATCATAAGAATAGAGATCAATGGTTGAATTGCCCATACATTGCAAGACCCCCTAAAGGTATCACACCCAATGAAGAGTACATGCTCATTACTATTGATCACTAGATTGCGTAGACATGCAATGTTCTAGGAAAAACATGTATTATGCTAAGGAATATTTTTATCATGATGCAGACATGCTTCATATCAATTAAAATCACACCAACTCCATATCTAAATAAACTAGGATTTAGGCATGGCAATCACCCTATGGTGTATGATCTTAGAAAAACCCCTATCCTTGAAACCACCATGGCATTTTATAACAGATTAAAGTCTACCAAGCCATTTCATGCAGAATTTTGAGGAATCCTTCCTGACATTTTCTTTGAAAGACATTGAGAGGTCTTTTGAAAGATCAACTCAAGATTCACAAGAAGGTTCCTAGCATTTGGGGCCATACAAATAAAGTTTTCTAGGTTACCAATCCTAGAATGGCCACCTCAAGTTAGATGGAACAAAACACTCTCAAGGCTTGTCGCAAAGTTTAGAAAAAAAGAGCTGAAAATTTAGCTCAAGCTCATGGACAAATATGAATTACAAAACTTCTAGTTGTGTTGTCATGGATGACAACATCTAGAAGGGGAAAGTGTTGCACATAAGATGGCCAAAATGAAAAACTAAAGGTGATTGAATAAAGAATAAGGAAATAAAGACTAATAGGAGACTCTCAAATTTTCTTTGGAAACCTACATGCATTTTTGTAAAATATCGCTTTAAGCTAGACCTTTAGTTCATATTTTCTTAGATGTATTAATTTTGTGATTCATAAAAGTATGGGAAAGCCTTCATATGTATATTTTCAATCATAATAATTTACCTAGCACAATAATAAGGTTAGAATAGATCTACCATTAGTATAGGAATAATTTTAACTAGGCCAACCATTTTGGTTGGACAAGGCTACCCATTTTTGTATAAAGATCAATGAGAGCTCAATTTTGTAGACTTTTTGCCATTGTAGAAGTGATCTCTTGAAGAAATCTCATATTTCTCTCTTCCTCTTCATTTTTATTTATTCTTTTTGCTCATTGAAGTGGCTATGGTGATGAAAGGGTGTCAAAGATGCGATAAAAACATTGAAGGGTCTTTTCCATTGTGTGTCTTTATGCATGCCTAAGGATCTCCGAAATAGAGTAAGACATCTCTCACTAGTACTTTGAAGCTTTTTTTCTCTATGCAGATGACTATTTTTGTAGGTCTAAACATTCCACATTAAAACTTTCAATTCTGCATGTTTTGATATGCAACAACGGGGTGTTTCTCTAATGCACATGGAGATATCACAATCTAAAAGTTTTCACACTTGATAAATCCTAAATTAGAATCTTTCTTCTTCCTTGTCTCTTCAAACTTAGGATTTCTCTCTTAGTTTCCATACCCTCGATTGGGTAGGTACTTAGATTGACAATTTTTTGTTGTCAATCAACCACTTTGATGATGGAAGGTGACTCATTTGAGCTTCACAGGTCTATGAAGAACATGAAAGCACCTCAAAATGTTTGTTTACAATAGGTGGGGATGTAGTGTACTCTACAATGTCATGCATATATTTTCTACATATTTGATGTGGTATTGAGATCATACACTAGGTCATTGTTTCCAAACTTGAAGCCAAGGACATCAACATGTGGTTACTAAACTTTATTGAATAGTATTAGTACCCCTTTTATCATATAAAAATTCTTAATCATCATTCGCATGCAACATCACATTAGGAATTCAATGTTTCCAACATATACGTGATAGTGGGTTCAGCATGTAGTACATCAATGACTGGGTAGTTTAACCAATGAGCACATTGTTTATTGTTTTAAACTTTAAAAAAGAAGTTGTGGAGCTTCCAACAACATGGGATTGGATAGTGAAATGGCTTGTAGATAATGTGTAGAAGTGTTTGATTCCATGTATGCAACATATTAAGGTATCAGCAAAGGAGATCAGTCCACTAGCTTGGTTGAAAATTTATGTCCCTAGTAGCCAATAGAGGCAATTCTTTAAGCAAAACCTATGCTGCAAATGTTCGGGGGTATCCTAGAATCCCCCTAATCTTTTTTTTTTAGTAATCTAGTATCATGAATCATGTTTTTTTTAATTGAATCTCATTGGTGTGCATGATGTGGGAGCTAGTGAGTCTTTGAAAGAACTCTAACTTGAGTGTTGGATCTTCAAATTGATTTTGTAGCATCATCTAATATTACACACATGTAGAACACAAAAAGAAAAGGTTAATGTGGATGAAGGATGAAAAGGGAATACATATATCAAATGGGAACGCGAGAGGGGACTCAACATGGGATGGGGGAGATGGAGGTGGTTGAAGTGGGAAGGGCGAAGGGGAGCAATGTGATAGGTGGTGATGTGCACATCCAAATTGTAGTGAGTGATTCAATTGTGTTGACCGTAGAAAATCTATGAACAGTGGCCCATGGAGATTTGGGTGCAATAACATGATCTATGGTGTGACAAAATGTGATGGGTGGGGAGAATGTTAGTGTTGAAGAGTAGAATGAGCCACTTAAGGAGTTAGTTGAATGTGTACCTAGTATGAGTTGGCCTTTGGAAATTTAATGGAGGTTTGATGCTATATCTTTTGAGCACCCATGACCTCTAAATCACTCTCCAAATCACTAGACTCACTAAAAGTAAGTGTCCTACTAAGAGCTTGAGTCACACTCTCCTCCAAAGAGAGTCTACTCATAAATTAGATTTTATGCCCTAGAGTAGGTCATACCTTAAGTGCGTGTTGGAGTTTGAGGTCTACAAAAGCACATGAATAGCATAAGGAAAAGAAGAAGCTTGGAGCAGAACACAACACTAAATAAATTACCAAGTGCATTTGCAAAGATAAGTAACCCATTAGGGTTATAGGCATTATTACAAGCTAGGGGGAAAAACTCCTAAAGAAGGATAAAAGTACCTTGATAGTCCTAAGTGTGTTCACACACATCACTACCAAAATATATCGAGAAATCCCCCTTGGAAGTGATGCGGTGAACAATGAGTTGGCACTCCTGTATAAGGAAGTGCCATGCTATGTGGAAAGAGATCAATCCACAAAAGGAAGTAAGCCCAGAGCTTTGTGAAAAACTTCAAACTTCTTCCAAGGTAGAGCCTTTGTGAAAAGATCTACAATGTTATCTTATGTGGGCACATATGCCAAATTGATCTCTAAAGTAGAGAACCTCTCCCTGACATAATGATAATGCACCTCAATGTGCTTTGTGCAATCATGCAACATATATTTCCTCACAACTTCCAATGTGCTATGATGTTCAGTGAAGATGGTGGTTGCAGAAGACTAACCAACACCCAAATCATCCAAAAGACATATGAACCGCACACACTCAGTAGTTGTTGTGAAAGTTGCCCTATACTCAACCTCACAACTAGAAGTGGTCGTAGTAGGCTGCTTCTTGCTCAACCAGAATATGCATGAGCTACCAAGCATGAAGCAAAAACCACTAATGAACACATGAGTGCCATAGCAACCAACCCATTCAGAGTCAAAAAATCATGTAAATCTGACGATAGGGATCCTCCCTTGGGATAAAACAACACACGTAGCCAGGCACCACTCAAGTATCAAAAGATGCAAACCATCTACCAATGCTTGACACTTGGGCAAGCATAAACCTGCTCATCTAAGAGACGACAAACTAAATATCAAGCCAAGTTTTGTATAAGTAAGTAGCAATAGGTTTACAACCTTCAACGCCAAAACACTACAATAATGTGTCAATATACTTTGTTTGGCACAAAGCTATTCCCCTATCAATTTGCATAAACTGAACGCCCAAATAATGATGCAAATGCACCAAATCTGACATCTCAAAAGGGGCATGCAAAATCATCTTTAGATTCAGCAATATGCTTCTCATTAGGACCAATGAGTAGCATGTCATCAACATATACTACCTCGATGAGAAGTACATTGTCCACGCACTTAAATATAAGGTTTTTTGAGTTGAATTGTGCTCAAAAGCATCTGCAATCAAGTAGGCATGTATCTTTTCATACCAAGCATGTGGTGCTTGCTTCAAACCATATAATGCCTTTTTCAACCTACACACTTTGTTTTCATCCCCTTTCTACACAAAACCATGGGGCTGAAATACATGCACTTCTTCATGTAAGTCACCATTCAAAAATGCAGTTTTAATGTTCAACTGATGTATATTCCAACCATGATGAGCGACAAGTGCACAGATGCTATGAAGCAACGTCATTTGGCATGTGGGTGCAAAGATCTCATCAAAATCAATGCCTCTCTCTTGAGCATACCTTTTGCAAGAATCCTAGCTTTATACCTATCAAATATTCCATCAAGCTTATGTTTCATCTTGTATACCCATTTAGTGCCAATGGTCTTTTTGGGTGGAGGAAATTGACATAAAGACCAAGTATCATTCTTCAAATATCATCGTATTCTCATTGCATGGCAACCATCCAATTTTTTGAATCTTGTGCGTCATCATAAGAAACAGGCTCATTCTCATCACAAAGACTAGAGGCAACCATTGCATAGCAATCTGAGGCAAAAGAAGCATTATGATAGCCCAAACAAATATGATATGATAACGGTGCATCCAATTTGCTATCTCTCAAAGTTTGCACCAAACATTTTGGCATAGTTTTAGCCTCCTCTATACCAATCCTCTTATTGACGTGCATCACGTAAATCTGCATCAGAAATGGAATGATCTCCATCATCATGTGAAACATGTAAAGGTTGAGAAATTGCCTCATTTGGATCAACACTTGACTGTCCACTTGTAAAAAGAGGCAGCAAAGTCTCATACATATCTTTGGAACTAACTGATGTCTCCTTAATACATGAAAGTAATGGCTAAATTGCATCTTCCACAAAAACAACATCACGATTAGCCAAAATTCATTTAGGATGTGGATGATAGAGTTGATAGCCTTTGCTTTCAGAACAGTACCCATCAAAAATACATTTCATTGTGTTATCGTCCAGTTTCCTATGTTGTTGTTTAGACACTAATGCATATGTTAGATAAACAAAGACATGCAAATGAGGGACATATGGCTTGCAACCATGCCAAGACTCATATGGAGTGATCGATTCCAGTGCTTTGGTTGGACACTTGTTAAGTACATATGTTGCACACATATCAGCATCAAGCCAAAAATTATGTGGTAATTCTTGACTTTTGACCATACACCTCACCATCTCTATGAGAGACCTATTCTTTCTTTCTAAAACTCTTTTTGAGGTATATATGGCACTGTAAACTGATGTTTTATCCCACGCTCATCCAGAAATGCATTAAAATCAAAAGATATGTACTCCCCCTCAACCAAAACGGATGGTGCCCAATTTACATGTTGATAGATTTTCAGCCATAACCAAAAACTGTTTGAAGCAAAGAAACACTTCAGACTTTTCTTTCAATGGATAAATCCATGCATATATGGAAAAATCATCAATAAAGACCACGAAGTAAAGGTATTTCCCAAAAGAGCGTGTTTGCATAGGACCATGGACATCACTATGAACAAGCTGCATTTTATTAGGAGCTCGAAATGAACCATCTTTAGGGATGGAAGAATGCTGCATTTTTTTCAAAAATACGACCTTTGCAGACCTGTTTACAAGATGCCTCCATTTTGGGCAAAGAGGACACCATTCATATTTCTACAAGTGTAGCAAACTAGCATAATTCAGATGACCAAAGCATGCATGGTAAAGCTTTCCATCTAAGATAGCCTGAGAATCTTGTACTGCACATGCTCAATCATTCATAGATTTTGCATAGTCTATGGGATTATATATTCCATGACATAATAACATCACCATTTGACAAATCATGAATTGTACATTTGTCATCAACAAATTTGACAACAATGCCAATCTTGGCTAATCTTTAAACTAAGAATAGATTTTTCTTGATCCCTAGCATAAATAAAACATCTGACAATGTGAAAGAACTAATGTTAGCAATAGTCAAAATGATCTTACCAACTCCCATTATAGGATAAGAGGAGTTATTAATGCATGTGATAGTATTCCTTGTAGGGGAATCTCAAGTGATCTGAAGAAAATATGATATGAGGTAATATGTTTGGGTGCCCCAGTATCAAAGTGCCAAACATCTGAGTCTATTGTAGACATATAGTGGTCATGAAACGATGGTTCATAGATGCATACAGTAGTAAATGCCCACTCTTCATTCTGCACAAGATTAGCAGACTTTGTTTTAGGTGTAGAGGCCTCTACAACAACAATTATAGGCTCTTTATTGTTTTCCTCTTTTGCAACCAGTCTTGGACAACTCTTTATGACATGATCATTTCCTTTATAGTATCTGCAAACATGGTTCTACTTTTTTATATTCTTCTCATCTTTTTCTTCCTTCTTTGAATGTGCACCATTAGTATTTTTTTTCTTACTAGTAGGTCATCTCCGTTTACCTTTGCCCTTTTGACTAGCTAAGAAAGCCTGATATGCAACATGTGTAATGCACATATTTTGCTTGGATTGATCTTCCTAAAAAAACAAAGACTAACTCCTCAAATGTTAAGGCATTTGGATCGTTGTTCATCATGAATCAAAGACTATAAGAAAACTCTGATACGAATCTAGAAGATCATTACGAACAATGTGCACAACTGAACTATCTGACAAGACCTCATCAATAGAAATCATCTACTCCTTCAAACCTTTAATCTTTGTCAAAAAATTATCCATGAAATCTCCTTCATTCATGTGCTCACTCTCCAACTATTTTTTGAGGTAAGTGACATGAGCCTCATTTCTTGCCTGTCATAAGGTTGTACGTGCATCCCAAGAATCTTTTGTTGTCTTGCAAGAGCAAATATGAGGGATAATGGCAATTTTGATAGACAAGGCTATAAATGCATATGTCTAAGTATCTTTGCCATTCCAACAAAGTGGCTCTATAGTAGGTGCAACAGGAATTGTAACACGAACAAGAATTTGAAGATCATCATCTTCAATGCCATTTGCATCACCTTCAATAATTGTTTTTGAAGGTGTAGTAGGGAATTTTTGAATACCTATCACAATATTCCACAACCCTTTTGCAAACAATACATGATGCACCATATATGCTCATAATGGGTAATTAGTACCATCCAACTTGTCCTTAACAACCAACATCCGAATACGTCATTGTTTTCATCCATGGCCACTAACTAAATACCTAACATAGAAAAATGATTGTATCTCAAAAAGTTGGATGGAACTACCTTGTTGAGCTCTGGTAAACTTGTAGAAAACTTTGAGGTGCTTGTACTCGTGAATCAAACTTGTATATATGTTTGGCACAAAAGAACAAAATTGCTTGCATAGATATGGGATGAGAGATTTGGTAATATGAGATACCCAAAGGAGGTGGATTGTAGGGGTATGGTTGCACACCTACTATCGATTTTAGAGATGAAGGAACCATGTTTAGTTTGCATGATGGGCAAGCAATAGAGGAAGGTGTTTCCACAAGAAAGAAAGAACATAGCAAGTTATCCTCTAGAGTTGGTGCATGATGACTTGTGTGAAAAAAATGCTATTTAGGCCTCAGGCAGATCTTCCTACTTCCTATTGCTTGTGATGACTATAGCAAGAAGATGTGGGTGTACTTCCTTTGTGATAAGTCTCAAGCTTTTGGTAAGTTTAAAGAATGGCTTAAGCTTGTTAAAATTGAAACAAATGAAGAAGATGAAGAAATTCAAGACAGACAGTTGTGGTGAGTTCACATCAATAGAGTTTGAAGATTTTTTCAAGAGTAAAGAATCAAACATCAAATCACAGTGGCCCACAGCCCTCAATAGAATGGTGTTGTGGAATGCTCAAATCGATCCATCAAGGAGAGGTCTTCCAAAAATGAATAGTGTCGGACTACATGAGTTATGTGAAGCTTGCCAACTAGGAAAGCAAGCAAGGAAACCATTCAAGAGGAGCAATTATGTGGCCCCAAATGTATTTAACTTGGTATGTATCGATGGATGGGGACCTATCTAAGAGTTGTCGATGGCATGGTAATAGATTTTTTGTCACCTTCATTGATGATCACTCAAGAAAGGTATGTTTGTTTTGTGTGGAGAAAAAATAAGATGTGTTCCCTATATTCAAGAGATTCAAAACTCAAGTTGAAAAATAAATAGGAAGTTCTATTAGAACCTTAAGGTTTGATGGTGGAGGAGAATACTTCTCCAAAGAATTTTTAGATTTTCTGCAAGAGAATTGGATCAAAAGGTAGTTTACTTGTAAGTATACACCTCAACAAAGTGGAGCAACTAAGAGGAAAAACATGCAAATCATTGAAGTTGCAAGATGCATGCTTAACAAGATGAAATATTAGGTTGAAACTACCACAATCACTGTAGATTTGATGAATAGGTGCACAACATGGAGAATACATAACTTGACATGAGAGGATGTATATTCTAGTAAGAAACCTGATCTTACACACCTTAGTTTTTTTGGATGTGCTTTCTTTGATCCTGTTCCACAAGAAGTTAGAACAAAGATGGAACCAAGGTCAAAAAAATGCATTTTCATTAGCTAATTGATGAAGCAAAAAGGATTTAAGTGTTACAACCCTACAACAAATGAAGTAAGAGTCTCATGAGATGTGGTCTTTGATGAACTAAGACCATGGTATGAAGATAAAGGAAAGGAAAATTGAAGAAGATTGTGAGGATTATGCAAGAACTAATCAAAGAGAAGTTGAGCAACTACGCAATCAAATTCAAGTCCAGAGGCATCTACATCAAATGAACTATCTCCAACATTGAGGGGGAGACTTGGAAGTCGTTCTTTGTCTCCAAATTCATCTTATAGTAGAGTTGAAGAAGCAAGTATTTCTCAATACAATGAGATAGATGCAAATGAAGAAGAATATGAAGAGGTGATCACTACTAAGGTAAAACTCAATAGGTTGAAGAAGAAACTTTCAAAAGGAAATGAAAGAAGATCTTCAAGGACAAGGTATAAACTCAAAGGCTGAGTTATGATGGTTTCATGGGAAAAAATTTTGCATACATGATACAGGTCATCGAAGACAAAGAGCTTGAGACATATGAAGAAGCTTGCACACAAAAGGAATGGAAGCAAGCTATGAAAGAGAAGATCAAAGCTCTCAAAAATAATCACAAATTGGAGTGAGTGCCAAAGAAAGAAGGTATGAAGATTTTTCCAAACAAATGGGTCTTTAAGGTAAAGAGGAATTTCGATGGTTCACTAACTAGACATAAATGTAGATTGGTTGCCAAAGGATTTATAAAAGCACAAGGCATAGATTATGATGAAATTTCTAGCTCTGTTGAATAGATGGGAACAATTAGAACTTTAATAGCAATTAATGCTTCAATGAGGTGACCATTACACCAATTCAACATCAAAAATGCTTTTTCCCAATGGAGAACTACAAGAAGAGGTATACATGAGTCTGTGAGTGCTTGATGAATTGAAGATTAGTAGAAATTTGTGCTTGAAGATGTTGAATTTTGGTCTAGCTAACCTGCACAAGACCTGCCCTTTAGCTATTGGGGACTTTAATATACCTTCTAAGCTTCAAGATGATGCAATAAAACAACCTATATGCTTTGGAAGATCATTCAAAAATAATTGATCCAAAATAGATAACTTCCACATGAACACTACAAGAAGAACTTACTATTTTGCTTGGGATATGCAACTTCTAAAGCTTAGTGCTCTCATCTTGATTACAATTGGCCAAATTCCTCGTAGTGAATGGTGGATCATATGGTTGAGTAGCTATTATGCACAAGAATGAAATTTATAATCAAGCTATGTTCTAATTACAAGCTTAACATTGATTGGATGTCTCCCTGACTTTTTAGGGATGTGTAGAGAATGATGTCGAGCGATTAAAAAACTCTATTTCTCAAAATCTATGAAGCCAAATCATAAAAAATCTTATACAGATAAAATTAGAAACTATTATCACTTCAATGAGCCCTTAGTGACAATCACTCGACCTCTAACAAGTGAGAATCAGCCTCTGCAATTCAATAGACTTTGGAGAAGATGATGTCGAATAGTGAGCAATAAGCAAGGTGAAGATGAAAGTAATTGTATATTCAACTAACATATTGTAAAAGTTCATTTGAGTCTTTATATAGAATCTTTGGGGTCTCTAAATATATTTCCATGACTCTTCTCTTTCATTTGAATTCAAAAAACACTCACAAGATAGTTTTTTGTGATTGTGATTACTTTTCCTATAATCTAGGAAAGGAAGGAATCAAGTTAAAATTGATTTTGCTAGTTATTTGAACACCAACCTCATAACTCATGGCCTTTAAGTTCTTCTAGCTTCATCACTTAGTGAGATTAAATATCTAAAACCATAAGTGATCATGAACGTTTACAAGAATAGAGAAACTTATGAAATGTCATAACTCTAAGGTTCACTCTAGGAATAAACTTGTTTTAAACACATACTTCTCTCAAGCATGATAAGAGCTTGGTGACCTAATGACTCCCACTCAAGCTAAAGCATGTTTGAGTCTTCAATTATTGATTATTTGAATCCCTACAATTGCTTTGAATCTGCAAAGCTTAACTCCATCAAGAGCTTTAGTCATCATATTAGGCACTTGATTCTCTATTGTTACATCAAGAGCTTTAGTCATCATATTAGGCACTTGATTACTTTCTTAGTTGCATCCAAATGTGGCTTCCTTGGAGAGTGCATGAAATGACTTAGCACTCCTACACTATATGAGATATCTACCCTTGTATGTGTAGCATAGATAAGGCTACCTACTTGACTTTTATACTCTTGTATATCTTCAATTTGTTCACCTTCATAAACACTAAGTTTATGATTCATTCCCATGGTGCTCCTATTGGCTTTGCATTATCCATCTTGAATTTAAGAAGTAGGTCATGAATATATATTCTTTGAGTCAAGTACATCCCTTGATCTATATAGATGACCTTCATTCCTAAGAAGAATGTGAGTTCTCTAAGGTCACTAACCTTGAACTCCTGCTACATATGCATTTTGATCCCTTAAGTCATTACGTGTCATATTTATGTCATCTACATTTACACACATAAATAGATAACTTCATTATGAATCTTTTTTATGAATAAAAAAGGATCTTCATTGCTTCATTTGAATCCTTGATCTTATAGATAGGTCACCAATATGTAGTTTCAAGCTCTGGGAGCTTGCTTTAAACCATACTATGCCTTTTTAATCTTGCATATACAAGTAGCATAATAAGGTTTTTCAAAACTTAGGGATTGTGACATGTATACCTCTTCACTAATCCACCCCTGAGAAAAGAATTTTTCACATCAAATTGAAGTAGCTTCTAATTCCTTGCATTTGCAACACTTAACAAGGTCTTGATGGTGGGCATCTTGGAAATTGGTGAAAAGGCGTCTTCATAGTATATGCCCTGAGTTTCACCACATCCTTTAGCAACCAACCTAGCTTTGTACCTGCAAATTGATCGATCTAAATTCCTTTCTAACATGCAGACCCATCTGCAACCTATTACATTTTTATTGGTTTGCATTGGAATTAACTCCCAAATGTCCATTTCCTTTGGAACTTCTATTTATTCCTTCATGGCTTTCCCCCAATTACCATTTCCTTTGACTTCTTCATATGATTAGGGTTCCTCTGAACATGAATCTTTGGCCAAATAGATAGTGTGTTTGGTTACAAAAGTAGAGTCATAACCATACCTTTGTGGTTGTTTTCTTTCTCTTGTTGACCTTCTAGGAGTGAATTTGGATCATTTTCCACATTCCTCTATTTTGGCTTTTCCTCTTGATTTTTCATAGCTTGTAGTCTCTCTTCTTCTCATCTTGTTCATCTTCTTATTCACTTTTTGAGTCTTGCACTTGTGTATCATGCTTTCTACCTAATGAATGAAAATCTGAATCAAAATCATAAGGTAAATTTACCTTCTGTTTATCATGTTCATACCATGACCTATGTTCTTCAAATACAACATCTCTGCTTGTTGTGAATTGCTTTTTGGATGGATTACAGAACTTGTAGCCCATTTGAGTTGAATCATATCCAATGAACATGGCCTTGGTTGCTCTTTCATCTAGTTTTCCTTTGATTTGTGAAGGTACATGTACATATGATAAAAAATAGAAAACTTTGCAATGACCTAGACTTGGTTTTCTACCATTCCAGGCTTTGCAAGGAGTCATACCTTGAAGAGATTTGGATGGAATTCTATTCACAAGATACATTATAGTAAATATGGATTCTGCCCAAAGATAATGTGGTTTAACTTCTTCTCTTCAAGCATAGTCCTTCATGATCCAACTAGGGTCTTCTTCCTCCTTTCTGCAATAAAAATAAAATTTAGTTGAGGAGAGTACTTGGTAGTGTCTTCTCTTTTGATGCCTCTATCCTAAAGTACTTGGTAGTGTCTTCTCTTTTGAGGAGAGTACTTGGTAGTGTCTTCTCTTTTGATGCCTCCAGCAGATCTCAGTTTCTTTAATGATCTATCTTTATGATTTTCAACATGTGCTAGATACTTCTTGAATCATTCAAACACTTCATTCTTATTCTTGATAAAGTATAGAACTGTCCATCTATTGTCATCATCAACAAAAGATACATAGTACCTTGGGTATGCTAATGAAGCTTCTTGACTTGGTCCCCACACATCTATGTGTACTAAGTCCAAGAGATTTTGGATGTAGCCTTTATGGTTGAAAGGTTGTTGTGTACGTAAGTCATGAAGCCTTAGGGACTTGTGTCGATGATATTGTACCTAAATCACCCCACAAGTGCATATAGTGATGGTTTAATACATGTTTAATTATCAATCTGAGGAACCACAAGAACCAAGTGTATGAAGACATGTGCACACGTGATGGTAAGTGAAGTATCTAAGCTACAATGCATGTGACTAGTCTCAACTACCACTCCAACTCACTAATCCTCTAAAAATGTGTATCGTGATACCATTTATAGTAATAAGCACAAATTCGAACTTTTCTCTCAGCTTCAAACTTTGAATTTGGTCAATAGACAGGTTCCTTTCAAAGTTCTTGATCAGCATCTAGTAGTAGTATTTTCAGTCGAATCTGACAAACAAGCTTCAAGTTATGAGCAAAAGAGTGAATGGCAGGAAACACCAACACTCGCTCCACAACTCGTAATGGATCACACACACACTACAGCAGTTCAAAGGTGATGGGAAGGGATAGACAACAGTCCTGCGCACACATTTCAAGCATTACATACACATAAAGGATCATGGAGAAGGATGAAATCAGCAGAAAAGAAGCAAATTCGAAATTCTTCCTCGGCTTTCATAATGGTTAAAAGTTCTTTACAAGAGTCACAATGTGACTTATATACATGTGCCCTAAAAATGGTCCTTTCACACAAGAGACCGACACTTTTATTGACTAACTCTACTTTCCTAATATTTTACAATGATTATGATACAATGGCCCGGGCTTATGCATCTAGAGGACTCTTCTAGTGCATTTACATAGCTTCAAGGGAGTTTCATAGGATTTTTAAGAAGAAAAACTGTGCCCATAATTTTGAAAATTTTGGGGATCCTCCTTTGTGCTCTTTTACTCTGCAACACTCTCCCCTCTTTGTCTCTATCATCCCTTGACAGGCTTTGCTTCATGTCTTCATTTGTTCTGTTCATTCGGGCTACCACGCATGCATTCTTTGACAAGCCTTGCATCGCTTTTAGGCTGACATTGTGTTTCAAAGGTCCCATTCTTAAATCTTCTTTTACATCCTTTGGGACCTGATGCATTCTCTTTAGCCTATTTATTTCTTTCCACCGCATGCACCTAGTGGATGAGGAAGTTTCATGGGTGATGTGATCACATAATCAATCATCACATCCCTATTTGCAGGCAATTCTAGATTACAGCATTCTTGGGTCATCCTCTTCATTGATTCATTTGTTTTCTCCTCCTTTGCATTCTCTTCTTGTGTTTTGATGACCTTATGGACTTGAGACGTCCTTTCTTCCAGCAAACTAAAGATTTCCTTATGTCCTATTTTGGTTGATATGTATCCTTGTGCTAGATGAATGCTCACTTCATTCTCAATAATCCAATCTTGCCCTAGGATCATAATTTCAATTAGGTCTTCATCTTTGCATACCAAAACTCTTTGTTTTATCGTGGAATTTCCTAAATGAAGGGATATTTGGGTTTCTCCGACACATTCTATAACTTGGCCTCCAATTCCTATCATGCATGCTTTAGTGGGACTTATGGTTGTTTGGGGACATGTGATTAATGTCATTCGCATATAGCTTAGAGCCGCTCTTGAGTCAATCAAAGTATCTATTAACCGGTACTCTTTGCTTCCAATTCCTAGGTTTAAGTATGGTTGGGAGATGATAAGGCTCCCACTACTGGCATTACTGACTTGGTAGTTGGCCATTGGTATAGGTTCCTCTCCCTGTAGATATCATTCATCCCTTTGTCATATCCACTCTTTCCTTTTCTTGATATGTTCTAAGGCTTCCTGGTGTGCTTCTTCTCTAATTCTCTCCTCTTCTTTCTTTAAATTTTGTGCTCCTACAAGTTGTGCTAACATCTGGTATGTTAATGGCTCCATATATTGTTTCACTCAACATCCATTTATGTAGTTGGGAAGTATCTCCCCATCTAATGTGGCTAGATTCACTGCTCTGCTCATCAAGATTCTATTAATCAATATTGGTCCGTATCTGTGTTGTTGCAGCTTCTTGGCATGTTGTTTCAATGTATAAACAAGGACTAAATATCCTTCTTTTAAGCCTTTGCCTTTGATATGTGCATCATAATATGCTTTCTATCTCCGTTTAGCAACATAAATTCCCGCAACTGCTTGTAGTCTTGTTTCCTGTAAGTTTTCAATTTGATCCAATTGCTTGGATAGTTCATGGCATGTCCACTCATACTGTTGTGCTACATGCAGAGTCGGTACCTAAAAGTCAATTGGTAAGATTGCATTTTGTCCATACACTAGGTTAAACAGAGTAGCTCCAATGGTCGTCTTGTAAGCCACTCAAAAGGCCCAAATTGCATGATGCAATTGTTTGTTCCAATCTGACCTTTTGTTGTTGACTATCTTTTCCAACATGGTACATAACACTTTAT
This sequence comes from Ceratopteris richardii, assembly GCA_020310875.1. NCBI lineage: Eukaryota > Viridiplantae > Streptophyta > Polypodiopsida > Polypodiales > Pteridaceae > Ceratopteris > Ceratopteris richardii. The sequence continues at coordinate 206,784,550 of CM035406.1, read as the reverse complement.
TGGAACTCTCTGCTTGACCATTGGCTTGAGGGTGATAGGGAGCTGATTTTTTATGGATTACTAGGAATTCGTTCATCAAGGATTCGATTACTTTGTTGATGAAGTGTGTTCCTCTATTGCTCACTATCTCTATAGGTAGTCCAAAGCGAGTAAAGATGTTCTCGAAGAGAAACTTCTCTGTGGTTTAAGCATCATTCTTTTTTGTTGCTTTTGCTTCTACCCATTTGGTTATATAGTCCGTTGCCACTATTATATACTCGGCATGTGATCCTTTGGTTGGAGGGTTAATAGGGCCTATGAAATTAATGTCCCATTTGGAAAGGGCTCTCGCACAAATCATGGGTCTTAGAGGCATATCATCTCTCCTAATAGGGTACTTGGCTCTTTGGCAGACCTCACAGCTCCGTACATAAGTGTCTGCATCCATATATAGAGTTGGCCATCATAAGCCTTCAAAGAGAAGCTACTCCGTTAGGTGGTTCTCCATGTGTTAACCTAGACAAATAATTGGCTCTCATGTGGGTATTTCTTTTTTCTACCACTACTGCAAAATCAAACTCCATCGGTAGCAAAAACCATCTTACTATTATACCCGTATTACAGGGCTTATTGACTAGGTATAATAGGGCCTAATGGTCCATGAAGAACTTGAACTTGTTGGCTAGAAGGTAGTGTCTAAATTTCTTAAATGCATACACCATTCTTAAACCTTCTCATTTCGTAGTCCTATAGTTTCTTTCCACTTGGTTTAGTTGTCTGCTTGCATATGCAATAGGCTGGTCTAATTTTCCTCCATCTGCTGGTTGAGATAGTATGCATCCTATTGCATAGTTGGAGGCATCTACATGGATATGGAAAGGTTTATTCTAGTTGGGTATCTTAATATAGGTGCGGTACTAAATTGTCTTTTCAGTTCATCAAATGTTTTTTCACATTCGTCCGTCCATGTGAATTGGGTTAATAGTCCATATAGTGGCTTAGCAATTATGACATACATGTGGATAAATCTACTATAGTATCCACAATGAACCATAAAAGCTTGCACTTCCTTAGCGTTTTTTGGTCTAGGTAATTCTAGGATTACCTTAATCTTATCCTCATCCGTGAAATTCCATTCTTAGATACGATGTGTCCTAGGATCTTTCCCTATCTCACCATAAAGATGCGTTTTTCAAGATTCAGGCACACTTGGTATTGTCGATACTTCTCAAATATTCTTCCTAATTCTAGAATGTGTTCATGTCTCTAACCTGAGTATGTGCATAAGTCATCTACGTATACTTCCATACTTTTCCTTATGAATTTCTTGAATACATGACACATCAACCTTTGGAAAGTAGCACGGGTGTTTGTGAGCCTGAATGGCATCACTCTAAAAGTGTAGATTCCCCATTCAATCGTGGATGTTGTCTTATGTTGATCCTCTGTAGCGATAGCTATTTGGTTGTATCCAGAGAATCCATCTAGGAAGCTATAGACTTCCTTACCTACAACTCTTTCCAATAGATGATCAGTGATAGGTAATGGGTAGCTATCACGGATGGTGGCTGTGTTTACCTTCTTTAGGTTGATACACACTCTCAATTTTCCATTTTTCTTGGGTACAACCACTAATGGTGACACCTATTCAGTGTGCTCTATTTTGTAAATGAATCCGGCTGCTAATAGTTTGTCTATCTCCTCCTTAATTTTCACCGAATAGACATCGTTATAAGTATAAGGGTGTTGTTTTGATGGTTTTGCATCATGTATCATAGGAATTTCATGGGAACAGATGGATGGATCTACCCCTTTAAGGTCCTTGTAGGTTCATGCAAATACATCTCGATATTCTCGAATTAGGTTTATCAGCTCCTCTTCCTCTTCTGGCGACACATCCTTTCCTATATAAGTACATCTTTCTTCTCCATCTTCCATAGTCACTATCGCTTTCTTCATTTGTTCCTTGTTATCATATGTTTGTCCTTCTCTTGCCTCCCTTTTGGGCATTTGAATAACTATCTTCCTCTCTTCTACTTCATATCTTTTGAAGTGCTCTAGGACTTCAAAAACATCTGGAGCTTCTTCTCCCTTATCTAATGTTTGCTTATTGTTGGGCCTTGTCTGAGCTACTTCTATTGCTAAAACCTTAGGTGTTCTTCCTTTGTCATCGGCTTGAATTTCTTCCAAATACCATTCCTCCAAATCAAATTCCGACTCCATTTCTATGCTTTCATACTCCTCCCTCCATTCTTTTTCTAATAATTCTCCTGCCTCCACTTCCTAAAGGACTACCATGTAAAAATTTACGTTATAACCTTCTTCATCTACACATCCATTCATGGTTAATACCTCCTCATTTACACATATTTCTAAGGTGACGAATTTCCATCCAACCATGTGGTTCGAACGCTTCATCCGAAAAAAATTGAGGCATATACATAGGATCATCTACGGATCGGTAATTTTGATGTCCCATAGGCCACAATTGAGCTTTTTCTCCTCTCGCTTTGCTTCCTTGCACATCCATAATTGAGCATCTTCATGCATTCATGATTGGTCACTTGAACCTGCACTATGAATTGACAAATCATCCTCTTCTTTATGTATGGGATTCCATTGTAGTGGTGGTACGTCACTATATGAAAATGTATGTAAATTTATCTTGGTAGTAGCCCCATGATGTTGTAGATATAAAGATTCTCTTCCCCAGTCTTGTACTACCCTGAGTTGTCTCATGGAGGGCCGTCCTAATACCATTTCATAATTATTTGCTTTTCCAAATTGACATACAACTAGAGTGTGTTTCAATTCTACTCCGCAGGTAGTCAACTTAATTTTCTCCAATACTCCTAGGGGTCTTTCTACATGGCCATCTACTAATTGAAGCTTCATACATGTTGGTCACAGGGCTGGCTTTCCCCATTTTTCCCAAAATGTATTGCCCTCATCTCCCTCACTAAATTCTCCGACTTTGTCAACAGGGATTTGTATGGTAGAAGGGACTTCTATATCCTTATTTTCCTTGTCAATCTCTTTTGTTTCTAATTTCAATTGTCTTGCTAACTGATTCCATAATAATGGGTTGGTCCGTAGTAACTCTTCCACTGTCAAGAGGCATTGTACCTTGGTCTTCTTGAGCTCTGTTAAGTTGTGTGATGTCTCACCTGAAGATCCCTCTTCTTTGAGTCGAATTATGGAAGCATGAAAAACTATCCATCATTTCTCATATTCTCCCATATAATTAGGTAGAGTGGAAAAATTGTGTTCTTCCTCCCCATTTCGGTCTAACAAGGAAACCTCTTCATATACTTCTCCCAAATTTGGAGTTGACTGGATTTCCCCAATGTCTAATTTGCCAAAGAGTGGTGTTGAACTCTCATTCTTTTTCCATCTGTTCTCTTGAATCTTTGCCCACAAATCTTGTGGCTAGTCGGCTTCTAGTTCAGGGATTATAGAAGTTGATTTGCCTAGAATGCTCTGTTGTTCTTCCTTACTACCTTCCTCTTTAGGTGTTCCTGTTGGGTTTTGATCGTTTTCTTTAAAGCATTCCTTAAATTGATTATCAGGTATTCTTGTCTCTGGGAGGACTGGGATAGTCTTTTCTAGAGTGACTTGGGCTACCTCTATGAGATTTTTGCATATCGCCAATCTCTCCTTTTCTAACTCCCCTTGAGGTTAGAGTTTCTCATGTTGTTCTATATTTGGTCCAGTCGTGATTCTGGATTGATAAGCTTTTAGCCACATGTCCAGATCTTCTAGTATTGGATCTGCTAGGACTGATCCTCGTTTGTCTAGCTTTTGGTTGTGGGACTTAGATGTTCCAGTTCCCGTGGTTTCCTACTATCTTTTACATCCTCCTTGTCCTCTTTATTTTTATCTTTCCTCCATTTATTTCTAAGTTTTTCCCTTCTGGTCTTCCAACTTTGTGTCTTCTTTGTTTGGTTACTCTCACGTGGATCTTCTGAATCTTCCACTACCTGTATCTTTGGCTCTAGCTACTTACTCATCTCTTGTTTGGGATCTAATTTCTTTATCTCCTGTCCTTTGGCTTGCGCTCGAGTAATGGCTTTTAATGGTATTTTCTCTATCACTTTCCGATGATTCAATCACTTTCATCACATTGATCTGTGTTGTGTTATGAGTCTTATTGGGATTTTTTGGGCAATCTCTAAATAGATGTTCCTTTCCACACTCATTGTAGTATCCTTCCCATGTCCTAAGAGGTGGCGGGTTGTATGGAAGAGTCCATTCTCTTATGAAGTGATCTCTTGCGCATCTATAGCATGGTCCTTTTGGTACCTGTGGTCTAATGGGTGGTCTCATAGGTGTTGGAGCCTTAGGTGCAGTGTACATCAAATTCGCATACTCTGGTCCATAGGGATTATTGTATCCTTTGTAACCATAATAGTTTTGGTCATAAGTTGGGTCATACTCCGCAAGACTGGTGTCATAGGGATAGTATTCTCCTTCAATTTGATTGTATCCTTGATTCGTTGTTTCTGCACTAGCTAGAGGCGTGGTTGGTACTATGGCTCTTTCCATGTTCTCCTCTGGTTGAGTGTATTTGACTGGCACTACATTCTATGGAAGGGGTGGTTGTTGTCCTAAGACTGGTAGTGGTTGTCTGTATCCTCCTTGTTCATAAGGTCTGGGTGCCCCTTGTGGGCCTGGATAGGGGTATCTTGGGATCTCTCTTCCTTGTTCTCTGGGAGGGTATCCATAAGGTCGATACTGGGGTTGATTCACTTGCCTTGATTGCCTATTAAATGGGCAATTTTTAGTAACATGGTTGGTGTATTTCTACTCAATATGGCAGTATAGGTTGGGTCCTTGGGGTGGTTTCCTATTGTATGGATAAGCTTGTGGCATGCACATGCCTCCTCTTGTGCACATATGAGATGGGTGATCTCCACCACATAGGTTGCATCTCCGTAGCATTGGCATTCTCATTGGTGGGTTTTGGTAATTTCTCTGTCCATGGACTCCCAACTTCTTAGCTATGAGTTCTGCTAGCTCCTCTACATTACTAGAGCTAGTCGTCATTGTACTCCTAGTGTCCTTAGATTTAATAGAGCCTAGTGTAGTTTTGAGGTCATCAGCTAGGTTGTCTTCTAGATCAATACATTCCTAAAGACACTCACTCAATGTCTGAAGTCGCTTCACATAAACTAGGGTTCTTAGAGTTCCATTAGTCAATCCATCTAAGAATAGTGATATCATTTTTTGTTGGGAGGGTCTTTCTATTGCTAGGCATCTATCAACATATTGGTTAAATCTTCGGGTAGCTGTTTTTATGCTTTCATCTGGGTTTTGTTTAAAACTATGGATTAAGGATAACGAGTTGTGTTTAATCCCTTGTTTAGTAAATTCTCCAATGAACTCTTGGAAAAATTGTTGAATATTCCCAAAATGATTTGGATCCAATAGTTGGAACCAAATCAAAGCTGTTCCTGTGAGGGTTAGTCCAAAGGACTCATGCTACACAAAGAAGTCATCCACTTGTTTAGCTCAAAACACTTGCTTGAATTCTGCTATGTGATCGTATGGTTCTCCCATTCCATCATAGTGATTTCTCATACATTTAGCAACTTGGTTCGGTCTCAGCCTTCTTACGAGTTCTGGCAGTCTGGGCATTATAGGGATTGTTGGTGAGGCAGTTGCCTACTCTCGATGAGGGAATACAAGCAACCCCATGTATTTCAATTGAGACCTATCGACTGCATCCACTGGCCAGTACCTTCTTTCGTTTTGGTCTAGGTAGGTGACTCTAGACTCATCTTTCGGATCCTTCAACTCATAAATGGTGATAGGGCTTACTTCTTGTTCTCGAATGGGTGAGTTTGTCTATAGTAGCAAGTCTGACCCATGGGTTAGGTATACATCCAACAGGTAATCATCTTGAGGTATCAAATCCCCTCTAAAGACTTGAGTCACCTCAGACTTGCCTCTTGGGGTAGTCACAAGTTCTTCAGGGTTAGATCTCCCCAAATTCCCTTGTCCATCTAGTTCTCCTCTTTTGTTGATCTAGTTTGGATTTTTCGTCACCATGTAGATTTGGCCTAACTTGTCCATGTACACTCCTCCTTCGTATTTAACTACTGGTATGGGCACTATTGTTGACTCGATAGAGTTTACCATTCTTGCAACCGACCTATTTAAGCCATCAAGATAAATAGGGATGCCTTGCCAATTAGTTGACAAATACTGCAAAGAGGTGTGGTATTCACCTTGTACGACTGACATAAAATCCTCTAAGGCCATGGGTAGTTCCTCCTCTGAGTCACTAGAAGTGTCGGAGTAGATTGAGTGGTGGCTCGTTTGGGCTGCACTTCCTACCGAGGAAATGACACTCCTCTAACTACTTAGCACCCGTCCTGATCTTAAGTTGATTCACCCCTGTGGGTCTATATCTGCTCTCTTTTTCCCTTTAATTATCTCCTCAATTACTTCAAATTTTTACCTCCAATTAACTTGAGTCGTTCTCGACGATACCACTTTTGGTGATACCAAACTTGGCAAGATATGATATAAAGGGTCTATGGCAATATGATACCACTTGAGTGGCATGATACGATACTGGAGTTGGAGACGATACGATACCTCTGCAACCCTCGATACGATACTAAGGTAACTTGTGATACGATACTCGAATGGCTCACGATACGATACCAAGGTAGGCCATGATATGATACCAAAATAAGAGACGATATGATACTAAGTTTGCGATACGATACCAATATGCATGCTCTTTACCTTGGAAGTAGGAGAAACTTAGAACATAGCTCTATTCACATTTGGGTCTCAAACCTTAAGTGAACTTGAAGTGTGGCATACGAGACTTGCTCATGTGAATGAAAGAACCTTGAAGGATATATGCAGGGATCAAAGTGTTCTTGGACTACCAAACATATCAAAGCAACACATGATCAACAGGTGTGATGCATGTCAGATTGGGAAGGCACAATGACAACCATTCAACCACAAGGGCTACATCCACAACAAATTATTGGACTTAGTACATACAGATGGATGGGGAGCAAGTCAAGAGCCTTCATTGGCAGGATCAAGGTATTATGTCTCATTTATTGATGACCATAGCAGATGGACTATTCTATACTTCATCAAAAGTAAGAATGAAGTGTTTGATTGCTTCAAAAAGTATCTAACACATTTGGAGAATCATACAGGTAAATCACTCAAGAATCTCAGATCTAATGGAGGGGGAGAATACTTCTCCAAAGAGTTTGATGAGTTCTTGCAGGAAAAGGTTATCAAAAGGGAAGTAACTACCAGGTACTCTCCTCAAGTAAATGGAATTGCAGAGAGGAGAAACAACACATTGATTGAATCAGCCGAGCAAAGCTTGAAGAGAAGAAGTTGCCACATTATCTATGGCCAGAAGCTATTTCAACTGCTCTATACCTTGTCAATAGACTACCATCCAAATCACTTCAAGGTATGACTCCTTATGAAGCATGGCATGGAAGAAAACCTAGTCATGGACATTGCAAGGTGTTTGGGAGCATATCATACACTTCCCACGTATCATATTTTCAATATCATACACATTTTTGTTCATTACCTTGAGTAAGTCACTCTCCTTGTGCTGCTGCAGTACGCTCATGTACACACTGAACTTGTTTTGTCTATTCCTCTCTGCATGCGTATCCAATTGCTATAGTTTCACTTGGGTTTGTTAGAAAAGAGTGTCCAGTACATATATGTGAAGTTTTATCATCATTTTTTTAGTACATCTCAAGATATGAATGATTGAAGCTGAATTTGTCTGCACATCATCTTGCTCTTAAAAAGTCGAGGGTGACCCTCCGGGCTTGTTAGATTTATGTCTTTGTGTATGATGCACCTAAATTCATCAAATAATTTGATTTAATTATCTATACACTTCAATTACATGTGTGCAAAAGCTCTCTGGTCGATTTGTACTAGGTTCAGAACTCTGGGCATATCTCTATGACCTTCTCTTCCCAAAATAGAAGGTTTCTTCAATCTTTGCAAAGTGGAAGTTATTTTTTTTTATGCAAACATTTGACAATGATGTTCCAAAGGACTTCATGGTTATTTGTGCATATTTAGGAAGTTAAAGAAGTATATTAAGCATCCTTGGAGTTAAATTTTCTAGTGTAGATTATGTTTGTTGCAAACACCACTCATCTCTACATACTTTCCATCACCTATTCACAATCCTTATCAAGGTAACTCTACAAGTGCCCTTCATGCAGATAAGAAGGACAAAAAGAATAAAGGCAAGAATAATGAGGATGATGAAGAAATATATCAAGCCAACTATGCAAGCAAGAGCAAATGGAAAGGAAAGAAGAAAGGTGAAAAGTAGGACAAGTCAAAAGGACAAGAAGTTCAACCTTGTGCCATATGTAACAAGACCAACCATACCACTGAGAATTGTTGGTTCAATGGAAAAACACAAAAGGGAGGAGGTAGAGGTGGATTTGGCAACACAAGAGGTAGAGGTGGACAAAACTACAACAATAATAATAGAAATCATAACAAAAGGGACTACAAAAACTCCTTAAAGGATCAATCACATGAAGATTCCTTACTCCTAATGAATATGAGTCATAAAGAAGGTAAAGAAGATGAGCATTTGTTCTTTATAGACTCTGGTTGTTCAAAACATGTTGCATGCAATGTTTCTTTTTTATCAGTATTGGAGAAAACCAAGCATAAGCATGAAGTACAAAATAGGGGATGATACCAAACACAATGTGGAAAGGATTGCAGAACAAACATCCTAAGTAAGGTTATCTATGTACCCACTACATAAAGAACCTAATAAGTGTAGGCCATATAGTTGAAAAAGACTTACAAGTTAGGTTCACCCAACAGGGATCTTATGTGGAAGATCCATGCCTAGGCTTTAAGAAGATATCTAGAGGTGAGAAGCATGGGAGACTCTTTACTTTTGAAACAGGATAAACCAAGAATATAGCTCTATTCAACTTTGGGTCTCAAACCTTAAGTGAGCTAGATGTGTGGCATAAGAAACTTTGATCATGTGAATGAAAGAAACTTGAAAGATATATGCATAGATCAAAGTGTCCTAGGGTTGTCAAACATTTGAAAGCAACATATGATCAAAGGTGTGATGCTTGCCAAATTGGGAAGGCACGAAGACAACTGTGGAGGGAGATTCCAGTAAAAAGAGAAGAAGAAGAAGATCAAAGAACAAAACAAATCAGTAAAACAAATCGCGAAGAGTGGTAACAAAGAATAACAACTAGGACCTTTCAAGAGGAGGTTGCACATAGCTTCCTCATCCACTAGGTGCATGCGGTGGAAAGAAATAAACAGGATAAAGAGAATGCATCAGGCCCCAAAGGATGTAAAAGAATATTTAAGAATGGGACCTTTGAAACACAATTCCAGCCTAAAAGCGATGCAAGGCCTACCGAAGAATGCATGTGTGGTAGCCCGAATTAACACAACAAATGAAGAAATGAAGCAAAGCCCACCAAAGGATGACATAGACAAAGAGGGGGAGAGTGTTGCAGAGTAAAAGAGCACAAAAAAGGAGCCCCCAAAATTTTCAAAATTATGGGCACAATTTTTCTTCTTCAAAATCCTATGAAACTCCACTACAGCTAGTAAATGCACTAGAGGAGTCCTCTAGATGCATAAGCCCCAATCATTGTATCATAATCATTGTAAAATATCAAGAAAGTAGAGTTAGTCAATAAAAGTGCCTGTTTCTTGTGTGAAATGACCATTTTTAGGGCACATGTATATATGCCACTTTGTGACTCTTGTAAAGAACTTTTTGCCATTGTGAAAGCTTAGGAAGAATTTCGAATTTGCTTCTTTCCTACTGATTTCCTCCTTATCTATGATCCTTTGTGTGTATGAAATGCTTGAAATGTGTGTATAGGATTTTTGTCTATCCCTTCTCGTCACCTTTGAACTACTGTAGTGTGTGTGTGATCCATTACGAGTTGTGGAGCAAGTGTTGGTGTTTCCTACTAGTCACTCTTTTGATCACAACTTGAAGCTCATTTGTCAGATTCAATTGAAAATATGACCAATAGATGCAACTCATCGAGAGGTTCAAAATGAACCACTATTCACCATAGTCGGAGTTCAAAGCTGAGAGAAAAGTTCAAATTTGTGCTTACTACTGTAAATGGTATCGTGGTACGCATTTTTAGAGGATTAGTGAGTTGGAGAGGTAGCTCAGACTAGTCACATGCATTGTAGCTTAGATACTTCACTTACCATCATGTGTGCACATGTCTTCATACACTTGGTTCTTGTGGTTCCTCAGATTGATAATTAAACGTGTATTAATCAACCACTATATGCACTTGTGGGGCAATTGAGCTACAGTCTCATCGACACAACTCCCTAAGGCTTCATGACTTAGGCACACACGTTTTTGGCACCGTTGTTGGGGAGAATAAAACCTAACCAAGGTGCCTTCGTGATGGTTATAGCTCTAGAGTGAAGGAATCATACTCGTAGAGGTGAGTTCGTTTAGTGGCAAGTAGTCAAGTATTCCAGCACTTGTTACTTCACACTCTTGGAGTGTGTGTGATAAGTTTTTAGGTTTAGGGTTAGGAGTGAGGAAGTAAAGGAAGAGTTATAGTTAGGCAGGAGAGAGGACTAGAGTAGGGAGAAGTAGAACATCTCAAGAAAATCGAAAGAATTTGTCAACTTCAGTTCAATTTAGGCACAAGGCAACACAAGACTATAAAAACCAAAAAAGTCAGCTCATTTAGCCACTTGTGTGAACAACTATCGTGGGAGAGCAGCGATCGGTATGGGGGGGTAGAACAAGGGATCAAGAGTGAAGGGGAGAGAGGATTAAGTAATTTGCTCACAAAAAATTTGAGTTTTGATCATTTTTGGCTATAGTATCGTGATCGATTGAGTTTTGGTATCGTGATACCAAAATTCCCTAGTATCCTGATACTCACCCGATATCGTATCGTGCATGCCCACTTGAGGTATCACGATACTGTCAAGGTATCGTATCGTCAAGTGTTGGTATCGTGATCACAATCACCCGATGGTATCGTATCGTGGTCCACCTGGTATCGTATCGTGGTCCACCTGGTATCGTATCGTGTTGGTCATGGTATCGTATCATTGACCGCTACACGTTCTTCATACTAATGTGCTCTTTAGATATTAATGCAAACAAGAAAGCATGTGATGTCTTTAGTTCCATCAATGTGATTTGACAAGACTCAATGTGCCAATGTGTATCATATGAAACAAACATGCAAACAACCAAAAGAAACTAACGAACCAATTAAAACTCAAACAAAACCACATTATTTATAAGATTTGTAAATTACATATGAACATAGCTTATGCTCCAAAGTTAAAAAGGTTTTTGTGGTTTTTATTTTTTTCCCTCCTCAGAGCCTCATATATGTGTGCATGGGTTAGGAAGATAGGTGCCTTATGCATGGTGTTGGCAGCAGTCAAAGCACCCAAGGACTCACAAGACAAGGAAGGCAAAGAAGGGAGCCCGAGCAGAGAGAATGCACAAGCAGACAAAGTAGTCAACGAAGATCTAGCAAGTAGGCCACTCAAATTTTTCCAAAACAACATCTTCATAACAATGATTCTCATCACTAAAAATCATTGTAAATACCATTTCACCTTTTTGTAACTCCATTTTGTGCAAGCCGAGGAGTCCTCGAGCTTGAGGAGTATTAGAAGTATCATCGTACCAATTTTCATGATTTTTAGACTCCGTTTGAGCCCTCAAATAGGCCATAGAACCTAATATTTAACTAGGCCAGACACTAGGTCTGGACAGGGCCAAAAGCTAATCAAAAACTATAAATAGAGCTAGAGAGCTCATTTTTGAGGTTAGCTTGTAATAGATTTGAACTTGTGTGAGCACATTTGAAATAATCTAAAAGAATTTCATTGTCTCTCTCTTTGTTCTTGCCATGTGTGCGCGTGTGTGTGTATGTGTGTGCATGTTAGTGTGCTTCTCACTCACGCACTTGTGCCATCACTTGTTCGAGGTCTTCATACCATCCTCACATCTTCCCGGATTGACATTAAAGGAGGTGCTACTCATCACTGAGCTACACCAAATTTTGGCGCCGTTGCCAGGGATCGAGCTTTGAGGATGAGCGTGTGATGGTAAGACGTGGAGTTGAGGCGTTGGAGTCATAGGTAATTTCTTTACTTTTATCTATTTTCTTTTGTTTTCTTCACCATCATCATCCTCACCATCTCCCACCTCCATCTCCATCATCGTGAAAAATTTCAGTTTTTGGTCATATCACCCTACCCATACCATTCCTCTCATTTCACTTGTGAGAGAGAGCGAGAGAGCATATGTGTGTTTGTGCTATTCTGTGTTTTTTGAGATTTTCTACAGGAATCAGCATCCCCAGCAGCTGCACCAGCTCCAGCAGGTAAAAAATTTGACTGTGCAGGTCCCAAGGCGTTGACCTCTGTCAATCGCGACCGACAGAAAAGTTGACTTTTTTGCAAAACAAAGTGCATCACCATGATGTGTAGGCCTAGGGCATCCTAAATATGTGGTTGAAATTTTAATATGTCTCTATTTTTTGTCAATTGCGATTGACCTGTCAATCCCGATCGACAAATGATGACGGACACCTGCCGACGGACTCGTCAATCGTGACCGACACCTCGATCGCGACTGACAGAGTCAACGACCGACTAACCACAATCGATAGAATTTATGTGTGCCACGTGTCAATCGCGATCGACCCATCAATCGCGACTGACAGCCCCGACGGACCTGTCAATCACGATCGACCCAGTCAACGACTATTTGACCACGACCGATAGGACCCTCGCGACGGACCTATCAATCATGATCGACCCATCAATTGTGACCGATAGAGTCAACGACCCTTTGACCACGATCGACTAAATTTTCGAGCCACGTGTCAATCGCGATTGACCCATCAATCGCGACTGACAGCCACGACGGACCTGTCAATCGCGACCGACACGTCGATCGCGACTGACATATCAATCGCGATTGACAGACCACTCGATCGCGATTGACGGGAAATTTGGCCATTTTTTAGGGCAAAGATAGTTGGTCTATTTTGGGGTATTATTTGGGAAACATTAGAAATTTGTTAGAGCATTGTGAGGCCGCTACACAAAGTATTTTGAGAAGTTCTCTTTGCCTATTAGCCTGTTTCAAGCCTGTTTTAACCCTAGAACCCTGAACAGTCATAACTTTCTCATACGAAATCCATTTGCTGTGATTTTTGTTTTGTTGGAAAGCTCGTGGGAGTACAACCAAAACTTCCACTGGTTATGGTAAAATTAATATCAGGATTATTAGATATAGTATTTTGAAGTGACCATACCCAAGGGGAAGAAAAACTGAGGGATCTTTAGGATTTTTGCATAAAGCCAAAGAACATGTTGATCTCTGGATTGCATGAATGAAGATGGGTTGTTGTGTCAATTGAATTCAAATCCTAAGCTAACTTTGGAACTTTTACAGGGCCTTTGAAAGCAGTGAAGGGCAATCTAAGCCGGAGAGCCTAGGACCCCCCGAGGTAAATCAGTTCTAACGAGAATCCTCAATCCCAAGTGGGTTCCCCAGGACAATAAGAGTATAGATCTGCTCTTGAACCGAGAGACTGACGAAGCCTTTTGGAGGTATAAGCCTGATCAACCAAATGAGATAGGAACAATCACAATCTATGAGTTCAAAGATCCTGATAGCCCAGGCAAAGTGACCTATTTAGATCATACTTCAGAGAGGATCTTTGTGGTCACAAAGCATGGTAGGCATGCTTACACTTGGAAGGGTGAATTTGCTTTCCCCCAACCAAGATCGAATGTGTCTTATGGTCACCCAGGAGCTGGAACATCCCAAGCTCATGGAGCTCAAGGGGACAGAAGTAGAGATAGACCAAAAGTGAGTTTCGCCAACCACTGGGAAGAGAAAGAATGAGAACGGATACGGATAGAGTGGAACCTAAGAGACTTAGAACTCCAAGAAATCCAAGAAATGTAGATGAATTCCCTCTACCAAGACCTAGGGAACACACCAAGGCTTTAAGACCTACACCGCTAGTTAAGTCCATGAAGAATTACTTCGATGGCACTGGAGATCCATATGATCATGTGGCCGAGTTTAGGCAAGTCTTAAGAGCTGAACAAGTTGAGGACCTATTCACGCAATTCAATGCCTTTGGTCTAACCCTTAGGAACACAGCCCTTACGTGGTTCCAACCACTAAATGAGAGACACTTCAGGAACATAGACCAATTTCTAGAGGCTTTCATTACTGAATTCTCTAAGAGTGGCATAAGGCATAATACTTCCTCACTGATTCATAGCTTCAAGCAGACACCTCAAGAGACTGTGAGACTTGCAGGAAGAAGGTTTAGGCAGTACTTAGATAGGTGCCATATTCCTGAGTTACCCACACCAGCCAAACAAGTGGCTTTATTCCTAGATGGACTGTTGAGTACAAAGTTGAGATCATATGTGTACTTGAAAGACCCCAGGACTATAGAAGAGTGTGTACGCATGTGCATCGACATTGAGGATAGCCTAGGGGAGGAATTAGAGCTTTCAAAAATCTACAAAGATTCAGATAGTTCTACTAGCCTCTCTTCCTCGCAATCCATATCTATTGAGGAACTCGCTAAGAAAGTAGCTCAAAAACTAGGCGTCTCTAGCAAACAAATCCCAAGATTTGCCCCAGTTAAGCGGTGTTATACTTGTGGAGGCGACCATATGGAGAATGTATGTCCCATTATGGCTCAACCCCAAGTGACTCCTAGTAGCCAGTACTGCACCATAGAACGGAGATATACTAATCACACTACGCAAGATTGCCCATACAATAAGCAAGCAGTTAGGCAAACATACCCTCAGCCCTATCCACAACAGGGAAGATATCAGAACCAGTACCCACCACAATAGTATGCTAGGCCTCAAAAAACCTACCAACCACAATATCAGGCCCAGCAAAGACCTCAACCAGTGCTTGCCTAACAACCTCCCACTCCAGCCAATGTGATCCCAGTGAAGTATGCAGCTGCAGAAGAGAACCTGAATAGAGCTATAGTCCCAGTAACTCCATTACTCTCGAAAAGTGACCCCAGTGACCATAGCTTTGATTCTACACATATTGATAGCCCCCAGGCTTACTACATGCAGTCTCTTGAACATGGTGAGTCCTACTATAGTGAAGAACCAAGTGAACTAAGTTGGGATCCAGAGTATGCAAATATCATGTACACAAATCCCAACCCTAGACCTCAACCTAGTCAAGTAAGACCCCCATTCCCTAGAGGACCATGCTACAGATGTCAAGGAGATCACCTCATTCGTGATTGCCCCATGCCTGCACCCACACAACCCCACTCAGTAACAATCCAGGGCTTTTGTCAAGGTTGCAGGAAGGAGCATCTCTTACGAGATTGCCCAAAGAATCCCAATAATATGCCAAAAATCACACCTATTAATGTTATTGGGTTAGTTGTAGACTCTTCAGGGACTGTAACCTCCACTACGCCAGTGCAAGTGGTCACTAGAGCCCAGGCTTTGCAGCAAAACCAAGGGTTAGGACAAGAAAAGAGTGCAGAGGTTAGTGAGACTCGGAGCATAGCCAAGAAACGGTCGAGAGCTTGGAAGGATAGCCAAGAGAGAATGAAAAGACAGTGGTCTAAAAAGATGAGCGACTTAGAAGAAAGCATAAGAGAAACAAAAGCCAAAATTGTTGAACTCACCTCTCAAACAAACTCTCACATACCACCACCACCTTCATCCCTATCACCATCTAATCCACCATCTTTCAACCCACCTCAGACCATCCCACCACCCCCTAGAGTAGGATCAGTATTAGCTGACCCCACTCCTGAAGACATAGACGTGATGCTTAAGGCATATCAGGTCAGAATCCAAGAAGGGCCAAATGTGATGGATCATGACAAGTGCTACCCTAGAGCTGACTTAGAGATAGAAAGAACCAAGCTTTGCGCGAAAATGGTCGCATTGGCTCAAACCATGTTTGAAGCCAATCGCCTCTTCAACTACTCTTGCTCAGCTAAGGCACAATTGCACTTGGATGGACTATTAGAGAAGTTAGAGAGCATAATTGCAAGATCTGCCAAGGAAGAAAAAAACCAAGGAAGAGATGAGGCAAGTAAAAGAATAAGCATTTTCCCACAGGAAGCCTATGTGCCCAATTCCACTGAACCAAACACCTCTTCTTTTATGAATAGGTACACACCAGAATTCCTACGAGAGATTCAAGAAGGGAAATGGGCAAAAGAGAGTGAAGTCCCTCCTCCCATTGAACTGGTGGATGACGCACATGATCAATTCGCACAAGATATTCCCTCCATTTATGGAGAGCAGGAGATTACCCAATCTCAAGAGAGATTAGACTTCCAGTCTAACTCCTTACAGGAATTGCCCCATTTCATAGGCCCATGGGAAGCAAAGTCTACTTGCATGAGAGCACCCACGGTCACGATACGAAATGAAGACTCAGTCATACCTAGGAATACGGAGGTAGTAAAGAACACTAAAGTGCAGTGCAACCCCACTTTAGAAGAGCTACTCAAGGTTAGACCCGAACTATGGAAACATGTAGCCAATCAAGTGCCAGAAGTAGCTAAACCGCGTTCCCAGGTAGGTTCTCATAGAAAAGTGCCAGAGATACCTTTGGACAAGATAGGAGACATGAGCGAAGGAGAAGAAGGAAACACCTATCTTCCCATCACCCATCAGGGATACACAACCAAGGCCATTCTGGACTCAGGTGCAGGAGTTGCAATTGCTACCACTTCCCTATGAAAGCGTTGGGGCAAGCCAGCACTCAGGCCGACGAGAACGAAATTGCAGATGGCCGATGGTGACATTGAAAGACCCTTAGGGCTGTTAGAAGGAATAACTCTCACTACTTGTGGTGTAGAGTTTGAGCATACTTTTGCTATATGTGACTTTAGCAAAAATCATGCCTATGAGATGATTTTGGGAAGACCATTTATGTGACAGTTGCAAGTGGTACACGATTGGGGAACCAATTCCTTGTACTTGCAACACTTAGGTGTCACGAACAAAGTTAATCTCAAAGATTCCTCTCATAGAGATGTCCCTCCTATCCAATGGAATCCCATCCATAGAGCTAAAGATGATACCGAGTTAGTGCATTCCATAGGATCAGGATCCTCATGGATGCATGAAGACACCCATTTATGGATGTGTAAAGTAGCAGTAGAAGAAGAGAAGAGAGAAAAAGCCAGAGAGGTAGGTGCGAAAGAAACCCATAGATCAATTCAAGACCCAGCCTATGCACCTGTAGTATTTCTTGACAAAGAATTTGAGCCTCATGGTTGGGCTGAAATTTTAGCAACAATGGATGTAGCCATCGATGAAGAACAATGGACACCCCACTGTGATGAGGATGGCTATGATATTTCAGTTTTCTCCATAGAGCCAATCATGGGAGATTCGGTTCTGGAAGAATGTGAACCTAGCCCTGATGCATTTGAGGATGCAAGTGACTCCGATCTAGAGTCAATCATTATGGACCCACCATTTGCATCAGATGAGGAATACTTCTATCAAGTTGAAGCTCACCCTCAGAGACATGGAGAGCTCACAAATGACGTAAGGTTAACCACACAAGTGACCCCTAAGGATGAAGGAAAGAAAAGAAAGAAGAGAGAAGTCGCACCCGAGGAGGAAGAATCTTTGTTTGAGGTCCCTGAAAATTTTAAGAAGTATGAAATAGATGATAGAAGAGTCATGGTAAGAATGCCTAAACGTGAGGCGCAATCAAGAGAGGCCTATGATAACAAGGAAACCACCAAGAAAATAGTTGTAGCCATAGAAGAAGGAGAGGAGAGATGCACTTACATAGGACATGACCTGACAGAAGAAGAAGAGCAAGAGTTGATAGCTTTGCTGAGAGAGTACAGAGATGTATTCGCTTGGAGCTATAAGGATTTGAAAGGTGTAGACCCTGACATATGCTCACACACAATCCCCATGACCTCAGATGCCAAACCATCCAAGCAAAAGCCATACACTTATAATGATAACTACACTGCTAAGATCAAAAGGTGCCCAAGAAGAATGGAAAGTTACGTGTGTGCATTAACTTGAAAAAGGTTAATGCCGCCACTATTCGAGATAACTATCCGCTTCCTATTACAGAACATCTCTTAGAAAGAGTAGCAGACAAGGAAGTGTACAGCTTCCTTGATGGATTTTCTGGCTACAATCAGGTAGCCATTGCTCCAGAAGACCAGCATAAGACGGCTTTTGCCACAGAGTGGGGCATATTTGCTTTTCGAGTAATGCCATTTGGGCTCACTAATGCACCCGCTACCTTTCAGAGATTGATGTGCCATGTGTTTAAGGAGTTCCTGAGGAAGAATTTAGAGGTCTACGTTGATGATCTCTGTGCTCATTCCAACATTAGACAAACACATATACCTGAACTCAGGCAAATCTTTGACAAATGTAGAGAATATCAAGTCTGCCTGAACCCAGAAAAGTGTGTTTTCATGGTTAGGCAGGGCAAGATTCTAGGGCACATAGTGTCAAAAAATGGCATATCCACGGATGAGGAGAAAGTGAGAGCCATCGCAGAGCTACCTAGGCCAAGGAATGTCAAGGAAGTACAAGCTTTCATGGGGCATTGTGGTTATTACCAACGCTTTATACACATGTACACCATCATTCCAAAGCCTCTGTACGGACTTTTGACTAATTTTGAATGGACGGATGAGTGTGAGAACTCCTTCAATGAGCTTAAACGATGATTGTGTTCAGCACCAATCTTGACCACACCAGATTGGAGCAAGCCCTTTCATGTTCATGTGGATGCATCCAATTATGCTATTGGATGTGTACTCGCACAACCGACTGGTGAAGGTAATATGAATCTTCCAATTGCCTATGCTAGTAGACAATTGAATGCAGCTGAACGAAATTATACCACCACTGAACGAGAAGGATTAGGCATGGTGTATGCGGTTAAAAAGTTTAGACACTATTTGCTTGCAAATAAGTTTAAATTTTTTTACTGATCATCAAGCATTGATGTACTTGGTAAACAAGCCATGCAATACAGGTAGATTAGTAAGATGGTTTCTCTTACTAATGGAATACGACTTTGAGGTTGTGGTGAGGAAAGGGAAGACTCACTTGAGAGCAGACCATCTCTCTAGGCTCACATCGGGAGAGGCCCCACAAGGAGTATCAGATGACCTTCCTGATGCTTACTTATTTAATCTGGAAGTTGTACCTCAGTGGGCTAAGACATTAGTGCCAGTATTGACATACGGGCCTAAACACCCAGTAATAAACACACAGGATAGGGAGATAGTAAAAGCGCAAAAATACCACAGGAAGTATGTACAAGCATACAGATCAAGGGATCTAGTAAGTGATAGAGGCACTCACTTCTTGAATGAAGTCATAGAAAACCTTCTCCAAGAATTCTTGGTGATACACAAGAAGTCTGCTCCTTACCACCCACAAGCTAATGGCCAGGCTGAAAGCACAAATAAGATTCTTTGCAATGTACTGACGAAATTAGTGAATAATGAACGCTCTGATTGGGACAAACAGCTACACCATGTTGTTTAGGCATACCGAGTTGCCTATAAAACGGTACTCCAAGCCACCCCCTTTCAGATGGTATTTGGCCAAAATGCAGTGCTGCCATTGGACTTCTTGGTACCTACATTGAAAGTAGCACAAGAGCACGAGTGGTCAGGCCATGAGCTTTCCTCTAGAATCTTTGACCTTGAACGGCTAGGTGAAACAAGATTAAGGGCTGCCGTAGGGATATATGCAGCTAAGAAACGACGGAAGGCGTACTTTGATGCCCATGTTAAGGATAAAGGATTGAAGGCCGGAGACTTAGTTTTGGTATATACCCTGAAACAACATGGAATAAAGCTAGAAAAGCATGGCTATGGACCCATCATTATCAATAGGATATCCACAAGTGGAGCGATCCAATTAGCTACACTCGAAGGTGATGTTCTCCCTAGTTACATAAGTGGATGCAGAGTCAAACTATATCAAGAACCCCTCACTGAGGAGATGTTAAATCGACTCAATACTGCAAAGAAACGTAAAGAAGAGGAAAAGCGAATTTGAGAAGAAGCACAGGCAGAAGCATTGGAGCGAATCTGAAAGATGAACTTAAGAAGACAGGGTCGAGATCAGCCTAGGATAGATGACTATGTGGACCCGGGATATCATATGGCTATGTGTGAAGTCTCAAGTGTAAGTCCCCATAGAATAGTTGACTGACGTCCTTTTGTAACCTTAGAGATAGGACAAGGAAAGAGTGCAAGGGCTGTAAGGGCCTTGATTGACTCAAGTGCAGCCACTAGTGTTGTTAAAATTTCTTACTGTCGATAATTGAACTTAAAAGTCAATCCTGTGGAAGCATATCTCATAGGATTGGGAGGAGTGGAAACCCCTTGCATGGGCGAGGTGGAACTTCCCCTCTACATTCAAGATGTTTTACTGACAATTAAAGTACTAGTGTGTCAAGATGAGGATCTCACTGAGCCTCTTGTCTTGGGTCAAAACTGGATCTATGATCATGCAGTCAACCTAAACCTAAGAAGTAAACTTCTTCAGGTATGGGTAAATCAGAGTCAAATTATAGTTGAGTTAGACAATGGAGCACTCAAGGAACTAGGAAGACACATTCTCCTGGTCCTTCCAGGAGTCCACATGAAGATGACCATGTTATTCTTGTCCAAAACTATGTGATGCAGAGGGATGATGATCGCAACCCAGAAGTCAAGGATACAATGGAACTCCCTTCTTTTCCAAAGGCCATCGGGATGCAACAACCAGAGGCAGATAAAAGGCAGAAGAAGCAGACGACTTATGCTCGAATCCAAAAGAAAATACGAAGCACTATGTTTCAACCATCAAAACAAGTGTGGGTGCGGAAAGGCAAGCATCCTATTGCGGTCAAGCCACAACAACTAGCTCAACTTCCTATTAGTGATCAACGACCAAACACTAATAAGAAGTCCTCTCAAAATTCTTCTGTAAAAATAAAGTCTATCTGGGTACCCAAGAAGTCGATGAAGGTTGACCCACAATCAAGACAAATTTGGGTGCCTAAGGCTTGCTTGCGGGCTCAACTAGTCACACACACATCACATGCACAACATGGTTCACTCACTCTAATAGCCGATGCCCCCTCTTATTTGATACACACAAATACATATTTACCCATGAGCACGAGCGAAATCACTTGTAAATGGGTCCCTAAAAAGCCTCATTTCCAAGCAGACACCCTCATAAATGTGAAGAGAGATGGTGGATGCAATCCAAAGATGAGTAGGTGCCGCTACAACCAGCTTCACACCAGCCAACTGAGACTTCAGAGTTGATTAGTAGACCCTTTGAGCTTCCTAAATCCACCAAAATATCAGCCAAGTACTTTGGAACATGTATCCCAAAAGTTTAAGTCAAGACAGGCTAGTTGCGAAATGACTAGCTCCCAAAACTTGCTATTTTTGGACATACACCTGCTGGAAAAAAATGAACAGTGCTCTCAACCTGGAAGGAATTAGAAAAATTCCTTTTGGGCATAGCAAATAGACTTAGCAAGCTTCCTATTCCAAGTTAAAACACTTCAAATGATGGACTGAGCACTGAGAACAAGTTTCATCAAGTTCTGGAACATTCCCACAATTCTCGGGGCTCTGCAGAGATAGACCAGTAAGCAGTAAAATGCAGATATCTCCAAAATTATAAATCCAATGACCTTGAAAATTTATAGGTAGAAACTAGACAGTGAGAGCTATCCAACGCACTTTAAAACACTGAAAAAGGTTCAGTAAAACTCGAGATATGACCTTCTGAAGTTACTGCTCTGAGTGAGTATAGCAGAGAACAAAACAGAGAGGTAGATGATAATAAATGTATAGATTCACATATGATTACAACCACATTGGCAATGAATCTTTGCACAATGGGAGTAGAATGATAGAGCTATGGAGTAAGCTCTTCAATCTCTACAAAATGACATGAAGTGGTCACGTACAAGGCTTGCTAATCGCCTCTTCCTTCTTGCTCCTTTTATAGCAATTCTTGGAGGGAGTTTTGAATTCGAATTCGAATGGCTCCACCTAAAAGTGATCCCCAAAGTTAGGAGAGATTCCCTCAGCTCAAAAATTCGTGATTTTGGTAGTTGGAGCCACGAATTTGCTTTTACATCATGGATGAGGTAAGCCATCCTTTTACTTTTTTCTTTTTCCATTTACAAGAGATAAAATGTACTCTTTTACAAGAGGTGTTCACATGACCACTCATGTGACTTACAAATGAGGATAATATCAAGCATATCAAGCATGTAGGCTTGGGCAAAATGCACCAACAGCTCCCCCTCAAGCCTAACATGCTTGGCCTCCAAATAAGTCTTCAATTGTCCTTGATTTCCTGCAAACCAATCATCAACTTGAATCTACTTAATTTCGTACCATCAAGAGCTTTCGTCAACATGTCTGCACATTGCATATCTGTAGAGACATAGGATAGTTGAATATCCTTGCTCAATAGCTTCTCCCTTACATAATGGTAGTGGACTTCAATATGCTTGGTTCTAGCATGGTATACCGGATTAGCTGCTAGATGTAGTGAGCTTGTGTTGTCACCAAAAATATGAGGTGTTGAAGAATGAAGTCCAAGATCTGTGTACAAAGACTTTAACCACATGATTTCTTGAGTTGCATTAGCCAAACCTCTATATTCAGCTTCGGTAGAAGATAATGCCACGGTTGGTTGCTTCTTCGATGACCAAGAAATGATTTTTGAACCTGCAAATGATATATACCCTGATGTGCTTCTTCTATCATCTTTAGATCCGGCCCAATCTGCATCTGAGTAGACCTTTAGCTCAATATCTGAAGTATATGAATAGAACAAACCTTCATTCATGGTCCCCTTTAGGTACTTGAGGACTCGCTTGGCCGCTTCCATATGTGGTCTTCTCGGCTTATGCATAAACTGACTCAATATGCTAACACTATAGCATATATCCACCCTTGTGAGTGTTGCATAGTTCAAACTTCCAACCAAGCTTTGATAGCTTGTGATGTCTTCAATTGGCTCTCCTTCATAAGCACTAAGCTTATGATTTTGCTCCATAGGTGTACCTGCACACTTGGTATTTTCCATCTTGAACTTGACGAGCATGTCATGGACATACTTCCTTTGTGTGATGTATATACATGAATCTGTGTAGATCAACTCCAATCCAAGAAAATAAGTGAGTGGTCCGAGGTCACTTATTTTGAACTCCTCCTTCATTTGACTCTTTACCTGTTTGATTCCTTCAAGATCATTGCCTGTGATAATAATATCATCAACATACACACATAAATAGATCACTTCAGATCCATTCCTCTTTATGAACAAAGAGGTATCCGCCTTGCTAGCTTTGAATCCTTGGTCCTGCAAATAAGTAACCAATCTGAAATTCCAAGCTCTTGGAGCTTGCTTCAATCCATACAAAGCTTTCTTTAGTTTGCATACATAGTTAGGATGATGTGCATCCTCATATCCAGGAGGTTGTGCCATATACACTTCCTCAGAAATCCATCCATTCAAGAAAGCATTCTTTACATCAAGTTGATAAAGATTCCAATTTCTAGATGCAGCAAGACTAATGAGAACCCTAATTGTAGGCATTTTTGCAACAGGAGAGAAAGTCTCCTCATAATCAATACCGTGGGTTTGAGCAAACCCTTTAGCAACTAACCTTGCTTTGTGTCTATTTATACTTCCATCTGGATTCTTCTTGATTTTGTATATCCATCGAGATCCGATTATCTTCATAGATGGCTTGTTAGGTACAAGCTCCCAAGTGTCATTCTCCTTCAAGGCTTCCATTTCTTCATCCATTGCATCTCTCCAAGCTTTCTTGCTTTGTGCTTCTTCAAATGTGGTAGGTTCTTCATTGGTTGAATCCTTTGCAATGTAGATTGAGTGCTTGGTGACCAAAGAAGTATCATAACCAAACCTCTCTGGTTTCTTCTTCTCCCTCGAAGACCTTCTAAGTGGTTGATGTGAGCTCTCGGGTCCATATGTAGCATCCTGCATCTTTGCTTTACCTTTGTTCTTCCATAGCTTTAGTCTTTCCAAGTCTTCTAGGTCAATCTCCGAATCACTTTCTTCAATCTGCTTTGGCTCCTTTGGTTGAAGTGATGGAAAATCTTCATCCAAGTCATATGGCAGCTTCACTTTCCTGTCATCATCAAACCATGATTTGTTTTCATCAAAAATTACATCTCTACTCACAGAAAATCCTTTATTGGTTGGATTGTACAATCTATATCCTTTTTGGTTTTGATCATAACCAATGAATACACACTTCTCTGCCTTGGGATCCAATTTCCCTCTTACTTGAGAAGGAATGTGAGCATAGGCTAAGCATCCAAAGATTTTACAATGCTCTAGACTAGGTCTTCTTCCATTCCACACTTCATATGGAGTGGTTCCATCTAGTGACTTAGATGGAAGTCTATTTATGAGATATGTGGCTGTCGACACAGCCTCTGCCCATAGGTAGTTTGGCAATCCCTTTTCATTGAGCATGGACCTTGCAGCTTCGACAATAGCTCTGTTCCTCCTCTCTGCTACACCATTGAGTTCGGGTGTATACCTTGTAGTGACTTCCCTTTTAATGCCTCTTTCATGCAAGAAGGCATCAAATTCAAAAGAGAAGTATTCTCCTCCACCATCTGATCTGAGTCGTTTCAAAGTCCTACCTGTTTGGTTTTCAACAAGAGCAATATACTTCTTAAAGCAATTAAACACTTCATCCTTGTGCTTCATGAAAAACAGAATGGTCCACCTGCTACAATCATCTATGAAAGACACATAATATCTTGAGCCTGATATAGATGGCTCCTTACTTGGACCCCACACATCCGTGTGCACTAGATCCAAAGGATTTTGATACATATATCCTTTCTTATTGAAAGGTTGTCTATGAGCCTTGCCGAGTTGACAAGCTTCACACTTATAAATCATGTGTTGCCTTGTGATATTAGGCAAACCAAGTACACTTTGGTCCCTGCAAATCTGTTTGAGTGTCCTCTCACCAATGTGAGCAAGCCTTTTGTGCCATATCTCCAACTCTGTTAGAGTTTGAGATCCATAGCTAAACAAAGCTATGTTCTTTGTATCTTCCACTTCAAAAGTGAAAAGCCTTCCTGTCTTTTCTCCTTTGGCAATCCTTCGAAAGCCTTGCCTTGGGTCTTCAACATATGCTCCAAATCGATTGAATCTAACCTGCAATCCTTTTTCAACAATCTGTCCAACACTTATTAAATTTTTGGTAATTGTAGGGACATACAAGACTTTGCTTAAGAGGTTCATATTCCCATCTGATGTCTTCACATTACCTATCTTCTCCACTGAGTGCTTTGTGTCATCTCCTGTCTGCACTTCATGCTTGTTATGAGGATCTTCCAAATCAGAAAGTAAAGCCACATTTCCTGCTACATGGTTCGAGCATCCCGAATCAATGTAAAATATGTGATCATCATCCTTACCCTTCTTCGTTGATAGATTCATAATCAATAATGAATCTTCTTGACTTTGGTCCTCTGCATAGTTATTGTAATCTCTTCTTCCTCTATGGCCACTTTGATAGTTGTTGTTGTTGTTGTAATTGTTGTTGTAGTAGTTGTTGTAGCCTCCATTGTACCTGCCTCTATTTGATCCATAGCCACCTCTATTGAATCCTCTTCCTCTTGAGTTCCTCGGGTTCCTGAAACATTCTTCAGTAGTATGGTTAGATAAGCCACATATGTTGCAAGGTTGAGATGATTGGAATCTCCCCCTGCCTTGCTTTCCACTTCTGCCTCTTCCTCTAGCTCTTCCTCTACCTGCAAAGTTTGCTTGGAAAGAGCTTCCTTCATCTTCATTCTTTCTATTCTTTGACTTGTCCTTGACCTTAGCTTTATCAGAATATAAGGCAGAAGTTTGATTACCTCTTGAGGACTCACCACCTTTGCTAATCTTTGCTTCATGAGTGAAGAGTTGGCCCATGAGTGTGTTGAGGTCGGGTACATGCATATCCATGTATAAATCCATGGCTGTTGTGAATGACTCCCACTTGTCGTCTGCTTTGATTCCATTCATGATTTGTCTTATGATTTGCTCCTCTTCAATTACCTCTCCAATGCTTCCAAGTTGGTCGGAAATCTCCTTCATCTTTGTGACATAATCAGTCACATTTTGCTTCGGGCTTTTCTTCATTGTTGTGAACTCCATCCACAATTGGTTCTTCCTTGCTCGAGTGTTGGAAGAGAAGAAAGAAGCAAGTGCATTCCAGGTTTCTCTTGATGTCTTGCATCCCTTGACATGAGGTAAAAGAAAATCAGAGATTGAGTTTAGAATATAGGACCTTGCAAGTGCATCCTTCGAACACCAATTCGAAAGTCCTTCCACTTCTTCATGTGATGGTTGCCCTTTGTTCCTCATGGTTGGCATTGCTTCATCTCCGGATATGAATCCATATAGATTCCTTCCTTGAAGGTAAGCCTCCATCCTTAGAGACCATGCCGGGTAGTTGTTTCGATCCAATTTGTCAATTGTTGATGGAAATCCATCTCCCATGTTGCTTGACTATGCTCTGATACCACTGTGAAGAGAGATGGTGGATGCAATCCAAAGATGAGTAGGTGCCGCTACAACCAGCTTCACACCAGCCAACTGAGACTTCAGAGTTGATTAGTAGACCCTTTGAGCTTCCTAAATCCACCAAAATATCAGCCAAGTACTTTGGAACATGTATCCCAAAAGTTTAAGTCAAGACAGGCTAGTTGCGAAATGACTAGCTCCCAAAACTTGCTATTTTTGGACATACACCTGCTGGAAAAAAATGAACAGTGCTCTCAACCTGGAAGGAATTAGAAAAATTCCTTTTGGGCATAGCAAATAGACTTAGCAAGCTTCCTATTCCAAGTTAAAACACTTCAAATGATGGACTGAGCACTGAGAACAAGTTTCATCAAGTTCTGGAACATTCCCACAATTCTCGGGGCTCTGCAGAGATAGACCAGTAAGCAGTAAAATGCAGATATCTCCAAAATTATAAATCCAATGACCTTGAAAATTTATAGGTAGAAACTAGACAGTGAGAGCTATCCAACGCACTTTAAAACACTGAAAAAGGTTCAGTAAAACTCGAGATATGACCTTCTGAAGTTACTGCTCTGAGTGAGTATAGCAGAGAACAAAACAGAGAGGTAGATGATAATAAATGTATAGATTCACATATGATTACAACCACATTGGCAATGAATCTTTGCACAATGGGAGTAGAATGATAGAGCTATGGAGTAAGCTCTTCAATCTCTACAAAATGACATGAAGTGGTCACGTACAAGGCTTGCTAATCGCCTCTTCCTTCTTGCTCCTTTTATAGCAATTCTTGGAGGGAGTTTTGAATTCGAATTCGAATGGCTCCACCTAAAAGTGATCCCCAAAGTTAGGAGAGATTCCCTCAGCTCAAAAATTCGTGATTTTGGTAGTTGGAGCCACGAATTTGCTTTTACATCATGGATGAGGTAAGCCATCCTTTTACTTTTTTCTTTTTCCATTTACAAGAGATAAAATGTACTCTTTTACAAGAGGTGTTCACATGACCACTCATGTGACTTACAAATGAGGATAATATCAAGCATATCAAGCATGTAGGCTTGGGCAAAATGCACCAACAATAAAGCCCTCCAGAGTCTCCACAAGACCAAAACCGAAAGTCATCCACTGTGTTTGGCAGCCCAAAGCTTCTAATAAACCCCTCGACCCCATTTGTAAAGTCATCCCCACCTACTAACTGCATCATTCTCACACTGCATCTTTTCACTTAGCTCATAGGACTACGTGTTCACTAACAACACACACAATCATCGAGCACTCACTGATCTACTAACTCATCATTCACCTCATGTCAATGTTGTAACGGGGATAAAAATTGTTCTACTTTGGCCATTACAATGTTAACGCATGCTTCTATATTCTCACAGAACCAGCAAGCAAACAGTAACATGGCAGAAGCAGGAGGCACCAGTTCCCAGGCAGGGTCTAGCGCCCAAATTGTGGACATTGAAACCCTCCTTCATGAACCACAACTCACCGAGAGGCCTCAAGAACTTAGAGTTGTGCATGTGCTTCCTATTTAAGACCCTCCTCAGGGACACACTTCTCAAGTGGGGAAGCACGCGCATTGGTTTAGTGATGTCGCAGGACCCTTGGGAGACGGAACCTACTTTTGGGAGGCAGAAATTGAGTTTAATGGCAAATGGGGACGATACCATTTCTTCATCCGTGAGTTTGAGCAGTACCAGAATGCAGAAGTAATGTGATCGGTATGGACCAAAGCGGGCTTGGATAGCTATTTCCGGGCACATTTACCTAAGCCAAATTTCCTACGTTGCTCCTATCTTATCAGTACCATCAAGCTCCCCCCACGAGATCGACCCAGAACAATTTAAAGCAGTCCCCTCAGATACAATGAAGACAATCCTTGAAAGCTATGCCAATCTATTAGAAGCACATGATGATCTGGAAAAGGAACAAGATGCACTACACCGCCAGCTCAGGGAACAGGAGGAACAACCCAAGGTCATAGAGACAGCATCGGCTTCAGAGGAAGTAAAGGCATTAAAGGAGCAGGTGGAAGAATTGCAAAAGAAGCTACTTGAGCATGAAAGACAACCCTCTCCAATTATAGAACCAGAGCCAGATGAATTGGTGCCCATTGAGGTGGATGAGTCGTATGAGGAACTATATGTTCCTATGTCGATGCCAGGAGGTCAGCAAACCTCAGAAGGAATGGACACCCTGGAAGTCGAAGCACCTGAATGGCTTCAGAAACTTGAAAAGACAGCTAAAACCCATGAAGATCGAGTGGCAGTCCAAATCCAATCAATGGCTAAACTGGAGGACATTATCATAAACTCAGAATACTTTCGGAACATGTCACACCACCGCTGGATAGGCACTAACGATGATCAATACGTGCCATACTGTGTTCTCCTGGCTGACTACAATGCGGAGATTCAATGACGATATGGCAAAGCCCCGACTTTCGCCACACAATTCAGCCCTGATGATATCCTTGAAAGTGCTAAAAAAGGATCCATTCATCAACCTACCTGGCGGATACGACTCTTAGAAACTTACCCTAAAATGGTCCGTACCTGGAATAATATGCCGCTATTTATCAAATACAACCCCTGTTATGTTCCAGTCTTTTGAAGATGCAACTGGCCCGAGTTTACCATTGCTGACAAGGACGTCAAAGGCTGTGCAAAGTGGTTAAATTATTTCTATCTAGCACCTCCACAAGGACCTCCCACTATTGCTTACATGATTTCTACAATCCGTCACTGGATCCTTCGACTACGGAACACCCCTTATGTGATGGCACAGATGTGCATGAAGATCTTTGAATTAATGCTGATCACATTGAGAACATTCAAGAACATCAAAGACCCCCATTTCTCAGGAGTTGGCTTCACTGCAGGCAACCTAGACCTGGTATATGACATGAGCACCACCCCCTCAATAAAGGTAATATATGCCTGGCACGCAAGAATAAAATACCTCCCAGCTTGCTTCAAGTAGACCTTCGAGGAGATGTTTGTCACAGGGTTCTGGGAATATCACTCAGAAATATTTGTACCCAAGCCCTCACATCTCCTCCAACTATTCGCTATGGAGAGGACCATCCACTCAGATCAATTGCGGGTGCCACATCCAGATGTTCCAGGTCCAGTGGATTGGGATGCATTGTTAATAGATCTAGCACGGGGGCTGCGACTCGAAGAACACCACCTTGCTTCAGATGTGGTTCAATATTATGTCCAACGCTCAGCTCGACAAGGGTCTGTCAGAGACGATAAATGCGAGAGAGGGGGGGGTGTTGGCAGCAGTCAAAGCACCCAAGGACTCACAAGACAAGGAAGCCAAAGAAGGGAGCCCAAGCGGAGAGAAGGCACAAGCAAACAAAGTAGTCAACGAAGATCTGGCAAGTAGGCCACTCAAATTTTTCCAAAACAACATCTTCATAATAGTGATTCTCATCACTAAAAATCATTGTAAATATCATTTCACCTTTTTGTAACTCCATTTTGTGCAAGCCGAGGAGTCCTCGAGCTTGAGGAGTATTAGAAGTATCATCGTACCAATTTCCATGCTTTTTAGACTCCGTTTGAGCCCTTAAATAGGCCATAGAACCTAATTTTTAATTAGGCTAGACACTAGGTCTGGACAGGGGCAAAAGCTAGTCAAAAACTATAAATAGAGCTAGAGAGCTCATTTTTTAGGTTAGCTTGTAATAGATTTGAACTTGTATGAGCACATTTGAAGTAATCTAAAAGAATTCCATTGTCTCTCTCTTTGTTCTTGCCATGTGTGTGCATGTGTGTGTATGTGTGTGCATGTTAGTGTGCTTCTCACTCACGCACTTGTGCCATCACTTGTTCGAGGTCTTCATACCATCCTCACATCTTCTCGAATTGACATTAAAGGAGGTGCTACTCATCACTGAGCTACACATGGTCATGGAATATGGTACTATTAGTGCATACTCTAGGTGCATTCACTACAACATATGAGCCTTATATCAGCAAAACTACAGGTGAAAATACACATGGCCAATATGGTTGCGACATGGGTATAAACATCGGTATACACGTCGATACAATAATGCCAATATACGTGTTGATAAAAGACATCAATATATGCATCGATATAAAGTGTTGGTATAAGCATCGATATTTCACCATCGATATGTGCGTTGGTATTGATCGGGTATAAGTGCCAATGTACACAGCAGAATGATCAATTGTATAAGCATCGGTCAGTCAATGATATAAGTATCGATAATTCCCTCAAAATACTGACACGTATATCGATGACCACATCTGCAAAATTTATTTTGGGTAGAGTGCAGTGTCCCTTGCTACAACAACATGACAATGTTGTTGTGTAGCAAAGGATATTACTCTGTCCAAAAAAAAAACCGAGTACATGTCATACTCTAGTGGTTGCCAATGTAGGGTTTAGATGATCGAAAACCAAAACAAGATTCAATAAAGCAAAACACATTGTCAAACATAAAAAGAGATATGTAGGAGCACAATGAACCATGAACCATGTGCAAAAGAGATATTCCATAACTAAACCATGTACAAAAGAGATATTCCACAAATTAGCCATGTACAAAAGAGATATTCCGTAAATGAACCATGTACAAAATTGTGGCAAACCACTGCCATATATGAGCCAAATACAAAATGTGGAAAACCACTGCCATATATGAGCCAAATAAAAAATGTGGCAAACCACTACCATATATGAACCAAATACAAAAATTGTGACACACCACTACCATATATGAGCCGAATGCAAAACTACAGCACACCACTACCATACACAAAAGTGTTGGGATCAAAACATCTATATCTCAAGTCCTACAACAAAGCACATTGATGAAATAAGACCAATTGAAACGATCTTTACAAACAACAAGTAAAAAATGCTAAACTAAGTCTAGAAGCTCACCTCACAGTAAGTTGTTCCATGAAATGACCACACCATGTCCCTCCAAGTCCTACAATAGTGCATCCAACCCATGAAGATATCCGTAAGTCTCCTCTACTTGTGTTAGAGGACAACCTACTACCAACTCTTACAACACATATGCAAAACATGAGATCAACAAACATGACATGCTTAACATAAGTAAATTCACTCATCAAAATGATACTTACAAATCGTGATGCATCATGTCATAACCGTGCTACCCAATGTGATGCTTCGATTGCATCTAGACATGTGGTTGTTGCATCCCGCACATTGATAATATCGATTAGGAGTTTTTCATCCCAAATCATCTCCCACTCCTCAGCATTTAGCCATACAAGTTTGATAAGCCTCCTCTGAAAGTGTCGCAAACCTTTGATCGTTGATGCGACATCACCTCATGTGCCATGTGCTTTATCCAATTTGGGTCGACAATAGGGTGCACAGGTACTCACCAAAAATTGTGATAGATCACCTTTGTGATGTAATTCTTGTGATCCTTTTCTTGTGCACTCCACTTGATCATGACAGAGTGCCCAAACTATACTATGCACAACTATTGTATGTGTTGATGCATGGCCTTTCTGACTGCATCCATCATTAGAGCTCCATCTAGTATATGGTACAACTTGGAGTCTTCATGGTCATGAGCACCCCAAGGTGTATATGGTGTATTGTGTGGTGTACCTACATCTTAGGCACTCGATTTAGGACTAGCTGTGGATGACACTGTGTCCATTGCACTACCTCCACAACATCTGCATCCTCCTCCAAACTCACCTGTAGACCCTCCTTTTGAAGCTCCTCCTCTAGAACATGACCTCAAACTTGACCTAGATGAATGAGACAAATCAATGCATGTATCATATTGTGGTTTCGAGCACACATGTCGGCTATTGGAGCCAATCAGGGATGGCTGAGAAGAAAACTATGGTGGACTCATAAAACTAGGGGTACTTCAAAATATGGGAGTAGTCCCTCCAAAGGGAGTGCCATGGATGGGAGTAGTCCTGCCAAAGGGAGTGTTGTTGGTAGGAGTAGTCCCCCCTAAGAGATCCAATATTGTGATGCCACAGCCTGCTAAGTGGGAGGTGCTCGAGATATGAACTCTAGAAATTGTTCCTCTATCATGGAATCCGGAGTGAGTGGTGGATTGTCTCCCATCATTCTCTGCAATAGATAACTCAAATAATTAGCATAGGGATAATAACTATAATACAAAAAAATAGTAGTCTACAAAAAAAATGTAAAAAATAAGTAAATGAAGTTGAATTGTGAGAATGCTTGTGGGAAAGTACTTTTCAACCATATAATTGTTTATGCTATATCTCCTTATCTCTTTAGATGAGATCCATCCTACCAAAGAACTAGTTTTATAAATGGTTGTTTGCACATCCTCCAAAACATAATCTTTCACACCTACAAGGAGCACAAATTGCAAAAACTTGTGCCAACCACAAAACTTGAGCCCTCAGATCATCGTTCCATGTGAAGACAGTATTTAGATACCTCATGCACCTACTAGGTGTCCGAAACTCTAAAATCACCTTCTTCACTTGTTGCTCTTCCATCTTGTGGAGCACCCAAGGAGCTCTAGGTAGCGACATTGTTCTGTTCGGCTTGGTGATGTCCCACAACTCCTGCATATGAGCTCGCTCTTCCAAGTCATCCCTTTGTGTCTTGCTTCCTTCTTTTTTATCAATGTCTTTTAAAGCATATCTCCCACATTCTTGAAAATATGCATTGGGTTCACCAAGTGATTGATCAATAACTCAATCCAATTAAGGGAGATCGTGAAAGATTGAAAGTTGTTTCACCCCAACGACTGGTGCTCCTACATCCCACAGCTTCTTCCAATTGCTTGCTTTCATTTGTCATTGTGCTTGTAGACCAATTCGTCCTTCACATAAAACATGTCCATCAGGCAAATATCTCTTATGTCCTTCGTATACATATTTTGAAGAGCTTTGGAGTAGCATGCTTAGAGTCGTGGTTTGCATAGGGGACAGACATTGTAACCCAAAATCGATAAACTTGAATGATCACCATAACCGGGCCAATCATGCATCGTCTACATAAGTATGCCTTGCACTTGCACGTCCAATCTTGTTAAAGGTTGAGACATATCACGCATAGTAATCCCATCCCATAAAGTGTGAAGCTCTTCCACAAGTGATGCAAGGCATACATCCATGTTTTTTACCTTATACTTACCTGGCACAATGAGGGCTAACAACAAATGGCCCTTTTTTGCAGCCAGCCATGGTGGGATGTTATGGTTGCTAAACATACAGGCCATGTGCTCCATGAGGAACTATGTAAAACAAATGGACTTTGCCATCCATAGATAGGCTTAGACATATATTCTAAGCCTCTCTAGCAAACAAAGGCCACTTACTATCTATGTGTTTCCAAACATCAAAATCAGTTGGCACTCGCATTACACCGTCTGTACATCTGCTCTTTGCATGCCATGACATTAACTGAGCTATGAATTTTCATCTAAACATGCTCTTGATTCTTGGATGATAGGAAAGTGGTGAAGAACCTTTGCCAAGATTGCTTCATCCACAAGGTATTCTCTAAACCTTTTCGCTCCATACTTTGGACATATGTGGAGGTGCTCATACTCATTGTGAAAGAGAATGCAATCATTCGGAAAGGCATAAATCTTTGTGTAGTCCATAACCACATACTGTAAAAGCTTCTTTGCATCTCCATGTGTTGGAGGCATTTCATTACCATCTAGCAAAAACAGATCTTTCAAAAGCATGTAACGGATAAGCAATTACAATGATATTAGTAGATAAACTTATTTTGATGCAGCAATGAAAGTTTATGTCAATTCCACTCTACTTGAACAATTTAGAGACACTACTATTTGACCATCCATAAATGGATTGAAGATTGAACATTGCGAGCAATGCACATAGAACAGATATCTTTGACCCATTGTAGAGTGGTAAACAGACTATTTTTTGCATGTTTTGATGTTCTTTGTTGGTTTCTAATTGTGGAAATTATGTCATATCCATGGAACCCACGACATTGTCTCCACCATTGTGGTCTTCATCCATGTCATGAAATGCCTCGAGCATTTCCTCCATGTGTTCATTCTCTGTCATGCTGCCAGTACCTTGTCCTTCTACCTCCCATTTTGTTCTCTTTTGATCACAAGAGGTAGATGGTGCAATGTTGTGTGGGTCTATCTGTTCACTAGCCAAACCATGTGATTGGTATCATATGTTTTGTAGTCGATATGCATCAAAAGATCCATATACTTGAGCGTGTGTAGTACAAATCTATCATTTATGAAATGTTTGATACTTGCACTAAGTGCAAGGACATGCCATTCTCTCTGTCGGATCCAAACATGCCATTTCATACCATGTGGAGGTGTTAGGACATCTCTCTCTCTATCTACCTATCTTCTCTCTCTAAGTGTATGTACCTATGTATATGTGACGTGTGTGTATGTGTATAAGACTTTATGTGTCTGTATGTGTATGTGCATATATGTATATAAGTGTGTATGTGTATATTTGTGTATGCATGTGTGTCTATGTAAAACCCTAAAACCCTAATCTTAAAACCCTAATCTTAAAACCCTAATCTTAAAACCCTAATCTTAAAACCCTAATCTTAAAACCCTAATCTTAAAACCCTAATCTTAAAACCCTAATCTTAAAACCCTAATCTTAAAACCCTAGTCTTAAAACCCTAATCTTAAAACCCTAATCTTAAAAGCCTAATCCTAAAACATATATATGTGTGCATATGTGCATGTGTGCATGTGTGCATGTGTGTATGTGTGTGTATGTGTATATGTGACATGTGTGTATGTGTATGTGTTATGTGACTAATATTTATTCTAAAACTCTACTTTTTTAGATTTGAAGTATATTTACTATTATTAATATTATAGTACTAATGTTTTATATATTTAATTATATATACTAATATTAATCCTAAAACCTTACTTTTTAATACATTTATGTATATAAACTAATATTTATTATAAAACCATAGTTTTTTACATATTTCATTATATATACTAATATTTATCCTAAAATCCTAGTGTTTATATATGTAACTGTATATACTAATATTAATACTAAAACCCTAGTTTTTTTGTATGTTTGATTATATATATTAATATTAATCCTAAAAACCCTAATTATATATATAATTAATTCAATTAATTAATATTTATCCTAAAACTCTAGTTTTTTATATATTTAATTATATGTACTAATATTTATCTTAAAACCCTAGTTTTTTATATATTTGGTTGTATGTACTAATATTAATCGTAAAACCCCTTTTTTATATATATTTAAGTATATATATTAACTTTTATCCTAACGTTTTTCATATATTTAATTATATGTAATAATCTTGATCTTAAAACCCTACTTTTTTATACGTTTAATTATATATGCTAATATTTATTCTAAAACCCTTGTTTTTAAGGTTTTAAGTATATTTACTATTATAAATCCTAAAATCCGGTTTTTATATATTTAATTATATAAACTAATATTTATCCTAAACCCCTATTTTTTATACATTAAAATATATATACTAATACTAATCTTAAAATCATAATTTTCTATATATTTAAGCGTGTGTGTGTGTATATATATATGTATATGTGTATGTGTGTGTATGTATGTATGTATGTATATATATATATATATATATACTAACATTAATTCTAAATTCCTAGTTTTTTATTAAATATACTAACATTATTCTAAAATCCAAATATTAATACATTTAATTATATATACGAATATTTATTCTAAAGCACTATGTATGTATTTATGTATCTATGTATTTATGTATGTATGTATGTATGTATGTATGTATGTATGTATGTATGTATGTATGTATTTATGAATGTATGTATGTATGTATGTATGTATGTATGTATGTATGTATGTATGTATGTATGTATGTATGTATGTATGTATGTATGTACATATGTATATGTGTGTGTGTGTGTGCAATAGGCCCTTTGATAGTGAACTAAATCATTTTGAATTTTTCAAATTACATTGTGGGGATAATGCTTAGAATGACCATTTAGGTCAATTTATGCATGTAGACAAAATTTTGGGATGACAAGTTTTATATCCTCTCTCTAGACCTTATCCGCATCATGTTTTTTGGTTCAAAATTGAAGGTGAAAATGAAAGAATTAGGAAAAAGTCTTTATGAGAGAAAGGTAGAGCATGCACAAGAGAATAAAAGTTCCTCTCTGAAATTTTGGTGAATCATGTTTTAAGTACCTCGTTTAGAACACTATTGTGTATATAAAAAATTTGAATAAAAGTGTCTCTCACAAGCTTAAGCTAATTCCTCACCATTTTTGAGTTACAAGGCTTTGAACAATCCCATTTTCCAACACTAAGAAAAAAAAGAGGGCTTCTCTATTTCTACTCGAATCCATGATTTTGATGCTTACATCTTATCATGCCTAATTATGGATGTCTTCATATATGTCTTTTTGGTGATTTTCTTCTACTTTTGAATAGTTGCCACTGAAAAAGATGCCTCACTACTACAAATGCATGCTTTCGCAAAAGTGATTGCAGAGAATTGATTTTTTTCTAAACTTGGTAGATTGCAAGCTTGTTTGGGTGATGATCAACTCTGTTATAAGAAGAAATGTTCATCAAAGAGAAAAAAAATCTAGAAATCTGAAAATTACCTTCTAATTGAGAGTGAGAGTGTGATTGAGAGTGTGTGTGAATGAGATTGGGATAGCTCGGGGGTGGTCAAGAGGTAGAGGCTTCATCAAGAAGCCATTTTCCAAAGCTATTGTATCGATTAATTCACATCTATAATATCATAATTTCTCTTTCTTTGAGTCATATCTTGTCTACTCTTCTACGTCAATTTTTCCCTTATCTTGTGCAATTTTTGCATTTCTTATCTCCTCTTCCATTTTTTAGTGATCAGAAGCTTGTGATTGAGGATAGATTGTGATTGAGGAAAAGCTAGAAGTGGTATCAAAGCAAAATCCATCCTTGAGAAGGATGGAAGGCTTGACACAAATGGTTCATAAGCAAGAGGAGCTTATTCAGAAGCATCTTGGAGAATTACACAAAGAACGAGGTGGAAAGCAACTACAAGGCCCAAAATATTTGTTTGTGGAGCTGAACAATGAAGTAGATGAAGGTGTGGGAACGTCTAGTATGCCTAGAGGAAGACAGAAACGCAATTATCAACATATAGAGGTGGGTGTCTTTGCCCTTAACCAAGTCTTCAAGAAGGCAAAATTGAATGATTTTGATGGTGAGAAGAAGGGCAATGAAGATATGGAGGCATGCATTGAAGAGCTAGAGGATTTCTTTGATCTTGGACAATTCACTGATGATTACAAGGTGAAGGCTGGGATCCTGGACCAGCGTGGCATCACAAAGCTATGGTGGAAGTCCCATATGAAGACTCGAATGTGTTCTGGTCCGTTTCTATGGAAGGAATTTAGAGAGCAAGTAGAAAAAGGCTATTGTTCTCCACACTACCATATGGAGAAGAAGATCAAGTTCTATAATTTTTGACAACATGAGAATGACAAGCATAGCTTGTCTGTTCATGAGTACAAAGAGAAGTTCTTATATCTTCACAAATATGCATTGGAGGTTAGTGGTGATGCTCTAAAGAGCAAGTCTATTGAAGGCCTTCATGAGGAACTTCATTATCAAGTCAAGGGATCTTGATCTATGGATTTTTTAGATGATATTGCGATGGCCGAGAATTTTGAGAAGATGGAGAAGTTCAATTTGTAGAAGGTGAATAGAACTAGATTCATTGCGACGGGACATAGGCCACAGAGACCTGTTGCAATGAGCATGAACAATTCAAATAAGACTCCATCCTATTATAACCAAGGTAAGAATCATGCTCAAGTGGTAAACCAAAGGAGGCGTCAACCCATCCATTGGCAACAGGCCCCTGATTTTATTGAGGGGACCAAAAGACTTGGTCTAGGTTTTCATTGCGGGGAGCAAGGGCATCGGACATACAA
The DNA here is from genome assembly GCA_020310875.1 of Ceratopteris richardii. Lineage (NCBI taxonomy): Eukaryota > Viridiplantae > Streptophyta > Polypodiopsida > Polypodiales > Pteridaceae > Ceratopteris > Ceratopteris richardii. The sequence goes on along the minus strand of CM035406.1, from coordinate 206,745,918 downwards.
GTGCCCAAACTAGGCAATCTTTCAGCCTACACAATCGAAGGTGTCAAACATTACTGAGGAAGTTACAACAATTGAGAAAGAAGATGATGAAGGTAAGTTCCCTAACTCTACTTTACGTTGCATGGTGGTTAGTTCTTTCCCAAAGGTTTCTGTAATTACAATTTTGGGCATAATTTCTATGCATAAAATTAAACATTTTTATCAATTCAGGAAGTACACATTTTTTCTATCTTTCAAATGGGTATAGAATTTAGGGATACCCCTAAATACACAAATAACAAGACCTTTAGGGATGGCAAATGGAAAAGTACACTATACAAAAGGATACATTGAAAACCTTGGATTTATTTTTTTTATAGTTCCTTTTTTGGAAGTTTTCATGTGACTAAGATGTAAATAGAGTGATGCAATCATAGACATGGATTGGTTAGTACGAAACTCTGCAACAATTGATTGAGAACAAAGAACAATCACTTTTATGCTACATTGTGAATCTATCCACATTCTTGGTGATGCATATAATCCTAAACCTATTCTTATTTCTGCTATGCAGATCATTAGAGGTATACATGATGGTTGTAGAACATTTGTAGTGTATGTGAACAATCTGCATGAGGAAGATAATGATGAAAGTCTTCCAAATTATGTAGTAGATCTTTTAAAAGAATATGTAGATGTATTTCCACAAGACTTGCCAGGTATACGTCCATCTAGGTAGATTGATGATGCCATTGACCTTTATCCGAGGAGTGAACCATATTCTAGAGCACCCTATAGATTTAACATCTATGAATTAAAGGAGCTTAAGATTCAATTAGATGATCTTTTGAAGAAAGGCTTGATAAGACCGAGTGTTTCACCTTGGGGTGCACCTGTTTTATTTCAGAAGAAGAAAGATGGCTCTTATAGATTATGTATTGACTATAGGGGGCTGAATAAAAGAACAATTAAAAATAAGTGTCCACTCCCTCACATAGAAGACTTATAAGGTCAATTAAGTGGAGTGATTGTATTCACTAAGATTGACCTAAGATTTGGATATCACCAAATTAGGATCAAAATAGAGGATATACCCAAGACAAATTCTTGAACACGATATGGTCACTACAAGTTTACAGTTTTACCTTTTGGATTAACAAATGCTCCTATCACATTTATGTGCTTGATGAACAATGTTTTTCATGATTACCTAGATGAATTCATCTTAGTATTTATTGATGATATATTTGTATACTCTAAAGATGATCCTGAGCATGATGTGCATCTGAAGAAGACTTTGCAAACTCTTAGAGAACACAAATTGTATGGAAAGAAGAGTAAGTGTATCTTTGCTAAGGATAAACTTGTGTATCTAGAAAGAGTCATATCTAAAGAGGGAATTCATATAGACCAGGATAAAGTGAAAACAATAGTTGATTGGCCCATTTCAAAAACTGCAAGGAATGCTAGAAGTTTTCTAGGATTGGTGCAATATGAAAGAGCACATATTAAGGATTTCTCTAAGATAGCTACTCCTCTCACATAATTTACTAAAAAGAATACAAGATTTGTGTGGAGTGATGTTTCTCAAAAAGCATTTGAATCATTGAGACAAAAAGTCATTGACTTTTGAAGATACTTGAAATTGAGTATTAATCCTCCAAATTGGTAAAGCCTTTGAGTTATTCTTGATATAGAGGTGTTGTAACATCAAGGATATCTAGTTCTTTTGGAGATTAACACTCTCCATCAGTGGTATCAGAGCAAGAATCATCAAAATTGAAGAAAGGAGGACCCCGACTGTTGCAGTCATAAAGAAATCAACATTTGAAGGTTCAAAAGGTGAAAGCTTGAAAGGAAAGCTTGAGAAGAAGGCTTGGAGCAATCAAGAAGATCAAAAGGAGCTTCATTCAAAGTAAAGGTACACTTGTTCCTCATTAAGGTTGAAGAATTTAATACACAGGTGAAGAAAGGATGGGAGATTCTCTTCAGATAGAGAAATTGGATAGAGAAAACTATCCAGCATGGTCAATGAGGATGGAAGCTCATTTCATGAGCAAAGACTTGATAGGTTACATTACAGGTGAAGAAGAAAAGCCACAATTCATAGATCCTCGTGTTCCAACTAGTGATGAACTATCAGATTTGAAGAATTGGATGAATAGAGATGCTCAAACAAGGAGCATTATCTACATGGGAATCAATGACTACTTGCTACCTCCTATTAGAGGTCTTGAAAGTGCAAGTGATATATGGAATGCTTTGGAGGAGCATTTCCAAAACACTATAAAGTCAAGAAAGGCATCTTTGTGGGAAGACTTTACCACATTCAAGCAAAAGGCTTCTCAATCCATTTCAGATTATGTAACAAGCATGAAGGACATTGCAGATGCATTAGGAGTAGTTGATGAAGATATAGAGGAGGATAAATTGGTAAGGCAAATCCTCACAGGTTTGAGAGGAGATGAGAAATGGAAGCCATTCATTTTGTCTACTCAATTGTCACTAGATCATTTCACTCCTGATTTAAATCAGTTGGTAGGACACATGCTAACTTTTGAGCAGGATGTCAAAGGTGATGGTGATAAAAGTGCAGGTCAAGCAATGCATTCAAAAGATAAGAAGAAGAATAGCAAAGGCAAGCAACAAAAAAATGAAGATGAAGGCACAACTAGTCAAGCTAACTTCCTAAGAGGAAGAGGAGGTGGCAAAGGTAGAGGAAGAGGTAGAAGCAATAAAGATGGAGCCAAAGCTTGTTGGATCTATGGTAAGACAAATCACCTAGTTCATGATTGTTGGCATAATACTCAGAATAATGGTGGATATAATCAGAACTTTAATTCAAGAGGAAGAGGTGACAGAAACCAAAGAGGTAATTTCAGAGGTAGAGGTAATAGAGGCTACTTTGGAAGAAATGCAGGTAGAGGATCTCAAAGTCAATGCTACAACAATACCTACTACAATTATGCTTCAGATTAGAAGGAGGATTCAACCTTGATTATGAATGCAACTTGTGAAAGGCAAAGTGATGACCAAAGATTCTTCTACATTGACTCACGGTGTAGCAATCACCTGAGTGGTAACATAGCCTTGATGATTGATTTGGAGAATAAGGTAACTAATTATTTAGTTCAAACAGGTGACAATACAAAGCACAATGTGAAGTCAATTGGATCAGTGAAGGCCAAGGATGGAAGTAGTCTCTTGAGTAAGGTTTTGTATGTTCCTACAATTCCAAAGAATTTGATAAGTGTAGGGCGAATTGTTGAAAGGTTATGAAGTAAGGTTCACTAATGAAGGAGTTTTTGTGGAAGACCCTAGCAATGGGTATAAACAAATTGTTTCAGGAAAGAAAGAAGGAAGACTCTTCACATTGAAGATTCAAGGTAATGCTGGTCATGCCTTGTTTACTTATGAAGGACATAAGATCTCTGAGTTAGATCTTTGGCACAAAAGGCTTGGACATTTCAATGAAAGAGGTATTAAAGATATGGTTAACAATGGTTCAGTGCTTGGATTGCCTAATGTTGCAGGCCAACATATGACATACAAATGTGAGGCATGTCAATTAGGTAAGGCTCATAAGCAATCTTATCTCAAGCATGGTTTTATGTATTCAGAGAAGCTTGAGTTGGTACACACAGATGTGTGGGGACCATCAAAGGATTTCAGTATCAATGGTTCAAGATATTATGTGATTTATGTTGATGATGCTACCAGGTGGATCACTATCTATGTGATCAAAGATAGGTCAGAGGTATTCAATACATTTAAACATTATCATATGTATGCACAAAGAATTACAGGTCAAAAGTTGAAGAGACTAAGATCAGATGGAGGGGGAGAGTATTTCTCTAATGAGTTCAGTGATTACTTATGGAATGCAAGTATAAAAAGGGAAGTTACATGCAGGTACTCTCCTCAACAAAATGGTGTAGCAGAGAGGAGGAATAGAACTCTTGTTGAGTCTGCAAGATCCATGATGAAGGAGAAAAATTGTCGAAATTATTTGTGGGCTGAGGTTGTAAATACAGCTACATATTTGGTCAATAGGTTACCATATAAAGCTTTGCAGGGTATGACACCATATGAGGCATGGTGGGGTAAGAGACCTACCTTAGATCATTGCAAAGTATTTGGATGTTTGGCTTATGCATATGTGCCATCTCAATTGAGGCATAAATTGGAACCTAAAGCAGAAAAGTATGTGTTCATTGTATCAAAGGATGTTACATTTGATGAGCAAGGTACTTGGTATGCAGGTACAATCAATATTCATGCAGGTGATGAAGAAATTGTGAATCAGAAGAAAGGTAAATCAAAGGTTCAGATATTTGATGAAGAAGAGAATAATGAAGTACAGGTTGAATTTGAAGAAGTGCCAAGGTTTGATCCAGAATGTGATGAACTAGAAACTTCAAGAAGCGGAGAACTCAGAAGGTCATCAAGACACAAATGGCAACCTACAAGGTATAGCTATGACACTTCTTTTTTGGCTACTAAAGATTATGCTTACATGGTGAAAGCAGATGAAGACCCTTCTACATATGAAGAGGCAAAAGGTAAGGAAAATTGGGAGAAAGCTATGCAGGAAGAGTATGATGCATTGATGGAAAATGAGACTTGGGATTTGGTTCCTAAACCAAATAGTCAGAAGATTATTGGATGCAAATGTGTCTACAAGACAAAGAGGCATGCAGATGGAAGTGTGTCTAGGTATAAAGCTAGACTTGTTGTGAAAGGGTTTGCTCAGACATATGGTATAGACTATGATGAGACTTATAGTCATGTGGCAAAGATGACAACCATCAGAACACTCATAGCCATTGTTGCATGTAAAGGTTGGAAATATGTCAATTAGATGTGAAGAATTCTTTTCTAAATGGTTATATTTTAGATGATGTTTTCATGGAGCAACCACAAGGATTTAGAGTGAAAGTTATCCAGATCATGTGTGCAAGCTCAAGAGAGCTTTGTATGGTTTGAAGCAAGCCCCAAGGGCATGGAATTATAGACTTGTGAAGTTCTTAAAGGAACTTGGATTTCAAGTATCTAAAGCAGATAGTAGCTTGCTTGTCGAAGCTAGTGATGATGGGTTCATTTACATGTGCATATACGTTGATGATATAATCCTTACAGGTACGGATGAGAAGGCATACAAAGCCTAAAGAAGCAAATGGAGAAAGAGTTCAAGATTAGTGACTTGGAAGACTTGTCATATTTCTTCGGCATGGAGATCTCATACTCAACATGGAGTGTATGTAACTCAAGAAAGATATTTGAAGAATTTGTTGATCAAGTTTAAAATGGAAGATTGCAGGGTAGCACCCACTCCAATGGAGGTGAATCACAAATTGAGCAGATATGGAGGAGAAGAATTCAAGGATATGAAGTTGTATCAAAGTCTAGTTGGTAGTCTTATCTACGCTACATTAACTAGGCATGATTTTTCATATGCAGTAGGAGTGTTTTCTCAGTTCATGCATTGTCCTAGGAAAGAACATTGGATTGCAGGACAAAGGGTGTTGAGTTACATAAAGGGTACACTCAAAGAAGGTTTTTATTATGGTTTTACATCAGATACAAACATCAAGATATATAGTGATACAGATTGGGCAGGTAATACTAATGATAGGAGATCAACATATGGATACTTGTGTTATGTGGGAGATAAGTTAATCTCTTGGTGTTCAAAGAAGAAACACACAGTTGCTTTATCATCTACAAAAGCAGAGTATAAAGGTAAGGTTGAAGCTACAAAGGAAGTCGTATGGCTAAAGACTCTTATGAAGAGTTTTGACATCATTCAGAGTACACCCACTATTCATGGAGATAACATGAGTTCATTGTATTTAGCTGCTAACCCTGTTTTTCATGCCAGGACTAAACACATTGAGATTTAGTATCACTTTCTAAGAGAGAAGGTGATGGATAAGGAGATTGAAGTTATACGTACTTCAACAAAAGATCAGATTGTTGATATGTTAACAAAACGTTTGGATGGACCAAAGCTACAGAGATTCAGACATGGCAGGTATAAAGAAGATAGAGAAAACCTCAATTGATTATTGAGGGGGAGCTGTTCGTGCAAAGCAATCACCAATTGATGTTTTGGATGAAGAATTGAAGACAAAGATTGAAGAAAATTCTAATCTATGAAGCTTGAAGATAGTACATGATCAGAAGATGAAGACTTGTATACATATGTACATTAGTTTGTAGTTAGATCATATATACCTTTTGTATGGTCATGAGCTTGTACATATATTTCTATATATACAAGTAGAAAGTCAGGGCAAATATGGGAGAGTATGTGAAGAGAAGAATTAGAAGTCATTAGATACCTTAGAAGTGAAGAAGATCTCTCTCTCATCTAGATGTAAAAGTTTTCTGAATAGAAGAAAAGTTGCACCCGATATTTCTGAGTGTTCTCCTTCTGTGCTTGAACATTTCAAGAATCCTTTTGTAGGTGTTTAATTCCATAGTTAATGAGTCTATGGTTAAATTTTGAGAGCCTAATTGTAAACACACTGAGAGAATTATGTGTAGGAACATTTGTATGTGAAGGAGTGTTGAGTGTCTTCTAAAACAGGCGCAATCTCGATGGTCAAAGAATTGATCAGTTCTCAGTGCACAGTGTAAAGTTTTGCACAAATCAGGAGTCAAAATCTAAGTTGGAAGGTAATCCATCTATGGCTAAACGCATTTGCTTAAACGGGTTCTAGTTTGGGAGAACCATGTGTTAGAAGTTGCAAGTGTCAGAATCGACTTTACAAAAGAATAGTTGCAGACATAGGTGAACTGTTTGATTCATTTCTCAAGATATACTTAATCTTTTGGAATAATTTAACTTGGAGAAGGTGCACAAACTATAGGCAACACCTTGTGCAAAGTTTTATCAAAAAATTTACATTTCTAATCAGTCAATGAATGAATTAGGTGCAGTAGACTTTCTAAATATCAACTCACTTCACAGTTTGTTCAAGATTTTGATAATTGAGTATTAATCCTCCAAATTGGTAAAGGTTTTGAGTTATTCTTGATATAGAGGTGCTCTAACATCAAGGATAGCTTGTTCTTTTGGAGATTAACACTCTCCATCAAATTCCTCACCGTTTTTGAGTTACAGGGCTTTGAAAACTTTTGTTTTCCAACACTTTAGAAAATAAAAGAGGGCTTCTCTATTTCTATTCGAATCTGTGATTTTGATACTTGCCTATTGTCATGCCTAATTATGGATGTCTGGATATGTCTTTTTGGTGCTTTTCTTCTATTTTTGGATAGCTACCACGGAATCGATTTTTTTTCTAAATTTGGTAGATCGCACACTTCTTTGGCAGCGATCAACTCTGTTATAAGAAGAAAAGACAAAAATCTGAGAATTACCTTGTGATTGAGAGTGAGAGTGAGAGTGTGATTGAGATTGTGATAGCTCGGGGGTGGTCGCGAGGTAGAGGCTTCATCAAGAAGCTATTTTCCAATGCTATTCTATCAATTGATTCACATCTATAATATCATAATTTCTCTTCCTGTGCGTCATATCTTGTCTACTCTTCTGTGTTGAATTTTCCCTTATCTTGTGCAATTTCTACGTTTTTTTCTCTCCTCTGTTATTCTAGGGTGATCATAACCTTGTGATTCATGATAGATTTTGATTGAGGAAACACTACAAGTGGTATCAGAGTTGAATCGATCCTCAGGAATGAAGGTTCATGAGCAAGAGGAGCTTATTCAAAAGCTTCTTCGAGAATTATGCAAAGAACGAGGCCAAAAGCAACCAGAAGGCCCAAAAAATTGTTCTGGAGCTCATTGATGAAGTAGATGAAGTGTTGAGCCCATAAATGTCATGTTGGTCAAAGTCAACTGAAGTCAAAGTCAACAGGTCAAAGTCAACAAGGTCAAGGTCAAAGTCAACAGGTGCAAAGTCAAAGTGCGTAAGTGCAGGTGTCAAAGTGCACAGGTAGTGCACAATGAATTGTCCACAAAGGGTAAATTGGAGAAAATAGGTTGCAGGTTGCAGAGGTACTTTCTCTAATTTCCCTAAGGTTCAAAGTGTGTTTTAAAGTGTTTTGGAAGGTTCAGGTGAACCCCCCTTATGTGCAAAAGTGAAGAATTAAAAGGAAATGTGAAGGCATGTGAAGCGGCAAAGTGTACGCACAGGTGAAAGTATGGCCCCCCATTAAAATTTTTGGTTTTAGACTAAAGTCACTACAGGACAAAACAGTGAGTAGTTGGCTGCCACTTGTGAGAGCCATCTTGGGACATCAAAGTGAGCACCAAGATTCACTTGCAGTTAGGAGCGTACGTGATCGGCACACTCAAATCAAGGAAGAGCCATTCTTGGACCAGGGTTAGAGGAAGCAAGAGGGCATAGGCCAAGTGGAGCAAGAGAGGGAAGTGCAAGAGTCACCAGAGTACGTCGCACAGAAGTGGAAGTGCAAGGTGCATAGAGAGTGACCAAGGATTTTGGTGCAGAGGTGTGCTAAGCTAGAGTTCCCCCAAATATCTCAAGGTCCTTTGGCGGTGTACGCTTGCCGACAGCAGGTATTCACTCCTCCCCCCTTTGTGGAAGCTTGGTGCAAGGTGTGCACAAGGAGAAGCTTGAAGCAGGTGGAGGTCTGTTGCAGAGGAGGTCGGCAGCAAGAGGACATTGGAATCTTGGATATCTTGTAATTGGGCACTCTGTGGGATTGTGCACAGAGGTATTGGTGTATCTTGTATTTCAAACATTGTACTTTTCTTATTGTAATCAAACGGCAGAAACTTCCAAGGTGTATTTTCTCTTTTGGTCTTTTCATTTTCTCCTACAAACCCTCAAACTCCTTCTTGTCAAAGAATCCCCCAACATGAAGGTGGAAGAACATCTAGTATGCCTAGAGGAAGATCAAAATGCAACTATGAAAATATGGAGAGGGGTGAGTTTTCCCTTAACCAAGTCGTCAAGAAGGCAAAAATGAATGATTTTGATGGGGAGAAAAAGAGCGGTGAAGATTTGGAGGCATGGATTGAAGAGCTAGAGGATTTTTTTGATCTTCGATAACTTAGTGAGGAGTCCAAGGTGTGATGGTTGGGATCTTGCATGTGTGTGGCATTGCAAATCTATGGTGGAAGTCCTATATGCAAACTCCGATGTGTTCTGATCCGGTTCAATGGAACGAATTTAGAGAGCAAGCAAAAAAATGCTATTGTTCTCCACACTACCATATGGAGAAGAATATGGACTTCTACAATTTTTGACAACATCATAGTGATAAGCATAGCTTGTATGTTGATGAGTACAAAGACAAGTTTCTACGTCTTCAACAATATGCATTGGAGGTTAGTGGTGATGCTCTGAAGAGAAACTTTATTGAAGGCCTTCATGAGGAACTTTTCTATCAAGTCAAGGGATTTGGATGTGTTGATTTTCTAGATGCTATTGCAATGGCTAAGATTTTTGAAAACATGGAGAAGTTCAATTTACAAAAGGTGAATAGAACCAGATTCATTGCGAGGGGACATAGGCCATAGAGACAATGAACATGAACAATTCAAAGAAGATTCCATCTTCTAATAACCAAGGTAAGAATCATGCTCAAGAGGAAAATCAAAGGAGGCATCAACCCATCCATTGGCAAAGGACCCTAATTTTATTGAGCACGCAAAAAGAATTGGTCTATGTTTTCATTGCGTGGAGCAAGGGCATATAACATATGAGTGCCCGAACAAGGCAATCTTTCGGCCTACACAATTGAAGGTGATAAAAATTATCGAGGAAGGTACGACAACTGAGAAAGCAACGATGGAGGTAAGTGCCCTAACTCTACTTTATGTTGCATGGTGGTTAGTTCTTTCCCAAAGGCCTCTCTAATTATGATTTTGGGTATGATTTCTACGCATAAAATCATATTTTCAGTTAGATCTTTTTCTAGAAGTTTTCATGTGATTGAGATGTAAACAGACTCATGCAATCATAGGCATGGACAGGTTAGTACAAAACTCCGCAACAATTGATTGCAAACAAAGAATAATCACTTTAAGGCTGAACAACAAATCTATATATATTCTAAGTGATGCATATAATCCTAAGCCTATTCTTATGTATGCTATGTAGATAATTAGAGGTATACATGATGGCTGTAGAACATTTGTAGTGTATGTGAACAATCTACATGAAGAAGATAATGATCAAAGTCTTCCAAATTATGCAGCAGATCTTTTGAAAGAATATTCAGATATATTTCCAAAATGCTTGTCTGGTATGCCTCCCTAAGGAGATTGACCATGCCATTGAAGAAAGGCTTGATAAGACCGAGTGTTTTACCTTGGGATGCACCTGTTTTATTTTAGAAAAAGAAAGATGGCTCTTATAGATTATGTATTGACTATAGGGGGTTGAATAAAAGAACAATAAAAAATAAGTGTCCATTCCCTCACATAGAAGAATTATTAGGTCAGTTAAGTGGAGCGACTGTATTCATTAAGGTTGACTTAAGATCTGGATATCACCAAATTAGGATCAAAATTGAGGATATACCCAAGACAAACTTACATGATATGGTCACTACAAGTTTATGGTTTTACCTTTTGTATTAAGATGATCCTGAGCATGATGTACATCTGAAACCGAATTTGCAAACTCCTAGAGAACACAAATTGTATGGAAAGAAGAGTAAGTGTTTCTTTGCTAAGGATAAAATTGTGCATCTATGAAGAGTCATATCTAAAGAAGGAATTCATATAGACCAGGATAAAGTGAAAACAATAGTTGATTCGACAGTTTCTCGAACTATAATGGATATTTGAAGTTTTCTAGGATTGGCACAGTATGAAAGAGCACATATTAGGGATTACTCTAAGATAGCCACTCCCCTCACAAAATTGACTTAAAAGAATGCAAGATTTGTATGGAGTGATGCTTTTCAAAAATCATTTGAATCATTGAGATAAAAAGTCGTTGAAAAATGTGTTTTGAAAATACCATAAATGGGAAAGCCTTTTGTAGTTGCATGTGATGCAAGTGGTAATCAGATAGGATTTGTTCTTTCACAAGATGATAGGGTGCTTGCATATGAGTCCAGAAAATTAAGTAAACATGTTAGGGGTTAAGTTTGAATCAAAAACACATCATGAGAACCTAAAATACATTTTCACACAACCATTGCTTAACAATAGACAAAAGCGTTGGATTGAATTATTGAGGGAGTATAATTTGACAATAAGTATTTTGCTGGTAAGGAAAATAAGGTCGCGGATGCATTGAGTCGAAGACCTTTATATAATCTCCTTTCAATTGAGATGGCACATATGCATAAGCCAAACATCCAAATACTTTGCAATGATCTAAGGTAGGTCTCTTACCCCACCATGCCTCATATGGTGTCATACCCTACAAAGCTTTACATGGTGACCTATTCACCAAATATGTAGCTGTATTTACAGCCTCAACCCACAAATAATTTGGACAATTTTTCTCCTTCATCATGGATCTAGCAAACTCAACAAGAGTTCTATTCCTCCTCTTTGCTACACCATTTTGTTGAGGAGACTACCTACAAGTCACTTCCCTTTTTATACCTGCATTCCATAAGTAATCACTGAACTCATTAGAGAAATACTCTCCCCCTCCATCTAATCTTAGTCTCTTCAACTTTTGACTTGTGATTCTTTCTGCATACACATCATAGTGTTTAAATGTATTGAATACCTCTAACTTATCTTTGATCACATAGATAGTGATCCAACTGGTAGCATCATCAACATAAATCACATAATATCTTGAACCATTTATACTGAAATCCTTTGAAAATCCCCACACATCTGTATGTGCCGATTCAAGCTTCTCTGAATACATAACACCATGCTTGGAGTAAGGTTGCTTATGAGCCTTACCTAATTGACATGCCTCACATTTGTATGTCATATGTTGACCTGTAACATTAGGCAATCCAAGCATTGAACCATTGTTAACCATATCTTTAATACCTCTTTCATTGAAATGTCCAAGCCTTTTGTGCCAAAGATCTAACTCAGAGACCTTATGTCCTCCATAAGTGAACAAGGCATGACCAATATTACCTTGAATCTTCAATGTGAAGAGTCTTCCTTCTTTCTTCCCTGAAACAATTTGTTTATACCCATTGCTAGGGTCTTCCACAAAAACTCCATCATTAGTGAACCTTACTTCATAACCTTTTTCAACAATTTGTCCTACACTTATCAGATTCTTTGGAATTGTAGGAACATATAAGACCTTACTCAGAAGAATACTTCCATTCTTGGCCTTCACTGATCCAATTGACTTCACATTGTGCTTTGTATTGTCACTTGTTTGAACTACATGATTAGTTACCTTATTCTCCAAATCAGTCATCAAGGCTATGTTACCACTCAGGTGATTGCTACACCCTAAGTCAATGTAGAAGCCTCTTTGGTCTTCACTTTGCCTTTCACAAGCTGCATTCATAATCAAGGTTGAATCCTCCTTCTGATCTGAAGCATAATTGTAGTAGGTATTGTTGTAGGATTGACTTTGGAATCCTCTACCTGCATTTCTTCCAAAGTAACCTCTACCTCTGAAATTACCTCTTTGATTTTTGCCACCTCTTCCTCTTGAATTAAAGTTCTGATTATATCCACCATTATTCTGAGTATTATGCCAACAATCATGAGCTAAGTGATTTATCTTACCACAGATCCAGCAAGCTTTGGGTCCATCTTTTTTGCTTCTACCTCTTCCTCTACCTTTTCCACCTCCTCTTCCTCTTAGGAAGTTAGCTTGACTAGTTGTGCCTTCATCTTTATTTGTTTGTTGCTTGCCTTTGCTATTCTTCTTCTTATCTTTTGAATACATTGCTTGACCTGCACTTTTATCACCATAACCTTTGACATCCTGCTCAAAATTTAGCATGTGCCCTAGCAACTAATTTAAATCAAGAGTGAAATGATCTAGTGACAATTCAGTAGACAAAATGAATGGCTTCCATTTTTCATCTTCTCTCAAACCTATGAGGATTTGCCTTACCAATTCATCCTCCTCTATATCTTCATCAACTGCTCCTAATGCATCTGCAATGTCCTTCATCCTTGTTACATAATCTGAAATGAATTGAGAAGCCTTTTTCTTGAATGTGGTAAACTCTGCCCACAAAGATGTCTTTCTTGACTTTGTAGTGTTTTGGAAATGCTCCTCCAAAGCATTCCATATATCACTTGCACTTTCAAGACCTCTAATATGAGGTAGCAAGTATTCATTGACTCCCATGTAGATAATGCTCCTTGCTTGAGCATCTCTCTTCATCCAATTCTTCAAATCTGATAGTTCATCTCTAGTTGGAACACTAGGATCTCTGAATTGTGGCTTTTCTTCTTCACCTGTAATGTAACCTATCAAGTCTTTGCTCATGAGATGAGCTTCCATCCTCATTGACCATGCTCGATAGTTTTCTCTATCCAATTTCTCTATCTGAAGAGAATCTCCCATCCTTTCTTCACTTGTGTATTAAATTCTTCAACCTTTATGAGGAATAAGTGTACCTTTACTTCGAATGAAGTTCCTTTTGATCTTCTTGATTGCTCGAGGCCTCCTTCTCAAGCTTTCCTTTCAAGCTTTCACCTTTTGAACCTTCAAGTGTTGATTTCTTTATGACTGCAGCAATCGGGGTCTTCCTTTCTTCAATTTTGATGATTCCTACTCTGATACCACTCATGGAGAGTGTTAATCTTCAAAAGAAAAATCTATCCTTGATGTTAGAGTACCTCTATATCAAGAATAACTCAAAACCTTTACCAATTTGGAGGATTAATACTCAATTATCAAAATCTTGAACAAACTCTGAAGTGAGTTAATATTCAAAAAGTCTACTACAGCTAATTCATTCATTGACTAATCAAATGTGTAACGTTTTTTATAAAACTTTGCACAAGGTGTCACCTATAGTTTGCGCACCTTGTCCAAGTTAAATAATTCCAAAAGATTAAGTATATCTTTAGAAATGAACCAAACAGTTCACCTATGTCTGAAACTGTTCTTTTGTAAATTCGATGTTGACACTTGCAACTTCTAACACATGGATCTCCCAAACTAGAACCCATTTAAGCAAATGTTTTTAGCCATAGATGGATTACCTTTCGACTTAGATTTTGACTCCTCATTTGTGCAAAAGTTTACACTGTGCACTGAGAACTGATCAATTCTTTGACCATCGAGATTGCGCCTGTTTTAGAAGACACTCAACACTTCCTCAGATACAAATGTTCCTACACATAATTCTCTCAGCCTATTTACAATTAGGCTCTCAAGATTTAACCATAGACTCATTAACTATGGAATTAAACACCTACAAAAGGATTCTTGAAATGTTCAAGCACAGAAGGAGAACACTCAGAAATATGGGCCGCAACTTTTCTTCTATTCAGAAAACTTTTACATCTAGATGAGAGAGAGATCTTCTTCACTTCTAAGGTGTCTAATGACTTCTAATTCTTCTCTTCACATACTCTCACATATTTGCCCCGACCTTTTACTTGTATATATAGGCATATATGTACAAGCTCATGACCATACAAAAAATATATATGAGCTAACTACAAACTAATGTACATATGTATACAAGTCTTCAACTTCTGATCATGTACTATCTTCAAGCTTCATAGATTAATCTTTTCTTCAATCTTTGTCTTCAATTCTTCATCCAAAACATCAATTGGTGATTGCTTTGCACCAACAAATATCTCTCTCTCATTTCATTTCTCTCTCTATCTATATATCTATCAATTAAGGTTTATATATATATATATATATATATATATATATATATATATATATATATATATATATATATATATATATATATATATATATATATATATATATATATATATATATATATATATATATATATATATATATATATATATATATATAATAAAGAACAAAACAGTACATGCACGTACATAAATCACTCATATTGATGTAATTTCAGAATGCTCATCGAAGCACAATCAACATCACCTCTCCTCAAACAAAAATCTGATGCCAAAAAGCTCCTGCAAAACAAAATTAAAGTGAAATTAGGAAACCCTAAAAATAAAAATGAATAGAGAAAAAGAGAGGGTCAAGGAGTCCATCAATTACCAAGATGTAAGAGAGAGAGATGTGTGTGTAGAGAGAGATCTTTGTGTGTGGAGAGAGAGAGATTTGTGTGTGTATGGAAAGAGATGGGATGGTTGTGTGTGAGGGGAGAGACAAAAAGCAAAAGGTGAGTACAATGTAGGTGAGATGGAGATGCTTTGTGCAAAAAATAGAGCAGTTAGGTTTCGAGTTCAACACAGATGACTAGTACTCGGCTTTCGACTTTGGGTTATAAAAATAGGCATCAGTATAGGGTCCGATATAAGTGTTGGTATAGCCATCAATATAAGCACCAATAAAGGCATCAATATAGGCATCGGTATAAGCATCGATATCTCAAATAGAATATCAACACCTATACCAAAGCCTATGTTGACACCTATATCGGCATCAAAATTTTTCGATGCTCATACCAGCGGTAATTTTCCAATGATGCTAGACTAACCATCGGTATGGCTAGTGTGGTTTTTCCAAACATTCCCAACGGTCATACCGACGTTGAGGGTGATCGTCAGTATGGCTAGTGTCGATATGAGGCTCATATGTTGTAGTGATTGTTATGAATGGTGCATTGGGAGGGGGTCCTTGATGATACATGAAGGGGCTTCTAAAGGTTCTTGTGTATCTTCTTTAGTGGCCAAATATGTTTTTGTGCTTTGTGTGATGTTTGTAATTTTTATTTACGTTGTGTTGTAGGTGAGACATGAAAGAAAGACAACTTCGTGATTTGGAAGTAACTTTCTGGCCTCTAGGTGAGTTGAGTATACTTTGTGATTAGCATTGATTTTGCATATGTTCGCCTTCTCCATTCCTTTCTTGCTACGAGAGTATCTTGTTTGTAGGGTCCAATCCTTTTGATGAAGTCAAAGTGTTGTAATCCTCCATCATGGGAGATCTAGGTAGTTCCTCTGTTGCATCACTATCTTGTTTTGTTCATGAGGTCATTTGATAGCAAGTCTTTGAGCATAACTCTCTCTCTTCTAGGAAGTTAAACACTAGACTTCCCGAATTTGATCAAGTCTTCACCATTGCACAGTAGGAAAGTGGCATCCATATATACATTTCCTAGGTGAATAGGCAAGTCTCCTTCACATATGCACTTGGTATGTGTTCCTCCTACTCCTATGATATAGGCTTTGATTGGTATATCTATCCTTGAAACTTGTCTACGATGGACCTCCTTATAGTGTCAACCTGGACATCTATCAAAACTCACAGTAGAGGTAGATTTTTTCATCACAATAATATTTTTAAAATATGGTCTTTGGTATAGGATTGTGTGTTTGAGACCTAAGTAGGTAGAAACAACAATTGGATCTTGGTATTATTCCCCTCAAATTCATTTGTTTGCCTCTCTTTGCCATAGTTTCTTCTTTTTTATTCTTTCTAGGACTTCTTGTCTCTCCTCTTTTCAATTCCTCTCTACTTCTTCTTTTCTCTTCTGGACCCTGAGCATTTTATCTATGATGCTATCTATTATGAAATTATTGTAGATCTTTACCTAGCATTTGTTGATCTACTTAGATAATTTATCTCCATCCAAGGTCGCTAAGCTCACTGCACCACTTGTTGATATGTGTTTGATGATCAATCATATGTATCCCCTCTTTTGTAGGTTCTTTGTGTTCTGCTTGAGCATATAGACTAGGGCCAAATTTCCTTCCTTCATACCTTTGTACTTAATGTGATTGTCATAATATGTTTTTTGTCTCCTCTTGGCAACATAATTTCTTGATGCAAATCTAATTCTAGTTTCTTGGAACTATATGTATATTGCCCTAATGGGCTACTTCTCTTTGTACATTCTAGTGGTAATACATTCAGCATTGTGTGTTGTGCTTGCTTTGTGGTGCCAAAATCGTGATCTCAACTTGTTTTGGCCTCCGAAAGCACTATCACAGTGCTTGTGTAGGCTATTCCATCTTTTTGTGCCAAAGGTATATACCAGTTTTGATTCGCCAATATAAGCATCTCAAAGTCTACTATAGGGTTAGCAGAATATGCCTGGGCAGTTCTGTTCAACTTTTTGAGATACAGTCAATTCTCTGCATCAAGGTATTTTAGTCACTGGCCATGGCTGAAAGCAGTGATGTATTCCGTATGTTGGTTGTTGAGGATAAGTTGGATAGTACCAACTACCCATTATGGGCTTATATGATGCGTCATGTATTGGTCACAAAAGGACTATGGAATATTGTATAGGGTGTTGAAATACATCTTGTTACACCTACGAATACAGGTACTGCAAATATAGGTGTTGGAGCTGATGGAGATGGTATTGAAGATGATGATATTCTGTAGATTCATGTTCGTGTTGTTGTTTCTATTTCACATACTGTATAGCCAATTCGTTGGGATGGCAGAGATGCTCAGGTACATGCATTGATAGCTTTGTCTTTCAAACATTCCATTATTCCTCACATTCACCCTTACAGAACAGCCAAAGATGCTTGGGATACACTTACCACATTGTACTAGGCTAGGAATGAGGCTCGTGTTGCTTACCTCCGAAAACAATTGGAGAGTGAGCACATGAATGAAGGTGATTCTATGGATAGTTTTCTCACAAAACTCAAGGATTTGAAAGAACAGTTGATTTTTGTGATGATGAAGTTATACTAGATAGCCCACTTGTGCAGACCATTCTGAATAGTCTTCCTGACTCATATGAGATTTTTGGTTCTAATCTTCACTTGATGATGAAAGGCAATCCAAATGTCTTACCATTTGAGGAGTTAGTCTCTGTTCTATTGCAGGAAGACTAGTCTAGGCAGAATAGGTCTATTATGCATGTTGCAGATCAAGCTTTTGTGGCTAGTCAGAAGGGCAAAGGTAAATGGAGCTCTTCTACTAGTAAGCAAAAATCTGCAAATGCTGCATTCGAAGAAGGAAGACAAAGATGAGAAGAAATCAGAAAAGCAGAGATTGTTTTCCAAATATTTTAAAGCAAATGATCACGTCATCAAGAGCTGTCCAAAACTGGCTACTAAAGAGGCAAAGAAGAAAGAGGCCAGACTAGTTGTTGCAGAGGCCTCTACACTGAAAATAGAGTCTATTAATCTTGTGTAGGAAGAAGAATAGGCGTTTACTACTGTTTGCAGTTTTGACCCATCTTGTCATGAGTAGTGCATGTCTGCAGTAGACTCAGATGTTTGGTACTTTGATAGTGGGGCGACCAAACATATTACCTTGCAGTGTACTTTCTTCTCTTCACTCGAGTGTGCCCCTACAAGGAATACTAGTACATGCACCAACAACTCCTCCTATCCTATTATGGGAGTTGGTAAGATCATTTTGACTATTGTTGATGGTAGTTCTTTCACTTTTTCAGATGCTTTGTTTGTGCCAGGGATCAAGAAAATTCTATTATCACTTTCTGCATTAGCCAAGATTCGCTTGGTTGTGAAATTTGTTCATGACAGATTTACAGTTCATGATCTGACAAATGGCGACGTCATTATTTCTTGTCGCATTTTATGTTGTGGGTTGTATAATCTCATAGACTATGAAAGATTTGTAAATGATTTGGCATGTGCAGTACATGATTCTCAGGCTATGTCAAATGCAAAGCTTTAGCATGCATGCTTTGGTCATCTGAATTTTGCTAGTTTGCTACACTTGCAAAAATCGAAAATGGTGTCCTCTTTGCCCAAACTTGAGGCACCCGGTAAACATGTATGTGAAGGTTGTATTCTCGGCAAAATGCAGCAGTCTTCCTTTCCAAAAGATGGATACATAGTGATGTCTGTGGTCCTATGTAGACACCTTCTTTTGGGAACTATCTTTACTTCGTGACCTTCATCGATGATTTTTCCAGGCATGCATGGGTATATCCATTGAAGGCAAAGTCCAAAGTGTTTATGTGCTTCAAACAGTTTCTGGTTTTGGTTGAAAATCTGTCAACATGTAAGATGGGCACTCTCCATTCTGATCGAGAGGGGAATATATGTCTTCTGACTTTAATGCATTTTTGGGTGAATGTGAGATAAAACATCACAGTACAGTGCCGTATACACCTTAATAGAATGGAGTTGTTGAATGAAAGAACAGGTCGCTCATGGAGATGGCGAGGTGTATGGTCAAAAGTCAGGCTTTACCACATAGTTTCTAGCTTGAGGTTGTTATGTGTGCATCATATGTACTGAACAGGTGTCCCACTAAAGGGTTGTAGTCTATCACTCCATATGAGGCTTGGCATGGTCACAAGCCATCTATTGCTCATCTTAGTTTTTTGGTTGTCTGGCATATGCATTAGTGCCTGAATAACATCACAGAAAATCGGATGATAAAGCAATAAAATGTATTTTTGTTGGGTACAGTTCTGAAAGTAAAGGCTATCGTTTGTATCATCCAGAGACTAAATGCATTTTGGTTAGCCGTGATGTTGTTTTTGTGGAAGATGTTATTCAGCTATTGCTTTCATGTATGAAGGAGACATATGTTAGCTCCAAAGACATGTATGATACTTTGCTACCTCTTTTTACAGGTGGACAATCTAGTGCTTGTCCTAATGAGGCAACTTCTCAACCTTTGTAGGTTTCATGTGATGATGAAGATCATTCCATTTCTGATGCAGATTTACATGATGCACTTTTTGATGAGAGAGCTGATATTGAGTAGGAAAAAACTATGCCAAAATGGCTGGTGTAGACCTTGCGTGATAGCAAATTAGATACACCTCTATCATATTGTACTCAGTCAGGCTCTTATAGTGCCTCTTTTGCATCAGATTGCTATGTTATGGCTGCCTCTAGTCTCTATGACGAGAATGAACCTGTTTTCACAAGATTCTGAACATTGGATGGTTGCGATGCAATTTGAATATGATGCTATCATGAAAAATGGTACCTGTTCTTTATGTGACTTGCCTCCTGGCAAGAACGCCATTGGTACTAAGTGGGTATACAAGCTGAAGTGTAAACCTAATGGAACAGTTGATAGGTATAAATCTAGGCTTGCTGCACAGGGTTATGCGTAGGAAAGAGGCATTGATTTTGATGAAACATTTGCTCCTACTTGTCGAATGATTACTATTTGTAGCATATGTGCACTTGCAGCTCATCACGGTTGGAATATACATCAGTTTGGACATTAAAATAGCATTTCTGAATGGTGACTTGCATGAAGAAGTGTATGTTTTTCAGCCTCGTGACTTTGTTCAAAAAGGGCATGAAAACCAGGTGTGCAGGTTAAAGAAGGCATTATATGGTTTAAAGCAAACACCACGTGCTTGGTATGAAAATATACATGCCTATCTCATTGCACATGGTTTTGAGAACAATCCAACTGAAAGCATCTTATATGTTAAGCGTGCTAATGATGTGTTTCTCATCATTCTGGTGTATGTTGATGACATGTTGCTCACTGGTCCTCACGACACGCATATTGCTGATTTTAAGGCTGATTTGCATGCCTCATTTGAGATGTCTGATTTGGGGCATTTGCATCACTATTTGGGCATTCAATTTATGCAAGTTGATGGTGGAATGGCTTTGTATCAAACGAAATGTATTGACACATCAATGCAGCATTTTGGCCTTGAAGACTATAAGCCTATTGCCACTCCTATGGAGACAGGTTTACGATTGAGTCTTCATGATGTTGGTGATGCATTTGATGATGTTCTCTATCAGCAGGCTATTGGATGTTTGATTTAATTATGGATTACTCGGCTAGATTTTTTTTTTTTCTCAGAGATGAGCAGGTTTATGCATTGCCCAGGTGTCAAGTGTTGGCAAGCGGTTAAGCGAATCTTTCACTACTTGAGTGGTACCCGGCAACTTGGATTCTTTTATCCCAAGGGGGGATCACTACCGCCAGAGTTGCATGCTTTTTCTGATGGTGATTGGGCTGGTTGCTATGACACTCGTGTGTCCACCCGTGGCTTTTGCTTCATGCTCAATAGCTCATGTATATCATGGTTGAGTAAGAAGTAGCCTACTATGGCCACTTCCAGTTGTGAGGTTGAGTATAGGGAAGCTTTCAGAGTGACTATTGAGTGTGTGTGGCTCAGATGCCTTATGGTTGATTTGGGTGTTGGTCAGTCTTCTACCACCACCATCTTCACTAATAATCATAGCGCATTGGTAGTTGCGAGGAACCATGTGTTCCATGCTCGCCCCAAGCACATTGAGGTGCATTATCATTATGTCAGGGAGAGGTTCTCTAGTGGGGAGATCAGCTTGGCATATGTGCCCACGTAGGAGAACATTGCAGACCTTTTTATGAAGGCTCTGCTAGGGAGAAGTTTGAAGCTTTCTGCAAAGCTTTGGGCTTACTTCCTTTTGTGGATCGATTCCACATAGCTTGGCACTTCCTTATACATGAGTGACAGCTCCTTGTTCACCGCATCGCTCCCAGAGGGATTTGTTGATATATTTAGGTAGTGATGTGTGTGAACACTCTAGGACCATCAGGGCACTTTTTTCCCTCTTTAGGAGGTTTTTTCCCCCAGCTTTATATATGCCTATTGCCCTAATGGGCTACTTATCTTTGTACATTCTAGTGGTAATACATTCAGCATTGTGTGTTGTGCTCCAATCTTCTCCTTCTTCCTTGTGTTGTTTGCATGCTTCCGCAGATGTCTAACTCCAACAGGAACTTTTCTAATTGGATCTATCTGTTATGAGAGCTTGTGACCTATCACTCATAGTCTATTGCTGCTCATAAGGTGGGAATGAGAAATTATATGGGAAGTGTCATGTTTTTTCTATACACCATGTTTATTGGTGTGGCCCCTAGAGTAGTCTTGTGGCTACCCTTTATGCCCAAACAACATGATGAAGTTGTTTGTCCCAATCAGACCTTCCATTGTTCAATAACTTGGTCAACATTATACATAGGACTTTGTTCGTGCTTTCTACTTCACCATTATCTTGCAAATGATGTGGAGTAGATTTTTCTTGAGTGATGAGGAACTAATTTAACAATGAATCAATCAATTGGTTGAGGAAGTGGGTTCCATGTTCATTAACAATCTCAATTAGAAGCCAAAATTTGTAAACTTATTTTCAAGCAAGAATTTTGTGATGGTTTGTGCATCATTCTGCTGCATTGCTTTTGCTTATATCCATTTGTTCAAGTAATTGTGGCAACTATGATGTATTCTACATGTGAGCTCAATATACCTTTGCATACATGTGAAGTTTTGGCCACCATAATCCAAAGAATAATATCATCTTGGCCATTCTTGCATGATCAGAATGTCATGCTGCCACTCTAGCATGCACAACTTCTAAGATTGGTAAGTATTTTGATTCTTGAATGAAAAATCGTAAGAAAATATCTTTATCTCTTTTGTGTGATTGTCCTTGGGATTATCTTAAAGTCTTGAATCTCCTTTTTGCTTGCTTTTCTTCTAGCAATTGTTATTCTTTTAGGATATTTTCCATGTTGTAGGTAATCAACAATGGGTTTACTCCATTCAAGTGTGGTGGTAATGTGAAACAAGTTTGCATGTTTCACTCGATGAACAAAATTATATCTTGTATGATTCTTGAGGTGATGATGAACATCTTTTTCCATTTTAGGCCAATGGAGTCCTTCTCCCCTAAGATTTTTTGATGTGCATATCCACAAGTGGTGATGTCCTAAGAGGCTTATGTGTGGTATTCTAACCAACTTTGATTTTTCTACATTGTCTACACAACATAGCAATACTCCTCGATTATCTTGGTAATGAAGAATTCTTGCAATAATATGATATTTTGTTGTTTCATGCACTAAATTTGCTAATTTTGCAATGATTTCATGATG
Organism: Ceratopteris richardii; assembly: GCA_020310875.1. Classification (NCBI taxonomy): domain Eukaryota; kingdom Viridiplantae; phylum Streptophyta; class Polypodiopsida; order Polypodiales; family Pteridaceae; genus Ceratopteris; species Ceratopteris richardii. The sequence continues at coordinate 206,723,072 of CM035406.1, read as the reverse complement.
TGCTTCATATGTAACTAGTGCCACTATCTTTTTTGCCCACTTGGGGAGTATCTCCAAGTCAAACAAGTAAGCATCTGGTAGATCATCAATGATGCAAGTAGGTGGCTCACCATTGGTTAGGTAGGAAAAATGATCCACTCATATATGCATGTTTCCTTTCATCACTTGTACTCAGATTCCATAAGAAATATGAACCATCACACTAACCATCCAATAGCACATGTTCTATACACTAGATAAAGCAATGCTTGATGGTCGACAAAGAACTTGAATTTATTGGTCAAAAGATAATGACAAAATGTCTTAACAACATACACCATTCCTAATCCTACAATTCTGTAGTGTACTTCCTTTCTACCACATTCAAATGTGTGCTAGCATAAGTAATTGCAAAATTCATATTTCCCTTTGGCATAGGTTGCAAAATGAAAAGAAGAGTGTACTCACAAAATAAAAGAGTGTGCAAGAAAGACTCAAAGTGAGTAGAACAAGAAATGCATAAACTCATATGGACTAGAAATGAGCTTGCCAAGAGCATGAAGTAGGGTCTACAAGCTTCTAACCAAGTACAAAGTGGGGGAGAGGCTCTCCTTATATAGATTTGGAGAAGGCTCTACAAACCACATCATATGTGGGATAATTCCCCTTGAAGCAAAATGAATAGCCCAAATACAATGAAATACGTTATAAAATGATATGAAATGGAGTGTCTCCTAGACACAAGATCTACGCTCATGCAGATACAAATGGAAATGAAGTAGAAGAACTCATGTCGTCAACATCCCCTCTACAACTCCATTTTGGAGTGGTTGAATGTTGCAAAGGTCCACCAAGCATTGAAGTGGAACTAGAGGTAGAGCGTTCATAAACATGTTGTTGACGACATGATTTCTCCTATCCCATTTCCATTTGTATCTGTATGAGTGCATCTTTGTTTTGTATCTAAGAGACACTCCATTTCATTGAATATCATTTTTATTTTGTATCTCATTCCATTGGGTACCTTACTTTTGCTTCTACCATTGTATTCATTATCATTCAAGAAGAATTATCCAACATATGATGTACTTTGGAGAGCCCCCTCCAAATCTATATAAGGAGGGCCTCTCCTTGATTTTGTACTTGGTTATAAGCTTGAAGAGCCTACTCCATGATCTTGGCAAGCTCACGTCATGTAATCTCTACATGGTCTCCAAGCTCTAGGTGGAGGACTTGGTGGTTCTTTTAACAGTGATTTTGGAGGTCTTGGTGGTAGTGGTGGTGGTGTTTGAGTTCCGTGATATTGCTCTCCGCTCAATTGGAAAAATGTTTTGCCATCATTTTATACTCTTTTGGGCCTCATTGTTTCCATTTGCCCACCCTCCTACCCTCCTATTTTCTCTATTTTCCCTCCATCCTACCCCTTACATACCCCTCTTTCCCATCCTCATACCCTTTTTCTTGATAATTTTGAGGTGCTTTACGGTCTTGATAAGACATGATAGCAGTTGTGATGCATCTGTATCTTTAAAGTGGTTAGAACCACTATTTTCTAGTCTTTCCATTAAGAGTGTGATGATTCTTCTTTCACCTTCACAATCATTTAATGGGCATTCTTGTGTGAATCCAGAACAGACATTCAAATTAACATTGTTGGTTTGTTCATAATTACTGCATTGCTGGAACCTTACAAATTGGGTTTCAAGCTATGAACTTTGTTTATCCCATAGAAACATTTCAATTTATTGTTGTTTTGTCCATGTGATTGTTGTATATCCCCATGTTTGCACTACTCCATGTACATTGAGTTCTCTTGTAGTATATCACCTCTCACTCGTGCCTCTAACAAATAATGAATGGGACATCAACAGTGATAGAGTACATTGCTTCTTACTACAATCACCATATCATGTCCCACTCATAGGCACCAAAACTTCAATCTCTTTGGCTAAAGGTGGGTTGAGATAGGTCTGGCTAAATTTGGAGCATTCTTAGCTATGTTTCATATGGAATAGTGCAAGAATTGGTGTTTTTCCCTCTTGGATATTCAAACAAAAAGGTGGAACTATAGAAAGCACATTTTGTACTGCTACCTTGTGTGAACAAGTGACATAACAAAGAACTTATATAATCATATCACTATTAAAAACTCAAGAATATTAAAAAAATACTTTTTTGAGTGACATGAAACCGTCAATGCTCAAGGGGTGAAAGAGGGAGGCCGAAACAAAGTTTCTCATTTTTTTTGGTAACATAGAGGAATTTGTTTCCAGTGCCTCTGCCATCTGTGAACACCACATGTCAATACCTTGTTGAACTAGAGTGCTGGCAAGCTTTTGCCGCATGTATTATGAACTTGCTGCAATATGCTTGTGTACTTGGCCATAGAATTGCTTTGTTGTTGAACTCCCTTGCAAGAATTAGCGAACACATGCATTGAGTCTTTGAAGTCTCTGAAGTCTTCATTGTGGAGAACACAACCAAAGAGACCAAGCGCGAATAAGCAACAACACTTTACGACTGTGGCCAAGTCTTGACACAACACTTTACATTTGTGGCCAAGTCTTGACCTAGGAGGAAGTATGGAGACTTTTACTTCTCCATGACTCACGACCGAAGTTCTCATCCTTGCAAGAAGCCATGATGAAGCTAAGGGTTCATTCAAGAAGGCCAAGAATGCTAGCCACAACTCTAGCAATGCACCTAAACAAGACTCTAGCAATTCATCGAAGAAGTTCAACTACAACTATTGTGGTAAAATAGGGCATCTCGAGAGGTTCTGCTCTAAAAAGAAGAACAACTCTAAAGCCTCTACCTCCAGGCACCAGACTAAGTCTTCTCAACATAGGTCTTATTGTTCAAGTAAAGATCTATTTATCTCCACAGAGGCTAACACCCTAATTACTTCTAGCTCCTCACAAGAGTGGATCTTTGAGAGTGGAGCAACCTCTCATATGTGCAAAGACTACGAATCATTCTAAGAGTTAGAAGACCACAGTGGTGAAGTCTATTTCGGCGGCAAAGTCCAAATAACCAATCATCGAGGGGAATGTAAAGCTTTATTAAATGTAATTTTGTATCCAACTTGTGTATGAACCTCCTCTCTAGTAAGGAAATCACCATAAACAAGTGTTATTTGACAATACATCAGTGAAGATGTTTGACCATAGCACCAAGGATATAATAGCCTAAGGAATTGAAGACAAAGACTTATATAAACTATTATGTTTTCTTTATAAGGAGTCACTTTCTAGCTTGTGGCACCAGAGGTATGGCCACACATCTTAACCAAGATCTCAACATCACACTTAGTTAAGGGATTATCCAAAATTGGGTAAGTCCATGATATCTACCAAGCTTGAACTCAAGGCAAGAAACATTGAGCTCCAATTCCCAAAGAGGATTTCACCCATGCAATGAACCCTCTAGCCCTATTCCACATGGATCTCTATGGACCTATGAATATCTCATCACTTAGTGGACCACTCTAGTTCTTTCTCTTAATAGATGATCAAACAAAATATAGCTAGGTATAAATTCTCAAATCCAAGGCAAATACAGTTTGTAAGTTCCAAGAATGGATTTACCAAGTTGACAATGAAGCATCAAGCACCAGTGAGCAGCATCATCAACATACACCAAATAATGGGTTAATGTCTTCTTGTCCCATTTGCGGCCTCAATGCCTAATAGTGTTACCAATGATTGTGATCTCCTAGTGGTTCACAAGGCACATATGGATATGTCCTTGGTTGATATGTAGGTGATTGTCACTTGTTTGAATTTTTCCACATGATCACATGGACCTATCATGCCATCGTAGTGATTTTTCATGCACTTGGAAACTTGGGAAGGCCAAAACTTTCTCCCTAAGTCTTGCGGTGTTAGGAGTGAAAATGGAAAGACATTTTGTTGCATAGCTTGAGGGTTAGGAGGTATCTGCCCATTTGGAGGTATGAATTGAGGATTTGGGTTTCCTCCTCTTAAACCAATTCCATTTTTAATGTCTGGCATAACTAGGAATTTGGGATTGCTTGCCTTCTAGTTTCTTTTCTCTTGCAAGTCTCCATTTGCCCCAATTCTTTCTTGAGTATTTTGGTCCTACTTCTTTGGATAGAAGACATGTTGTCCTAGGTATTTTTATACACACTTTTTGACACTCCTTCTATTTTCTGTCTATGTAGTTCAGGAAAAATGCATTATTTGATCCCTCATTTCTTGGACAAACATAGAACTTGGGCCGTAATCATTTGGAGATCCAAAATACCAAAGAGCTAGATCAACGCATATGATAAGGTAGACTTCCTCTAGCTTGGAGTCTATAGGAACTCTATCCAAATAGAGTATCCTAGTTAAGATGGACTTTCCATGAGGAGCGATGAGCAGCTCCTCTGCATTGTCCTTATTCTCAATCTCTAACTCTCCCATATTGTTGGTGAAATCAGTATTTTCACGTACCTCATACATGGTGGCTTGTTTATCTAGATAATGACCTTCTATGAACTTCATGGTCAACTTCTTCTATGGAATAGATCCATTGGAAGACCACAATCTAATTACATTGCAATCTAGTCTATCTAAATAGACCACAACTCCATGACCATTGGTACACATGAATTCAAGAGTAGTATGATACTCACTCTCAATTCTAAACTTAAATTCCTCACTCATAGGTTGTCCTTGCATGTCACTAGAGAAATCCATGACTTCTAAGTCACCATTGCACTAGACTCACTAAAAGTGTTTCGTAGAGACAATTAAATCATGGTCTCTTTTGACGAGAGGTTAGTTGAAGATTTAACTATTTTCCCTAGTGTGAGACTAGATTGTGAGTGCATATGTCAATTTTCACTTTATTTAGATATTTCTTCCTTGATTATCAAGTTCTTAGGGTTTTCGTTCCCATTTCTTATCTTTTGCAATTTCGGTGTCCAAATGGCATGTCTTTTGTTCCCTTAACTTTGAAGTTATCAAACAAGAGTACTTGGATAGTTCAATTGCAAGTTGAAGTTCCAAGAGAGAATAAAGGAATAGAAACCCTAATTTGTGTCCTATTGGAATTTCAAACTTTTTACACTCGATTTGATGCTACAACCCTATACAACAAAGGACAAGGATTAGAGAAAAAGTAAACAAAAATCTCACAAAAAACACAATTTCCTAAGATATGACATTTTCGTGGAAAATTTTGATGTTTAAAAGCAATCGTAATGTTTGGGAGCCCCCGTGATGGGTCTGCAATAGCATGGGAGCAATCGTGATAGTTGCTAGCAATGCGATGTCCTGGATGTGATGCCTATTTCTGAAGTACATTGGCAATCATGATCTCTTAATCATGATGGAATGTCTCAAAGTTGATTTCTTGTAAAATGATTCTTGATAGGCTTCAGCCTCATGATGGCTAGTTGGAATGGCAATGACTGATGGCACATAACCGACATGATGTCTTGATGACAATGGGAAACCATGATTCCTCTTGCCAATCACAATGTCTAGTGAAGACCATGATGGCTAGAGAAAATCATGATGGGTCCTGCTCAACGCAATTCTACATATAGTATGAAGATGATTTTTCTAGTTTTTTTTTATTTTCAACCATGTTTTATGTTTGATTCCCTTCCTAGACTTTCAGGCGTGTAGAGCAAGAATATGAAAAAACTTGCGAAGTGGTGATTCCTACCCCAAAAATGCTATATTTTTAATTTCAAATGAAATGGATCAACATGCAGAGAGCAACAAGCTTAGAAAGTTTCATTCTCTATGTTCTCTCTACCATCTAACTCGAACTTGATGCAAACAAACTCAATTTCTAGAGGTTTGGGCATAAAAGGAGTTGTACAAGCCAAAAAAATTACCTTGGAAAGTATGCCAAGTTCATATTTATCTTTTCCAAGCTTTGATAAGCATCTGAAAGCTCCTTTTCCCGTTCTTAAGCTTTTGCAAGATGAAAATGAATGTGAATTGTAGGTTTTGATTATCCTAACTGACAATTTACTTTGAGAAGGAAAATCTTTTGAAGAATCCTTGAATTCATAAAATAACACTTCTGCACCTTCAAACAAGATCCAATGTGTTCCTCTAGCATTGAAAAAGGCTTAGATCCTTGAAAATGGCACCAAAGGTTTACCATAGATCTATAAGGCTCCAAAAAAACACCTACTTGCATCAAGTGAGTAGTTAACAAACACAAAATTATCGATTGAGCATCTACTCAGTCAATGGCAGAAGATCCTAGATAAGGAGAGAAAGGGAAGAGAAGGAGAGTGAATTTT
>CM035406.1:206544322-206686822 GCA_020310875.1 Ceratopteris richardii | reverse complement strand
AAACCTCCCAAATATTTGTTGAGAATGAGTTCTCCTATGCACAACAAGAATCGTGTAGTGAACCCTTGTAGGTCGAACACTTGGACATATATCTACACCTTGGATTCATTGCTGCTCTCAGCCCAAAAATCAAATGCACCTATGGCTTTACTGAATCATTCTAGACAAAGAGAGATTTCCAAAAAGCTACAAATCACTTAATTTGGATAAGTTTTGGTTGGGAAAAGTCAGCTGATGAAAATAGACTACCTGTCCACATAGGTGTGCTAAAGAATCAGACTTCACTCTCAAACTAATACTCATAGAATATAGAGCCTTTGAAGGAGATATTTGAGACACAAAAATTTCACAAGGTGAGCTTTCCAACAAGCTATAAAGTACATAATTTAGATACGTTTTGGTTGGGAATGTCAACTAAGAAAAAGATACTACCTGTCTACATAGGTATGCTAAAGAATTGGACTTCACTCCTAGACTGATAACTCACAAAATATGGAAACTTTGAAGAAGATATTTGTGATAGAAAAATCACATAAGATAAACTTTTTAATGTATACTTAAACTCAAAAAATGGTTACATATGCACTAAGATATGAACCTCACAACATGACTGTGTACAAAGTGATGTGCGATCGAAAACAATCTATGAGAAGACAAAATGACAAAATGGTTTCTAAGACCAAACCTGACAATTGGAGGCTCTTGTCTCTTTCTCTCCTTATTGATAAAATTCTCCAACTATACTTTTATAGCGAATGAGCATGTGAAGAATTTTGTGTCTTCTTCTTAGCTCGCTACTTTTATTTGTTTTCCCACTACATGCCATTCACTACAAGGCAGATATTGTATCTTTTATTCATCATGATGTTTGACTACATTTTTTCATCCTTAGAATTATAATCACCTTTACCTTTACATTTGGTAAATTTTTCCAGGAATAGATCATGTGACAATGATCTTGCACACCCAAGCTCATTTGGAAGTTATCTTGATCCATGTCCTACAAATTTATCACATCCTTGAAACCTTTGAGTTTAGAAGCATCTAAGAACTTTGTAAACATGTCTACAACCTGATCTTTGGTTCTAATGGACTTTATCTCCACATCTTTTCTCAATACCTTTTCCCATACATAATGGTAGTGGACTTCTATGTGCTTACTCCTCGCATGAAACATGGATTGCTTGCCAAGTAAATGCATGACATCTTATCATCGTGTATAGGAATGGTTCCAACTTGCACTTCAAGATTTAAAAAAAAAAAAAATTAATCCACATTTCTTCACATGTGGCAAATGCTAATCCTCTATATTCAGCCTCCATGGATGAAAGTGCAACAATAGGTGGTTTCTTCAAGCTCCATGTGATAGGTTTGCTTCCTATCATGAACACATAACCTGAGGTTGATCTCCTATCTTCATTTGAACCTGCCCAGTTAGCATCAATTAAGCCCATGACCTTTAATTCTTCACCAAACTTGTAAAACAAAGCATGATTTGTATGCTTTATGTATCTCAACACTCTCTTGGTTGAATTTAAATGTTCGCTTGTTGGAGCTTGCATAAATTGAGAAAGCACACCAACAACATAAGATAGACAAGGTCTTGTAATTTTTGCATAGATTAATGATCCTATGATGCTTGTGTATGTAGTTAGATCTTCCAATAGTTCTCCATGATTTGAGTAAATCTTTGTATTTGTGTCCATGGTCTGAGTGAATGGTTTGCATTCAGTCATTCGAAATCTGAAAAGAACATCCAACAAGTACTTCTTTTGCATCAAGAAAATGCCACCTTTGCCATAAACAACTTCAATTCTTAAAAAATATTTAAGCTCTCTAACATTTGAAATCTTAAACTCGTTGGAGATGGAAAGGTGCATGTTGAAGGGAAAGGGTTTGCCTAATCAATTTTGGGAAGAGGTTATCAACATTTCTATCTACATCTTGAATCAAAGCTACACTAAGGCACGTGATGGAAAGACTCTACAAGAAGCCTACACTAGTAAAAAGCTTTCTATTTCCCATTTCAAAGTATTTGGAAGTGAATGTTATGTACATGGTCCAGATAGGGAGAGAAACAAACTTCAACAAAAAAGCATCAAATGTATCTTCTTAATATATAGCAGAGATAAGAAGGCTTATAAGCTTTATGATCTTGAGACTAAGAAGTTCATGGTGAGTTGCGATGTGGTGTTTAAGGAGGAGTAGGCACATATAGTGGAGGAGGAAAAGAGAGCTTCCACTTTATCATCAAGCAAAGGAGCAATCCACTATGAACCTGGCCCAAGAGCTATCCCTTCTACACAAGAGAAGGAAGTGACATCTTCAGATGATGAGTTTGAAAGTCACCAGCCTGTCATCACCCAAGTGGAAAATCCATTGCCATGTTGGGTGAGGCAGGTCTATGATTATGCAAACCCCATTCCACAATCACTAGAATAGGTTGCAGATGAACCAAGGTGATCACAGAGAATAGAGGAATAGACAATAGAGACAGGCAAGCATTGATATTGTAAACACAATACTAATAGCTAATCTCATTCAAAAACAAGCAAAGGAACCAACCAATGTGGAAGAGGCACTCTACGATTCGAATTGGAGGGCTTCCATGCAAACAAAATACAATAATATCATGAAGAATGGAACTTGGAAGCTAGTGATCGCCCCCCTAAGCGTAAAGTCATTGGCACCAAGTGGTTCTGGAAGTTAAAGAACAAGGTTGATGGTACTCCAGAAAAGTACAAAGCAAGACTTGTTGCATAGGCCTACTCACAAGTTGAACGTATTGACTTTTGTGAATCATTTGCCTTGACTGCAAGGATGATTACTATCCGAGTAGTACTAGCTATGGCTACACATAAGTATTGGCCAGTCTATCACATGGATGTCAAATCAACATGCCTAAATGGAGACCTTAAGAAGAAGGTATATGTGTCTCGACAACTAGGGTTCGAGGCTCCTCATTCAGAGAACAAGGTATGTAAGCTGAAGAAGGCATCATATGGGTTGAAACAAACCCCTTAGAGCATGGTACTAATGGATAGATAAGTATCTCTTGGATCTGGGTTTCAAAAGATGTGCTTCTGATGCTAACTAGTATGTTGTAAAGAGAGGAGGGAAGATAATTGTGCTTGTACTCTATGTAGATGACCTTGTGATTACAGGAAATGATGATGCTCTTCTTCAACAAACAAAAGATTCCGTGAGTTCACAATTTGAAATGACAAACTTGGGTTTAATGCATTATTGATTAGGCCTTGAAGTTTGGCAAGAATCAGGGAAGATTTTCATCTCTCATTAAAAGTATGCAAGATAGATATTGAAGGCATTCGACTTGGAGGATTGCAAGGAAATTTCTACACCTATGGAGGTCAACACAAAATTATCTATTGAAGATACTTCACCTCTAGTGGATATTGGAAGATACAGGAAACTAGTTGGAAGTCTCATCTATTTGTGCAATAGCAAACAAGATATCTCTTATGTTGTTGGAGTAGTAAGTAGGTTCTCTAATAAGCCTTGCCAAACTCATTGGAAGGCAAGCATGCAGATACTCATGTATGTGAAAGCAACCATTGATTATGGTATTCTTTATGAAGAAGGATCATCTCTAGTCGGATATTGTGGCTCAGATTAGGCAGGAGATATTGATACCAGAAAATGAGTTTCTATATATTACAAATGATCCATGGTGCTCTAAGTTGTAAGGCCCTAATCATGAGGAGAAGCCATTGTGAGAGTCGGGACATTTGTGGAACCCTAACTTCTAAGTTAGATGAGGTCTATGTGTGATCATTGATGGTTATAGATGATCTTTATGAGCCTAACCATTATGTTAGGTAGGGCATAAACTTCCGGGCTACTTGGTTGCCATTCAAGGCAAAAATAAAGGCCTCGTGGCATCCACAGTTTCCCCATGTAACCTTAATGGGGGGAGTGCTATATAAGCATGGCCTAGGTTAAGCTTTATATAGCATTGCACACTAGTGAGCCCTTCATCTAGAGTCTGTCTAGATCACCATCTAAGCTCCACATTGGGAGTGCACGGGTGGACAACACCATTGTTGTAACTGCATTATGCTTGGCAATCTAAGAATTTGAGTTCTCTATCTCTTAGTTTGCATTTATCTTTGTCTGCATTTTTCTCTCAACTCTCTCTGTTGGTCTATTTCTCTATGCTATAATTTTCTAACATATAAATAATCAAGTGAACTTGTACAATATGTTAAACGAATATGCAATTATTTTCATCTTCGTCTTGCTTATTGCTCACTTTCTTGCATCATCTTCTCCAAAGTTTGTTGAATTTCAGAGGTTGGCTCTCACTTGTTAGAGGTCCAATCCTTGTGTGTAAGGGATCATTGGAAAGGTATTAGTGTCATTTATTTTTATGAATTTTTTTATCATTTGATTTCATATATTGTGAGGAATAGAGTTTTTAAACTCTTGGGGTCATTTTTTGCACATCCCTAAAAAGTCGGGGAGACATCACGTCGATGTTAAGATTATAATTAGATCATATCTTGATTATACATTTGTTTCTTGTGCATAATAACTATGGAAACCTATAAGCCACCATTCTCTAAGAGGAATCTGGCCAACTTTAATCAAGACGAGAGCACTGAACTTTAGAAGTTGCATATTGCAACCAAAATAATAAGTTCTTCTCATAGTTGCTCATGTGAAAGTTATTCGTTGCTCATGTGGAATTCAAAATAGTAGCCTCCTATGATAATCAATAGAAGAGACAAAGGAGAGCAAGATTTATTATCAAAAACTTTCAAGGGAGAAAGTAGTGGTGTATCTAACAACAGAATGTATTTGAGAAGCATTGCACATCAAGCAACAAGAAAAGAACATCATTGAGATATATGTGCCCTCTTCAAAAAATGTTCAAGATTTTCAATGATTTGAATAGCCAAGGACTTGAGCTTTGGATTAAGGTTCCAACATCAACATTTGTGTTTCCTGCTCCAAGAGAGATATACAATCCCACACAAAAGAATTTGGTATGTCTTGATGTATGTGGTAAGCTTCTAACGATAGAAATTATTGCATGGATATTTGAATAGATGGAAGCTTCCAACACAAAATGGAGTAAAAATAGATAGTGTTTAACAGACGGACTCTTACCAGAATCATTCATACTACACTATCTAGAGGATGCAATTTCATGCTAGCTCTCATTGCAAGTACAAAGCTTTGGTATCACTACTTGGCATATATAACTCAATCTTCATCCCATCTGAGCAAGGACAACAAAAGAAAAATGTGGGGTAAAGTGGGAGGAATGTCCTGACTCACAAAACTTTTTAGGTGAAGAATCCAAGAAGAGGCACAATGATTAGTTGAAGAAGAAGGATACACACCACTCGAAGAAGAAGAGATGGAGCTAACACACCGACAGACGTCATACCACTTTGCAGAAGAGGTAACAAAAGGGTGGCTCCACTTTAGGACATCTTCCTTTGTTCCAACAGTCTTTGATGTGTCAAAGACATCTTTTGTAAGTATGAAAGATGATGCAATACATGCCCAAGAAGAAGAGACATCCATCTCTCACAAGACAAACAACTAGAATGGAATCAATTAGATGCGACAAGATAAGGATAGTTTTGACTTTTGTGTAGAGAGTATACACGCGGAAGCAAAATGAAAAGAAGAGTATACTCACAAAACAAAGAGTGTGTGAGACTCAAAATGAGTAGACCATGAAATGGGTAAACTCATGTGGATTAGAAATAAGCTTGCCAAGAGCATGGAGTAGGCTCCTCAAGCTTCTAACCAAATACAAATGGGGGAGAGGCCCTCCTTATATAGATTTGTGAAGGGCTCTCCAAAATACATCTCATGTGGGATAATTCCCATGAAAGGAGAATGAATACAACATTTGTAGAAATAGATGCTTCTTTAGGCAAAGAGAAAGTTGTTTGCTTGTCACATGCTTTGCAATTCAATTCCACTTGGGCGATCCTAGGTAGACCTTTGACAAGATGATTGGAAGAGATCTTAGCTAAGCAAGAGGCATGTCCAAATCTGCAATGCCATAAGCTAAGAGTTGAATCTTTGGCTATAAAACTTGAAAGCTTGTAGAGACCTTTGTCTTCGTGGCCTTGAGCTATCACTTCATTGGATTCGCGATCAATGACTTGAACTTTCTTGTGATCGAATTGAACCGTCATGTTGCACTTTGTGATGGCTTTGACTGAAAGAAGATTCTTACAGAGGCTTGGTACATAAAGAACATCTTTTAGTGATTTGGCTTTGCCTTCAAAGTTAGTGACTTGAACTTTTCCTCTTCCTTGGATTTCAATGCACTTGTTATTTCCAAGGTAAACTTGTCCTTGATACTCTTTAAACTCATGAAAATCATCTTTGTCATGGCACATGTGGGATGAAGCACCACTATCAAAAATCCATTCTTTCTTGGGACTGGTTGCCACAAGTGCTTTGTGTTCAGTTGTGAGAAATAGGTCTTCACTTGTGCAGTGAGAATGATGTTCACTCTTTGAATTAGACTTAGACTTGTCTAGGTTCTTTTTCTTGAAGCAATATTTTTCAATGTGCCCAGGTTTGCCACAAAAATTACAAGTGAACTTCTTCGATGAATTATGTGATCCTTGCTTAGATCCATTGCTAGCATGGTGACTTGTGGTTTTGCCCTTATTGAATGGGCCTTTGGCCTTCATGGCAGACTCTTGGGAGGAAGTCGATTTGGCTCGTGAAGGAGCAATAGTCGACGAACCTCTTCCCAAGTTAAGACTTGGTCGTGATTATACAAAGTTGTGATAAATGTCGCGTACGATTTAGGTAACTTGTTAAGAAGCCTAATGGCCATGTCTTCACTAGAAATCTGCCTACCACATAGTATTAATTTACATTGGTAGTCCTCAAATTGGACTATGACCTTGGTAATTATGTCGTGTGGCCGAATGGTCAAATTATGAAACTCGGCCTCTAATGCATATATTTTTGAAGGGGTTTTGTCTTCATACAAAGCGGCTAACGTATCCCAAGCATCCTTGGACGTCTTACAGGCCGTGATATGTCCTTTTGTCAGTTCGTCACAGGCAAGTAACAGCTGACCTAAAGCTCGTTTGTCCTTGACATTCCACACATGCCAATTATCTAAGTTGGTATTCTTATTGGCTTCGGGGTCTGACCTGTCTACTACCTCATGAAGGAGATTCGTGTAGAGATATGCACGCATGGCATCTTTCCATAGATTGTAATTTTGTCCATTGAGGCGTTCATCCTTAGGCATAAAAATAGGGGGTGAAACAGGGTAAGAAGTTAGCCATAGATAATGAGCTACCTTCACTTTTGGTCATTACAAAGCTTTGAGGATAAAGTGTTTAAAAACACTATAAAAAACCCTTGTGTGCGAAAGAAGTACGTGAAAATAATCGCAAAAGACGTGGAAAAACTTGATAGCACACTGGAAATCCTTGGGGAGGGGGGGGGGGCTTAGAAAAGTCCTACTCTTGCAAAAAGATCAAGATGAGTTAACACGGGCTTAGAGTAACCCGTTGCACACCAAATAGAATAGGGTAGGGAACTCAAGAAACTTTGTGGGTGGGCTTAGTCTAGCCTCCAACCCACAAGCGCACAGAAACAATATCTTTCTTCTTATATTGCTTGGGTTTACAAGGGAGGAGGATGGCACTTAGTGCCAAATTTGTGGGCCAAAGTGATGATTGAAGTTGTTGGGAAAACAAGAACCCCTTAAGTAATACAAAGTGGAGAGTTCTAAAAGATAGACCCTCGAAAGAGGTTGATCGGATCCAAAATGGCCTTTTGAGAGATGTGAAATTAAGGGTCACAAGGGAGAGAGATTACGTATACAAAAATCAAGTTTTGACAATGATGCCAAACTAAATGGGCAAGTATGTATCCTGAGTCAAAAAGCTAACTTCTTTATTGAAAAATGGTAGGTTATCTCGTAGCACTTGCAAGTTGCCATAAAGAAAAAAAAGGAAATTCGTGCCAGTCGACGTGGAGTATCAATGATTTCCTTGTAATTTGATTGTGTGGACGTCATCAAACGCGAATAATACATCATCATGATTCTTACAACACTGTGCCACGTATACGACATGAACTCGTTAACATAATTTGCATTTTCAGTGGCGGCCAGTGCACCAACGTAATTCCATGGACTCATCTGTAGTATGTGAGGTTAATGAACCACGTGATATAACTCATAACACGTCACAGTACTGGCAGTTCTAAATGCGTCTGCCGACGGCATTCTATCAGTCGCATTTGACAGTGAATGATAGGTGCAATAAGAGCGTCTGCTACAATTCCCACGACGTCTTGGTGCTTAAGACAACTGATCCAGATCAGAGAGCGCTACGGGTTGAGCTAGGATTTGCAATGGTCACACACAGAGAACCTATCAGCTTTCTCCCTCCCGCTTTCTCGCTCTCGCTGACTCTCTCGTTCTATTTATCGATGATCACTAGTCTTTCTGAGCATAGATGAATCTACTTGCACAAAGAGCTAGACAGTGTTGCCGATGATCAATAATCTTTTTGAGCGTAGATAAATCTACTTGCACGGAGAGCTAGACAGCGCTGGGAGAAGAGGACTGCGTGAGCTATGGCGGACTGTGTGCTAGAACTTCGATTCCATTATGGCTATATTCCTCCGACTCCATTGTGACACCTTTATAGGCATCTACATACTACTTTTTTTTTTTTTTAAATAAAGGAAGTTTGGCCTTAGCCTAATCTCTCGGACTTTAATTATAATAAAGAGAAAAAGTTACAAGTGAATGGGACTAGTGCCCATGGGATCCCCCAAATCCCACAATGCAGGGGAGGAGTATGGCAAGCTACATGGCATTACAAATGAGGCGGATAAAATTATCATCACTCTCATGTGGGACCCATTTGGGTTTCAACTTGTTGTTTTCGAGGAGATAAATACAGTGATGTCTAAACGGTGGCGATCTCTTGACTCGGGAGATTCTTTTACCTAGGAGAAACAAGGATTTCTCGATCGACCATTCTTTATGAGTTTGGCCAAAATTGACAGCACAACGCTCCCTCCAAATCTTCAAGAGAGCCTCACCTTTGATGGCATTCCACAGCCTCGATGAGCAGCCGATCGCCTCACCCAACATCACTTGTTGCCCGTTGATTTGACTCGTGAGTCTCAATACTCGGGTCACATGATGCCAGATAACACGGGACTTGGGGCAGTCGAAGAACAGGTGAGCTAAATCTTTGATGCACCAATGGCAACGCTTGCACCATGGCGGCACACCATAGATTTTGTTAGCCCTTGCATTGGTCCAAATACCTTTATGCAAGATCTGCCACATGAGAACAGACTTTTTGACCTCAATTAGGGGGTGCCAAATAGACATGAATTTTAGCTCCCACCAAAGTTTGGTCCAAGAAAGGCACCATCTCTTGTTAAGGGTGTGGTGAACATCTAAATCCTCTTTGAAGTTGGGGATTCTGGATAGCTTCTTACCATTGCTCCATTTGAGGCCCTCCAAGCAAGGAAGATCCTGACCGCAGAGAAGACGGGTAGTTGAGCGGTCCCATGCTAAACACCTGCTTTGAAGAAGAGTCCATTCCTCAAAGGTAACTCTAAGTCTCGGATCCAAATCTTCGAACCTAATCCACTAGCTGGTCTCTTGTTTCCAGAGTTGTTTCCACTGTTTGAACCCCTTGTTCCATAACCGCCTTGCAGTTTGGAGGTTCCAAGACTCCACCCCCCCAATGCCGCTGATCGGGAACCAAATAGAGTCATTTTGTCTTATGCCAGCCGCCCACTTTCACTCATCACTGATTCTGATGAACTGTTTTGCCTTGTTCCAATTCTTCCATAAGGAACACAGGAGGCTAGAGCCTTTAGGGAAGACTGGGTGGGGGGAGAACGAAAGCGTGAGAATCCCTAAGTCCTTCCAACCAAGGTGGCCAACTAAGGTAAGGTCTTCCGTGTTTCTGAAGATCAATTTAGCCCAAGAGGACTCCCTATTGCTCCAAGCCTTGGTAAGCCACTTTGCCGCCAACTTGTCAGCCAACCCAACAATATCCAAGATTCCCAAGCCCCCTGAGTCTTTAGGGCTAATGCAAGTTTCCCATTTGATTTTGGGAATCCCCCTCCTGTTGGGATCCCCAGTCCAAAGGAAGTTTCTACAGATTCTTTCCACTTTGGCCAAGTCTTTCTTCTTAGGTCTCCAACACGAGAACCGAGATAATGCCAATTCTACTCGAAAGAAGGAAGCTTCGTTCTGTAGTGCTTATTGCTCTGTTTTACCTACAGTGTGCTCTATCTCTCCTTCAGCATAGATCGCTCTCATGCATGCAAAGATTCCTGTAATTGAACCAATCACCTCGGCTTGATTCTACATAAATTGTTTGCACTTTCTCCACGGCAAACTAATGGGTTTTGACATTCTGTATTGATGTATTGATGTACTCAGCTCTGTGTGTACTGCACAAGTCGCTTGTAGCAGAAGATGTATCACACGATCCATGTGTGAAACTATCAAACAAAACTGTACGATAGACTTCACACAACTTTTTGTTAAACTTTCTGGTGATGCGAACTGTCATAAATCAATTAAGGTGATGACACATAGCATCTATGACATTAACATGCAATAAGGACGAGGGATCCACTGTTTGATAGCGTTTACAATTTGCAATGAAGGAGACTCATATCGTCCACCTCATATAATGCCTCAAGCTGCACGTAATCTTGATGTGTTTTGACCACTTATATGTAGTGTAGAGCACCAAATACTACTTATGAGCACTATAAAATATTAAAATGCATCACAAAATGGAAGGGCAAGGGTGGGATCGAACAGAAGCTCAAAGGAAGAGATTTACAAGAAAGCCCGGTATTACAAAGCAGGTGACGGAATTGCAGCTGGCGATATCCACGGCTACCACGGGAGGCGACGGAACTGCAGCTGGCGCTATCGACGGTCGTTGGAGCTACCACGGACAGGAGCTACGGAGTTGGAGATGAAGCTGATTCGATCCTTTCAGCATTTTGGCTGAAACCATGAGCTGAAGCGCGACGGATCTGTAACCTTTTGCAGTGGAACCAGTGCAACGTAGCGACGGAGCCATGGACGGAGCGACCATCGCTTGGAACACCAGACTAAAGCTTCCATCGCCTTGTATCGCCATCAATACTCGGTAACGACACCTCGGCAGCGACAACCTCCGGTCAATCGCGCCGCTTGTCGGTCTATCGTGTCGCTTGCTTGCCCGTCTATCGTGCCGTCAATGATCTATCGCGACAGCTCGCCTGTGTTCAAAACCGTCTTTAGCATCGTTTTGTTCCGTCTGTGGTCTATCGCGCCGTCTATGGTCTATCGCGACAGCCTCAGTCGTGCCAAGCCTCTGCCTCGGGGAGCGTGTAGTTCTCAAGGCGCTCTCTTTTAACTTAGCGTTTAAAATTTAAAGCAAACCTTGTGCGCCACCGCGATGACGCATGATGCATGGACATCGCTTCATTTGAGGGCTACCATCTGAGGGCTTTTTTCGCCCTGCTTGCTCTAGTTTATTGCATGGTTTATGATATCTAGAAGAAAAAAGTAAAGAAAAAAGGAAGAAGAATAAAGAAAAAAAAAAGGGTAGAAAAAGAAAAAAAAAGAGAAGAAAAGAGTCAAAACATTCGAAGAAAAAGAAGGGAAAAGAAAATAAATAGAGCTACCCTTTAAGATGGGATGACCGTGGGCTAGCAAGAGATCTTGCCATTGAAAAGGATTGGTGAATTTGCTTCCATATCTATCGTCATTCCATCTTTGGTCTTGAGCAATGTGGCTCCCCCCCAGTCCCCGTGCCCCCCTGAGGTGGACTCCGTCCTCTCAGACGTTGCACCTCCGGTGGTCTCTTTGTGCAAGGAATCGGTGGTGGCAAAGCAAGAAGTATTGATGAAAATGTGTCTCATCGACCAAGTTTTTGGCCCTAGGCCCCCTCTAGAGAATGTGAGAACTTCGTTGCGTAAGGAGTGGTTCCCGCGTGATATAATTGTGTGCAAATGTCAATTCTTGCCGACGAATCACCTACTTCTAGTGTTTGAGAATGAAGAGATGGCCTTCCAGGCCCTGCAAGCCGGCTCCTGGCTGGTGGGCCGATCAACCTTATGCCTTTTTAAGTGGACCCCAGACTTTGTTCCGAACAAGTCAAAGCCTCTTCGTTACCCGCTCTGGGTGGAGCTTCCCAATCTATCCTATTTCCTGTATGGATTTCTTCGAGAAATCGTTTCACCGATCGGTCGCCCGATGGCCTCAAGAGAGGATGTTGGGGGGTTAATATACGAGGGTACTCAATACTCTTTCAACGCACGCTGGCACCCATAAATTTACGTTGAAGCAGACTTGAACCAGGTCCTCCCAGCGAAGATCTCCATAAACTATGGCGATGGTATGATGTGGGTTCAGGAGATTACCTATAAGAATTTGCCCAATGCATGCTTCCATTGCGGGCCAAGGTCACAGGATCAAAGACTGCCCCTCGAAGCAAAATACCAAGAAAAATAAGCCTAAACCAGGTGGGGTCCCGGATCCTTTCCCTCAAGTTGGCACTAGGGGCCGTCCCTCTCCGATGGAGGAAGAAGCGGGCACTCGGGTTGCAGAGACGGAGTCAGAAGGGTTCACCGAAGTAAGACATAGGAGGAAAGTCAGCCCTCGAAGAGCACTAGCAAGGAATGTTTTGACCATTGCCCCTTCGAATAACATGTACTGCAACCTAGAAAAGGAGATTAATGAGTTCGATCTCCCAGGGGACAACCTTTACGAAGAAGAACCTGCTGACAATTCCCTTGGATGCTCTACCAACAAAGAAGACAACCAAGAAGGTTACACCACCAGTAAAGAGGATGGATTCACCACTAGCAACGAAGACAATCAAGACAGTGAAAGCTCCTTCCTCGGACCTACTCCTCCAATATGCCTACCAAGCCTACCACAACAAAAGTCAAAGCTTAAAGGGAAACAACCGTCAGGCATGCCTTGGAAGAGCCCCCTCAAGAGTAGGATCCTCAGTAAAGAAGTTGGGGGTAAAAAAGAAGATCAAAAGAAAAAAAAAAAGAGATCGGGTCCCTCCCCTCAAAGAGGGAAACCATCAATAATGAAAATCACCTCGCTTAACGTCAGGGGGTTGTCCGACCCCTCAAGAGCGGCGATTCTTGGCCAATGGTTCAAAGACAAGTGCCTCAACCCCGACTTTATCTGCTTACAAGAGATCAAAATCGACGCAGAGGATCTCCAGAAATGACTTAAATGCATTTCTCCAAACCACCTTTGGCTCTCCACTTCGCACCCTAGGGGCACGGGCGGCGCTGCAATCGGTATTAGTCACTCCTGGTCCAGCAGGGTGACATCGACTTGTGAAGATCGAAATCATCGTTGGATTGCTGCCTCTTTCGGGCTCCCTAAACAATTCACCGTGGTCTCACTTTATGGCCCTAATGGTGAGACAGATAGAATAAACACTTGGACTTTGCTCGACTCCCTCTCACACAATGTTTTGCTCTGTGGGAACTTCAACATGGTTGAATTTCCTGAGGACCGTTGGAACAACAAGGGGAAAATTATTGATGGTCAGGAGAAAGAGATATGGGATAAAATCAAGCTTCATCTCGACTTGGTCCAGGTAAAAGATATGAAGGGGTTCTCATGGTCTAACCTCCAACTGGGGGACTCTCTGAGGAAAGCAAGACTTGATAGATGTTACATCGACCAAAACACCATCCTCCAGTGGGGTATTCCTTCGATTTCCCAACACATGGACCTGACTATCTCGGACCACTACCCGATTACTCTTTCTTTCAAACCGATTTCCACGCTCCGAAAAGCTCCTTGGTTCCACGCTTGTCAGACGTCATTTTCCCTCCCCTCTGTCCACCGAGAAATTTCCGCTGTTTGGACAGAGGCCTTTGCTTGTTGTTATGAACCGGCTAAGTGCTGGAGAAGCGCGGTGGAAAGGACTCGAAAAATTCTGATCAGGACTCATAAGGCCATAAGAGATATCTGGGAAAAAAGAAGAGAAAAGGTATACCGGAAACTCTCACGACTTGAAGAAGAAGTGAACAAAGGTAACTTGCAATGCCAGTAAGGTCTTCTAAAAATCAGGGGAAGACTAAGATTCGAGGAGGAGATTCAAAGGAAAAATCTTCAGATATTCTTCAAAGACTGGTGGGCGGGGAAGGCCGACAAACCTTCGAAAGAGATGTGTAACATCCTCAAAAAGAAACAAGTTAGGGAATCCATCCCCTTCTTGGTTGATAACAATGGGATCGAATGTAGCACGGAAGTCGAGAACAGATCTATCATCGTCGAGCACTTTACCCATCCCCTTGGGATCTCGACTCCTCTTTCCCCACACAGGCGGGACTGCATGGCTACCATCTCAAGGGTAGCTCATTCTAGAATCCCTCAAAACATGAGTTCTCTTCTAGAAGCTAACATTTCTGAGAACGAAATTATCGAGGTTATTGATGCCCTTCCAAATGGAAAAAGTCCAGGTCCTGATGGCCTCACCAATGAGTTTTTCAAGTCCTTCAAGCACGTGTTGGCCACCCCACTACGTTTGGTGTGGCTCGAGGCTCTGTCCTTCGGTGCCCTTCCTGAGTGTCTTAATAATGGCGTCATCAAGTTAATTCACAAAAGGGGAGATAACAACAAAATTGAAAACTGGCGGCCGATTACCATGCTCCAAACTGGATACAAGATAATTGCCAAAGTTATTGCCAACAGAATCTCTTGCCATTTAAAGTCATGGCTTTGTGAGGACCAAAAAGGTTTTGTCAAAGGTAGATCTATACTTGAAGCAATTGTCGACATTTGGGAAGGCCTTACATTTGCTGAGGAATCTGCACAAGATCTGGTATTCATTAAGATCGACTTCGACAAAGCATATGACAGATTGGAATGGGACTTTATTCTCCAATCACTGAAAGACCTTGGATGCAGCCAAAAGTTCACAAAAATGGTTTCTACTCTTCTCGGAAACGCTTCAACTAGAATAAATATAAATGGTAAGCTCTCTGAGCCCATACGTTTAAAAAGATCTATCAGGCAAGGCTGCCCTCTGGCTCCTCTACTCTTCGCTATTGCCTCGAACGGCCTCAGTCACCTATTAAAGCATCACATCGAGTCTCGCAATCTCATGGGTCTTTCCCTACCTCTAAATCATGGCCAAATGATTGCTAGACTCTTTGCTGATGATATGAATGCCTTTGTGCATAACGATATGATCAACATTGAGGTGTTCTGGAGTTGCCTTGACACCTTTTGTGTGGCATCATGCTCAAAAATCAACCATGCTAAAACTGCTTTCAGAGCAATCCGCGGACCCCCACCCCAATTGTTGTTAGATCAGGGGTATCAAGTTATCCCCAAAGGTCAAGTCTTCCGTCTCCTCGGCATCCCGATGGGCTTCGACATCACAATGGACCAACGATGGAACTGGGTGCTGGCCAAGCTGGATAGCAAACTAAATTATTGGAAAGGTATGCAAGTCAACTTGCCAGGGCGTGCTATGGTTGTTAACACATTTATGCTTTCAACGACTATTTACTTTATCTTGTGTTGGAGACCGAAGGAGAAAGAGTTGGCCAAAGTGGAAAGAATCTGCAGAAACTTCCTCTGGATTGGGGATCCCAACAGGAGGGGGATCCCCAAAATCAATTGGGAAACTTGCACTAACTCGAAAGACTCAGGGGGCTTAGGTATTCTGGATATCGTGGCTTTGGCTGACAAGATGGCAGTTAAGTGGCTTATCAAGGCCTGGAGCAATAGTGAGTCCTCTTGGGCTAAATTGATATTCAGAAACTTGAAAGACCTTACCTTTGTTGGCCATCCTGGCTGGAAGGACTTAGGGATTCTCACGCTTTTGTTCTCCCCCCTTCCGGTGTCCCCTAAAGGCTCTAGCCTCGTGTGTTCTTTTTGGAAGAGCCAATTGGAACAAGGCCAAACAATTCATCAGAATCAGTGATGAGTGGAAGTGGGCGGCTGGGATAAGACAGAATGACTCTATCTGGTTCCCGATCAGTGGCATTAGAGGAGTGGAGCCTTGGAACCTCCAAACTGCAAAGCGGTTATGGAACAAGGGGTTCAAACAGTGGAAATAGCTCTGGAAACAAGAGACCAACCAGTGGATTAGGTTCGAAGACTTAGACCCAAGACATAGAGTTACCCTCGAGGAATGGATTCTTCTTCAAGGCAGATGTTTGGTGTGGGACCGTTCAACTTCTCGCCTTCTCTTCGGACAGGATCTTCCTTGCCTTGAGGGCCTCAAATGGAGCAATGGTAAGAGAATATCCAGAATATCCAACTTCAAAGAGAACTTAGATGTTCATCACACCCTCAACAAGAGGTGGTGTCTTTCTTGGACCAAACTTCGATGGGAACTAAAGTTCATGTCTATTTGGCACCCCCTAATTGAGACCAAAAAGTCTGTTCTCATGTGGCAGATCTTGCATAAGGGAATTTGGTCCAATTCAAGGGTGAATAAAATATGTGGTGTGCCACCATGGTGCAAACGTTGCCATCGATGCATCGAAGATTTAGCTCACCTGTTCTTCAATTGCCCCAAGTCCCGTATTATCTGGCATCACGTGACACGGGTTTTGAGACTCACACACCAAATCAATCGGCAACAGGTGTTGTTGGGTGAGGCGGTCGGTTGTTCTTCGAGGCTGTGGAATGCCATCAGGGGTGAGACTCTTTGGAAGATTTGGAGGGAGCGATGTGCTGTCAATTTTGACCAAACTCCTAAGGAATGGTCGATCGAGAAATCATTGTTTCTTCTAGGTAAAAGAATCTCCCGAGATAAGAGGTCTCCACCATTTAGACATCACTGTATTTATCTCCTCGAAAACAACAAGTTGAAACCCAAATGGGTCCCACATGAGGGTGATGATAGATTTATCCACCTCATTTGTAATGCCCTCTAGCTTGCCACACTCGTCCCCCGCATTGTGGGATTTGGGGGGTCCCATGGGCACTAGTCCCACTCAATTGTAACTTTTCTTCTTTACTTTAATTAAAGTCCGGGAGAATAGGCTAAGGCCGAACTTCCTTTTATTGAAAAAAAAAGGGTGGGAGGGTGGGAAAGAGTGGTAGAAAGGGTGGTTGGGAGGGCAAATGACAGTCAAAATGTTATCAAAGCATGAAGATGATGATGAAACCTTCACCACCAAAGGAGTGTTGCCAAACACACCATCACCACCTCCAAAGTTACAAAGTATAAGGGTGGGAGGGTGGGAAAATGGGGGTAAAGATGAATGGGAAAGTGATGAAGAAGAAGGGTGGGAGGATGGGCAAATGGGCAAAGTGAGGCCAAAAAGAGTGTAAAACGATGGCAAAAAGCTTCTCCAAATGGATGGAGAGAAACACCACCAAACTCAAGCACCATCACCACCAAAATCACCACCAAAGTCACCACCAAATGCACCACCAAGACCTCCACCTAACGCTCTGATACCATGTAGAGAGTACACGCACGGAAGCAAAATGAAAAGAAGAGTGTACTCACAAAACAAAGAGTGTGTGAGACATAAAATGAGTAGACCATGAAATGGGTAAACTCATGTGGATTAGAAATGAACTTGCCAAGAGCATGGAGTAGGCTCCTCAAGCTTCTAACCAAATACAAATGGGGGAGAGGCCCTCCTTATATAGATTTGTGAGAGGCTCTCCAAAATACATCTCATGTGGGATAATTCCCATGAAAGGAGAATGAATACAACTGGTAGAAGCAAATGGCAAGGTACCCAAATACAAAGGAAATACAAGGAAATGTAATGGAAATAGAGTGACTCCAAGATACAAAAGGGAGATGCACTCTCATATTCTCAACATTTTGAAGAAACCATGTCTGGCATTCATCACTCTAAAGAAGAAGCTCTATGTTGTGATATATTTACCAAACTGGGCACACAAAAAGAGAAACAGGAAAAGCCTATTAGAAGAACGTGGTCAAATTTTGCCACACAACTCTTCAATCCAATCATGGAAGTATTAGATGAGGGAATACCTCATATCATTTCCCTAGAAAAGAAACCTACAACTAGGTTAGCAGTTGAAGGGCATACCACCACTCAGGTGGTTGAAGAAGAGGAAACTTATGATTATGCAAAGACTATCCTCAAAGTGAGGGTAGATTCATAACACAATTCGACACCATTGAAGAAGAATTGGAGAGGAGATCTTGTTGGAAGTGGGGCGGGCCTCAATAACAATAAATTATACATTTACAGGATCTTCCAACACATGAACCTTAGCATACATACCTTAAGACTTAAAAATAAGATGAGTAAGAGATAGAGAGAGAATAAACAAGATCTTTCAAAGTGTACGATAAGCTAGAATGCTCACCTACACTAATTGATATTCCAATGTCAAATTACAATGTGAGATTATGATACAAATTGACTAGATCTGAATCTAGGCAAAAATAGGAACTAGATACAAGAATTTGTGTGCCTAAGAGGTATGAAGAGTGTGTGTGAAAATATGGAGAATATGAACAGTTTAAAACCATTTTATAGCAAACCCAAATTGTGATTATCCCTAAATCAGAAGCTAGTGAATGAACAAGTGAGCACAAATGTAGAATTTTACTCAGTATGTTGGTTGACATGAACTCCTCCATATGTAGAGCAAACCTCCTCCAAGTGTGTAAGAACACTTCCTCCAAGTAGAGGACCTTCTCCTTGGGAAAGGCACACAAATTATCATTTCAGAAGAAAGGTTTTAAGCATGATGGTTTGCTAGAGCTCATACATACAGATGTATGGGGACCAACAAAAGAAGGATCAATCAATGGGTTGTTGGAGCAAACCAATCACAAATTGGTGATTATACAGATCTTGGAGAATGCTTATGGTCAGAATGAAGCAAAGGAAGACATTTGCAAAATTAAGAAGAAGTCAGAATGTTGTCTTGTACACTAGCATAGTCATAGATGACTTAGATCTTTTGTTCAGTAAGAATTATGTACAAATTATCTATAAATACCTTGAGAAAAGTCGGGGCATGTATGAGAGCATATGTGACAATAGTTACAAGTCAAGAATTAGGGAGATAGAAGCTATGAGATAGTGGAAAGTGAATTTGTGTTTGCTCTCATCACTCAGTTGTAATTTTCTGAGTTAATGAAGAAATATTGCGCCCGATCTTTTTGTGTCTGCTCCTTCTGTGTTTGATCATTAGCAAAATCCTTTTGAGGATATCTAAGTTGTTAGTTAATGAGCCTGTGACCTGAATTTCAGAGTCCAATTGTAAACAGGCTAGGAGAATTGTGAATAGGAACATTAATATGTGTTGAATGTCTACAGTTCTCTGAAACAGGCGCAAATTTCGTGTTTAATCTTTTGGTCAGTGCTCACTCCATAGTTTAAAGTTTTGTGCAAGCAAGCACTTAATCTTTAAGTTGGAAGGTGATCTACTCGTGGCTAAAAGCATTTGGCAAAACGGGTTAGATATTGTGAGAATCAAAGTTAAGAAGTTAGGGGTGTCTGAATCGACTTCTCAGAAGTACAGTTTCTGACATAGGTAACTTGAGAAGTTGATTTCTCAAGCTACACTTAATCTTTTGGAGTAATTCAACTTGGAATAGTTGCGCAATCTCTAGGAGATGATTCGTACAAAGTTTCATCAAAAACTTTACACGTTTGATAAGTCAATATAAGGAAATAGTGCAGCAGACTTTTCTGTGTATTACCTTCTTCACAGATTTGTTCATCTTTTGATAATTAGAAGTTAATCCTCTAAATGTGTGAAAGGTTTTGACTTATTCTTGGTATAGAGGTGCTCTAATCACAAGAATAAGTTGTTCTTTTGGAGATTAACATTCTCCATCAGTGGTATCAGAGCAGGAGACATCAATTTGAAGAAAAGGAGGATCCCGACTGCTGCAGATTCAAGAAATTCAACATTTGAAGGATCAAGAAGTGAAAGCTTGGAGTCAAAGCTCGAGGAGAAGACAAATTGACATCAAGAAAGGCAAAAGGAGTTCAATTCGAAGTAAAGGTACATACATTGTTTGTAAAGCTTGAAGATTTCAATACACAGGTGGATACAAGATGGGAGAAAGCTTGCAGATTGATAAGCTAGATAGGGAGAACTATCCAGCATGGTCCATGAGGATGGAAGCACACCTCATGAGCAAAGATCTTATATCATTTATTACAGGAGATGAAGAAAAACCAGAATTTGCAGATCCAAGTATTCCTACTAGGGAAGAACTTGCAATGTTGAAGACATGGATGAGAAAGGATGCTCAAGCAAGGAGTATCATCTACATGGCTGTAAATGATTACCTTCTACCTCACATCAGAGGTTTGGAAAGTGCCACAGATGTTTGGAATGCCTTGGAAGAGCATTTCCAAAATACAACTAAGTCAAGGAAGTCCTCACTATGGGCTGAGTTCACAACTTTCAAGAAGAAGAGCTCACAATCAATTTCAGATTATGTGGCAAGGATGAAAGATATTGCAGATAGCTTGGGAGCAGTGGATGAAGATATTGAAGAAGAAAAGTTGGTAAGACAAATACTTACAGGTTTAAGAGGTGATGAGAAGTGGAAGCCTTTTATATTGTCAATAGAATTGTCACTTGATCACTTTACTCCTGACCTTAATCAATTGCTAGGACACATGCTAACCTTTGAGCAGGATCTTAAAGGAGACAATGATAGAAGTACAAGTCAAGCTATGTACTCCAAAGACAAGAAAAAGAATGGCAAGGGAAAGCAATCAAATGATGATGAAGGGAACTCAAATCAAGCCAACTTCACAAAAGGGAAGACAAATTTCAGAGGTAAAGGAAGAGGAGGTAAGAACAAAGATAATGCTAAAGCTTGTTGGATTTGTGGCAGAACAAATCATTTGGCAAATGATTGTTGGTATAACAATCAAAGTGGAGGATACAACAATCAGAATTATAGTCAAAGAGGTAGAGGAGGCAGAAACCAAAGAGGCAATTTCAGAGGAAGAGGTGGTAGGACATCATATGGTAGAGGAGGTGGAAGAAATTTCCAATCTCAGTCCTACAACAATAATTATTACAATTATGCATCAGATCAGAAGGATGACATGACTCTTATCCTAAATGCAACTCATGAATCAATGGGAGAAGATCAAAGAGTGTTTTATATTGACTCAGGGTGTAGTAACCATCTGAGTGGGAACCTATCCTTGATGACTGATATGGAAGCAAGGGTGAATGGACATACAGTTCAAACAGGTGACAATACTAAACATAAAGTGGAGAGCATTGGATCAGTGAAGACAAAGAATGGAAGTACACTTCTGAGCAAGGTACTTTATGTCCCTACTATTCCTAAAAATTTGATAAGTGTAGGGCAAATTGTGGAGAAAGGATATGAGGTAAGATTTACAAATGATGGTGTCTATGTACAAGATCCAAATCAGGGATATAGAACCATAATTGCAGGTAAAAAAGGAGGGAAGATTGTTTACTCTCAAAGTCCAAGGTAATGTAGGACAATTGTTTAGCTATGGAGGTCAAAAGGTATCTGAATTAGACCTATGGCATAAGAGGCTAGGTCATTTCAATGAGAGAGCTATAAAGGAGATGTCAAAGAATCAGGTGGTGCTTGGATTGCCAAACATTGAAGGGCAACATATGGTGTACAAGTGTGAAGCTTGTCAATTAGGTAAAGCACATAAAAGTTCTTATAACAAATCAGGGTACAAGTATTCAAACATGCTTGAATTGGTTCATACAGATGTATGGGGTCCCTCAAGGGACTATAGCATAAATGGATCCAGATATTATGTGTTGTTTGTTGATGATGCAACCAGGTGGATTACTTTGTATGTAATCAAGGACAAATCAGAAGTCTTCAAGACATTCAAACATTTTCATGCTTATGCAGAAAGGATCACAGGACAAAAGCTAAAGAGGTTAAGATCAGATGGAGGGGGAGAGTATTTCTCAAAAGAGTTTGATGATTATTTGTGGAATGCAGGTATCAAAAGAGAAGTGACTTGCAGGTACTCCCCTCAACAGAATGGAGTAGCAGAAAGGAGGAATAGGACTCTTGTAGAGTTTGCAAGAGCCATGATGAAGGAAAAGAATTGTCCAAATTACTTGTGGGCAGAGGCCATTAACACTGCAACATATCTTGTGAATAGGTTGCCTTGCAAAGCCTTGAATGGAGGAACCCCTTATGAAGCATGGTGGGGTAAGAAGCCTAGTCTTGATCATTGTAAAGTATTTGGATGTATTGCATATGCTTATGTTCCTTCACAATTAAGACATAAGCTAGAACCAAAAGCAGAGAAGTATGTGTTTATTGGATATGATGATAGACAAATGGGTTACAGGTTGTGGAGTCCATCCACAAAGCAATTCCTTGTTACTAAAGATGTAACATTTGATGAGCAAAATATGTGGTATACAGGATCACCAAATGAGTATGCAGGTGTTGAAGAAATTCAAAGGAAAGGAAAGGCAAAGGTAAAGGTATGTGAAGAAATTGTTGATGAAGTTGATTCTAGATGTAGAGTGCAGGATCATGTAGAAGAAGGGCCAAGATTTGATCCAGAATCAAATGAGGCTGAAACATCAAGAAGTGCAGAAATCAGAAGATCTACAAGGGAAAGGAAAGAGCCTATAAGGTATAGCTATGATACATCTTTCCTAACAACAAGAGATTATGCTTACATTGTGAAAACAGAAGAAGATCCAACCACTTATGAAGAAGCCAAAGGTAAACAGAATTGGGAGAAGGCAATGCAAGAAGAGTATGATGCTCTACTTGAAAATGAAACTTGGGAATTAGTACCAAGACCAAAGAATCAGAAAGTCATTGGATGCAAGTGGGTATACAAAACAAAGAGGTTTGCAGATGGTAAGGTGTCTAGATATAAGGCTAGACTTGTGGTTAAAGGTTATGCCCAAACTTATGGGGTAGATTATGATGAAACCTTTAGTCCTGTTGCTAAGATGTCTACAATTAGGACATTGATTGCTATTGCTGCTTGCAAAGGATGGAAATTATCACAATTGGATGTGAAGAATGCATTTCTTAATGGTTACATTGCAGATGAAGTATATATGGAGCAACCAGAAGGCTTCATGGAGTCAATTGGATCAGATTATGTGTGTAAGCTCAAGAGAGCTTTATATGGGTTGAAGCAAGCCCCAAGAGCTTGGAATTACAGATTGGTCAAGTTCTTGAATGAATGTGGATTTCAAGCATCAAAGGCAGATAGTAGCTTGCTAGTGAAGGCAAGTGAAAATGGATATATTTACATGTGCATTTATGTTGATGATATTATTGTTACAGGAACAGATGCTCAAGGAATCAATGAACTCAAGAAGCAAATAGAGAAGGAGTTTAAGATAAGTGACTTGGGAAACTTATCTTATTTTCTAGGAATGCAGATTGTGTATACTCAACATGGAGTATATGTTTCACAAGAGAGATACTTGAAGAATCTTTTGATCAAGTTTAACATGGAAGATTGCAAGACCTCAACCACTCCATTGGAGGTAAATCATAAATTAAGCAGGTATGGAGGTGAAGAGTTCAATGACATGAAGAAATATCAGAGTTTGGTAGGTAGTCTAATCTATGCTACCTTGACAAGGCCAGACCTATCATATGCAGTAGGTGTGTTGTCACAATTTATGCATTGTCCAAAGAAGACTCATTGGATTGCAGCTCAAAGGGTACTCAGATATATCAAAGGAACCCTAAGTGAAGGTTTGTACTATGGTTTCACTTCTGACACAAGAATCAAAGTGTTTAGTGATGCAGATTGGGCAGGTGACTCAGATGATAGAAGGTCTACTCATGGATATCTATGTTATGTTGGAGACAAGTTAGTGTCTTGGTGTTCAAAGAAGCAACACACAGTTGCTTTATCATCCACAGAGGCTGAGTATAAGGGAATGGTAGAAGCTGCAAAAGAAGTTATATGGTTAAAGACCTTGATGAAAAGTTTTGAGACTGATCATAGTACTCCAATAATTTTTGGAGACAATATGAGTTCTTTGTATTTGGCAGCTAACCCTGTTTTTCATGCCAGGACTAAGCATATAGAGATACAGTATCATTTCTTGAGGGAAAAGGTACTTGATAAAGAGATTGAAGTAATGTATACTCCAACAAAAGAACAAGTGGCAGATATGATGACAAAAAGCTTGGATGGACCTAAGTTACAGAGATTCAAGGAGATGGCAGGAGTGAAGAAGAATGGAATAATCACAATTAGTGATTGAGGGGGAGCTGTTGGAGCAAACCAATCACAAATTGGTGATTATACAGATCTTGGAGAATGCTTATGGTCAGAATGAAGCAAAGGAAGACATTTGCAAAATTAAGAAGAAGTCAGAATGTTGTCTTGTACACTAGCATAGTCATAGATGACTTAGATCTTTTGTTCAGTAAGAATTATGTACAAATTATCTATAAATACCTTGAGAAAAGTCGGGGCATGTATGAGAGCATATGTGACAATAGTTACAAGTCAAGAATTAGGGAGATAGAAGCTATGAGATAGTGGAAAGTGAATTTGTGTTTGCTCTCATCACTCAGTTGTAATTTTCTGAGTTAATGAAGAAATATTGCGCCCGATCTTTTTGTGTCTGCTCCTTCTGTGTTTGATCATTAGCAAAATCCTTTTGAGGATATCTAAGTTGTTAGTTAATGAGCCTGTGACCTGAATTTCAGAGTCCAATTGTAAACAGGCTAGGAGAATTGTGAATAGGAACATTCATATGTGTTGAATGTCTACAGTTCTCTGAAACAGGCGCAAATTTCGTGTTTAATCTTTTGGTCAGTGCTCACTCCATAGTTTAAAGTTTTGTGCAAGCAAGCACTTAATCTTTAAGTTGGAAGGTGATCTACTCGTGGCTAAAAGCATTTGGCAAAACGGGTTAGATATTGTGAGAATCAAAGTTAAGAAGTTAGGGGTGTCTGAATCGACTTCTCAGAAGTACAGTTTCTGACATAGGTAACTTGAGAAGTTGATTTGTCAAGCTACACTTAATCTTTTGGAGTAATTCAACTTGGAATAGTTGCGCAATCTCTAGGAGATGATTCGTACAAAGTTTCATCAAAAACTTTACACGTTTGATAAGTCAATATAAGGAAATAGTGCAGCAGACTTTTCTGTGTATTACCTTCTTCACAGATTTGTTCATCTTTTGATAATTAGAAGTTAATCCTCTAAATGTGTGAAAGGTTTTGACTTATTCTTGGTATAGAGGTGCTCTAATCACAAGAATAAGTTGTTCTTTTGGAGATTAACATTCTCCATCATGGGTCTAGGTATTATGTTCTTTCTATTGATGATGCTACAAGGTGGATAACCATTTATGTTCTAAAGGAAAGATCAGAAGTATTTGGAGTTTTCAAACATTTTCATGCTTATGCAGAAAGAGTTACAGGTCAAAAGCTTAAGAGATTAAGGTCTGATGGAGGGGGAGAATACTTCTCCCAAGAATTCAATGATTATCTTTGGAATGCAGGTATCAAGAGAGAAATAACTTACAGGTATACACCTCAAAACAATGGGGTTGCAGAAAGAAGGAATAGAACATTGGTTGAGTTTGCAAGAGCAATGTTAAAAGAAAAAAATTGCCCTAATTATCTTTGGGTTGAGGCTGTAAATACAGCTACATATCTTGTGAATAGGTTACCATGTGCAACTCTAAATGGAATGACCTCTTATGAAGCATGGTGGGGTAAAAAACCAACACTTGATCATTGTAAGGTGTTTGGATCAATTGCCTATGCTTATGTACCATCACAACTCAGACATAAGCTTGAACCAAAGGCTGAAAAATATGTATTTATTGGGTATGATGAAAAGCAGATGGGTTATAGGCTATGGAATCCTCTAACTAAACAATTCATTGTTTCCAGAGATGTGACATTTGATGAACAGAAGAGTTGGTATGCAGATAAAGATTGTAACCTTGAAACATTTGAAGAAGAGGTAAGAAGAAGTGAAAGAGGTAAATCACATATGCAGGTAGATGGAGATGAAGATCATATGTAAGCAAGCCCATCCAGAGTTGGATCATATAGAAGAAATGAAGATGAACCAAGATTTGATGAAGAAGTATATCCAGATACACATGAAGAGTGTGAACCAAGAAGATCAACCAGAATGAGGAAACAACCTACAAGGTATTCTTATGATACTTCTTATTTGACTCAGAAAAACTATGCTTATTTGATTAAGGAAGATGAAGAGCCCCAAAGCTATGATGAAGCAAAAGGTAAGAGACAATGGGAAGAAGCAATGAAGGAAGAGTTTGATGCACTTGAAGAAAATAAAACTTGGGAACTTGTTCCAAAACCTAATGGTAAGAAAGTGATTGGAAATAAATGGGTTTACAAAATAAAGAAGCATGCAGATGGAAGAATAGCCAGATACAAAGCCAGATTGGTGGTTAAAGGCTATGCTCAAACTCAGGGCATAGATTATGATGAGACATTCAGTCCTGTGGCAAAGATGTCAACCATAAGGACAATCATAGCTATTGCAGCATCAAAAGGATGGACATTGAGTCAATTGGATATAAAGAATGCATTTTTGAATGGGTATATATCAGATGAGGTTTACATGGAGCAACCTCAAGGGTTTGCAGATTACAAGTTTCCAAATTATGTTTGCAGATTGAGAAGAGCACTTTATGGTTTGAAGCAAGCTCCAAGAGCTTGGAACTATAGACTTGTGAAGTATCTTAATGATCTTGGATATCAAAGTTCAAAGGCAGATGCAAGTTTACTTATCAAGAGAACAGATGAAGGTATGATCTACATTTGTATTTATGTAGATGACATTATAATTACAGGTACCTCAAATGAAGGAATCAAGGAGGTGAAGAGGTTACTTGAGAAGGAATTCAAGATAAGTGATCTAGGAAAATTGTCATATTTTCTTGGAATGGAAATCACTTATGCAGAACATGGCATATATGTATCACAAGAAAGGTATCTATTAAATCTTTTAAAGAAGTTTAACATGGAGAATTGCAGAGAGGCATCAACACCATTAGAGGTCAATCATAAACTCAGTAGATATGATGGTGCAGAGTTCAAAGATATGAGGAAGTATCAATCTTTAGTGGGAAGTTTGATTTATGCTACACTAACAAGACCTGATCTTAGCTATGCAATGGGAGTTCTTTCTCATCATGCATTGTCCAAAGGATCCACATTGGATTGTAGGTCAAAGTTCTTAGATATATCAAAGGAACTTTGAAGGAAGGATTATATTATCCTTTTACATTAGGTATAAGGTTGAGAGCATATAGTGATTCAGATTGGGCAGGAAGTCAGGATGATAGAAGATCAACTCATGGCTACATGATATACATTGGAGATAAACTTGTGAGTTGGTGTTCAAAGAAGCAACATACAATGGCTTTATCATCAACAGAAGCTGAGTACAAAGGACTTGTGGAAGCAGCAAAAGAAGTGATATGGATGAAGACTTTGTTCAAAAGTTTGGATATTGATCAAGGCATACCTATCATACATGGAGATAATATGAGTTCATTATATCTTGCAGCAAATCCTGTATTTCATGCAAGAACAAAGCATATAGAGATACAATATCATTTCTTGAGAGAAAAGGTAATGGAGAAGGAGCTTGAAGTGGTGTACACTTCTACAAAAGATCAGATTGCAGATATTATGACAAAGAGCTTGGATGGAGTGAAGACAAGTAGATTCAAAGAGATGGCAGGAATAAAAGAGAAGAAGACTACATGAAGAAGTCAGAGCATGCTAATTAGTGATTGAGGGGGAGTTTTTGGGGCTTCACTCACTAATTAGACATGAATATATGAAGGAAAAAGAAAGACAAGGAGAAGTGAAGACAAAGCACTCAAAAAATTAAGCCTAAGTGAAGGGACAAATTCACTCTTGTAATTTAGTGCAAAATTAGAAGTCTAGTCTTGACATAGAACTTCAAAGCTTACGAGTTAGAGTCTAGGAGTATGTAAACTACATGTATATAAGTTAATTTGAGTTGAAAAATGAAATATGAACTCAATTTTGTAATCCTTGAGTGAATAGGAAAAAGTCGGGTTTTTCCTGATAGAGATGTTGAGGATGAACTACTCAGTAGATGAGAGTTTTCTGTGGCTATGAGCAGAATAAGGCCAAGCCATTTTGTACACATTCTCTCTGATAGTTAATACATGTTTGTGTAAAAGGAATTGATCGAATTCCTCTTGTACATTGAGTTCTAAGTGATTTCACATCAGTGTGTAAGTTAGTTGACAGTTACGAGTTTTCTGGCGCACTTTCCCCTGATCTTCTTAAGGTCAGATCTGATAGTACAGTGTAAAGTTTTTAATGAGTGATAGCTCATTTTAAAGCTACTACCTTCAACTACAATTGGTCAAAAGATCTTTACGAAACGGGACTCATACTCAGAGAAATGAGTCTAACAGTGAAGGTATGTCAAATCGATGAAGTCATTTTTCAGATTTCAGACATAGTGCAAATGTTGGAGTAAAGTCAGAAGAATTTGAAGTTATTACTTGAAAGTTTTGCTTGGTATGTGTTACTTAACATTAGCAAGAACTTTTATTAGCAAGTGATCAAAAGAATTTACAAAGATCAAGCTAATACAGATCAGATTTGAAGCTTGAAGAAAAGGTGCAGATTTCTGAGAAGTAAAGTTTTGGAATTCACTAAGTTTAGTGGTAAAGTTTTTTGAGTTCAGAGTATTGCTAAGCTAATAATGGTTATGGAGGTATTCTAATACCATTTTAGCTTAGTTCTTGTGATGTTTCATACATCAACAATACTTATCCCAATGCCTTAGTTTGTAGACATTGTGGATTTGGATACTTATACACTTTGCCCACTCTTCATTCATCCTAGCACAAGAGGATTGTACCCACCATGTCACCAATTAGAGGCTCTTTAACCATACTCATGCTATCCACCACACAAGTAGAAGGAGATACATCAAAGGCTTGGATAGATATTTAATACAAAATCTTCCATATTTAAATATGCTCATGGGTTTCCATCTGGACATAAGGAAAATCACTCATGTGTTGGCGGCCTATATGAGCAAAGTGTTGTTGAATACCACAACCAATAGAGAAGAGGACCAAAGGTAAATCATATATATATATATATATATATATATATATATATATATATATATATAGAGAGAGAGAGAGAGAGAGAGAGAGAGAGAAGTTATAGTATTAGAGATTTTGCACTAATGAATGATACATAGAAATTTTGTCAAACACATATAGAGAAGGATGAAACTATACAAAATTTATAATAGGAACTACATCAACTAAAGATCCAACACTCAACAACACATTCCGGCATGGAACAATTAAATAATACTATACAAAATTTAATGCAAGTAATAAGGGAAGATAACAAAAACCTCTTGATTTTCTTAACAATTGATATTCCACTACCAATAGAGTTACAACCTCCTAGATAACCCATACATGAGGAAGTGACATAAGCAAATGCTCAACTGCAAGGAGAGAACAATACGAAGGGAGCCACCTATTTGTTATACTTTGGATTTGTCCTCTCCAATCATCAAAGCATAAAACTCCAACAATCACAAACATTAAATTATCAATCCTAAAAGTTTACAACAAATCTATCCCCTTTTAATCAATGATTCACAAGACTGAGCAAAGGAATTTAAGAACCTACCATTTTTGTCAATTATTATTCTTTTGATCACATTTTGAGATAGAAATAAGCTTTTTTTAGAGGTTCAAGTGCCAAAGTGTGACATTCTTTATGAGGGATGAATTTATAACATTAGTTACAACTTTCTATATATACAACCCTCGATGAGCAAATCATGATTTTTACAACTTCACACAGCCATGAGAAAATAGTTTTTAACTCTTATTTAGCACGAAGGCTAAGAATAGATTAATGAAAGTCATATATGCACATAAAATAACAAATCTATGAGATAAATCCATGGAAATACTCACCAATCTCACTTCAAAATTAGCAACAAATCAAAGTAACAAGATTTAATTTTGAAGAGATCTCTAACATCTTCCATTCATCAAATGAATCCATCTCCTCTTACAAATGATCTTTCATTGTCTTCTATACCATTTTAAGTGTCCATGTGGACACTTATAGTTGATCCTTCCACTTTCTAGGCTAAAAATATATACTCTAGAGAGCTATAAAAATTATAAAAAGCAGTCTGGTCAACAAGTGAATTAAGGTTGGAAGTTCTCTCAACCCTCCTTTGTCAATTCCTATCTTAGGCTAAGTACGACATAGGTGTGGTAATTAATTAGGGCAATGCTAGGCACACATCAAGTCCAAGAGAACTAATCAACTAAGTGCAAGCATCAAGTAGGACATAAGGTCAATAAGATCACGAGGAAGATGCCTCCTCTTTTTTAAAAAGTTTGGAATAATTTGCGTTGTTCAAAATACACATTTTTTACTTTTTCATTGTAAAATCTTCACTAAGAGTAGCTCTTAGAAGTGCATTTAACATCTATTCCAACATTCTTCCCCTCTTGCTATTTTTCCATCCTTGGCAAAAGTGCTTTGATAGATCATGAATGCTTCTTCTTTCTTATATAGACTTGTGAAATGAGGTCGTGGCTTTGGGTTTTTGTGACATTCACATCGTTAATTGTTTCAAAAAGTACCTTTCTCCATTGTATAATTGCTTCATGTTTGTCAATTACATCCTTGTTTAAACATTATGTATATGCTTCCTCATATGCCTTTAATCTAGACTTCATTACTAGTGATATTCTTCCAAAAATTTATGAATCTCTTTCAAAAAATCCATAATCAAAATCATCTTAAAATATTGTGCATAGTGACCCCCCATAAATGCTACTGTAATAGGCCATTATACATATTCTATTAGCACTTTCACTAACATAAAAAGGTAATGCATTTGTAAGGGAATTAAAGCCCATAAAATTTAGGATTTTGACATGTATCTGTAAAGGTTTCAACACAAGATACTATGAGTTTCAAAATTATGGCTATTGAGGTACAAGTTGGATCATTTACATCAGCTAGATCTTTTGTTATAGCCTTTGCAAGTTGTATTGTTTAATCAGCCATGAGCCTTTCTTTGGTCCTGCAATTTTTGGAAAACTTAACCATCTAGAAGGGATAATACCTTCTTTTCTGATTTGCCAAAACTTAGGCCAATCCCTTCTCCTTGCATTTGGATAGTAGGCTGGGTTAATCTTCAAATGACTTGGTGCCTCCAACCATATTGTTCTACATTCCTTGTTTCTATCTAGCCACTTGTTCCTCCATGTTGGATTACATTTCTCAAAAAGTTAGTTTGTAATTTCCAATAGTTCCTCATATTCTAGGAATTCAATGGGCTCAACAAAAACTCTTGAAATTTGATAATTTCTTAGACATTCCATGGCCATGCAAAATGGAATTCACAATTCGTCTGCAGCCCAATGACGATGAATTGGATTAACTTCATTATCAAGTGCAAATTGAACTATTCTTTTGATTGTGAATTTTTTCTTGATATAGTCTATCCTTGTCTCTCTATCGAGTAGTAATCTTTGAATAAAATCTTTTGATTGTTCATACTTCTAATCCTCTTTTTCTTTTTCTTCATCTCATGTATCCCTAGTTAGTGTTGGAGCTTTATCATATTATGTACGTCAATCCTCTTGTATTTTTCATTGTGACACTTCGGTCTTCTCAGTAAGTTTTGATTTTCACTTTTCAATCTCCATCACTACTTGTGTTCTTTCCTCTTGTCAAGATATTCTTTCTCTTCTTGTGTATGTAAGTCA
This sequence comes from Ceratopteris richardii, assembly GCA_020310875.1. Classification (NCBI taxonomy): domain Eukaryota; kingdom Viridiplantae; phylum Streptophyta; class Polypodiopsida; order Polypodiales; family Pteridaceae; genus Ceratopteris; species Ceratopteris richardii. The sequence goes on along the minus strand of CM035406.1, from coordinate 206,655,027 downwards.
CTAAATCCTCTCGTTGATGTTGTTGCATGCACATTAGCTTGTTTCTCAAGTTCCTTTGCATCTCTTGAGAACTTGGTAAGAAGTTTGCAATGCCTTGTTTCTTAATTGTAGCTATTTTTTTACTTGTCCTTCCAGCTTTCTAGCCATCTCAACTACTTTTCACATTTCTCTTTCATGAATTTTGCTATGTATTTATGTTGAATTATGGTGGCTTCTAATTTCATGGTCTTATCTTGCCACAACTCCAGTGAATTCTTTTGCTCTCTCATCTCTGCTTGCATCTATTCTTGATTCTTCTTGTAATCTTCAATAACCACATTTGTTTTCATAAACTGTGCTTCAGTTGCTAAACTAGCAAGGATTCATATTTGTTCTAACGATTCTAAAATGCTCTACTTTATCTGCTACACATTCATATAAAGATCTAATTGTCTTTGGCACTTTCCTCATTATGATTACTTCTTGTTCCTTGGTTAAATCTCTATTATGAAGAATGACCTTTTCTTCATCTTTGTCATATCTTAAATCAATGCTTTACATGTTTTCTCATCCTCTTCATCACCTTTTCCATCTTCATCAGATTCCAACATGAAATTGTGTTTCTCTAGGATTTCATAAGAATGACACTCTTCCACTAAATTTGTCATATCCTCATCTTCTTTTCCATGATCTTCATGTTTTGAATCTCCTCAATTCTCTTTTCCCAATTCATTTTGTTTGGCCTTTTCATTTTCTTTACCTTGGTTGTTCTTTCCTGCTTCATATGCCACTTCCTTGCTTTGTTGACTTCCTTTCTTATTGAGAGTATTTGGTTAAAAAAAAAATAGGCTTTTCAATAGGAAAGACTCCACATCACTATCTTACCCCTTCTATTCATCATCTTTAGATGGTGTATTCATTAGATCTTGGTTATATTCCTCCTCACTCAGGTCTGCAATATGTTCCTTGTCTAAGTTTGAATCAACAATGAACCTCCTACATATTTGAATCCACTATTTCTAATTTTTGTTGTTGACCTTTCTCAGAATTCTTTCACTTGATCTTTCTTTATCCTATCTTTTGTTGTAACTTTGGTTCTTTTTCCAACTTCCTAGTAAATTCCACAATTGTTATTCTCTTCTTTTGAGGACTGCAATTCTTTAAATAATTCTAATAATGTTGCGTCCCTCTAGATGAACACCACTTCTACTTTTGCTTCCATCATCTATTCATGAAGGTCATCATAATAATCAATTTCTTCTTTAGGGCAATCTATAGCCTTGTTAGAAAAATCTTCTAACATGATTTGATATTGGGCTTCATAAAATCTTATTTTAGCATTATTTTGCATCAAATAACTATAAATGTTTTCCTTTGATCTTTGAGGTGGATGAGGTTCCTTGTCTGCTTGGAACTTCTTTTGTTCCATCTTCAATTCCTCTTCTATAATCTCTATTTCTTCCAATGTTATTTTCCTTGGATCTATTTTCCTTTTCTTCAAAGGTTGTTGAATTGTTGTCTGTACCTTCTTCCCATTTTTTTACTCTTCTTTCATTGATACCTTTTTCGTTGGACTTATTCTACTTGGCATGCATTCTTTAAATGCTCTTGCAAGTGATCCTAATTGTAATTTGTCCTCTATTCCCATTATGTAATGGAAAGATAGTATTTGTAAGCAATGAGATCCTTTCATAATTTCCTTTGATTCCTAATGTTGGGATGCCTCCTTAAGTTGCTTGTGGATGTATAGTGACATGTCTATTGGTCCAAAAGGTGTACTTTTGTCCTTGTTATTTAACCTCGCCTTCTTGATTGTAAAGATAGGCTTGCTTATTGCTTGTAGACATTTTTTGAAATCCTTTGCTATTCACCCCTTCTTTGTTAGCATCCTTTCTTCTCCTTCATCAGACTCTAAGTCCACCACTTCCTCTGACATACCTTCACTATCCAAAACCAATGTCCCTTGAAGAGGGAAACATTTTCCACCTCTAGCTTATCCATAGGTAATGCTTGAGCCATTTTTTGCAATCAAGAAAGGAAAACAAGAATATACTCCACCCACATCAATAGAACTCAAAACTTCATGATTCAAAAGAAATACATTACTAAAAAGATAAATCCACAATTTCTCAAACACCCTTGGTCTCAACTAAAAATTCTCAACTTATAATAAATAAATTAATTTCTCACACACCCAACTTAGTCCTTTGCATTATTAAATAAAATTACATTGTAAAATACACACATCAATTTCCACAGCTCAAAAGAAAAGATTTTTACAAAGGAAAATTTCCTCATATTTTCTTTTCAAAAAGTACCTTCCACATATTTTTTAATTCTTTTATTCTTTAAAATCTAAAAGACATTACAACTCATATGTATATATCTTAAAAAAAAATTTGACAATAACTCTCAAGGAAAGATAATCTCAAGGGAAGATTATACTGCTTTCTTCCCTTCCTTCTCCTATTGGGTATTTTGTCCTTTCATAAATATCACACTTGTACACATGAGATTTAGCATCTTGAAATAGAATTGGTCATCAAAATCCTTAATATAAAATTCATTTGGTTGTTTTATTTGTAGAAAAATGTCTTTCGCCTACTCTTGAATTAGCAAGTTTTAGAATATCCAAATATTTATATTCATGTACACAAATTCTTAAATATCCATCCACTCCTCTTTTATATGATTGGTTGTTTATCAAAACAAAATATTTACACATTTCGTGCATATTTCTTCTATTTGCATTCATTTCCTCTTGATTTTCTTGAAACCTTCCTTTCAATTATTCCACTATGCTTTCACTCCATCTTGGATTAGTTTGAAACCAAAAATAATCTTCATGTGTACATTCTTGACACTGTGTTAGATACTTATCCACATCCCTTTCCTAGTTTGGCCAATATATCCCTACTCCCTTGTTTAGAGTGAGACTACCTTTGAAGCATGAGAACACACATTAAATTTATGTGCTTTATCAAAATAATTGTGTTGTTCATCTTTTAGCACACAATATTCCAAGACTCCTTTAGAATTCAAACGATACATATGTCCTAAAACTAAAAAAAAAAAAAAACTACTTTGCAAAATTATATGCCTATAAGTTTTATTTTTAAATTGTGGTCTAGAGGATAACATTGGAACCAAAGAAATATCCAAATTAGGTATGCTTTCTATTTTCAATAGATAAGCATCAAGAAGATCATCCTCAAGGCCTTTTGGGGCTTCTCCCTACATAATCTTGGACATGTGATATACCCCAATATGAGTTTTGTCTTCGCTAATAATGACTTCAAAGTCAAATTCCATTAATCACAAAAGCACCTTACAATTATACCATATGAAAAGGTTTATTAACTAAATAGAGTGGGGCTTGATAATCAACAAATAATTTAAACTTGCTAGCCAACAAACAATGCATATATCTCTTTGAAACATACACCATACTTAAACCCTCTCTTTTAGAAGTTGTAGGATTTTTCTTGAGTTGATTTGATTGTTGACTTGCATAGGCTATTGGAAAATCCAACTTACCTGCTTCAATAGGTTGTGCTAATACACATACTAATGCAAAATTGGAAGCATCTAATGGACATGAAAAATCAAATCCCATTGAGGAGTTTTCAATATAGTGGTTGTAACCAATCAATTCTTTAAATTTTCAAAAGCTCTCTCACATTCCTTAGAGCATTCAAATTTAGTTAATAATCATACAAGGGTTTTTTTATCTCCAAAAATTTATATAAAAACTTCTTGTAGTAGCTATAATGGCCCATAAGAGTTTGTAATTCTTTGACATTTGTTGGTCTAGACAAATTTACAATGGTCTCCACTTTTTCTTCATCTGTGGATATTCCATTTTTTGACACTGTGTCCTAATAAATTTTCCTTTCATGACAAGAAAAACACACTTTTATAGATCCAGATAGACTTCATATATTTTGCATTTTTGAAAGATAGCTCTCAAGTCTTATAAATGATCATTTGTTTTATGAGAAAAGTTGCATAGATCATCTACATATATATTTCCATTAAAGTTCTTATAAATTCTTTGAGTACATGATACCTCAACCTTTGGAATATGGAAAGTGAATTAGTTAAACTAAATGGCATTGCCATAAATGCATATACTCTCCATTCAATGTGGGATAAAGTCTCAATGTACAATGCCATATACACCTCAACAAAATGGAGTTGCTGAAAGAAAGAACATTTCTCTCATGGAAATGGCGAGGCATATGGTCAAAAGTTAGGCTTTGCCACATAAGTTTTGGCTTGAGGTTCTCATGTGTGTAGCATATGTACTTAGTTGGTGTCGCACCAAAGCACTTCAATCGATCACTCCATATGAGGCTTGGCATGGTTGCAAGCCATTTGTTTCTCATCTATGTGCCTTTGTTTTTTGGCATATGCATTGATGCTTGAACAAAAATGCAGAAATCTAGATGATAAAGTAGTGTTACTTTCATGTACCAAGGAGACATCAATTAGCTCTAAAAATGTGTATGATACTTTGCTGCCTCTTTTTATAAGTGGACAGTCAGGTGTTGGTCCAACTGAGGTGATGTCTCAACCTTTACAACTTTCAATTGATGGTGCAAATCATTTCATTTCTGATGCAAATTTACATGATGCACTTGTTGATGGGAGTGCTGGCATAGAGAAGGCAAAACTATGCCTAAATGATTGGTACAAACCTTGAGAGATAGCAAATCAGATACATCATTGATATATTGTACTTGTTTATGCTCTCATAGTGCTTTTTTTGCATTAGATTGCCATGTAATGACTTCTCTGGTCTTTGTGTTGAGAATGAGTTTGTTTCTTTTGATGCAGCACAAAATTTTGAATATTGGATGGTTGCTATGCAATCAAAATATGATGCTATTATGAAGAATGGTGCTTGGTCTCTATGTGATTTGCCTCTTAGAAAATAGTCCATTGGCATTCAATGGGTATACAAGCTCAAACATAAACTTGATGTACGCAGGTTTATAGTTGATTCTTCATAATGCTAGAGATGGATTTGATGTCTTGATTTACTTTTGCATAACTCAGCCTCATATTCAATTTTCTATCTCAGAGATGAGGAGGTTTATGCATTGCATAAGTGTCAAGCATTGGCAAGCAGTTAAACGCATCTTTTACTACTTGAGTGGTGCAAGAGAACGAGGATTACGACCACCATGTGCTAGAGAGATGACTCTCCTCCCAACCAAATGCCTCTATATATAGCACTCTCCAAGGGACTGCCTGCTTGGGCAGAAGGATACTAACCATCCAAGTGTTAGCCATGTAACTGCATGTATGTCAAGTGTCCTAGTTAACTAGAGTTAACTCAAGTGGATGCTTTTAGAAGGTTCTAGAGATCTTTGGGCAAAACACTCTCCCCATGTATCCCATTGGGGTTGAACCCAAGACCTCGTCCTTCACATCCTTGAGACTTAACCACTAAGCTAAGTGGATCACTTGTTCACAAGAGCACATGACCTCCTGGTAAGTCTAAACTCGAGATCTTTGGTCATATACATGGGTGACCAAACAGTGTCTGATTTCAGTTGCGTCTGAACCAGTCGGATCCGTAGATCATAGACTTACTTTATTACATTCTTCCCCCCCTTGGAAAATATTTTTGTCCTAAAAAATAGAGCTATATATCTATTGTAGGCACCCCCCAGCCTCATGTTCTAAAATTGGAAGAACATGATCATGTTCTAGAACTGAAAGAACATGTCTCATCTCTGTGGTAGCCTGTCCAAATGATTCAAAAACATTATCTCGCTTTGCACTTTGATAAACTAAACAAAGTAGTGAATGAATAATAAGGATGAATCTAAAAACATCCCTGACCAATTCACAGTTCCTCGATGTGCGATCTAGGCACAAACATGTGAACTGGGTGGATTCAAATTACTAGTCCATTTATGGGCATGACTGGTGCATGGACTTAGTATCGAAGGTGGGATTCTTATCCCTCGCAAGACTTTGAGAACTCTTGATTCACTTGAATTTGTTTTGGAGAACTTGAAGTTTGGTTGTCCCAAACATCTAACTAAGATGTTTGTACAATGGTTAACTCCTATTCAATAGTTACTTGATTTTTTCACCCAAATAGAGGACTACTTTGTCCTAATGAGTTTAAAAATCCTATGTAAACTGTAGGAGAAAGTTTACCATTTTCTTTGAGTCAACCATACTATAACTTGAACAATTCAAATTCAAAATGACAATTGTCCAACTTAGGACACTTTTCTCAAAGAATTGAGCTATAAGTTCTTGGGAATTGTCAATCTTATGAGCAATTTCTAACTTCATTGTTCTAGAGTGTATTGTACTCTAGAAAGTCATGAGAGTTATGCTAATAATTGGAAACCTAAATGAATAAGTCAATCTTGGACTTTTCATCTTTTGATGTTTGAAAAGGTTCTTGTACAGAACATTTATCTAGGATGTTTAATTTAGTTACATGGTTCTATCCGGGTAACCCTTGACTTTTATGAAAAGAATCAGATACCATATCCGAGTCAAATCCAAAAGATTCGAAAAGCGGAAAGAAAGGATAAACCTCTGTTCAACCAATTCAAACTTTGACAATACATAAACTTGCTATGATTCAACATCTAGATGACTAAGGACTTTAACTTCTCAAAGATCTGTTTCAACAGGGGTATTGAAGCATTTTTTCTATCTTTAAGAGAAATAATCTGAATTCTAAAAAAAATTCAAAGCAAATCAAAAACATCATCCAACCACAATATATTAGTGTGGTAACCAACATAAGTGTGTCGACCCACTGAGGTTCTGTTGATGAGTTTTGTATTCAAATAATGCTTCACTTGAGACTAAGTTCATGTCATATTCAATCTTTCTGACTCCTTATTGGGAATGCAATTCTTGTGTATTTCTTTGAGTCAAAAGAGTGAATTTACCAAGTACACTAGGAACTTGGTACTTGACTTAGTCAATCAAATTCTTGGTTGAAAAGATCAACTCAAAGTCAAACTCCAACTTTTTTGAGAAATTTATGAAATATTTCTGAATTAACAACACTTTATCTTGAAGTGTTTCAAGAAGATCTTGAAAGTTACTTACTTCATATCTTCTGTTTTCTTGATCTTGAAGTTATCTTGAAATATCTTAAGATACTACTTTTATCCTCCTTGAATTTAAACTCCTTCTTTGAAGTTTTCATTCCCTTGATCAAACTTAGCTTCAAGATCCAATCTAGAACTAAAAGATAATTATCATCCCATCGTTCGATGTCCCATACCATCTTTCCTACATCAATCTGAGTATAAAATCTGGTGTCCCATACCACCCTATTTTATATTCACATTAATGTGTGGATGATACTTATCCTAAAAACTAAACATCTCTTGATAGAGTACCTTCTATCTTCAATTCTTTACGAGAATTTTGAAGTTTCAGGCATTACCTCTAACTAGATATTCTAGGTTTTGATTCCTACACATGATCGTCTCATAATCATGTGCTTTATCTTGGAAACTTGAAAACTCTTGATAGAATATCTATTCCTCTTTGCTAGGGTTTTCAAATGAAAACCAATCAGAATTTCAAGTACTTGATTTTTCACAAATTCAAGTTCAATTGGTTTATCCTTTATCAATTTGTAGTGACAAGAGCTTTTGACTTCTTGTCTTTAGATTCCTTTCTTACTAATGCTTTAGGTACCTATCCAGGCAAGAACTTTACAGGAATCTCTTTACTGCATAAGTCTAAGCATCCGCTCATGCTTTCTGGATTTGTACCAAAATTGCTTTAAGGATAGGCAAACATTTTGTTTTACCTTCCATAGACTTAAGTACATCTTCACGGTTGTAGACTACATTCTTGGAATTTCTTACTCTGTTCAGACTTGGAACAATTTATTTCTTTCATAATTTTCCATTGGATAAATGGAACCTAAGTGAATAATTTCCAAAAGGAATTTTATTGCCAATACTTAGGCAATGTGTAGAGTAGTTCCAATTGCACGTTCTTGGACAATCATGGCCAAGCTTGATCAAGTCTAGTTGACCTTGCGACTATAATAAAGACTTAGTCTTTATTTTTAAGATCTCCTAAAGTATCTAAAGCTTCTTTGCTTACCTACAGGATTTTTAGAGATCTTTCCCTGAACTTTAGCCCAAGCATACTCTGATGCCTCTCAGTTTCCAAAGCTAAGAATCTTTGATATACCTTTAGGTTATATCACTATTTCGACTTAAGTACCCATACCGGTGGTTTGGGAATTACTGGGAACTACTTGCTATTAAATTTTCTTGAAAGATTTCAGTCTCACATCTAGGGAGATTTTTTCTTTCAAGAACTTTAGATTCCTCCCAAGGAATTTTCTTGACTTTTGGACAAGACCAAGACTTAAAGCTTTTATTGCTTTGTCCAAAAGAAATCCCTTTTTAATCCATGAAATAGTTTACCATAATATTTTCTTTATTGGTTTATCTTTAGGAATTAACTTAATTCCCGAAGATTACTTTGACATATCTTTTCGGAAATATCTTGATTCCCAATGATTACTTTAACTTGGGTTTCTATTTTTTTCAAATTTGGAACATATCAACTATCCTTTGAACTTGAAAGTTCAATTGATTTAAGTTCTATTTGATTCTTATCACATCTTGGGATAGAATCATATAAAACTTACAAAGGAAACTTTATCAACCTACTTAGATGTATGATTTCTCAAATCCAAGCTAACGACTACATCTAGGCTTGTCGTTAGTATTCTCTAAGTTTTCTCCTAAACTTAGAGTCACTATGGAAATTTTCAAGCAACCCTATTTTCTTGCCATCCAATGAACAAGAAAATTGAAGACTTAACTTTCAAAGGGCCTACTTTTCCTAATCAAGACTCCTAATTTGTGATACCTAAGTATCACGTTTGGGAAAAACAAACTAGCTACTTGAGTTGCATGGCAACCAAGAGCCCTGCAACTACCTAGTTTGCTATTTTTCCTAACTATCTAAGTCGAGTTAGAAAAAGGATTTAATGAAAGTATAAGTATTCAACTACTTAACAAACAATCTTGCAAATGCTTGTTCTTGCATGCAAATGCATGTGAATGCATGCACGTGTTGGCATTCTCCTTTCATGCATCAAACTTAAATCAAGCAATTCTTGAGCTTGAAAATGCATGTTCTCAATCATCCATGCACAAATATTCTTACTCACTAACTTTTCGAAAGATATAACCATTCATGTAGCATAAACTTGAGCATTAACTATCTTTTTCAAGCAACAAGAAAATGTGTTTTGTGCATGAAAACATTCTTTGAAAAGGAGAAATGCACCAACATTCTTTTTTGGCATGAACTTTTAAATGCATGCAAGTGCTCGATGTATTTCCCAATACTTCTATATCTCTTTAGCTCTCATTGATTTTGTAGCATTTGCAATCGTTCTTAAAAAATGAAGACTACTACTATGCTTCAATAATATTTAGATGCAAGCTACATGAAAGCAACGAATAAAGCAAGTATTAAAATGAAAACATCAACTTGTAAAATACTTATCTCCCAATTAAGCTACGTCCTTCCATTGATCCTCGGGAAGAGCCAACCTTCATAGCCATGCTCATATCTCTCCAAAACCTTGAAGAGAGCTTTCTTTTGTCGATCGAAAAATAATGAAAATCAAAAGCACAATCTTCCTTACTCCGATCTGATATTGCTTCACTTTGACTTTGATCACTAAGAAATCTCAAAGTAGGCTCTTTTGTGAGATAGAAAAGTTATTGGGATCGATCCTTGTCATCACCAGCTATGGAAGAAACTCTTTTGCTTTGATAATCAAAGCTTCCGCGAAGAGTTATGACTCCATGTAGCAAGAAACAAATACACTACATGGAACGAGTTTTGTGGATTGGTTTAGATGAACACCTCTATGCGCAGAGGTTTAGAGCTTGGATCCCAATTGCTCCATCTCACGTTGATCTTCTTGCTTGTCTTCTGTTTCTTTAGCATGCTTGATTAAGGTCTTAAATAATATGATAGCAAAATAACTTACTAACGTAGCTTGGTATGTATGATAGAGGAGTGGTCTTAGCAGATCAAGGTCGCGAGTGCAAGCCACCCGAATTCAGCGGATTGGTTTAGATAAGTTCTCTCTCTAGATAGGTCTAAAGCTCAATTCTTGTTGGCACCGTCTGACAGAGACACTAACCCTTTTGCTTTCTTCTTGATCTGTGCTGATGGTTATGGGTTCAAGATCGTCTGTAGCAAACGATTCCTTTTGCAATCTCCAGACGCCGCCGCCGAGAGGGAAATCACGTCGGTTGGATGGCCCATTATAGACCACGCAACCATACTCCAAACAAACAAACGACAAGTATAATGCGTCTGCTTCACGCGTACGCCATTTGGACTTGTGGATACAATTGCCTAGATTCGAAAAGGTAGCAATGTGTACACATTTCAAGCCTATCCTATTTTGCTACAAAGGACAAGCAAATTTACATTATAATAAAAGGTAAATAATACTCTCCCGTCCTTTCAAGGCACAATCGATCTGGGCTTCTCGGATTGCCGAGCAGATCTTCGTCCCCATGAAGCGGGTTCAAAACCCCTGCTTTATTTTATTTGTGGCTTCCTTTTATGCCTCTCCCTCACTGTGAGCTATGGAGATCACGTGAACAGGGTTTCTGGCGCAAGTGTTCTCACACTTTATTTAAGTATACTAAAGAAGAACGGTACAACGAAACGACGACGGAAGAAGTTAAAATTAATGGGCCCAAAAATCTTCAGAATTAGTAGCTCTTAGAATCCATTTAGCAGCTAACTTAACAACCATCCTGGAGGGACAAATAATACCCAAACCTCCTTCAGATTTTTTCATACAGCAGGTGTTCCAAGCGACCTTAGTAATCTTGCTTCCTCCCCATAAGAATCTTCTTGCCAAAGAAATAGCTTGAGCAATTTGTTTCCTGCTAGGGTGCCAACAGGCCAAAAAATTAATAAAGTTGAGTATATAAAATAATGGCAATAAAGTTATCGGATAATGCAGATGATGGCGTGGTTGCTCCAACATCCCCTTGCTTTCAGGTCATGAGTTCAACTCCGGATGTCGATTCTGCGAGATACTCCTGATTACAGTATCGATTTCTTACTTCAAAGAGCAATTCGACAGAGGTGAAAAAGAAATGATGCAAGAAATAAATTCGCTAAGAAGAACATAACATGATCCCCATTGAAGCTAACATGAGGAAGATGATGAAATCCCATCAAGATGCCCATGGTAGCTCAACCTTGAGCTCTGATACCAATGCAAGAGAACGAGGATTACGACCACCACGTGCTAGAGAGATGACTCTCCTCCCAACCAAATGCCTCTATATATAGCTCTCTCCAAGGGACTGCCTGCTTGGGCAGGTGGATACTAACCATCCAAGTGTCAGCCATGTAACTGCATGTGCACCAAGTGTCCCAGTTAATCAGAGTTAACTCAAGTGGATGCTTCTAGAAGGTTCTAGAGCTCTTTGGGCAAAACACTCTCCCCATGTATCTCATGGGGGTTGAACCCAAGACCTCCTCCTTCACATCCTTGAGACTTAACCACTAAGCTGAGTGGATCACTTGTTCACAAGAGCACATGACCTCCTAGTAAGTCTAAACTCGAGATCTTTGGTCATACATGCGGGTGACCAAACGGTGTCTGATTTCAGCTCCGTCTGAACCGGTCGGATCCTTATATCATAGACTTACTTTATTACAAGTGGGACATGACCACTTGGAATGTTTTATCCCAAGGAGGGATCATTACTATCAACATGTGTTTTTTGACTTAGTCTGGGCTAGTTGCTATGATACTCGTGTGTCCACCAATGGTTTTTGCTTCATGCTTGGTAGCTTATGCATATCTCGGTTGAGCAAGAAGAAACCTAATATGGCCACCTCTAGTCGTGAGGCTAAGTATACAACAACTTTCACAATGATTGTTGAATGTGTGCAGCTTAGATGCCTTTTGGTTGATTTAGGTGTTGGTCAGTCTTCTACCACCACCATCTTTCATTGATAGTCAGAGTGCATTCGTAGTTGCAAGGAATCTTGTGCTCCATGCTCACACAAATCACATTGAGCTGCACCATCATTATGTGAGGGAGAGATTCTTTGTTGGAGAGATCAACTTGGCCCACACATGATAATGTTGGAGACCTTTTCACAAATGCTCTCCCTATGGAGAAGTTTGAAGCTTTTTGCAAAGCTTTGGGCTTACTTCCTTTTGTGGATTTATATCTTTCCACATAGCTTTGCACTTCCTTATACATGAGTGCTAGCTCTTTGTTAGCTCTTTGTTCACTGCATCACTCCCAGGGGGATTTATTGATATATTTAGGTAGTGATGTGTGTCAAATAATTTAGGACTGCCATGACACACATCTTCCTTTTGTGGATTGATATCTTTCCACATAGCTTTGCACTTCCTTATACATGAGTGCTAGCTCTTTGTTCACTGCATCACTCCCAGGGGGATTTATTGATATATTTAGGTAGTGATGTGTGTCAAATAATTTTTTTGCCTCTTTAGGAAGTTCTTTTTCCCTAGCTTGTATATGCGGCTATAAACCTAACGGGTAATTTATTTTTTGTGCATTCACTAGGTAATACATTCTATATTGTGTTGTGCACCAGACTTCTTCTTCTTCCTTGTGTTGTTTGTGTGCTTTAACAAATCTCAAACTCTAACAATAACATCTAAACATTTGTTTCTCATTATAATAACGAATAAGTATACATATGTATGCCTTTTCTTATAGATTGTTTTGCTTACCATACCATGGTTCATCAAGTGTGGGAAGCATGTATCCATGTAGTTGGACATCTATGTATTTGTTTCATCACTTCAATATGTGTTTGTCACATTCATCTCATTAATGAGTGTTGGGGCCACTTCTATTATGTATTTGTGCTTTGTTGCATCACTTCAATATGTGTTTGCCACATTCATCTTATTAATGAATTAATAAGTGCTGTGGTCACTTCTACTATGTATTTGCTTTTTTGGGTGTATACTTGAACTATCTCTTTTATACCGTAAGAGCTAAATAAGTAAGACAAACTATGAGATGAGAGCTTTTCCCTTTCATTTGATCTTAGCGTTTTGATAAAACCACATAATTCCTTCTCTAGATAGGTCTTGAAACTTTTGAGATGATGAAAAAACTTCTATCTTCTTATAATAAAGTCATATGACTATTGTGTGGCCGTCTATAAATGTAAAAAAGTATATGTCCCCTCCAAGTGATGGTTCTTTGGATCGTCCTTATATATATGTATGTATGTATGACAGGGATGGTTGCTCACTTGATTTTCCACTTTGAAAGGCAACCTTATTATTATTAACTGGCCAAGTTGGAAATCTTCACAAACATGTTAAAGGTTTCGAGGATTGAAATTGATAAGACCAATTAACAAACCCTTCCTTCGCAGGCATAATATCCATGGGATCTTTCATATCGCACAAAACAAAGATGTTAAAGGTTTCGAGAATTGAAATTGATAAGACCAGTTAACAAACCCTTCCTTCGCAGGCATAATATCCAAGGGTCAAGAACGTCCGAAGGCGATATGAACAGCTAACAAAAGTTGAACCAGCTTCCAAAAACAACAAGAGCTCAAACAAGCTGAACAAATGCGCGTCGACCTCTTTTGATAGTTATGATGCAACAAAACATATTAACTCAGTATGTAATATCCTCACTTCATTATCTAGACACGTTTGAACAAGACAAATGGAATCGTAGAAACGTTTGAACGAGAAAAATGAGGGGGAACTCCTTGGAGCGCTGGAACGGTCATGAGGTTGACGCAGCAGGAGGTGAGTCTCTTCCAGTTCAAGGCCATGGCATGTGGGACATGTCTTCGATGTTTTTGTATAGATTCTTCTCCCTGCGGTGACCGGTCGTTCACCATCTTCCATTTCGGCATCGGCTTCCGATTCTGAAGATGCAGCAGACATGTCGACCGCTTCAGAAGAGAAGCCTCCCAGCGTACCGGAACGATACTTCAGAGGATCTCCCAGATATCAGCTGGACTTTAATCGCTTAAGCCGTTTGGGGGCATTAGGTATATATTGCAGCGAAGTATATGTGCGATCTCTCTCTCTCTCTCTCTCTCACTCACACACACACACACACACACACACACACACACACACACACACACACACACACAGAGAGAGAGAGAGAGAGAGAGAGAGAGAGAGAGAGAGAGAGAGAGAGAGAGAGAGAGAGAGAGAGAGAGAGAGAGAGAGAGAGAGAGAGAAGAGAGAGAGAGAGAGAGAGAGAGAGAGAGAGAGAGAGAGAGAGAGAGAGAGAGAGAGAGAGAGAGAGAGAGAGAGAGAGAGAGAGAGAGAGAGAGAGAGAGAGAGAGAGAGAGAGAGAGAGAGAGAGAGAGAGAGAGAGAGAGAGAGAGAGAGAGAGAGAGAGAGAGAGAGAGAGAGAGATGGTTTGGTTACTCCCTCAAGCTATTGTGGTATTCTGCCTGATTGCTTATAGGAAATTTATATGGTCTGGTTGCTCTTATGCCTCTGTCCTATTGTGTATATACAGGTGTTGCACGGCGCGTACCATGTGGAGAAAATGGTCAGAACATCAGTCTCGGAAAGCTTAGTACGAATAATGATTTAAACCCCTGTATAGAGGATAGGCCAACAAGATGCCAGGACTCTGTCGCTACAGCTAGCTTATCCTTAACGGAATCTTCTGAAGCTAGAAAAAGGAAAGCTGACAGGGATGCTCCAATTAGTTGGGATCGCAGTGTTTCTAGGCAGGAGGAAGGACGGATCTATTCTAATTCAAGAAACAACGTGGATTCTTTTGCAGAGATAAGGAAATTGAACTCATCGAGGGAGGTTTTGAACACTCAGGACAAAGAGAACATAAACCCGTTTTATGATCCTCGTGGGCATCAGTTGAAGAAACAAGTTTTTGTAAGAAGTTCAGAAAAGAGATGTCTGCAGGTCTCAAAAAGCACCCAAAACGTGTCGATTGAAAAGAAAGTCGGTTCACTTCTAATTAAACGGTCATTCAAGCCCAAAACTGTTTCACCACTTGAGTCTACGTCTAAACCCTCTGCTATCTCTCAAGATGGTTCTGAGGAGGTAAAACAGCAGCAGCAAATCACTCTGCCTAATTCTGTTTCCCGTTCTTCCACAATTGAGAAGTCGATTCGTGTGCAAGCTGATCAACAAGTAGGCCAGGACATGTTGCTAATACCAGCTGACAGTGCAAACACCCCACAGTTCGATTCGCTGGTAAACAAATGCAACATTGATGTTCCATATCTAGGTAGCAACAAAATGCAGAATGCTTCTGATAAATCAAAGATACATTATCTTCTTAAAATGCCCTCAGATCTGCAGGACGTAGGAGCAGGAACTATTTTACCTGAAGAGATCCCACAAGGGGCTGTCTTAAATTCAGTTAGAGAGTTGTCTTCATCTATGAATGGCCTAGCCATTGTTGACAACCACCAAGCAGATTCAAAGAAGGATTTGATGAACTTGAGTAAGAATTCTCAAGTCTCTCTACCTGTTGATGACAGGACTCCTGGCAAGGAAAACGGCTTTATGCTTTCAGGTAAGGCCATACAGGGATCTTGCATATCAGATGAAAAGTCACGTGAAGCTAATGGTGCTCCTAATGAATGTCCACCGTTGCAACCAATGACTGGTCCATCTGCTACTGCTTGCTCATATACAATACAAACAGATTCTGCACCTGCGCCAACATCTCATACAGCAGAAAGTGTTCAATCTCTGGGCCAACAGAATGGCCAACCTTTTATCACAGATCGTCCAATTCCAGTACCTCAAACTTATGGTTCAATTGTGGTACAAAAAGCTGATTTAGAAGTCAATGATATGAACAGAGTGAAGCCTACCTCCGTAGAGAATGAAATGATGAAAGCGAATATTCAAAGGTCTTCTCAAGGTATCGTTTCAGTCTCTGATGCAGGAGCCAGCAAATTGATACAGCATCTCCATTTACCAGAAAACAAAAGTGTGGCAGGAGATGCTGCTATGCAGCCACGGAAGCAGGGAGAAAATGAGCATTTTGTGTGGGTGAATCGCAGACGCTATCAAAAACTAAAGAAAATAGGAAGAGGTGGAAGCAGTGAAGTGTACAAGGTCATTGATAGGGATGGTGACATTTATGCTCTGAAACGGATCAAGTTGAAGGGTCGCGACTATGCTACTGCATATGGATTTTATCAAGAGATTGAGCTACTTACCAAGTTACAAGGGAAGAATTATATCATCCGTTTGATAGATCATGAGGTGACAAACTCCATTCTGATTCTGAGATTCTGCATTGTTCCATACGAAAATGGTGCTGGCTGATTTTCCTGTGTCCTTGATTATATTTCCTCTTAGGTCACAGATAAGAATTTATTCTCATCGAATCTGGAATCCTCACAAATTGTGAAACATGATGCATATATCTACATGGTGCTTGAGTTTGGTGAAATTGACTTGGCATCAATGCTTCATGAAAAGCAGAAGGAGAGGGTTGCTGGGTCCCATGATGTTGATGAGACCTGGCTTAGGTTCTATTGGCGGGTAAGCAAGAGTGTATTTGATTGTTGAGAATTTTTGCTATCTACCATTCTTATGGCATGTGATCAGGCTCTGCTAGGGGGATTAACTTTGCTGCCATGTTTCCATAGCAAATACTTGAAGCAGTAAATACGGTTCATGAAGAACGAATTATCCATTCAGATTTGAAGCCTGCAAATTTTCTCCTTGTGAAGGGAGTTCTCAAGTTGATTGATTTTGGGATAGCCAAGTCTATTCATGGTGATACTACAAACATCCAGAGGGATGCACAGGTAGAAAATATAACGTGCTTCTTCCTTCTAACGGTGTAGTGCTGCTCTCTTCCATGTGATTTATCTTCATGATGGGTTGGTTATAAGTGCAGGTGGGTACTCTCAACTATATGTCTCCAGAGGCTTTCTTGATGAATGAGAAAGACGAGAATGGTAACGTGATCAAGTGTGGTAGACCATCTGATATATGGTCCCTTGGTTGCATCTTATATCAAATGGTGTATGGCAAGACTCCATTTGCTCATATTACAGCATTGCATGCAAAGATACAGGAGGTAGCTAATCCTAAACATAAGATCGATTTCCCATATGTATCAAATCCTCATCTGCTTGATATTATGAACAAGTGTCTTGCCTACAAGCGCGAGGACCGGCTGCGAATTCCAGAGCTTTTAAACCATCCCTTTCTCCAGCCAATGGGATGTACATGCAGTCAAGCCAAAGGAGATGTCACAGGAGATGTAAGAGGGCTCACCAAGCTTCTGAAAAGAAGCATTCTCTCTCAAGTTCACAGGGAACAGAAACTTGTTAAAGATATAACCATCCTAGCAGAATTCTTGGAACAGCTTAGTTTGTTTGAGCAGCAGATGAAGTGAAGGGCATAGCTGAATTTTCGATGCACCTCTTGTATGTAGGTTTCGACTAGGGGCATGCTGTTTTTCCAATGCACCTCTTGCAGTTTTTGACTATGGTTTTTGGTGATGCATGTCAGGATGGACTTGAGCCTATAGATAGTCTACCAATCAATCCATTTCTCTGTTGTGTGCACAACAGAACATTCTTATTTACACATTAGTTTCTATCATTTGTACAGACATAGCTTACAGGACATAATTGTTGTGTTGCTGCACGGTGATAGCTTTTTTTTTAAAGCTCAGTGAGTCTTATATGTTGTCCTTGCTAATATTTTATAAGGAATCAGGATTCATGTTGCACATTTTGATAGTCTCTGCCAGAATTTAGATTGAACAAGCTTCTTTCTATGATTGTAGTCTATTGTTTGGATTATCTATAAAGGAGCACTCATGAGGTGATGTGGTTATTTTCCAGCGCATTTGAAATCAAACATTTCAAATGTTGGAACCTAAGTAAGTAGCACACGGTTGGTTTCAGCATACAGGACATTTAAATGCACAGAACATGTCAAACTGTTCGCCAGCATATCAACCAAAATCATTGGGTACCAGTTAGGATGCAACATAGTTCAACAGCTGGGAATGAAGCTGGAGAAAAGAATTCCAATCAACAGAATGAAAGACTGGTTATAAAAGGGCTACTCTGCCCTTCTAATCAGCTGAATTTGTCCTCAAGATTTCCCTATGCCCATTTCCCCTTGGTAACTTGATTCTGCTTCTGGTGTGGACCATGAAAAAGCCTTTTTAATCTTCCTGCCTTTGTAAGGGTAGCACATGAGCTTGAATTTGCTTCTGGAATCACTTTTTGGATGCTGCCCAAAAGTGCATGAAGTGTACATGGTAGTTTGGTCTGTAGATTTTTGGTCATCTTGTTAAGCTCCTGACCACCAGTGGTATTTGCATAGATGGTTTGAGGCTGGCCCTCTGACCATTGCTTTGGAGTTTGGCTCATTGAAAATACGTGCACATGTCAGACATTAGATTATCTTATCAAACATCAGGTCGTCCTAGACTACGACTATGCGATAATGCTGTCGCAGTTTGGGGATTCTTAACAATTGAAGCCTCATGAAAAGAAGGCTGCCATAATAAGGCCCTAATGGGTTTCAGCTTACTTGAATGTTTGGTGTTAGTGGACACCAATCTGATTATTGAATAAAGGGAATTTCAGGAGGGAAATGTGTAATCATTCCCATGGAACTCGGAGAAGGTAGTGCTAACCAGAGAAGTGGGTAAAGAACACAAGAGTGCACTGGTGTTCCTTTCAGGTGGCGGAGAGACTCACTTCCTGTCCCCTTTCTTTTGTTATACAAAGCCAATGTGCAGAGATACTTGAAAGCAAGCAGATGTATCACTGAGTATGGCTCTATTCACTGGAGGGAGGTCTGTTTGCAGGGGAATGGGCTTATTGTCATTATAATTGTAGAACCACATTATTTGGAGCTGCCTACATACTATTCAAACTCCATATTGGTGAGTTGCATAGCATTTCCACACTCCATTGAGAACAAGATTCATCTAGACAAGAGGATCTGTAGTCTTCTTACGATATTTCAGTACCTCAATACCTCGATACTGCCCATCTCCAATATCTAAACATTTTTGAACTTGCTAATTGATAGTGTCACAGATAAGATTTCCACCAAGCACCCATAGTTGCCTCCAAGTAAGGTGATTGCTTCTATTCGGTATATGGAATCAAAAGTGCTAGAGTCATTGGAACTTTTTCCTCATTAAAACAGTAAAGCTTCAACCTTTATATATATATATATATATATATATATATATATATATATATATATATATATATATATATATATATATATATATATATATATATATATATATATAATTTTCAACCGTTTTTGAGAGAACCGAATTGTTAAGGAGTAAGGCCGTCAACACAACTGGGATGGGGGACCTCTCGGGAAACAGCCAAAAACGGCCCGTGAAGAAAAGCTGATCAAATGCGGCCAGTTTGATCCTTGGAAAAGAGAATGTATGTATAAGTGCAGTGGAGCTGCCCTCCTGTTCCCCCCCCCCCCCCACCACACCCCACCCACTGTCAATGGGCCATCCCATTCCCCTTGCGCTTGCCCGCGGTGCTTAACGCGGGCCGGCTACGTGCCATGTACATGTGCCTTCGGGCCTCTTTATGAATACAAGTCTTTTCTCTTGGCAAGTGCGTCCCACTATCTCTACTCGCTCTCAATGTGTTTGAACGACGTCCACGGCTCGTAGTCACGTTTGGCAACGTTGCACGTTCACGTTTGCGTTCACGTCGGCTTACGTTGCATGCGGGCAAAGGTTCACCGTTTTGTGGGCAAACGAGATCGGTTTTGCGTGCCGTCTGAAGCTGTGTGTTTGTGAAGTGTTCAAGTACAAGCAAAGTGCAAGTGTGCACCCGAACGTCCAGGTGTGGGCATCAAACGGCTCAGCCGTCCTCACTTGGGCCGCATCCAAACAGAACGTTTCAAGTGCTCACTGACCAAGGGGCCTTGGAAAAGTTCCAACTTACCTTCAAATGTACGAGTCACTCCCCAACGGGCTAGTAGGATGCACTAAGTTGAGCCCGGAGTGACTCGTTTCGTTACATTTTTGGTATCAGAGCAAAGCTCGTTCCTGCAGCCGTCGGGAGTTATTGACAGTGCCGTCACACCAATGCCGGGGACTGCATCGATTTCTCATCCGCACACTACGATGGAGGGCGAAGTGAATGATCATTTTACCGGTGACTTCGATAGTAAGAAGGAAAAACGGCGAACTAAGGGTAAACGGGGCCAGTCTCCCATTCCCAATAATCGTTTTTTGGATTTTGTGGACCAAGAGAAGGTCCATGCCACGCCGGCACCTGAGTGGATGATCACTCAAGAAGTACCCACGAGCAAGCTAGAGTCTACCATCGTCGACCTAGCTGAAATGCTCAAAGATCAGATGAAGAACAGGCAGACTTTCTGATTAGGCTCAAGGAGAGATGTCACGCAGGACCTCTCACACACACCACCGTTCACGGGCGACGCACCGTCGTGCGGCTTCAACTTCAAATGAAGACAGTGATGGGGGCTCATATGGTCATTTCAAACCAAGCCCACCAGAAAGGTTCAAAGGAAAACGTAACTCATTGGCGGTAGCCAAGTGGCTAAACGACATGGCGCAGTACCTTGAACCGCAAAACGTCAATTGCCGTCATTGGGTGAAGATAGCAGCCTCATTCTTGGCCGACGATGCATACACGTGGTTCCTTGCGGAGACACTGCAGGAGGACATTGCTTCATGGTCTGACTTCAAGACCATCTTCTGGGACTACTTCATCCCAGAAAACGAAGCATTCAAACTCAGAGACGAGTGGAGAGGGCTCAAACAAGAAGGCTCTCTTTCTGACTACATCCAGAGGTACAGACGCCTCATGCTACAGATCATGGACATGCATGCCTTAGACCGGCTGCATGGTTTCTTGTATGGTTGCAGTCTGTGGACCAGGTGCGAAATAGAAAAGCAAAAGCCCACCACGTGGGAAGAGGCCGTCATCATGGCTGAAAGATATCAAGATTCAGAGTCGCACTGTCGTGCACAAGCCACTCGAAAGTCGGAGAACCCGAACTCTGAAGAAAATACGGGGAAGTCAAATTCAGATGGCAAGCAGAAGGCAAGCCATAAAACAGGACAGTTGGCCCGAAGTAACCAACAACGTGCTCTTCCAGCACCGTCCAACCAAAGGAACGATCCACGCCCCTTTTGCAAGATATGCAAAGGGAATCATTGGGTTCAACATTGCCCCCGCAACAACCCGAACACACATGTTCAAGCGGCTCACGTACAAGAGGAGCCAGGCTCACCAAAGCCAAAGTTGACCATCACTAAGGTGGAAGATTCAGATCAAAGTGGCGCTTCATCCCCGAAGAGCGGCCCACGAGTGGATGCCGTTGCCACTACTTCTTAGTGTCTACTGATGACACTAAGATTGATTCAAAACATCTGTGTGGGGCACGTTTGGAACCACTCAGAAACCGATCCTGGTGGACTCCAGTGCAACCCATAATTTTATGTCTCCGGCATGTGCAGCAAGCCTAAAGCTTCCCCTCAGCAAGCCATTGGACCTCTCCATTTCCTTCGCACAAGGACGGGATGACAATGTAAAGATAGCACTCAACGTCAAAGTGACAATGGGTGAATGGTCAGGTAAGCTAGACTTCCTGGTCTTGCCACTGGACTCCTTTGACGTGATACTTGGGTTATCCTTCATGGACAAATACATGATCAACATGCTCAGCAAAGGCATAGACAAAATGCTTGTCGACATGAAAGGCAACATTGTGGTGGTGGATTGCCATCGCCAAGCACAACCAAAGAACAAAGCTGAGAGAAAGACTCAGCAATCCAAGTCAAAGGAAGACAAGGCCAAAGTGCCAAAAGACAAGGCCAAAGAGGAGCCTACGATCCAACGGGATCCAAGAAAAGGTAAGGCACCGCTCGAAGATGAACTTCCTCAAGGGCATGAAGAACGGCCTCTGGTGAAGACATCCAAGCCACCAAGCCAACCACAAAGCAAAACAAGTTCAACCGCCGTGGCATCCCATGCCCGGCCCACCACGAGAGAACCGACGGCCAAGGTCCACCTTGGAGTCCTACGCGCCAACATGGTGCAAAGTGAAGATAAAGAGGTTGACAAGCTACGGGTGCGCTATCAACGCTGCCACCATCACCTCAAAGATGTTCCTCCCGGCCCTTCGCCATCGGCCAAGGCGCCACATTGCAAACGGCAAGTCCAACGTCGAGCCCCACATCAATGTCGACTGGGGCTCACACGTAAAGAAGGACGTGGCTACTGCGCACACGATCGCCCAGGTATGTGCTCTCACCTACCTCTGGCCTCCCAAGAGTCCAAACCACATGCCCATCAGTCCAAACACCTTCCGCACGCCCAAACCTAACCGGTCACACATCCAACCCGCGCTTCCGCACATCAAACCCATGCCATCCACACATCAAATCCAAGCCGGTTCATCCAACCCACACCTTCCATGCTTCCAATCACGCCTCAACTCACACCTTCCGCACATTCAACTCACACCGCCCGCACATCCAACCCTCACCACCCGCGCATCCCACTCACCCGCCGGCCACTATCTTGGCTTGACGAGGACGTCAAGCTCTTCAAAGCAGGGGAGAATGTAAGAACCTATTTTCAACCGTTTTTGAGAAAACGGAATTGTTAAGGAGTAAGGCCGTCAACACAACTGGGATGGGGGACCTCCCGGAAAACGGCCAAAAACAGCACATGAAGAAAAGCTGATCAAATGCGGCCAGTCTGATCCTGGGAAAAGAGAATGTATGTATAAGTGCAGTGGAGCTGCCCTCCCTTCCCCCCCCTCCCCCCCCCCACCCCCCCCCAACCACCCCCAACCACCCCCTCACCCCCCCCCCCCCCACCCCACCCCACCTCCCCCCCTCGTATTTCTATCCAAGCCATTTTGGTGCTTGAGTGGGTTGCCGATCGGCGCCAAACTGTGCACAACTATGAGGGGGACCTCGTTAATCAGCCGGCGCTCAATCTTGCTACCTTGTGCTTACATGCTCCCGGTCAAGCTGTCAAGCATCTCCAACGCCCCGTGCTAGCAAAAACACTCCGAAGCTCCCGAGACGCCCTCACGCTCTCAATTGGCAATCCGTCGTCAAACAGCCGCCCACCGTCAAGAGGCCGTCCCATTCCCCTTGCGCTTGCCCACGGTGCTTAACATGGGCCGGCTACATGCCATGTACATATGCCTTCGGGCCTCTTTATGAATACAAGTCTTTTCTCTTTGCAAGTGCGTCCCGCTATCTCTACTCGCTAGAACTTGCAATTGGTATGTGGTTGGTCCTAATTGCTTTGCTATTTGGAATGGTCCAACATACCTGAGCTTTAGCTTTCCCCCCTGAGCTGTTGAGCTTACTGCTATACACCAACACCTAATCTTTTATTGCAGAATACTTGTGTTTCATGTTTGTACATCTATGCTTGTCTTATCCTCTGGATCACTTTTGCAATATAAGCTATTGCCAATCTATCCTCTTGTAATTGAAAAAAAAATATTTTTCACTCTTGCAAAGACAGCTCTTCGGATAATGCATAGATGATAGATATTCACATGCTAAAAACTATAAGTTCCATGTGAACAATAACTTCCATCCCACACACTAAGCAGAAAAGTGTAAATCCTATATTAACTTCACATGCAATCTTGAAGGCCTGCTAAACTGACTTTAATCTGGTATCCAATCCCTTTTATGGTCAGCCACAATCTTCCTTAATGTATGAATCAATATCTTATTAGTGGATTTTGCCTAGCCATTTGCCCATGGATAGTATGTGATAGAGTTTTTATGCAAAGTAATATGTTTCTTTGTTAAAGTTTTGATAAACTGATTATTAAAATGCACACCCTGATTCGAAACCAATTCCACAAAATATTGCAATTGAGTCATAGTATTCTTATACAAGAAGTTGGCAATGCTTGTAGCTTTGCTATCCATGAATGAGTCTTTGAGCTTCCACCCACCTGGTGCAATAGTTTGTGGCTGACAAAATATATTGTTTTCCTCCAGGTTTGGAGGGAGGAACTATTGATATTATAAAATCCAACTCTCGTTTCATAAAGGGTTGCAAAGGCAAGATTGCTTACAATTGCATCTGATTTTTATCCGTTGGCTTACCATCTTGTTTACGTTGATCACAAAACTTCACAAATGTATATGCATCATGAAGCACCGTTGGACGCCAAACCCTTGTGTGAAGATTTTTTTCTGTGATTACCTCTGTTGAAAAGTGGCCTCCAACAATACTTGCAGCTGCTTCCAACAATACCACTTTTTGCTCATAGATAGGATCACAAAACCTCAAAATATGATCAATGCCCCGTTTATACAAAGCACATGCAATTACCGTATAGTTCATACTGTTCAAGCCTAAGCACTTCCTTTATGAGTCGGCATTTGCTTCAATGGTACTCCTTGTTCCAAGAAATATGTCATTTTAGTGTACCATTGATTTTTCTCCTCCATATCTTCAGTACCAAGCAAGTTCGCATAAGGGAGCTCATCCATATCTTATTAGCTTGTCAATTTTCTCTTTTGGCAATTTCCTCTTTAACCTTCCATGCATAATTTGGATGCTGTATCATCAGTCAGTATTGCATCTGCTTTCAAGTTAATCACATGTTGACAAAGAGCTACATTTGCACCTTTAATATCCAAGTAAGAGCATCCAAACACATCTATATACTTTTGTAACAATTGCCTAAAGTTCTTCTTGAACATTGCATCCAATTTTATAGATATTTTTACTAGGTGTGGCTCCTCTTCAGTTCCTGAATTGAGGTCCACCATTTCATCCTCCTTCGCTCTACCACTTTGACTTTGGAGGTCTTGAAATAAATTTTCTGCCTAGGCCACTGTCTGTTTAGCTTCCTTTTCCTAAATATTGCTACTTTGTACATCTTGACTTCCTATCAAGGGCTTACATAACTTCAATACCTTGAGTCCTTGACACCATTGATTTTGCCACCTTCAATACGTCCACTTCAAAGATGGGGACAACTTTCCTATTATGTTGTAAACTCATCTGCTTCATGATCCCCCAATGCTTCGCTCATAGTAATAGCCGTTGAATATAAAGATTGAGCCATTGTAGGAACCATCTTCAATCCTATCATCTACAGTTTGATCTACAGTTTGATCTTCCACCTTCCCTTCCTAAAAAAAATTACATATGAATCCCATAATTGCTTTACTTGGCTTGGCCGCAACCATGGATGTCCTAAGATCATTAGGTATGCACACACAACGTCATGCAACCGAAGGACCATAAATT
Organism: Ceratopteris richardii; assembly: GCA_020310875.1. Classification (NCBI taxonomy): domain Eukaryota; kingdom Viridiplantae; phylum Streptophyta; class Polypodiopsida; order Polypodiales; family Pteridaceae; genus Ceratopteris; species Ceratopteris richardii. Next base: position 206,629,713 of record CM035406.1, on the reverse strand, counting down.
TCATGAAAAAGCACAATCTTGCTACATGAATCAATTGATTTTGAAAGATCCCCAATGGTTCCACTCTTCTTTGGTCTACCATCTTCAATTGGGAAATGAGAACGGGCCTATTCCATAAGCTTCATCCTAATAGAGAATGACTCTAGAAGGATATTCACCTTTGGAACCCCATCCAACAACACATCATGATGTAATTTCCAGATTGTTATAACGATCATGGTTACTTGATAATCGACATTAGCCATTGATTCCTCAAAAATTTGCATTGTTGTTGCATGTGTTGTTTGAGTACCCTGACAACTTGCCATGGGTATGTGCACTTGTTTGGACAATCTTTGTAACAAATGTCTCCCCCAACCTGGAGCTAAGGCTAACAATTGTATAATCTTGAAGGAAAGTGGAGCTGCTACCAATGCATTGTACAATGCATATGAATTCCCTTCAGATAGATTTTGGTCCATATTCCAACCTATGTGGAGTAGTCCTCCCTTGTTCTTCTTCTTATACTAGTTGTGGTAGTGTTTGTTGTGTGGATGCCACCTTGTCTGTTAGTTGTCCAACACTTCTTGTTGCACCTCCTTATGTGCATCCTAGTCAATTGGATAATCCGATTTGTTTTCCTTAACTACACCCTTAGTTTTGATTTTTGCCTTGGTTCGAGTTATGACCAACACATCCAACGTTTTTGAGTTCCCATAGCAAGTACTGCATTCGGACTCAATCATAGACATTTTTTGTACCCATGTTTCCTATGCTTCGTTCTGGCCCCCATCCTTATCTCACACCACTCAATGATCACCATATTTTCTTTGGTTGGTCGTTTCATTTTCAAATCCTCAACTATGCTTGTTACAAGTGTGTTTGGTGGTAGGTTACATATAGGAATCCCATGCTCTATGCAATGCTTACACCATAATTCACATGCTAGCCGTGATGATGTCCGATCAATCCACAATAAAGGCAAGGTAAGTTAACCATTTCCCTCCCCTGAAATTACCTCAATGGTTGCCATGCATTTTGCTTCATGCTTGGACCTCTTCTCCATTGCTCATTTCTAGATGGGTCAGCTTGTGTTGCCACCATTAGCTTGAGTCTCCATTTTAGCCAAAATAAGAGGGGGCCTACTCCCCCTGTAATTAGGATTATAAATACATGTTTCATAGCTATGTCCAACATGCTGGCAAACTTGACAATATAATTGCTTTTGTTGTTGCCCTGCATTGCATCCAATTTTTCTAGAAAAAGTTTATTAATGTCTGCAAGATCTGAGGTACTTCCGAACTCCTTTGTTTATGCTTTTTCCATGTGTCCCTTGCTTTTCTTCTTTGATAAGCCTCGTGGACTTATATTTTTTCTTTCTAGAACTCTAATTTCCTTCATCATGCTCTATTTCTCATTAGGGAAAAAAGTGAGCCTTGCATGGGCCTTGTAAGGATCCCTAATTTTCAAGGATTGTGAATCTTAATCACTCCCATTTGTTAGATGCAACCACGATCCAATGGTTTTGCACATTTCACGTTGATCGGTGGAGTCTCATCATTCTAGTCTTTTGGAAAAGAAAAGAATAAAAACCCATGTTTTAGATATTTATTTCCTAACCATGCCCAATGGAACTACCCAAATAAAAAAGGAGAAGCGAATAAAGGATCAAGGACTACTATGAATTTTGCTAAATCTAGAAAGAGGTCCATGTAGTGCAAACACTTCCTATCCATGATAATAACATCTACAAATACATGGAACTAATGCACAAGGATATTTCATGGTCATTTTCTTGGAAAAGTCATTTGTAATCTCATAGTTTGGGCCACAAAAATTGGTCAAGTTACACAAAAGTGTGCATGTGACCAAGATGCAAGTCATAATAGATGATTTTGCTACCCAAATTTTTTTGAATTACACCTTGTTCAAGAAAATTAAGCTTCCCCAACAAGCAAGTGCACACAAAATGCAAGGTTATGATAAAAGACTATGGGACATTATGGTATCCAATCCCGATGCTGAAATGCATGGGTGTACGGATCTATATTTCTAGATAATGAACATGGAGCACACAAACATAATATTTGGTAGGGAATGGATATGGGGCTTGGTCTATACTTTAAGCATAGATATCAAAACAACACACTAGAATTTGGAAAAAATAAAAATGATTATTTAAACTAGGGTGAGAGATGTGCCTAGTACACACTCCCATTTCATGTACATAGTTAAAAAGTTTGCTTTCCAGTGAGGATTAATCATGAGATGTCTTTGTTATTATGCATAGATCATGCATAATATTTGTTTGCACAATTGTAGACCTACCATGGTGGCAAAAGTTACACATATCACCCTCAAGTGATTGAATGGAAAAAAGAGAAGAGAGCAAAGGAAGAATTGGAGTGCATCTAAAAAAGAAGAGAAATGAAGAATTTTGAAATTTGGAAGCTCCATGCAATAGGCAATTGATCTCAAACCATGAGAGAACCTTTTATCTCTCCAACCTCATCGGACATCGTGATGGGCACCTATAGTTATTATTGAGCATGTGTCCACCCTATTGTGAATTGGGACAATTGGACAAGATTCCTATAAATAGGAATCTTGGGCCCCATTCTTATTCATTCACATTATGAGCATTTGGGCTCATGGCTCATGGGTAGAGTCACATGCACACCTATACAATCTCGACTTAGTGGTATAGGATACCAGTTCTATGTGGTGGCTACCGTGTAGGTTGTAGGATCCCAAGCTTGGGGGTGGGTCACTATGGACCCTATGGCTGAGTTAGATGTCTCATTCCGTATGTTTGGAAATACAGCTTGTAATATGTCTTGTGTTGTAGGGTTAATCCTAGAAGGATCTAACATTGGTATTAGAGCATTATCCTACAAGAAGGAACAAGGCATGACCATGTGTGCAAAGTCATAAATTAGCTTGAAATGCTTCTAAATTGCATGTTGGAGGTGGTATGGCATGTGCCCAATAAGAATAGGAAGCAAAGGGAGCTCATGCAAGATGATGGTTGGCATATAATTCTACTAAGTAAATCTATCCTAAATTGATAGGTGTATTTTTTTTTTGCCAAACCATACATGAAGGTATGCCATGCCTTCAACCCCCACATATACGAGAAAGAAGTGGGTGATGGTAGAGGGTCATCCATGGGAGGGTGGTTCTATGAAGATTCTTCTATCCCGTCATCTTCAAATCTATAACAAAAAACCTTTTTTCTTCATAATTTATCAACTCCCCAAGGTCCATGCAACTTATGTGCTATGGAGGCAAATATATCAAGGATGGCACTCTTTCTACCTTGGGATGCTGGATCTCCTCAACTTAGAGCTAATAAAACACATGTAGAATTTCTTATTTATCTCTATTGAGTTGTGCTAATCCCTCTTATTGCATGCCCCTTGTTGGGGAGAATTTGTGGTGGCAGCTTGAGGAGATGAAATCTTCCCTTAAGCAAGATCCCCTCTTTGCTAAAAGAGGGAAGTGTTACCGTTAGTGTCCATGTGAAAGGCCAAATCACCATTGGACACTTCTTTGTATATGTTCTTTAATAAAACATATAGTGGTCTGGTCAGTCACAGATTGTAAGTTCAACCACATTTGTAATACCTAAGAAGTCTATCTTCGTGCTCCTTGAGTACTGTGTTTTTCCCACGTATTCTGCAGCCTCTGTGCGGAGTACTGTGTGAGGCCTTCGAAGCTCAGTTTTCTACTCCGAGGATATCATCGTGACGCTCTTGAGAAGGAGAGTGCACTGTGGTGCATCGCCATTGAATTACTTCACTGGTATCAGAGCATTTGCAGGCAAAATCTTTCTTCCATTTGTGCGAGCAAAGCGAGCGCCCCCCTTGACTTTCTCCAAGGCTTACGAGTAAGGCAGTGACCAAGGCATAAACCTTGGCATACCTTGTCATCCGAGTCACCAAAGTCATCATTGGTGCCATTGGCTGCGTGCGAGGGAGGGCCTCAATGATCAACGAAGATAGAGGTTCTCGGTACTTCCCGAGAGGTCATCCTAGTACTGTTCCCCGTGGAGCTCGCTTAACCATGGCAATACCTTGCCACTAAGCTACACCCTTGTGGTGTTTGAAGAAGGGGAAAAACTAAGGTTAACATTATCTTGAACATGTTTTGGTCCCTCAAAGCTTCATTCTTTGCTTTCAAGGCCTGTTTTTGAAGCATTTTTTGGATGTCTTTTGGAGCAATTTTGGAGTACTTTTGCACATTGTTCTCTTCATACAGGTCCAAGAACATCAAGAAGAGTGTTCTTGGTACTTCTCTGACAACAAATATCAACCTTTGGGGCTGTGTTTTCAGCCACACTCGTAAAACTATAGGTTTCTTGAAAGGTTTCCAGTTTTGGTGGCAGCAGCCATTGCAAATTTATGCAGGTTTTTGGGCCTAAAATATTAGAGTTGATAGACACTTGCAGGCGTTGTTGGCTAGTTTTTGGGCTATGCATTCAGCCTTTTAGTGTCACTTTACTGCATATATTGAGCACATACACACCATGTACGCTTCTGTGGATACCGCTTATGTACGTCCATGTGGTCATTGATATAGCGGTTATGTTTTTGCATAAAGCCTTTTACGTTTGAAAAAGAGGGCCGTGGTGAGGTTTTCTTAACTGGGAGACACCCAGATGTTGGGGTCTCTTCAGTGATGCAGGTTGAAGGCTTACCCAGCTTCACCATAGGAGATGTATGATAGTTGTTCATAGGTGCTTGATAAGCCTAGTTGGCTTCTATTGGGTAACTCATTTATATGCAATGGAGTCAGTGATTCTCTATGCACTTGTCAGTACTTGCAATTTTATGATATTTTGACATTGGTCATATGCTCATTTTGCAAAGGATACTCTGGCAAAATTTTTCCAGATTTCTGGTGTAATCAACTATACAATGGTCGATTCACTCCTTGATACACTTATTTATTGGTGTTTGAACTCTTATAGCTTCATTATCATTCTATTCAGTTCTCTACCATCATGGCATCAGAGGTCTTAGGCACATCTGGTGGATCAGGATCTAGTGCCAGTGTTTCGAGGAGGAGCTATAACTTGCAGGGCAAAGACCATTTTGAGATCCGAAAATTTGATGGCACAAACTTTGCTCTATGGAAGAATCAGATTAAGGATGTGCTTATTCAAAGGAGGCAATGGAAGCCAGTAAATGGGATTTCAAAGAAGCCTGCTGACATGGATGAAGATGATTGGGATGAGTTAGATGAAATGGTCAGGTCTAGTATTTGCTTGCACTTGGAAGATAATGTTTACTTTATAGTATTAGATTGTGAAAGTGCAGAGGAGCTTTGGAAGAAGTTATGCAATACATATGAAAAAGAGACGGCATGAAATAAAGTGTATCTGATGAGAAAATTAGATGACCTTCGAACGAAGGACATCTGAATGAGTTTGATGTTGCTCATCTGAATGAGTTTGATGCTATATTCTCCTAGTTAGAGGCTCAGAAAATGGATATGGATAATGAAATGAAAGTAGTATTGCTATTATGCACCTTACCATCATCATGGGATATGTTTTGCACAGCTATTAGCAATAGTGCACCTAATGGTAAACTCGTCTATGATGACATATGTGGAGAACTCTTAAGTGATGAGATTCGTAGAAATCTATGGTTGGCACTCAGAGTGTAGACGCATATAATGTTCGTGATTCTTACCAAGGAAAGAATCAGCAACGTGGCAGGAGCAAGAACAAGGAAAAGAATGGTCAATGGAATAAGAGTAGAAGTAAATCAAGGAAGAGGGATATTGAATGCCATTATTATCATAAGAAACGACATATGAAGAAGACTATTATGCATTAAAGAATGCTAAAGGTAAAGGACAGAATGTTGATGGGCATGTTAAACAGTTACCTGCACCATCTACTTCGACTGTAAAGATTAAAGAAATTAATGTTATTTCTGATGATGCTGATGTGTTGACACTTGATGGTACTGTGCCAACTGAGGCGCTTATGGCTGATTCTCTTTCCCACACGTGGTTGATAGCTTCTGGTGCTTCTTTCCACGTGCTCCTTTTGTATATCAAAGGGCAATATGGTTATTGCAAAAGGAAGCAAAGTTGGCTCACTCTATCCTTTATTTGTATCACAGAAAGAACACTTGTTGGCTGTTATTGAACAGCCTATGGCTTGTATTTGGCATGGTCATTTGGGCCATCTATCTTGTAGTGGAATCTAAAATATTTCTTGTTCTGGCTACTTACCTGTGTTATCTTTCTCTGATTTTTCATTTTGTGAGCATTGTCAATATGGAAAGCAAACCAAAAAAGTGCATAAAACGCACATTGACTCTTCAATTCAGCCTTAGATCTCGTTCATATAGATGTGTGTGGTCCTATGCCCACTAGGTCCTTAGGTGGTTCTCTTTCTTTGTCACTTTCATAGATGATGCTACTAGAAAAGTCTGGGTATATCCTATCAAATTGGAGGATGAGGTATTCCCTACTTTCAGAAATAATGCTTCAGTTGAGACTGAAAAAGGAACTAAGCTTAAGGATTTACATTCAGGTAATGGGGGTGAGTATACCTCACATGAATTCAGCCTTTTTTGTTAGTTTAGAGGGATTTGTAGAGAGTTTACAACTCCTTATACCCCACTACAAAATGGTGTAGCTGAGAGGATGAATAGAACTAGAGTAGTCTCTATGTTGCATCATGCAAACCTCTCACACGATTTTTTGGCAGAGTCAGTATTGACCACAGTTCATGTGATTAACCCATCACCTAGTATTGCCAAAGTTCTGAAAGTGGCACAAGAGTTATGGACAGGGAAGCCACCATATTATGATCATCTTCGAGTTTTTGGGTGTGAAGCATATGTTCATATACCCAAGAATCTTAGACAAAAGTTGGACCATAAGTCAATGAAATGCATTTTTCTTGGATATGGTCGAGAAGGACAACCATTGAGACGTTCTGCACGTGTCTCACATCCTCCTGATAGATATGGTCCAGGTTTAGATTTTGTTATGCTAACAGATGCCGGCGAGCCTTCTTGCTACAAAGAGGCTATCAGGACAGAGGATCATGTCAAGTGGGAGCATGCCATGAAGAGTGAGCTGGATTCTATTCACAAGAATGGTACTTGGGATTTAGTACCTTTGCCAAAGGGCAGGAAAGCTTTACCATGTAAATGGGTACCTAAGTTGAAATTCACATCAGACAGTGCTTCTCCAAAATATAAAGCACGACTGGTTGCAAAGGGTTTTAAGCAACAACATGGTGTTGATTTTGAGGAAATCTTCTCTCTAGTGGTCAAGATGACTACTTTGTGCATGTTGCTTGGATTCCTTGCAATGGAGGACTTAGAGCTAGTCCAAATGGATATGAAAACTGCTTTCTTGCATGGGAGATCTTACAGATGAGATCTATATGGAACAACCAGAGGGCTATGTAGTTCCTGGCAAGGAAAGTCTAGTTTCTAAGCTCAAGAAGAGCTTGTATGGACTTAAACAGTCTCCTAGACAATGGTACCAAAAGTTTGATGCTTTTATGAATTCCCAAGGCTATTCTCGAAGCAATGAGGATCATTGTCTCTAGAAAAAGAGATGCTCAGATGGCAGCTTGATATGCTTGATACTTTATGTCGACGATATGTTGATTGCTGGAAAGTCCTCCTATGACTTGTCAACTCTCAAAAGGAAGTTGAGTCAGACATTTGATATGAAGGATTTGGGGGATGCCAAACATATTCTTGGCATGCACATTACTCGTGATAGGGGTAAAAGATGCATATAATTGTCTCGAAGTGAGTACATATCCAAAGTACTTCATAGGTTCAATATGTAGGGTGGAAAAGCATTGAGTACACCTTTATCCACATATGTGAAATTGAGCAAGGATGATTGCCCCAAATCAGATGAGGAAAAGGAATTCATGAACAAAATTCCCTATCAGTCTACTGTTGGTAGTCTCATGTATGCTATGGTAGCTACGAGACCAGACATCGCATTTGCAGTGGGAGTTATGAGCAGATATATGTCTAATCTTGGAAAGAAACATTGGGAAGCGGTGAAGATGATTTTGAGATTTCTGAGTGGCATTAAGGACAAGTGTCTATGCTTAGGTAGAGGAAAGGCATCCATTATTGGTTACACAGATTCTGACTATGCTCGTTGTGTAGACAATCGTAAGTCTACATCAGGGTATATTTTTCATTTTATTGGAGGTGCTATCTCTTGGAGATCTCATCTTTAAGAATGTACGACTGTTTCCATCACAAAAGCAGAGTATGTTGTAGCAAGTGAGGCATGTAAGGAAGCATTGTGGCTTTCTCGTCTTGCTTGTGATATGGGTTTACCTCAACATGTACCTCATTTGTTCAGTGACAGTTAGAGTGCCATTAATTTGGCTAAGAATCTGGTCTATCATGAAAAGACCAAGCACATTGAGGTGAGGTATCACTTCATTAGAGATTGCTTAGCCACTGAGTGCATTATTCTTGATAAGGTTCACACTTGAGATAATGCTGTTGATGCTTTGACTAAAGCTCTACCACAGGATAGCTTTCGACACTGCTGTCACTTGATGGGGGTTACTTGATTCATGATCTTACACAGTCACTTGTATACTGTGTAACATGTACATCAAGTGGGAGGTATAGTTTGTATACTTACACTCAAGTATTCTTTATCATTCTTTATTTTTATCCCATAGTTACTTTGGCCATATTGGGCTTTAGTGGGAGATTGCTACTGTTAGTGTCCATGTGAAAGGCCAAATGGCCATTGGAAACTTCTTTGTATATGTTCTTTAATAAAACATATAGTGGCATGGTCAGCCACATATTGTAAGTTCGACTGCATTTGTAATACCTAAGAAGTCTGTCTCCATGCTCCCTGAGTACTGTGTTTTTCCCACGTATTCTGCAGCCTCTGTGTGGAGTACTGTGTGAGGCCCTAGGAGCTTAGTTTTCTACTTTGAGGATATCATCGTGAAGCTCTCGAGAAGGAGAGCGCACTATGGTGCATCGCCATCGAATTGTTTCAGGAAGGACATCTCTTCTCTCTTTGCTGCTACCTAGAAAGCTCCTAATACCTATAGAAGGAAACATAGGTTGTGCAATAGGTACTTTTTCTTGATCAATCTTTAGCATGAGTAGGGAAAAAACATTGCTACTATCTACAATACTATGGGGGTGCCTCTTTGCTAGTTTCCTAACATGCATGTTTTTTGGCACCCAAGGAAGTCGAGTCGATGCATTCCATGTTGAAGCCTGAGAGTTGATGGTAAATGTGGATAGGGGGAAAGATGTTGGGGCTGGAATCCATGGTAGTTGAGAATAAACTTGGGGCTGAAGTAAAAAGTTGAGGAGGTGCGCACTTCAAAATCCACAATTAATTTTGAAAAATTATGCTCCAAAAATCCATAAATTTTGGGGCTTAAAGAATAACTCATTATTTTTATGGAAAAAATAATAGCTTTTTACATGGAAAACCTTGGAATTTGGAAGGAGGTTAATGAATTGATGATGTTTAAAAAAAATGAGAATTTTTTATTTTGAAACAAAAGCTTTTAGTATAAAAGGAGTTCCCCTCTCATTTGCAAAGCATTCAAGTCATTTGCAAAGCTTTCCATCAAGAGAAGTAGAGTGTAGATCAATTTCTTGTTCTACTGCTCCATATGGCATGTTCTCTAAGTGCAATATGCACTAGGGGTTGCAATTTGAAAGCTCAACAGAGAAGACTATTTCATATAGTAAACATACAATGGTAGTAGGGAAAAGATGCTTAAATTATTGAGAATACATAGCTCAAGGAGATAATAAGTACAAACCTTTAGGTAATACGCCTAGAGAAATAAGGATACAAAAGCACTCTACTTCCTGAACCTAAATCCTACAAAACATACACTCACAAAGATCCAACCTTCCCATACTAGCTTACTCAAGAGAAGAATAACTAATCATTTCTTGCCCACTGACACTCGTAGTGCCAAGCTAGATGATTCATATTCTCAAGAATGGAGTATTAGTGATGGTCTAAGTGCTCTAATCACACAAAAGTCTTTCAAACCCTCAGTACCTGTTGTTGAATTGATAAAAACAAAAAATTTCGAACTTCATCAGCAGCTACTAGAAAATTCTCCAGCTTTGAAAGAAAGATTAATTAATGAAGAATCTACACGCACCCATTCAGCTTTAGCTACTAGAATAGACCAACATGTTCAAGCTTCTTTACTACATGGTTTTTCTTAATATTACCATAATGGCTCGCTCTTTAGCTAGAGTAAAATGCTTCAATTCTCAAGGGCTTTGCATTCCCTCCTCTTGTGTCTCTGTGTCTGTCCCCCTGTCTATATGCCTCCCCCCCTTTGATGGATAGGTCCTCTTATATAGTTCTTTTAGTACTTGTAAGGGATGGATAGGTCCTCTTATATAGTTCTTTTAGTACTTGTATCAAAAAGGGACAAAATTAGTTTCTTTCCTTTGCAGTATCAATGGCAAGTTCACACCTTCATCCACTTAGTTGTTTTCTCCACCATCACTATCTTCCAAATTCTGGTATTTGGCAGAGATTTCTTGAGAAGAAGAGGTATTTCACATGATTTATGATGGATAGCCCTCCATCTATCATCCATGCACCATCCATGAGTAGTTCACATGCAAGAATTTGCCATGTCTTCTCCCTTTTGTTGGAAACTTTAGTCATCTTTCACCTCTTCCAAAAGTAGGCAAGTTTTTTTTTTTTAATTGGTCGACTAAATTTAACTTACCAAAAAGTAGGAAACTTTTGGCCACTTTTGATGCTTGGTTAACTATCTTATACAATTGGATGATTTTGGTTCAAAAGTATGCAACAAATTGAAAATTGCTTAACCTAGGAAATTGGGCAGCTTGGAAAAATGGGCAACTTGGAAAAATGGGCAACTTAGAAAAACGGGCAACTAGGAAGTTGGGCAACTTGGAAATTGGGCAACTAGGAAAGTCGGGCAATCTGGAAACTGGGCAACTTGGAAATTGGGAAACTTGTAAAATGGACAATTGGGAAAGTTGGACAGCTTGGAAATTGGGCAACTTAGAAAGCTGAGCAACTTGGAAAATGGGCACGTTGGAAAGTTGGGCAACCTAGAAATTTGGCAAGTTGGGAGTTGTTGATTTCTCCTTTCTTGATGAATGAGATCCTCTTGGTTTCCTCCATCTTAGTCCTCTCTACTTCTTTTTCTTCTATTCATTGCTTAAAATCAAGATTCCTCCTTTTCTCTTATCTTATAAAAGTAAAAAGGATAAATATACGGAATCCAAGGGACTTATCAGAGTACTCCTCTATAGGATAAGATTAATTCTTTTCTACGTGCAAAAGAACTATGTTATTACTGATGTATACTTCCATATGTACAATATATATAGTGGTGAACCATTGTCCTCAATGTGTTTCTTGGTAAGGTTTGAGATGAGAATGGTTTAGCACATGAATTTGGGCCCCTTCCAGAGTAGAGAGACATACAAATCCTTGAGGAAATATCTCCTTGACCTTGTAAGGGCCCATCCATTGAGTGGATATCTTCTTTTTCTTTTTCTTGTAAAGGCTCAGTTGGCAGAGTAGGACCAAAGATCCTTCTCTGATCTCTATCTCCCTTAGGTTTCGATCGTGCCATGCTTTTCTCTTAACTTTCTCTTTTTCATGATTTGAATTTGCAACCATCCTTTTTTCTTCTAGTTGATGTAATCTATCCACATTGATGTTGTTAATAGCTTGCAAATGATCAATTCTTGTATATCCCACTTTGCTCGATCCCTTTAGCGGAGAAGAGGTGGAATAGATTGGCCCCATGAAATCTAACCCCCATTTCTCAAATGTTCTCCATAATAAAGAAATTTGCAATGTTTGGTTATTGAGATTACTTGTTATTGGTGCACAACATTGGCAAGTGTCACACATCTTTGCATCTTGTGTTGCATTTTGAAATAGATAATTCCACCATAATCCTCCATGTAAGATCCTATGTGTTGTTATGTGATCTGGATAATGGCATGCAGTAGTTCCTCCATGGGCATCTTCTAGTATTTGTTGTAATTCATGTGGTAGGATGCTCTCCTATACACTCCATCAGGTCCAACTTGAAAAAGAGTATTTTGTATAATTGTAAAATTCTTACTTTTGAGCAGTAGTTTTCCCCGTTCCAGTGGCATGAGATTAAATGGTCCCCTTGGATAATAATAGATGATGAATGTCATGTTAACAAGTAGGATAAGTTCTTCCTTGAAATAAAGACTCATATGGGAGGTTGTCTTCTATGCCCGTATCTGGTAGTGGTTGTCCTTTAATCCTTGAGAGGTGATATGCCATCACATGAAGCTTTCCAAGTTGTTGAACTAGTTCAAAATGGAACTCTTGAATTACGAGTAGCCACCTCCATACTCTTCCATAGATGTCTTGCTTTTATAGAAAATATTTGACTGCATGATGATTGGTAATGACAATGAAATGAATTCCCAATAAATGATGACAAAAGTTTTTAAAAGAAAAAACAATAGAAAGTGCCTCTCTTTCAATAGTACTATAGTTACGCTTAGTCTTGGTTGAAATTCTGCCATAATAATCAATGGGTCGATCGAGTTCATGTTCTTTGCTAGCTTGCATGAGCACTAAAAATCTATTCCAATTGACAAAGGTGATGAGTGAAGTTTTCCATAGGAGAAAAACATCTAGTGGCTGAAAAATTGGAGAAGTTTTCCATAAAGATTCTCAAGAATTTTGGCACTAATGATTGAAAGAGTGAGTAGACCACTCGATTGAAAGAAGCAGGGGCATTGCATAATACAAAATCCATTTTTTTATACATATATATACCCCAAAGTGTTACAAATGCGGTTTTGTCTTGGTCCTTTGGATTGATGAACGTTTGGTTGTACTTGCTAAATCAATCCATGAAACTGTATAAGACATGACTAGCCACATCTTCCACAACTTGTTCAGAAAATGGGGTTGGAAACACATCTAGAATTGTAACCTTGATGAGAGAGCAAAAATCAATGCAAACATGAATCTTGTTGGTTTGATTCTTTTGGACTATTACCTTTAATGATAACCATTCTAAGTGCTCCACTGGGACAATGATCCTTGCTTCCTACTTTTCTACTTCCTCCTTGATCGCTTTCGTATACTTTGGGTTAAGTCGATAAATCCTTCCTCTTACTTGTTTAGCATCATTAATCAAAGGAATAGAATGTTCTCCAAGATTGATAGGGATTCCTTCTAAACCATGGTAACTCCATGCAAACACATCCTTAAAAATTTGCATTAAAGTGATTACCCACTGTAGCAATACTGGGTGATCCCATAGCCAAGTTGCTAGCAAAATTGGTTATGAATGTTCTTAATTTGAATGTCAACTTGTCTTACATGTTGATACCACAATTGATTCTTTTGAAAATATGTTGTGGATAAGCTTGATATTCATCTACAATGACCCTTCAACCCTTTTCTTGTATCCATACAGTTGAAAGCTCTTTTGTCCACTACATGTCTAATGGTATAGGTGATTTGTTTACTTTCAATGTGTTGTTTTCTTTTTCATTTCCAAGTTGGGCTGAATCTTTAGAAGCTCCTCTCTTCCCCCTCCCAAAGTCCATGGTGGTTCCCCAAGCTCAATAGTTTCTACCTATTCACAATCTTCTTCACAAATACACACACCATAACATGGATAAGATGAATGTGTGGCTTCCATTCATTCCAAAAGGTCTTTTTCATCAGTAATTTAGAGTTTGTTAGATGCTTTTGAGACAAGATTACGTTGTTCTTCAATAATAGTGAAAGAATGAGCATTATCTCTAAGAGATGCTCTTTGATCTAAATGTACTTGTTTTTGCAATTTCCCTGGTAGTAACCATCATTACCCCAATCATGCATAGGTTGAATGTGCCTTAGTCATGGCCTGCCTATGAGTAGAGAAAGCCTCCATTAACTTGTGGTAGATTTAGCACCACAAAATCTAAAGAAAAAGATTTGTACATGTACCTTTTTTACAATAATAAGTGGTTTAACTTGACTTTGGTCAGCCAAAGTAATTGTAAGTTTGGTGTCCTAATATTTTGGGGGTATAATCTAGTATCCGATTTATACCTAAACCTTCTTCTATGATTACTCCATTTATTTCCATTCCACATATATTGATACAAACATGGACTCCTAAATTCAGTTGAAGAGTTTGTTGATACCTATGTGAAGTCATCTATAGTTGAAGCTTTCATAGGATCTTTTGGAGTGTGCCCACCACTTATTGCAAGCATCTTTGGAGGAGTTAATGTTTCTACGATCCCAATGACTTCAATTTTAAATCATTTATCCAATCTTAATACGTCATCTAAAGGTACCTTTAAGAAGGCATGTTTAGTATCTCCTCCATTTTGATAATAGATGGTGTTGGTAGAGGTAGAGGAGGTCCATCAATTGAATGTAGTTCCTTAACCGTCTCTTCAAAAGCTTTATCAATTTCCTACAAGATCTCATACTTTTTCATACCTTGATCTTTTTCTTGCAAGATCTTTCTCTTTGCTTTCTTATCTTGAGCTCTAGTCTACACTCCTAGTTCTTAATCCATTTCTTGCAATGAAACCAACTTAGCTTCTAGACTTAGGCAAGAACATGGATTGGCTAGTCCTTGGGTGAGTTCTTGATTTAGTTCTCCTCTATGATGAATGTGCAAAATAGGCTTATATTCCAAAGCATAGTGTGGGGTTACCTTGTTTGGACCATGCTTTTGAAAGAAAACAACTTCATGAAATTGACCAAGTTCAATTAATGGAGACTCTTGAATTGGACTGAAATGAGGAAATAGGCCATCTTTGTGAGCTCTTCCACTTTTTAGTAGACTATTTTCATTCAAAGGGCTGATTTCATTAAGTTGACCACTTTTCAAAAATTGTGCAACTTCAACTTGACCGCTTTTCAATTCATCCGGTTGAAAACTTTCCAAAAATTAGGCAACTTCAACTTGACGTCTTTGCAAAAATTGGTTGAATTCATTCACTTGAACATTTTTCAAAAATTGTTCAACTTCATTAACTTGACCATTTTTCAAAATGGTCAACTTCATTAACTAGGCTACTTAAGAAAAATCGTCCAAACTACCCAAGCATACCACTTTCATGTAAATCACTTTTCTGGGATGAACTAGTAGAGTCTAGAGAGAAGTGTAGAGCACCTAGACAATTACTTGTATTGCCTTCATCTATATCACTTGGGTGGGTTGCTAGTTGCTTTCCCTTATCGATAGAGATAACATTCACTTGATAGGATGGAGTTGAACCATTTATGGAGGGTTCAATGTTAGAATCATTTTGCTTTGGATAGTCCTTAGAATAATGATCTATTGTATCTGGATAGTACCTGCAAGGTGAAGACCCTTCTCAGAAGGAGCATTTCCCTTGAAAGTGGCCATATTCCCCACATTTGTAGCACATTATAGGATGGGATGGTCTTCTAAATGGAGGTTTCCTTTCATTAGAAGAGTTTACCTGAGTGGTGATATACATTCTTTCCACTTGGAGTCTTGGATTTGGTATAGGGCCTGATTTGCACGTACACTAGGTGATGCCTAATTTGCTTGCATACCTTTGAGAAAATAGTAGTCCCTTGCTTCATGACCTGGTTTTCCATGAAATTGACACACCAGTGGACAATATTGAGAAGAATGTCCCAATTTTTTTGCATATAGTGCACCAAATATATGTTTTTACCTCTTTTTGAGTTCTAAATTCCTCCAATTCTTGTCCTAGTTGAGTTAGAGCTTTGTCCCTTCATTTCCAAGTAGCCTTATCCTCTTGCAAAGGTTTTTGTTACTTCAGAGTTGCTTTGAAGGAAGGGAATTTGATGTTGATGCAAGACAATTAGTTAAGTCGTCCCCCATCACCACTACTTGTGGTCCTTGGTTGTCTTCCTTGTCTGTTGGAGGAGGTGTTGAAGGTTGATCAGGTATGCCTTGTAATGATGACATCGAGAAGTGGAAATGGATGTGGTGGCACTCTAGGAGGGATCTTGTGAAACCTCTTCCATTGATATCTCTTTATGGGAATTTTTAAGAGACTTAAAGATCCTTCCTTATTTTTGAAATGAGTATGAGTCATAGACTGTAGATCTAACATTCGTGATCAACTTCATCTTACTAAGAGGCAAACTTTTGAAAAGCTCAAAGTGCAACCAAGGTCCCACTAAGCATGCCAAAATGAGCACATGTGGATCAAATTCTTGTTCTATTGCTCTTTGTAGTGTGTTATATTAAGTGCAATATGCATTACTAGTTGCAATTTGAAAGCTCAATGGAGAAGAATATGTAAACACACAATGATCTAGGGAAAAGATGCTTAAAAAATTGAGAATACATAGCTCAAAAAGATAATAAGTACAAACCTTTGGACAATCGGCCTAGAGGCAAAAGGATACAAAAGCATTCTACTTGTTGAACCTCAATCCTACATAGTATATAATCACAAAGACTCCAACCTTCCCACATTAACTTTCTCAAGAGAAGAATAGCTAATCACTGCTTGCCCACCGACACTCATAGTGCCAAGCTAGCTTATTCCTATTCTCAAGGATGTAGTAATAGTGATTGGCTAAGTGTTGTTACTCACATGTAGAAGTAGAGTAAAATGCTTCAACTACTCAAGGGTTGTGCATTCCATCCTCTTACGTCTTTGTGTGTCCCATTGTCTATTTGTCTCCCCCTTTGATGGAGAAGTCAACTTATATAGTTTTTCTTGGACTCATTGGGAATTGATGGTAGCAGAAAGGGACAAAATTAGTTTCTTTCCTTTGAACGATCACTAAAACGTTCACACCTTCGTCCACTTAGTTGTTTTCTCCAGTATCACTATCCTCCACATTCGGATATTCGGTTGAAATTTCTTGAGAAGAAGAGGTCTTTCTTGTGCTTTATGATGGTTGTTCCTCCATTCTCCATCCATGCGCCATCATGAGCAGTCCATGTGCAAGAAGTCGACATGTTTTCTCCCTTTTGTTGGAAAATTTAGTCACCTTTCACTTCGTCCAAAAGTAGGAAAGTTTTTTTTTAACATTTGGTCGACTAAATTTAAGTTATCAAAAAGTAGGAAACTTTGGGCCACTTTTAATACTTGGTCGAGTATCTTATAAAATTGGAAAATTTTGGTTCAGAAACTTATAAAATTGTACGATTTTGGTTCAAAATTAGGCAACTTGGAAATTGGGTAACTTGGGAAACTAGGAAACTTAGAAAAATGGGCAACTAGGAAAGTTGGGAACTTGGAAATTGGGAATCTTGTAGTATGGGCAACTGGGAAAGTTGGGAAACTTGGAAATCGGGCAACTTGGCAAATGGGCAACTTGGAAATTGGGCAACTTATAAAATGGGGAAGTGTGAAAGTTGGGAAGCTTGGAAATTAGGAAACTTGGGAGTTGTTGATACCTCCCTTCTTAATGGACTGTTTCCTCATCGTTTTATCCATCTTAGTCCTCTACTTCTTTTGCTTATGTTCCTTTCTTAAAATCAAGATGTCTTCTTTCATACCATCTCATAAAATTAAAAAGGATAAAAATACATCATTCAAGGGACTTATCAGAGTACCCCTCTACATAGAGCACCATCTTCACTTGGATTTTCCCCAAAACCTCTTTTAACCACCCATGTCCTACATCTTCAACATGGAAGGTTTTTCTGGACCCATCAGTTCTCAGCTACCTATGGAACATAGTTATGCTTTCCAATTTTGATTCTAAAGATTGCAAAGAACTATTTTCTCCCTCATTATACTCTTTTATTGATTTAAAGCTGAATTTGGTCTCTCATATAGTGGCCCAAAGTGTGCAAAAGTTTCAAGTTCTTTTACTAAGTGAGTTGTGAGAAATCGCCAAGTTTGTGAAGCTATATCTCTGCACGGAGGCAGAGAGTGTGCAAACAGATAGCCTTTCTTGTAGAGGATAGGTCTCAGAGTTGGAACATTCATTTTCCTTGATTCTAAGCTTGTTGGATATCTCTCAAGGTTTAGTTTGATATTGTAAAGTTTTATATTAATTCTCTATACATGTTCAAAGAAAAGTACAAAATGGTGAGCATATATTATTGTTTGTGGGCCTAGTGGATGGCAACCATCTTCCATTGTTGCATTGGGGTGTTAGAATCTTCCCCATCATCAACACCATGCACTCCAAACATATCATTGTTGTGCATAGATAGTAAATAATAGAGAACAAAAAATTGGAAAGTAAAACACTACACATAACAACAATAAGTGGAGGCATTTAGATCAATAGATAATGTCCTAAGTTCCTTATGTGAAGGAAGACACCCCCTTGATAACATGATATGCACTAGCAAATACAAAGGTTGTCATACGTGATACATACTCCACATATAACTGATTTGCATTGTGGTAGAACTATGGCATGCCAAAAGTGACATCAACATGCTCCACATTCATCATGAAAAAGATGAAGATTTAGTGGTAGTGTTGGATCCTAAGGTTGATCTGTGAAACACTCTAGTCTGACCTCTTGCATTGTTGAAAGTCTCCATAAAAAACCTCAAATGGAAACTCCACAACTATTGTATCCATTATGAAAAAGTGTTACTGTTAGTGTCCATGTGAAACGCAAAATGGCTGTCAGACACTTTTGTATATGTTCTTTGATAAAACATCTAGTGGCTTGGTCAGCCATAGACTAAAACTTTGAATGCATTTGTAACACCCAAGAAATGTGTGTTCATACTCTCTATGTAGTGTGTTTTTTCTACATATTCTGCATGCAGTGTGGAGCATTGTGTGTGATGTTTAGAGCTCATTTTTCTACTATGAGGGTATCATCGTGGAGCTCTTGATAAGGAGAGTCCACTATGGTGCATGCCATCAAAATACTTCACTAGTATGAGAGCATTTCGATGCAAAAGTTATAATCCTTTTGTGCGAGCAAAGCGAGCACCCACCCACCCAAGGCTTACAATTAAGGCAACAACCAAGGCATAGACCTTGGAATACCTTGTCATCTAATTCATCAAAGTCACCATTGGAACCATTGGCTTTGCATGAGGGATGACATCAATGATCAAAGAAGACGGAGGTTCGCAATACTTCCCTAATGAAGATGATTAATCTCCAAAGAACAAGCTATACTTGAGTTTAGAATACCTTTATGTCAAGCATAGCTCAAAAAATTCACCAATTTTGGAATTCTTTATCAAAAACATGAAAGATCAACTCTTCTGTGAGACATAGCTTCACCCAGAAAAGTCTGCTTCACAAAACTCACTTATTGACTAAGAAAATGATTAAATTTTTCTATGAAATTTTGACATAGCACTTTGCTAGTGTTTGTGTGAATATTCCAAGTGAAATTTCTTTAACAGAACTTACAAAACTTTAGACTTGACTCAATAAGTAAACCTATGTCTAAAACCAGCTTTCTCTATAGGCGACTTTCCTATATACAACTTCAAACACTTGGTTCTCTCAATCTACAACCCATTTAATCAAATGCTTTTGGACATAGATGGCCTACCTTCCAAGTTAGATTTTGAATGCTTATTTGTGTAAAAGTTTACGCTCTATACTGAGATCTGATCAATTCTTTGATCATCAAGATTGTGTGTGTTTCAGAAGTCTTCATCACCTTTCACACATATGAATGTTCCTACTCACAATTCCCTCAAGTTGATTACAATTAGGCTCTCAAATCTTGACCATAGACGCATCAACTGTGAAATTATACACACACAAAAGGATTTCTCAATTGATTAAGCACAGAAGGAGAAATTGGAGAAAAATCGAGACACCATTTTCAGAAACTTCTTCTATTCTCTTGAAAATACATCTGATAGATAATTCTCATACTCAAACTCACTTATTCATCATCTAATCATCCTCTATTCATCTATACTTCTTCTCTCCTATATGAAATGTCTATATAGAAGTATATATAGGTGTATATATCTGGATTCATCACTATTACAAGATTGATATGGACTATTTACAAGATTAATGTACATGTGTCTACAATTCATCTCTCTCTGAATCTTCACTTCACTTTATGCTTCATCCTTTATCCATTTCTTCATTCTTCATTCTTCAATCCTCTTTGTAATCTTCAATCAGTGATTGTGTTGCTCCAACAACTCCCTCCTCAATCATTAATTGTGATTACGTGCCATTTCTTTAAACCTCTACAACTTAGGTCCATCTAAGCTCTTTTTTAACATATCTACAACCTGATCATTTGTAGGAGTGTACATGATTTCTATCTCTTTCTCAATCACCATTTCTATTAGGAAGTGATATTGAATCTCAATATGTTTGGTCTTGGCATGAAACACAGGGTTAGCTGCCAAATACAAAGAACTCATATTGTCTCCATAAATGATAGGAACACTCTAATTGATGTAAAAAATCTTCATTAGAGTTCTCAACCATATGACGTCTTTTGAAGCTTCCACCATACCTTTATACTCTACTTCTGTAGATGATAATTCAACAGTGTGTTGCTTCTTAGAACACCAAGAAATCAATTTATCTCCCACATAACACAATTACCCATGTGTTGATCTTCTATCATCAGAGTTACCTGCCCAATCTGCATCATTATATTTTATTTTTATTCTTGTATCTGCTGTAAACCCATAGTACAAACCTTCTTTAAGTGTGCCCTTAATATATCTTAGCACCCTTTGACGTGCAATCCAATGTTCCTTCCTTGGACAATGCATGAATTGAGATAAAACTCCAACTACATATGATAGATCACGCCTGGTCAATGTAGCATAACTCAAGCTACCCACCAAACTGTAATAAACCTTCATATCTTTGAATTCTCCCTCCTCCATATCTACTCAATTTGTGGTTCAGCTCCATTGGGGCTGATGCTATCCTGCAATCTTCCATATTAAACTTGATTAGAAAATTCTTCAAATACCTTTCTTCAGTTACATATACTCCATGTTGAGTATATAAAATCTCAATTCCCGAAAAGTATGATAAATCTCCCAAATCACTGATCTTGAATTCTTTCTCCATCTGCTTCTTAAGCATTTGTATGCCTTTGTCATCTCTACCTCTGACTATTATGTCATCAACATAAATGCAAACATAAATAAAACCATCTTCACTTGCTTTGACGAACAAGCTTCTATCTGCCTTTGATACTTGAAAACAAGTTCCTTCAAGAACTTTACAAGCCTGTAATTCCATGCCCTTGGGGCTTGCTTCAAGCCATACAAATCTATCTTGAGCTTACACACATAATCTGGATTATGTTGATCTTTGAAACCATCTGGTTGTTCCATGTAGACTTCATATGAAATGTAACCATTTAAAAATGCATTCTTCACATCTAATTGAGATCATTTCAAACCTTTGCAAGATGCAATAGCTATGAGAGTCCTTATGGTTGTCATCTTTGCAACAGGACTATATGTTTCATCATAGTCCACACCATAAGTTTGTGCATATCCTTTCACAACAAGTCTAGCTTTGTACCTAGGCACATTTCCATCTGCAAATCTCTTTGTTTTGTAGACCCATTTGCATCCAATTACCTTCTTATTACTTGGTTTGTGTACCAAGTCCAAAGTCTCATTCTCAATTAGTGCATCATACTCTTCCTTCATAGCTTTTTCCCAATTCTCCTTTCCTTTGGCTTCATCATATGTAGATGGGTCTTCATCTGCTTTCACTATATAAGCATAATGTTTAGCTGTCAAGGAAGAGGTGTCATAGCTATACCTTATAGGTTGTCTTTTGTTCCTTGATGACCTTCTAAGTTCTCCACTTCTTGAAGCTCTCGATTCATCATAGTTTGGATCAAACCTTGGCAATTCTTCATTTTCACCTAGCACTTCATCATTCTCTTCTTCCCCAAAAATTTGAACCTTTGACTTACCTTTCTTTTGATTCAATGTTTCTTCAAGACCTGCATAAGCACTATTTGTACCTCAATACCAAGTACGTTTCTCATCAAATGTGACATCCTTTGATACAAGGAATTACTTTGCAGATGGACTCCATAACATGTATCCCATTTGTTTATCATCATAACCAATAAACAAATACTTTTCAGCTTTTGGTAATTGAGAGGGAACAAAAGCATTGGCTAAGCAACCAAATACTTTGCAATGATCTAATCTAGGTCTCTTACCCCACCAAGCTTCATATGGTGTCATACCTTGCAAGGCTTTACATGGTAGCCTATTAACCAAGTATGTGGATATATTTACAGCCTCAACCTACAAATAATTAGGACAATTCTTCTCTTTCATCATTGACCTTGCAAACTCAACAAGAGTTCTATTTCTCCTTTCTACTACACCATTTTGTTGAGGAGAGTACCTGCAAGTAACTTCTCTTGTTATACCTGCATTCCACAAATAATCATTGAATTCATTTGATAAATACTCTCCCCCTCAATTTGACCTTAACCTCTTCAATTTTTTCATGTAACCCTCTCTGCATCTACATGATAGTGTTTAAATGTGCTAAACACTTCTGATTTATCTTTGATCACATAAATAATGATCCACCTGGTAGCATCATCAACATAGATCACATAATATCTTGAACCATTTATACTAAAGTCCTTTGAAGGATCCCACACATCTATATGCACCAATTCAAGATTTTTCGAGTACATGAAACCTTGTTTATTGTATGATTGCTTGTGCGCCTTACCTAATTAACATGCTTCACATCTGTATGTCATGTGTTGACCTACAACATTAGGTAATCCAAGCACTGAACTATTATTAATCATCTCTTTAATACCTCTTTCATTGAAGTGTCCAAGCCTCTTGTGCCAATGATCCGAGTTAGATATCTTTTGCCCTCCATATGTGAACAAGGCATGTCCAACATTACCTTGTACCTTCAATGTGAAGAGCCTTCCTTCTTTCTTCCCTGTAACAATTTGCTTATACCCTTGGCTAGGGTCTTCAACATAAACTTATTGTGGGATTGGTTTTGAAAGCTTCTTCCACCATTCCTTCCAAAGAAGCTTCTACCACCTCTACCTCTAAAACGTCTTGTTTGATTTCTTCCACCTCTGCCTCTTTGATTGAAATTCTGATTGAAATTACTAGTACTTTGCTTATTATCCCTACATTCATGAGCTAGATGATTGGTCTTACCACATATCCAACAAGCTTTGATATTATCCTTATTATTTCTGCCTCTTCCTCTACTTCTGCCACTTCCTCTACCTCTTATGAAGTTTGCTTGACTTGGAATGCCTTCATCTTCAACTGATTGTTGATTTCCTTTGCTAGCCTTCTTCTTATCCTTAGAATACATTGCTTGACATGCACTTTTATCAATATCCCCTTTGATATCATGCTCAAAGGTTAGCATATGACCTAGTAATGTATTCAAATCAGGAGTAAAATGATCAAATGAAAGTTCTGTTGATAATATAAAAGGCTTCCACTTCTCATCTCCTCTTAAACCTGTAAGAATTTGTCTTACCAATTTATCTTCTTCAATTTCTTCATCAACTGCACCTAAAGAATCAACAATGTCTTTCATCTCTGTCACATAATCAGATAATGATTGTGAGGCCTTCTTCTTGAATGTGGTAAATTTTGCCCATAGTGATGCCTTCCTTGACTTGGTTGTATTTTGGAAATGCTCCTCCAAAGCATTCCATATATCATTTGCACTTTCAAGTCCTCTGATATGAGGAAACAATTAATCATTCACTACCATATAGATGATGGTCCTTGGTTGAGCATCTTTCTTCATCCAAACCTTCAAATCTGCAAGCTCCTCCCTAGTTGGAACACTAAGATCTTTGAAATCTAGTTTTTCTTCTTCTCCTGTGATGTATCCAATCAGATCTTTGCTCATAAGATTGGAGTATTGGAGAGATTTAAAGATCTATCATCTTCTTGATCCTATGCATATATTCAAGAATATTGGTTATTCATTATGGCAACATCTTCTTGGATTAAAAGACACAATAGCATCAAGAAATTATTTAAAGATATAAAAATCAAAACCAAAGTTATGGCCAATTTTAAATAGAAATCGACAAGAAACAATTTATGCACCTCCTCCTTGATACTTACAACAAAAGAGATACAAACTATCAACAATAGGATTCTATCGATTCAAACACCTATAGGATATGGATCATCTTTCAAAAACATGTATACTATGGATGATAGGAGCTTATCTGAGTTAAAGACACATGATTGGCATAACTTTCTGAAGCATATTCTACCTTTGGTTATCAGTGGATGTACAACGAAAGGAGTACGAGACGTGATCTATCATCATGGATCACTTATAAGATAATTATCATACTTTTATATTTAATATATAAGGCAATTTGTTATCTTTTATTTACAAAATAATTTCTTTATAATTTAATTTATGATAATAATAGGTGGATTACATCAAAAGAGATGACTAAGAGTCGATCCCACAAAAGAAATGTGAATGCAGGGAGCTACTATGTTTGATGGAGAAAGAGCTTCCAACATCATTTTTTGATATTCAGGTTCATTTATTAGTCCATCTTATGGATGAAATAGAGATTTTAGGTGTTGTAAAAACTTGATGGATATTTTGGGTTGAGCGATCTATGGGAATATGAAAATGTTATGTGTGACAAAGAGCAAAACCAGAAGGATCTATGGCAAAGGGATGGATGCTTGACGAGTGCATGTACTATGTTAGTGAATACCTTGAAAGAGTTCATGAATAAACTCAACGTGCATGGACCAATGAGTTCTCTTCAAAAATAATAGATGAAGTATTATGAGGTAAGGAAGTTCCATTTCAATTTACATTGCAAGAAAAAAGTGATGTTTCTACTTTTGTAGTATATAATAGCGAATGCATGCAAGCGTTCATTAGTCAGTATGAACAGGAACTTCAAAATCTCCAAAGTAAAAGATGGAGAAACAAAAGATATAGATGTAATCTCAATGATAATGAGAATACAAATATATCTTCTTTCAAACTCAAATAATGAAAAAATCTCAAATGAGTAGAGTGAGTTAATGATAGGTTGTGAAATAAAGGTAATTCAATTTTAATAATATTTGATTTTTTCACATATATGTATATTAGTTTCTTTTTAATAATTTGATTTTTTTTGCAAGCTGGAATGTTCACAATTATTTGGGATTTTGGATAGCATATTAGAATCAAAATGATTGATTCTTTATGTAAAACAGAGGATTCTATCATCGTTGCTTTTTTCAAGCAAGTATCACATGCTATCTCAAAAGATATGAACCTTATAGATAGCAAACTTGGCTACGTAGGAACCATCGTTGGTATCTACAAAATATCGTTTCGTATGTTCAAATAGGTAAAAAAACGTTTTTATTTTTTATGATATAGTTTATTATTTTTTTAAGCACATAATCATGACTTTTTGTTTGTTTATATTTTGATAGGTTATTTTGAAGATTGATTGGTTTTGAGCTGAGTATAAAGGTAGTAATTCCACATTGAGAAGGGAATTATCTGGGTTTTGGGCAATTGATTCTTCGAAAATAATGCGATTAGCTAGAGAACCATATATTCTTCCTAGGCATATTAAACAAGCATTTTTTTATAAAAACCCTAATGCTCATCCTTGGTGGCAAGTCATTCATGTTAAACCTAGAGGCAAGTCATTGTTTTAACACTTTATTGTTACAAAGATTGAAGAAAGTCATGTTGATGATTCATCATCAGATATTGATATATCGACATCTCAAAGAGAAATTAGAATTGTTGTACATGACAACGATAATAATCTACTTGATGAAGATGATAATACTCTACATGCTGATTCTACTGATGATGAAGAGGAATTACCAAAAATCGATATTAATCCATCAATAGATGATATCATTTATGAGAACACAGATTTGACAATAGAAGAAAAAATATAAATCGATAAGGATAATGAAGATGAGACTATATTGATGTCTTACCAAAATGATGGTAATAATGAAAACACATGAATAGATTAGATAGTAGATCCTACTCTAGTTATCCATCGTTAACTTGAATCATTTGAATGGGTATCAGATAATAACCTCTCCTTTATTCAACTAGAATATAGGTGGATCCCACCAGAGAAATGAAAACATGTTCTTTTAAGTTAGAACATGAAGCTCGGGGGTATGCCTAAAATTTTGTTTATAGCTTTATTTTTTAGGACAAAATTTCTCTCATGTATGTATGCATATGTGTGTGTATTCATGAGTGTTATATGTATACACGTGTTAGCATACACATATGTGTACTTCATCTGTATATATGTATGTGCATGTGTGTGATATATGTATGCATGTGTTACTATGCACAAATGTATGTATGCATGTGCATTTGTGTGATATATGCAAGTGTGTTTATAATTGTGTATGCATGTATATGTATATGTATATAATTGATTTGAATAGCTATATATAGAGGCATAGGATTGAGAGCAGAGACATCTCTCTAGTATGTGGTGGGAGGACTAGATGCAATGTGTATATATAATTCAACCATATGGCAAACACATATGGGTATGCAAGTACAAAAAAGTATGGCTGAAAATACCATACATGCGTATATGTATATATATACATGCATGTGTGTAGGGTTGTTTCTTGACCCATCAAGAACCCCCTTTCTTGACTTTGCTTACTTGTATCTGACTGCCATGTCAGATAAGGTTTCTTGACTCCACTTTTTTTAAGGCTCAGATCAATTTATTGTGTATATATATGTGTTATATATATATATATATATATATATATATATATATATATATTCTAAACCCTAGATATAACAAATAAAAGCAATGCATATTGTGCATTATCACGACAATGTGCCATAATTATTCGCATCTCTTTCAAGCACCACTTATGGGACCACCCAGTGCCAAATTCTGTCTCCAATGAGCTAAGAGCATATTTTTTGTATCTCTCATCAAAACTCACCGCAAAACGAAAAAAATCATATAAGTAAAACATTAAATATTTATCTCAATTTATATGTAAAACTTATAGTTAATTCCATTTGAAGTGAACAAAATGTAGGTAGGAGTCACACAAAGCTCTCATTTTTCTTTTAAACTCCAAACCATGCCTCGTGTACACTATACTCCCCTCAGCGTCTATATCGCACTCCAACCCTAGGCTACCTATGCATGTCCTCATAGGCACCTCTACTATGCTCTCATAAGATGAATGTGGTATATGTGTCTTGAAAATAAATAGATAAAAATGAATAAAAACATGTGTTATAATATCATTAAAAATATTAATTTTTATGGAAAAAAATACCTATGGGTAGATAAGTCTCTTGTTGCATATGAAGTTGCAAAGGAGCCTTCCTTTGGCCGCTACATAAGCATCTGTATAATGAAGTCCAGTTCCTCATCAGGCATGTCTTCATACTCATGCATGACAACCCCTAAAGAGTCTGGCAAAACTTTCCTCTCATAAGATTTTTTATGAGAGTAAATTTCACCTTTCTCTCTCTACTACGATCCATAATATCTGTACATATAAAACAGAATGGAATATATATATATATATATATATATATATATATATATATATATATATATATATATATATATATATATATATATATATATATATATATATATATATATATATATATATATATATATATATATATATATATATATATATGTGTGTGTGTGTGTGTGTGTGTGTGTGTGTGTGTGTGTGTGTGTTTGTGTGTGTATGTATGCGTATGTATATGTATGTGTATGCATATATATGTGTGTATGTATCTATGTGTGTGTGTATGTATCTATGTGTGTATGTGCATGTGGATATATATGTGGGTGTATGTATGTGTGTATATGTGTCTGTGGGTGTGTATGTGTGTGTATGCATGTACGTATATATCTATGCATATGCATGTGCATTGTGTATGCATATGTATATGTGTGTGTATGTGTGTGTGCATGTGTATGTGTGTGCCTCTATGTGTGTGTATGTATCTATTGTGTGTCTCTATGTGTGTGTATGTATATGTGGGTGTATGTATCTATGTGTGTGTTTTTATGTGTATATGTGTGTACGTTTCTATGTATGCATGTGTATGTGTGTATGTGTGTATGTGTGTATGTGTGCATCTCTATGTGTGTGTGTATGTGTATATGTGTGTCTCTATGTGTTTCTAATGTGGGTTTGTGTATATGTGTGTGTGCATATGTATATGTGTGTATGTGCAAGTATCTATATGTGTATGTGTATGTGTATGTGTGTGTGTATGGGTATGTGTATGTGTATGTGTATGTGTATGTGTATGTGTATGTGTATGTGTATGTGTATGTGTATGTGTATGTGTATGTGTATGTGTATGTGTATGTGTATGTGTATGTGTATGTGTATGTGTATGTGTATGTGTATGTGTGTGTATGTG
Organism: Ceratopteris richardii; assembly: GCA_020310875.1. NCBI lineage: Eukaryota > Viridiplantae > Streptophyta > Polypodiopsida > Polypodiales > Pteridaceae > Ceratopteris > Ceratopteris richardii. The sequence goes on along the minus strand of CM035406.1, from coordinate 206,601,343 downwards.
TGTGTATCCATATGTATGTATGTATAGTGTGTGTGTGTGTGTACATGTGTATATGTATGTATGTGTGTGTATACGTGTGTGTATACGTGTATGTATACATGTGTATGTGTGTGTATGCATATGTATGTGTAGTGAGTGTATGTGAGTTTTTATATATGTATATGTGTGTACGTTGGTGTATATGCATGTGTATGTGTGTGTCTCTATGTGTATGTGTGTGTATGTGTATGTGTATGTGTGTATCTCTCTGTGTGTAAGTATCTATATGTGTATGTATGTGTATGTGTGTATCTCTCTGTGTGTAAGTATCTATATGTGTATGTATGTATATGTGTGTATGTGCAAATATCTATATGTGTATGTATATGTGTGTGTATGTGTGTGTATGTGTGTGTATGCATATGTATGTATAGTGTGTGTGTGTGTGTATGTATACATGTGTATACATATGTATGTGTGTGTATGCGTGTATGTATACATGTGTATGTGTGTGTATGCATGTATGTATGCATGTATGCATATGAATGTGCATGGTGTATGCATATGAATGTGCATGGTGTATGCATATGTATGTATGTGTATGTGTGTGTCTATGTGTATGTGTGTGTATGTATATGTGGGCGTATGTATCTATGTGTGTGTATGTATACATGTGTATGTGCAAGTATCTATATGTGTATGTGTATGTGTATGTGCATGTGTATGTGTATGTGTATGTGCATGTGTATGTGTATGTGTGTGTATGCATATGCATGTGTGTGTCTATGTGTATGTATACATGTGTATGTGTGCATATGCATATGTATGTGTAGTGAGTGTATGTGTGTTTTTACATATGTATATGTGTGTATGTTTGTGTGTATGCATGTGTATATGTGTGTCTCTATGTGTGTGTATGTGTGTATGTGTGTATGTGTGTATTATGTGTATGTAATGTGGATGTATCTATATGTGTGTGTATGTATATGTGTGTATGTGTAAGTATCTATATGTGTATGTGTGTTTATGCATATGTATGCATAGTATGTGTGTGTGTATATATACGTGTGTATATGTATGTATGTGTGTATATGTATACATGTGTATATGTATGTATGTGTTTGTATACATGTATGTATACATATGTATGTGTGTGTATGCATGTATGTATGTATGTATGTATGCATATGCATGTGCATTGTGTATGTAAATGTATGTATGTGTGTGCATGTGTATATGTGTATTTCTATGTGTGTATGTGTATGTGGGCGTATGTATCTATGTGCATGTATGTATACATGTGTGTATGTGTGTGTATGCACATGTATGTGTAGTATGTGTATGTGTGTGTATGTATATGTGTGTGTATACATGTATGTATGTATGCGTATGTATACATGTCACTATGTGTGTGTATGCATATGTATGTATAGTGTGTGTATGTGTGTTGTATGTGTGTCTATATGTGTGTGTATATTTGTGTATATATGTGTGTGTATATGTGTGTATATGTGTATATGTATGTGTGTGTGTATATATGTGTATGTATATGTGTATATATGTGTATGTATGTGTGTATGCACATGTGTGTATGTATGTGCATGTGTGTGTATGCATATGTGTGTATGTATGTGTGTATGTATGTGTGTGTATATGTGTTTGTACCTTTTCAATGCTTGGCCGCTTGCTTGCTCTTTGGTCTATTCGATCGCTCGTTTCTCTTTGCAATGCTTGATCCTGGCAAAAATTTGCTGGGAGAAAGCAATTTTTTTTTTCAATTCTTGTAGCATTGCTTATGCGACGCGACAACATCGCATGCAGTTTGTCCCCATCGCTACAAACGTTGCTAACCTTCAATGCTCATAGTGATGATTGGCACAAACATTGCGTAAGTGATGTTAGGCATCACATATGCGATGGTCTCCATTTCATTTTTTGAGTTTTTTTTTAGACTTTGCTTATGTGATAGTTTCTTAAAGAAGCATCCCATAAGCAATGATGCCCGTTGTTTTTTTCAATTGGGGGCATCGCTACACCCCTGTTATTTATGTGATGTTGGGCAACTCCACTTGTTGATGTCCTATTGATGATTAAAGGTCCATAGCCATGATTCTCTAGCTTTCAAGCATGTCGTTTCAACATATGTACCAAGACTAGGTCTCCTTCTTTCATGCCCTTATCTTTTACATGTGCACATTGAAGTATACCTTTTGTCTCTTCTTTGCAACATATATTCATACAGTTGCTTTCAATCTAGTTTCCCCCAATCATTCTAGGGCCAAGATTCTGGATGATAGCTCATGACAAGTCCATTGATGCTCTTCAGTGTGGATATCAAAAAGTATAATGGTAGAACAACATTCTGGCCAAATACCATTTGAAAGGGAGTGGTATTGAGTACCATTTTATAGGAAACTCGATATGCCCAAACAACATAAGGCATCTATTTGTCCCAATCAAAATGTTTGTTATTAACAAGCTTAGTCAACACAATGCATAGGAACTTATTTGTGCTCTTAGCTTGTTCGTTGGCTTGTGGGTGGTATGGGGCAAACTTCTTGTGAATGACCATGAATTCTTGTAGCTAGTAGTCAATGATCTCGTTCAAGAAGTGGGTACCCCAATCAGTTACCAATTCTATTGATAACCCATATCTTGTGAATATGTTTTTGAAAAGGAATTTTGTTGTCATTTGTGCATCATTCTTCTTAGTTGCCTTTACTTCTACCCATTTGGCCAGATAATTCATCACGACAATGATATATTGAGATAAAATAAAAAGAAACAACTTTTGACTCTAAGGTCACAAACCTAGAGCGATAGTGTCTCATCATGCCATCAAGTGTCTTAAAAAAAAAAAAATGGAGGTTTGGCCAGGGCCTACTCCCCCAGGCTTTGACTTTGAAATTGCAACTATACAAGGAACGGCATAGTACCCATGGGACCCCCCTTATCCCACAAGAACAAGAGTTTACAAAATTGCGGTCTTATCTACCGCAAGGCACATCAAGCGGTGGCACAACCACATTATACATTCCATGATTAACATGTCCCTTACATATAGCCGGCCGGGGTTGAACCCTCGCCCCCATCTCAAGAGGCGAGCAGCCCAACCACCTGGATAGCGGCGTGGGACCATCAAGTGTCTTTCATTTGGAAATCCACTCATCGATTTAACATGCAGTCCAACCCTCAAAAATTGAAAGATTTGCGAGGGTCAAGAATCTTCCAATGTTTTGGGATATCACTTTACGATCATAGACATCAAATGCGCCACGGTCATACTTGAGTTTGTATGCAAGAAAGTTTGGACATTTTGTCTTGTTGTCGCTTGGAAAGAAGTGCCAAAAAGAAACTTTTGATGTACTGCGTTAGCAGTAACATCGACCTAGCATTGCTAGTCAAAACATTCCCCATAATTTCATTTTATTGATGTTCTCTTCTTGCTTGCTTTGATAAATTTGAGGTTAAGTATAAAATGTGATATTTAATTCAAGAAATTGAGGTTAAGTATAAAAAGTGATAGTAACAATACCTACAATGACATTCCCGGTAACAACCATGAATAAAAGTGATTTTGATCTCCTAACTGTCGAAGAGATCGTTGTAAGGGACATGTTAACATGAAAACCTTGTATTGTGGCTGATGTGCCACCGTTTATCCTGCTACGCGGTAGATGTGATCGCAGTCTAACCCAGCTATGTAAACCCCTGTTCTTGTGAGATATGGGGGGTCCCATGGGTACTATGCCCTTCCTTGTACAGTTGCAATTTCAAAGTTAAAGTCTGGAGGAGTAGGCCTCGGCTGAACCTCCATTTAAAAAAAAAAAAAAGTGATTTTGATCTCCTAACTGTCGAAGAGATCGTTATCAATAAGAGCATTTCGACAGCAAAAAATCTGCGCTTGCTGCAGCCATTGAAAGAGTCGACCTCAATACTTCGCTAAATCTTTCAGTGTGTAAATATTGGGATCAAAAGCTGGTGAATTTTCTCGGCAGTTAAATGCTTCCATCTCCTACGGAATGTGCTTTGATTTGGATGCGATGGAGCTATGTGATTGGAGATAGAAACAAAACACCATTCTTCTTTCTCTTGTCACCGTTCAAGTTAGCAACACGTACACTCTTCTAAGTAGCAGCCTTCTAATTTCGAAAAAAGAGTACTGAATGAATCTAGTCTGAATGTGACGAACGCTTTCATCAATCGTTCTGCACAGTTTCACTATTGATCTGCATGTCTATAGCTTGTAAGTAGAAGCAGAGAAAAGGGAGACGGGAAGATGCTAGAACAGATTAAACGACTCGGCAAGTAAGAGTAATACAAGAAAGGAAAAAGAAAATGGACTCATGAGTTAGGTTGCATTATTCCTTATTCGACAATTCATTTATTCGTGAATAATTACGGAATTTTACGGAAACCCTCCATTATTCGACCAAATTATTCGGTGCCACATCAGCTTATTCAGAGATGAGCGAATACTTTTTGCACAGTAATTCGACTATTTTCGATCAAACGCGCTTTCGATCGAAAATTTTATTCGTCAAAAAGTCTTCGATCGAATTAAATTTCGATCGAAACAAATTCGATCGAATAATTTTTTATAAAAGAACACAAGTAGACTCATTTTCATTGGGACAATTGCATCGGGAGGGATGACAAAGTTTTGATAGAAGTCGACTTATGCACTTGATCCTTGGATACTTATGATAAAAAATATGCCAACAGGTAAGATTTTACTTTTTATTATATAGTTTAGTATTTTTTCAAGCATATAATAATGAATGTGCATATGCATGTGTATGTATGCATGTGAGTATGTATGCATGTGAGTATGTATGCATATGTGTGTGTATGTATGCATGTGAGTGTATATGTGTGGACGTGTGTATGTACATGTGCAAGTATCTATATGTATATGTATATGTGTATGTGTGCATGAAAGTACGTGTATGCATGTGTGTATGTATGTGCACATGAAAGTACGTGTATGCAAGTGTGTATGTGTATGTGTGTGTATGTTATATGATTGCAAGTGAAAATCAAATATGATTGAGTATGTGCATGTGTGTGTATGATTGTGAATTAAAAACTATTGTAATTGTTGAAAAAGGTTTTATGTTCTTTTTTATAATTCAAGGGTTGCGAAGGTATCAATAAGTGAAGATCAATGGCATCTTGGACAATGTATATCAGCTAAGAGAAGGTTTGTGTTGTATTAATACAATACAGCTTCACATATCCATAGATCTTCTTTAGGAAGTTGTATTGTACTGATATAACATGAACCTTTTGTTAGCTGAGATATTGGCATCAAGACATTCACATCAAGAGGCACTTGTTGGGAGGAAAGAAATAGACTTATTGAGATAATAGCATCAAGAGGGACTTGTTATGGCCAAGTTTTGATAGAAATCGACTTATGCACTCGAACTTTTGATACTTACAACAAAAGAGATGTAAACAGGTAATAAAAGATTTTACTTTTTATGATATAGTTTAATATTTTTTCAAGCACATGATAATGAATTTTTACTTGTTTATAGTTTTATAGGTTATTTTGAAGGTTGATTGATTTGAGCTGAGTATGAAGGTAGAAATTTCCCATTAAAAAGGGATGGTTATCAATTGTTAACTTGAATCATTTGAATCGTTCACTTTGCTGTTTTTAGGCTCAAGTCGATTTATTGTGTGCATGTGCTTGTATTTATCTATATATACACATGCATGTGTGTATGTATGTATACATATCCATGTGTGTGTTTGAATGCATGTAAGTATGTATGCACATGTGTGTGTATGCATATGTATGCATGTGCATGTGTGTATATGCATATGTAGGTATGTGCATGTGTGTATATGCATATGTATGTATGTATGTGCATGTGTGTGTATACATGTGTCTATGTACGTATACATATGCGTGTATTTATGCATGTGTGTGTATGTGTGTGTGTCTATATGTGTGTGTAGATGTGCAAGTATCTATATGTGTGTGTGTATGATTTTGTGTGTACATGTGTACATGTTTGTGTGTGTATATGTGTATATGTGTGCATGTTTGTGTGTGTATGCATATGTGTGTATGACATGCACATACATACACACATATGCATACATGTACTTTCAAATCTATAAAACAAAAACACTAATTTTATCTCTGAAGAAAAATCTATATGGTAGGATTAGAGCTCTCTAGACTCTCAAACATGTGTGAGATGAGTTTTTTATCATAAAGTTTCAATCGGAAGAACTTTCGATCGAAAATTTTTCGATCAAAATCTTTTTCTTCGAAAGAATTTTCGATCGAAAACTTTTCGATCAAAAATGTATCCCTGTCCATTTTTTTTTCGATGTTTATTCGGACAACCCCGAATAAAACGAACATATTCGGTATTTTTAATTATTCGATCGAATAAATGCAACCTAGCTCATGAGAACTTGAAAGAGATCGAGAGGGTTAACTGGGTGTTTGAAGATATGTTACGCATGTATGTAAATGATAAGCAGAACAATTGGATTGAGTATTTGCCTTTGGTTGAGTATGCATATAATATTGAATGCATATAATGGCATTCGTCCATTAAGATGACACTTTTTGAAATAATGTATGGCTATAATTAATGGAAACTTTAGAAGTAATGTATGGCTATAATTATCCACTGTGTGGCTTGGAAAGCACAAACGGCTAAAAGTGGCTGAGAAAACCAAAGATTTGAGAGGAGGAAGAGCATGCTACATTTGGTTCATTAAATGGATGGTCGGGAACGGCTCGAACCTTTTCGACAAGTGCACACCGCGACCTGACTTGAGGGACAAGCAACAGCAGCAATTAGCAAATCATTTCAAATTAACAATTAGAAGGATTTAATTGTTTGATTCGCAATATACAGGTACATGTGCATCAACACTTTATCTAATCGTTTTATCCCTACATCTGCTGGCTTAAAAGAGGAAATGGCAGGCGACGAAGGTGAGGGGACCCGATCGGGGAAGACGCAGGATAAATAGCAGCTCATATATACCAAAGAGGCACATAAATTGTGTACAAGGTTTTAATGTTGCTTTGAAATTGTTGGAGACATTCTTTGGTTCTTTGACGAAGTGAAATATGGCCTCCTCGATTCTCCCCGCTACCTTCTCCCGCAACAGCAACAACAGCATGAGTCAATTTCTGAAAACTCCTTTTCTCGCAGTGTCATGATCTTGAAAGAAAGCTAGCTGTCCTTGTTATCAGATCGATCATGTCAGCGGGAAAGTCCGAAAGCTTGATTGTGCACAATCTCGTGTACAAAGCACTCCTGCTTGAGTTGAAGCTTGTGCACAATCTCGTGTACAAAGCACTCCTGCTTGAGTTGATGCTATTGTAAAGCAAGCAAATTGCATTAAAGGTGCCAAGCAAACTCTTGATTCCCTCGATTAGGATTCTACTGCTAAGTTTATCAAAACATTCCTGCAACTTGGTGCAAAGTGTAGCGACTCCACCCAAAATGATGATGGACAACAAACAAGTTTTCGCTTCCGCTTGAAGAAGATGATCATCAGAATGTGGTCCCTTTCATGAAGCTTTTCACTCCTTTACTCAAATGCATAAAGTACGTCCTTGCAGAACCTTTCAAGACAAGATTAGAGTGAAAGCCTGGGGTGCATGGATGTTAAAGGCTCTTCCTTGCCTTGTAATAAAGAGATGAGACTATCACACTTCAAGGACTGCACTCGCACAACAGGCAGTCAATGGATATTTTCCAAAAGTAGATTGTCATTCACTACAAGATTTATGGGGGCATAGCAAAACCCTCAATTGAAAAAAAAAAGCGGGGACCGTCGCTTATGTGATGCTCCTGTTAGAAAACATCACCCCAAAAGATTTTAAAAAATAAATAAACATAGAGTGTCACATAAGTGATGTCAAGCATTGCTTATATGATGCTCATAATGACCGTCGATTGAAGCTTAGTGATGCTTGTAGCGATGGTGGTAGACTACCTGCAATGCTTTAGTGTCGCATAAGCATTAACGAACTGGAAATTGAAAAAAAAAATTGATTTCTCTAATGTGCTAGGATCAAGTGAAAGAGAGCAAAGAAGCGCCAAGAACGGAGAGATCCAAGGAGTGAGAGAGCAAAAGTACACACATATGTGCATACATACACACATGTGCATACATACACACATGTGCATACATACTCACATGCATTCATATACACACATGCATATATATACATACATACACACATGCATATGTATACATACATACACACAAGCACTTACACACATATGCATACACACACATATATGCATATGCAAACATACATAGACACATGCATATGCACATACATACACATATATGCATACACACACATAGATACACACATATGCATACGTACACACACATACATACACATATATACACACACATACATACACATATACACACATACACACACATATGCATACACACACATACACATATACCATACACATACACTACTTGCACATATACATATACACACATAGATACACACACATACACTCACATACATACATATGCACACATGCATACATGTGCATATGCATATATACATAGACACATGCATACACACACATGCACATACACACATATGCATACACACACATACATACACACATATGCACATATACACACAAAAACACACTATACAAACACATGCATACACACACATACAAACACATGCATATACACACATACACACACATGCACATACATACACAAATATATACATACACACACATGTGCATACATACACACATGTGCATACATACACACATGTGCATGCATACTCACATGCGTTCGTACACACACATGCATATGTATACATACATACATACACATGCATATGTACATACATATATACACAATCACATACACACACATACACATATACACATACACATACAAATACTTATACATACATACACACACATAGACACACATATACATTCACATGTATACATACACCTACATGCATACATACACTTACATCCATACATACACATACACACATACACATAAACACATATACATACACATATAGATACTTACACACACATATGCACACATAGACACACACATACACATACATATATACATACACATATAGATACTTACACATACATACACATACATAGACACATAGACATATACACATACAAAGATACACATACACATACACATATTTAACACATACATACACACACATACACACACACATACACTCACATGCATACATACACTCACATGCATACATACACAACACACATACACACACTATACATACATATGCATACACACATATACACACACGTATACATACACACACACACATATACGTACACCCACATATACATACACACACATAGAGATACACATATACACATGCATACACACAAACGTCCACACATATACACATATAATAACACACATACACACACTATACATACATATGCATACATACATATGCATACATACATATGCATACATACACATACATATACACACTATACATACATATGCATACACACACATACATACATGTATATATACACACACATAGATACATCCACATATGCATACACACATGTAGAGACACACACATACACATACACGCACACATAGAGACACACACATACACACATACATACATACATACATACATACATACATACATACATACATACATACATACATACATACATACATACATATGCATACACAATGCACATGCAAATGCATACATGCATACATACATAAATACATACATGCATACACACACATACACACCCACATACACATATACACACTGTAGAGCAGGTGAGCTTGCTAGCATTTGATTGACTTTATTTGGGGAGAAGCTTCGGGGAAGTGTCAAAGCATGAGCAATTTGAAGCAAAGTCTTTGGGAGGAAGTGGACGGCACCTTCTTGGACTTCATATGCAATGGGCGACGCCTTCTTAGGCTACATATATGCAAAAGGGCGAGCCTCCTCCTAGACACCAAAGAATTTGGGCGACCCTCTACTTGGGCAACTTTCCTCTACTTGGGCGACCATCTACTTGGGCGACCATCTACTTGGGCGACCATCTACTTGGGCGACTTACCTCTACTTGGGCAACTTTCCTCTACTTGGGCGACCATCTACTTGGGCGACCATCTACTTGGGCAACTTTCCTCTACTTGGGCGACCATCTACTTGGGCGACCATCTACTTGGGCGACCATCTACTTGGGCGACTTACCTCTACTTGGGCAACTTTCCTCTACTTGGGCGACCATCTACTTGGGCGACCATCTACTTGGGCATCTTCCTCTACCTGGGCGACCCACCTCCTGGGCGACCCACCTCCTGGGCGACCCTCACCCTGGGCGACCCACCTCCTGGGCGACCCACCTCTTGGGCGACCCTAGCCCAGGGCGACCCTCTACCTTTTCCTGCATAATTGGGCGACCCTAGCCCAGGGCGACCCTCCACCTCCCTTCCTCCATTTGGGGCGACCCTAGCCTAGGGCGACCCTCTACCTTTTCCTGCATAATTGGGCGACCCTAGCCCAGGGTGACCCTCCACCTCCCTTCCTCCATTTGGGGCGACCCTAGCCCAAGGCGACCAACCTCCACCTCTTCCTCTACTTGGGGCGATTCTTCAACATGACCAAATCTGGGCGACCCTCGCCCAAGGCGACCACCTCTCTCCTCATGGGGCGACCCTAGCCCAAGGTGACCACCTCTCTCATCATGGGGCGACCCTAGCCCAAGGTGACCACCTCTCTCATCATGGGGCGACCCTAGCCCAAGGCGACCACCTCTCTTCCTCCATATTGGGCGACCCTCCTCCCTTTTCCCCAATTGGCCCGGCCATGGGGCGACCATCATCCTAGGCGACTACCGACTTAGTATGGGCTCCACCATGAGCTACTTGGGCGGCAAATGACGGGCGGAGGAATATTTCCACTTAGCTTTGGCGGTGTCAGAAGCTAAAATTTGGGGCCTCATTGAAGTTGGCTACTAGATCCAAAATTAGTCCTCTCCTCCACCCCTTGACCACCACTTTGGCACGTGTGGCACTTAAGGCTGGAATTTGGCAAGGCCACCCTTGGCCACTCTGGAGTCTATATAAACAGATGTTTGGCACTCATTTGGGTAATCTGATTTGAGTAATCTGAATCGGGTGGGCTAATGCGTATCATCACTACCATCACTTGTTGATGCTAGTTGAGGCTATTTTTTTGGTCTACTCTCTGCACTCTGTTGCTACAGGCACACTGTGAGAGGTCACTCTGCGATGATTATACAGAGCGTGGGCCTCCAGTGGAGTTGGTGATTAGCATTACAGGGTGATTGAGTGGCTTGGATCTAGTTATTGGCATGCATCGGTGAATTTCTTCAGGATCAAGTCATCTTCTTTATTGTATTCACTTTGTTGGTCTCACTCTTGTACTGTTGCTAGTTAGTTTTGGAATGGCATGCTAGCCCACTGTTACATCCTTTTGTAGTATTTTAGCTCTCTCTGTAATCATTTTCAAAGTTACGAAGTGATTTCCTCTCTCAAGAACACTTGTCATTGATCCTTTCTTTATAACTGTACATTTTCTCTTCTATTGGTTTCTCTGTTATCAGTGAAGGTACCTGCACACAAGAATGTCACAGGGTATACTTCCCTAAGGAGAACTCCCCTTGAGTAGACGGAGTACTCGAAATGTATAAAATTTGATATTGTTGAAAGTGGATACCCCGGTACCTCCTCTACACACACATACATACACTCACATACACACCTACATACACATACACACACATATGCATACACACATACACACACACATATGCATACACACATATACACACACACGCATACACAACCCATATCCCTCATACCACGACTGTCTATTCTTCCATATTTTCCTCCATATCTTGACCTCAATCACCTGCAACTACCCTACCCCCACCATGGGCAACCTTCATGGAAGCCATGCTTCGATCCGAGCACCATATTCTTCATGGGTTCCTAATCCATTTGTAACATCTTCATTATTCACTGATACAATGAACACTTCACCTATCATATTTATCTTTATGGTAGAAGGGGCATGCACACTCTTGCATGTGTATCTTCTTCTTTGTGAGCTTCTGTGTGCGTAAAACATGAAATGTGTGTCTTGAGGTGTTGTCTACTCCTTCCCCATCTCTTTTCATTGATACTGTGTGTATGTGAAGTGTAGGGAATTGTTAGGGAGAAGTAGGTGATTCTTACCACTCTGTTTTTTAGGCATAACTTGGAGAAAAAAGTCCAATCAAGTTGCCCACCATCGGATGCATCTTGTTAAGAGATTTGAGTATCGAAGCTAAGATATATCACTTGATTTGTGTATGTTGTTGTGCCAAGTATTGTGATACACACTTGTGTGTAAGAGGTGTCTTTTGAGGTGGATATTATCTCTTGCATGTAGTACTTGCCTGTTTCCCACATTAACCATCATTTAAGCACATGTTTCCATGCACTTGATTGGGTCATACTCTCAGTTTGATAATTTAATATGTGCATCAAACCAGCACTATGTGCACTTGGTAGACATGTGAGGGTTGATTAGTCTCACTTATCACGAGTGCATAGGACTTTGTGAGTTTTAAGCATACATTTTTTGCACCATTATCAGGGACGAGGGCCTAAGTCAAGGTGCCTACATGATGGTTATAGTGTCATTGTGAAGATAGTGAGTGTGAAAAAGCCAATTCAGTGTCATGGAAAGTCATCAATCTTGTGCACTTGTTGCTTCATACAATTAGTGTGTGTGTGTGTGTGATAAATGGATTAGATTGGGAGCAAAGAAGCTAGGGTTGGGAATTAGGTAACTTTGGAGTAGGTTAGGACACCCAACATCTCAAAAACAAAAAAAAAAAGCATTTTTTCCTAGATCAGTGAGCCTAATCAGTGACAAAATCCAAAAAAACCACATCAAAAATTCACTTGTTAAAAAACAGGTATCTTGGAGAGCACTCAGAGCAAGCAATATCATTTGAGCATGTATCACATAGAACTTGATTGATAGTGGGATTCTATTGCCAAAAATGAGTGAGATATCTCTTATGTGAGCTCTTCACATTAGAAGAATCATTTTCATGCATGATCACTCACTAGAGAAGAAACGACACAATTTGCATATCGTGAGGTGCATATTTGATAAAAGCAAGGGTATTTTTAAGCTAGAGACACATCAAGGAACCCATCAAGCATATTGAAACTAAAATTTTATTGGTAAAAGTCCAACTACCACAATCAGTCAAGTTTGGTATCGTGATACCGAATCCTCATGGATCACGAATACTTAACAGGTATCATGTATTGCTGATATCTTGCTCCTAGTGTGTATCATGATACTTTGGTATCGTGTATCACCATTAGTCGAGTATCATCATGTGATCCCCAGTATCATGTACCATTGATATCTTTGGGTATCATGTGTCACCAATCTCAGACTTGTATCATGTATCATTGATCATGTGGACAAGTATTGTATCGCCAAGTGCAAATATTATGTGTTATGGGAGCACTAGATTGTGCTCTTTGACTATAGTAGACAATATTTTGGAAATGCACTTCTAATTACAAGAACACCCACATAGGGAAAATGATACAAGGATACATAACTGATACAAGATGTCCCACAACCCGAGATTGACAGGTATGGATAATTGGACCAGAGATGATACAAGATGTCCCACAAATCGGGATTGATAGGTTTGAAGCAAGATCTCTGGGTTACAAGAGCTCCCTTTAGGGAGACGATCTAGATACAAGAGATAACTACACAAGATCTCATACTATGAGATCACAAGAGGACAAGGCTAGATGTTCAGGAATTAGACTAGACAAGACTAGAACAAGGATCAAGACAATAACTGGAATTGGAACTTGGAGAGTACTTGGTGATCATGACTCCTTGAGCTCCCAAGATTGGTATTGGAAAGACTGAGTATGTATGTGGTCAACCCCTCCTTATATAGGTTTTTCAAGGGTGGTTCAAGGGTAGTTACGAATTGATGATGTCATTGATGATATCACCAATTCAAAAAAAGACCTGATGTTAGAATTCAGCAAGTAGATAGTCAATCTTGGGGTTTTGGCACATTCCTGATGCAATGTTAGTTTCTCCAAACTCTAAGCCAATCATCAGATATGGAAAGTCACAGAGAATCTAAGGTTTTAAGATGGTTTCCTTGTCCATGACATCACCTCCCTCTCAAGCGATGAGTTCCATGAGGAGTGGCCATGTTCTCTAGTTTAAGTTTCATTGGATTCTTCCTATGGAATTCATGAACCTTGAATTTTACTCTCTAAAGATTTTTTGTAAGTTACCAAGTACGATCATTGACGTCATAGCCTTTCCAATGAATAAGGCATTCCAATCTTCCTCGAGAGATCCTTGAATCTAATACATGCACGCGCTCGAATTCTTCATGATCCTCAATCTTGATAGGTGGTGAAGGACGGGGTGTCTCTTGAGCTTCCTTGGGTTCTTCATGTGATAGATCCTTTGAGCTTCTAGTGGAATGTTGTGGTGTTTCCAAGATCTTTGATGGAGAGCCTTGAGTAAACACACCCCCTAGATTGAATGTGAACTCCTTCTTTTCCTTTAACTTCTTGTTACCTTCATAATATGTATACTCCATATCATTTGTAATGACTTCTAGGGCTTCAAAGATTCTTGACTCGGATTCTTGAAGAACAATGTCTTGATTATTCAACACTTCTAGCACTTGGACTTGGCTTTCTTTGAACAATCGCTCCTCACACTTAACTGCTTGACTAATAGCCTCATCTAAAGTATTTATTTGAGATGTATAGAGCAAATGATCCTTTATTTCATCTTTGAAACCACTTTGAAATCAATTAACTAGATAGTCTTCTTGATATGTTAGTCCTTGAAATACAATTTTGAAGTCTGGTGCAAATTCTCAAACTGAGTTATCACCTTGTCATAACCTCTGTTCAACACCTTGAAGTTTTTCATATATATCATCCAGAGTAGACTCGATATTTCTGAGTATGGATATGGAGTCCATCATTGTTGATAGGGACTTGATGTGGATAGTCTTGCTAAAATGTTAGGGGAGCACTAGGTTGTGCACTTTGACTAGACTAGACAAGATTTCGGAACTATGCTTTTGATTACAAGATCATCCACATAGGAAAATAATACAAGAATATAACTGATACAAGAAGTCCCACAACCCAAGATCGGTAGGTATGGATAACTGGACAAGAGATGATACACAAGATCCCACATCCCAGGATCATAGGTATGAAACAAGATGTCCAAATTACACAAAATCCCCTCAAGGAGATGAACTAGTTACAAGAAATAACTCAACAAGATCTCATACTACAAGATTACAACAGGACACAATAGTATGTCCAAGAACTAGACTAGAGAAGACTAGAACAAGGCACAAGACTAGAACTGCAACTGAAACTTGGAGAGTACTTATTTGGTGGTCATGACTCCTTGAGCTCCCAAGACTGGTATTGGCAGGATTGAGTACGTATGTGGCCAACACCTCCTTATATAGGTTTTTCAAGGGCGGTTATAAAATGATGATATCATCGATAATGCCACCAATTCAAAAAAGACCTTATGATGTCAGAATTTAGCAAGTATACAACCGATCTTGGGGTTTTGGTATATTCAGATCCAAGTTTTGCCAAAATCTAAGCCAATCATGAGATATAAAAAGTCACATGGAATCTAAGGTTTAAGATGGTTTCTTTGTCCATGACATTGTGTATCATGAGGTTCCTCGGGTATCATGTATCATCCCTCAAGTATCATATATCGTGTATCGCATCCTAATATATCGTATATCGTGTATAGCCAACCTGTATGTCATGTGTCATCTAGAACCCAAGTATCGTATCATCAGATAAAGTATCATGTATCGTTTGAGAACCTAGGTATTGTGTATTGTGAAAAATCTTGACCAAACCCTCATTTGTATAGAATTAAAATTTTAGAAATTCTTTGCTCAAGCACGTATTAAAATCATTACCTAGACCCAAGAAAACACTCAAAAGGGAAGATAGAGATCTTGGGGTTAGAAAAAGTGAGAGGATTCATTGGCTTTGAATGAACCTAGGATCTGGACGTGTCTTAGGGAGCCGAAGAAGTGTTATATCATCACCAGGGAGTGTGAGTCAGAGAAGCATTCACTCCACCTACTCATACACCTCTAATGATTCTTAAAGAAAACTAATGATGACCTTTGAAGACATGCACCACTCTCTCTATTCTTCAAAACTTATGTCCTTAATGGAAGGTGAATATAGAACTTCATTGCGGTATGTCTCTACAAACTTGCATGGAGTACGTGTATATCTAGATGGACTCAATAGGTTTGTGGCAAGAAAAAAATCTACTGCTCTAAATTTTTCCAGAGACTAGCAGTAAAGTTTCAAGGAGGATTCTACATGGACAAATGAGGATAATTGTACTTAGTGAGTGAGCATCCTAATAAGATTAATGAAAGATGATAAATTGAGAAACTCAATCACCCGACCCGTACTGATAATAGAGAAGTTGTGACCCGAAAGGATCATGCAACCACTCCCCAAAATCCTCAAGGCTAGCAACAAGTCTAGGGAAACCCCAATTAAGGGCAAAGTAGTCGGCAAAGCATTCCACTCATACCACATGTCCACTTTCTTATACCAAATACTAGTACAATACCTAACACTCAATGAGGAAGTGAGACATTGAACAGACCGCCCTTTGCTTTAAGACCTCCACAAGGAGGAGGACCAGGTGTGCATCCTATTGATCCAAGCTATTCATTGATCGCTTGAAGTAGGTAGAAGATTGAGACCTTATCAGGTAGCTAAATGCTTAAGGAATCACTACTATAGATCAAGATATCCTTATGATCATGTGGCGGAATTTAAGCAAGTGCTGAGAGCTAAACAGATAGATGATTTCTTTACCCAATACCAATCCTTTGGACTCACATAAATAGGAATAACTTTGACATGGTTCCAACGCTTGGATCACAATAGATTTGCAAACATTGAGCAATTCCAAAAAGAATTCATCGGTGAGTTCACTAAGAGGGGAATAAAGCATAGTACCTCTTCTCTGGTCCATAGCTTCAAACAAGCACCCAATGACTCTGTAAGGCTGGCATCCAAAAGATTCGACCAATATGTGGATCATTGTCCAATGGTTGAGAGACCCACCCAACAAAAAATGATATCATTGTTCCTAAATGGTTTAACCAATGGAAACTTGATCACTTTGGTGTATGTGAAACACTTAGAAACCTTGGAGGAATGTCTTAAAGAGTTTATAGATCTAGAAGACAACTTGGTGGATGATTTGAAGATCCCTCAGACTCCAACCGAGTCTGATGATGCTTCTAGTAGTGTATCTTCCTAATCCAACAACATGGAGGAGTTGGTAGAATTGGTGGTCAAAAAGCTCACAGTTTAAAACCAACAAGGACAAAATCCCTATCTAGCTCAACCCATGCAAATGCCAATGTTAAGAAGATATGTGTATTGTGGAGGGGATCATGCATCTCATGCTTGTGCAAGAGGAGGACCTACCTCGCCTCAACCCTATCAATATGGAAGATCGCTTATGCAAGGACCACACCTCTACTGTCACATTGAGCAGAAATACACTAATCACACTATGGACACCCCCCCCCCATACTTGAGATCAAGTCAGGGAGGCTCCAATGTATGCTCATCATCAAGGAACACCCATGACTCAAAGACCTTATGAGTATCAAGGATATACTCAACCACAAATAGTACTAGGCCTATAACTCCCACACCCTCAAAACTTAGTACCAGTCAAGTACACACAATCCAAAAAAAAAAAAAAAAAAAAAAAACTAGAAAGAGTAGTTCTACTTGTGACCCCGTTGAGTAGCCAAAAAACACAAGCCTAGGTTATGAGCAGAGCCACAGTTATTATAATGCCTATGATCATAATCTCCTAGAATATGAGTCCACATACGAACAACAATATCATGAAGATGATTCCTATGGAAGCTCCTATGGAATTGAATATGCCAATCTAATGTATGCCGCACCCAGAGCTCAAGCTCCAGAATATCGATGAGACCACCTACACCTAGAGGACTATGTTATAGATGTGGAGGGGGCCATTTCATTAGGGAATGCACAATGCCTTATCAACCACCATCTCAAAAGATATGGGAAGGTTATTGCAATGATATTAGGAAAGAACATATGTTTAGGGATTGTCCCAAGAATCCCTCTAAAGCACCCTCCACTATACAAATCAATGTGATTGAAGTAATAGATTCCAAAGATATAGTAATCCTAGGAGTGAAAAGGAGATAGAATCCTCACCACAACTAGTAGAAGACTCCGAGGAACAATCAAAAGCCTTAAGAAAAAAGAAACCGTATAAATGGAAAACAAAATAGGAAAAAGTAAAAAGCAAGTGGATTAAGAAGTTGGCTAATGAAAAGGAAAAGTTTGCAGAAGCCATAGAGCCTCTGCAAAACATTCCTGCCAGGCAACCTATTGATGAGGCAAAGGAAGAACAAACAAAGGACTAGGTAGGATCAATTCTAGCGGATACCTAAAGACTTACAAATGCGGTTGAAAACTTATCAGTCTAGAATAGAGACAACACCTAGTCCAGAGCAACATGACTGATGCTATCCTAGAGGAGATCTAGGGAAGGAAAGATTGGAAATATGTAAAAAGATGATTGAAATCACTCAAACTATACTAGAACAACCCATACCAACCATTCTTGAGATGATAATTCTAGAGAAAACATTCCAAGGATGTTTAGAAAACCCCAACTCAAAGCAAGAAGAGCTAGAATCAACCAAGATAGTTGAAGAGGAATTAGGGTTAGAAAGAATGTAATAGATTCCTTAATTCTTGAAGTGAAGTAGAAGGTAATAGTCCACAAGGCCTATGGGCCGAAGTTCAAGAAGAGAGATGGAAAAAGACTGAAGGTGAGATCCTCCCTTCACAGAACTAGATGCTTCTTTGAATCGACCTATGATGGGACATGATGGAGACCCTAAGGATCTGTCCAATCAAGACCAAGAGACAAACGAGACAATTAGCTTGACCACACTTTCAAACTTTATAGGTGAGTATGAATAGAAATAAGATTTCTTTCATGCTCCCACTTTAAGTTGTAAGGAGAAGAGAACTTTAGAGGAAGTGTCAACCACTCTACAAGGGTTGAAGAAGGCTAAAGTTCATTGCTTGTTAAGTTTAGAAGAGCCTTTGAAAGTAAAACCCTAGCTGTGGAATAAGTTAGCCGCTCAATTGAACTTGAAAGAACAAAGTACATCAGCACAGGAAAAGAAAATTGAAGAAACCCCAACAATTATAATACATGTGGATAAGGTGGGAGAATTCAATGAAGGTGATGAAGGAAATACTTGTCTTCCAATTACTTTTCAAGGATACATGACTAAAGCCATATTAGACATGGGTGTTGGAGTAGGAATAGCTACCAAGGGAATTTCGGAAAAATGGGGAAAACTAGCATTAAGACCAACCGGGATGAAGTTGCAATTAGCAGATGGTCATGTAGAATGTCCATTAGGGCTTCTAGAAAATGTAATCTTGACTATGTATGGAGTAGAATTCAAACACATCTTAGCCATATGTCAATTTGGCAAGGTAGGTAATAATTATGAGATGATTCTAGGATGACCATTCATGCAAAAATTAAAGGTAGTTCAAGATTGGGGACGAGATGCATTCTATCTTCAACATCAGGGCATGACTACTAAAATAAATCTCCAAAACTTCTCTTATAGGTATGTTCCACCTCTTCAATGGAATTCCATCCATAAAAAGGAGGATGAGGTGTCAATCCATAGTGTTGGATCTAGTGCTCAATCTTGGATGAACAAAGATACCCAACTATGGATTTGCAAGGCATCCCAAAGAGGAGAAAAGGCTACAACATTGGAGACTAAAGCAGGAAGAAGAATGACATGTAGAAGACCCTCTTGCGTATATGCCTCAAGTATTTCTAGATGAATCCTTTGAACCACATGGATGGATGGAAATATTAGCAGTGCTATACGTATGTGTAAATGAAGTACTAACCATGAATGAGTGAGTAGATGAAGAAGGGTATGATTTGAGCTTGTACAGTACTCCAAGAAGCAAATGAAGACAAAATATTAGAAAAGGAATTGAATGAAGAATATGAAAGTATAAAAATGGGACCTAAATTTAATTGAGAAGACAATATTGGAAAGAAGTAGAAATGAATGACTCAATGGAAAACTATAAGATCTTTTCCATACATGAATACCCAAAAAACCCCAATAAGGAGAATAATAGATTAGGGGAAGAAGATCAATAACAAGAATACTTTCAAGTTCCCGAAAACTTCAAGAGGTATGAAGTAGAAGAGATAACTAACGTTATCCAAATGCCTAAAAGAGAGGCACAAGATGGAGCAACATATGACGATAACCAATAAATTCATAGTGACTTGAGAAAATGATGAGCAGAGATGCACTTAAATAGGAAAGGATGTGTCTACATAAGAGGAACAAGAGTAGATACAATTATTGCGAGCATATATGGATGTGTTTTCTTGGACTTACAAGGACTTGAAGGGAGTTGAACCTACGATCTTCTCTCATAGAATTCTCGTGACTCCTGACGCTAAGCCTCCCAAGCAAAGACTTTAAATATAAAATGATATATACTCAACCAAAATTAAGGAAGAGATAGACAAGCTGTTAGCAGATGGATTCATATATGAAATTGAACACAGAGAATGGGTTTCTCCTTTAGTGGTTGTACCAGAAGAATGGAAAACTTAGGGTTTGTACTAACTTGAAAAAGGTTAATGTGGCCACTACCAGAGATAGTTATCCATTATCCATTACCGATCACCTTTTGGTAAGAAAAGTAGGCAAGGAAGTGTATAGATTCTTTGATGGATTTTTGGGGTACAATCAGGTAGCTATTGCTACTGTAGACCAACATAAAATTGCTTTTGCTAGTAAATAAGATTGTATGCCTTTCGAGTTATGCCTTTTGGCTTAACAAATGCCCCAACCACTTTCTAGAGATTGATGTGTCATGCCATTCAGGACCTTTGTACCTATTCATCTCAATGTTCTACTCATATACCGAAGTTAAGATGAATATTTGACAAATGTGGACATTATAGAGTATGATTGAATCCGAAGAAATGTGACTTTATGATAATGCAAGGTAAATTGTTGAGACACATAGGATCGAAAATTGGCATCTCAACCGATGATAAAATTAACATGATCCTAGATTTTCCTAGACCTAAGAATGTGAAGGAAGTGCAAGCCTTCATGAGCCACTATAGATATTACCATTGTTTCATTCATATGTATGCGATCCTCGCAAAACCCTTATATGGGCTCTTGGCTCAATTTAAGTGGAGTGATGAATGCAAACAAGCATTCAATGAGTTTAAAAGAAGATTGAGCTCAGCATTGTTAAGACCTAAACCTAAGGGAAAATGCCACTGCAAAATGATCCTTTGCTCAAACTTTTGATGCTAAGTTGGCTTTTTTAAGTCCACAATTATATTTCAAAGTGTTTTGGAATAGGTGGAGAGAAATAGAAGCCAAGGGTATAAGCATATCGAAACCCAACTTGCGTGGTCGGTTCTCGCAACCACACTCCCTCCCTATTTACCTTCCTACTCTTTCTTTTATCCTTCCCTTATTTCTAACTCCTCATTCTCATACACTACTTCCTATGCCTTCACCTACACTCCTCTTTTCCCCTCTTTCACACACCCCCTCGGGCCCGTGTGCATACACACGCTCACTCATATTCTCACTTCCCCACCTCTTTTCTTTTTTGGCCTTCCCTTCTCTCGCACACGCTCTTCTATTCCTCAATGGGCTCTCTTCTACCCATGCACTCCTAATCCAGCTCCCTCACTAAGCACTCAACTAGAAGCTCACTTGGACAATTACTCCCACAGCCACATCATAAATCCATCTCTTCGTGTCAATTCCAAAACAACAAGTTGGTTTATGAAGGTTTACATTCAATCAAAGAGCAACATCTTTTTTTTCCATAAGTGAATCAGCCAAACTGCTGTTTTAATGAACAATCAACACTCATGCATTCAGGTACCTCTTGTACGTTGTAGTAAAACCTTATCAATTTCAACCGTGTGAGGCCTATTAATGTCCCGTTCATAAAAATAACTATGTACACACAGCAGTAATACATGCACACATGCAAGCGGTCATTTACCTTGCAAGCCTCAAGGGAACAGATAGTCACAAAGCTAGTTTATATAACAGAAGCCATGCTCAATGGTAAAAAAAGTCAATCCACCGATGGAAAATTAAGCATGCATAGCCACGCTGTGATTAAAACTTAGGACACCATTTCTTTGAGCAAAACAAATATTCGATTCCTGCAAGCACTTTCTCATTTCATGCCCAGGACAAGACCGTAAATTTTCAACTTGCGTCTAAATACAAAAGTGAACTTCAAACAGGTGGTGGAAGTCTTGGACCTTAAGAGCTTTCTAATCAGCTCTGCACGATTCAAAGAACTTTGGATCATCCATCACTCCAGAAGCTGGTTCTCCCTCCATGAATGGCTTAAAGCCATTTGAACAGTCTTCTCAAGCTTATGCGCTAATCGAAGAGGTTCACTAAGCACTTCTGCTTCTTAGAGAGAAAGGGAAGAAATCCTTAGAATTGTAAGGTAAGGTGAATTTTTGGCTCCATCCGACAAAGACAATTGAAGGCACACTAGATATCTAGTGCATCAAAGAGCATTTGGCAGCAATCCAGTATTCTCCATGGATGTTTTAATTCTGGTTCTCCATCACCTTTGATCATATGCCAGTCTGTAATATGCTATCCGCCAAACAACATTCGATTCTTCTATATGCCGTTCGGTAACATGCTAATCACTAATATTGTTCATTCAACAACTTTTTTTTTAAAACAAAAATACAAAATATGTCTCCTTCTGCATGCATCTGCAGTGTACAATATGACACCTTGATTATGACACATAAATTAAAAGTCATACAAATTTACCCAAAATGTAGAAAATCTTACTGCATATAAATTACTTGTCTCTGAACAACAGGAATCAAGGTCCGAACCCTTCTCCTTCAGTGCATACTTTTGTGTTCGGCAACCGTTTCCACTTCAATACAGCAGTTCACATAAGTTCTAATGAACTTTCTTCAAGTTCGAAGAACCCCCATTAATTCCATCCTATGCGCACACACTTAGATGAAGAAGACACAAAAATCAATCTGCTCTCAATTGCCTGGTCCGACTGTTCCTCCTCCTTCCAAGTCGTTCCCTTTCAACAGCTCCAGTGAACTGTAGTACCTGTGTGTCTCCCCCCTTTCTTAAATCATCCAGCTCTGAGATTTTTTATCCCCAGCCTTTTCTAATGTGTGACCTGCTTGCCACGAAGGTGCAGCAGCAGCCAGAGTCGCCCCAGTTGATTCCTTTCTTCCCCTTAGCCACACCTCTTCCTGTTGTTATCGAGGAGCAGAGAGAATCTACTCTGAAACTCTGCCCGGTCGAAGAAAAGAACACTGAGGAATGTCTCCCCCCCCCCTCTGTTGCCTTTCTTTCTTTCTTCTGGAAATGCCCTCCTCGCATCAGCTGCCTTGACCAATCATAGCATGGCACCCACTGGGCACAATAATCTTGGCTCCCCGAGGGAAGCTTGACACTATGGCTGACCACAATCACATAATCGCTTGAGGCTTGAGCAAAAGACCCCTGATTGCCAACATGCTACTCCCTCTTGCCCACAACAGCACTTTCCGATATGGCCTCCGGTAGCTTCCTTCTTCTCTAATGACAGCCAAAAAGGCAATCCCCCCCCCTTGATCTCGCTGTTGCTGACTGCGACAAAGGACAACAAATACTTTCCCCAGATGCAGTTGTGGATAAAAACGAAGAGGCCCCCCCCTCTGTTGCTACCTGCGGAGGCACCTCCCTCTTTTTCCCCGCTCGATGCTCACTTCTTTACCCCTCTCGTTACCTGTACGCAAAGAACTGCCAACAACAGAAGTCGGCCGAGATTTTTCTCCCTTTGCCTCTGCTGTCTTCTCTGAGTGGAGTCCACAGCCACTCCCTCTTTGACACCACTCTTGGCTACCCCTCCGACGGTCCTGTGCCCTACAAGAACAAGCCCCCCCCAAGAGGAGCCCTCACCCCCGGTTATCAGGTACCCCCGAACACCTGCCGACTGTTAGCCAGCCGAACAAAGCCCCCCCCCTTCCCCTCGAAAAATTGCTTCCCCCTCGCCTGCGTGGAGTCATGGGGCATAGCCCCCCCCCCCCCCCAAATTGATGATGGCATTTCTGATTGCATTTGAATGCAGCCCGAACCTTTCAATTCCAGCATGTACCTCCTTACCAAATTTAAGACTGCTAAGGTCTCCTGATGCTTTCAATAAAGTTAAGAGTGTCACTTCATCTGCCTGCATACCATGGCTTATATATAGTGCATCATTTGCACAGGCTTTATATTGGATTGATCCATTTGCTCAAAGAGCTTGAAAGCTTCATCCAGATGTCCATGTTGAGCATCGCCAACAATCATTGAGTTCCATGCTACCTCATTCTTGTTGAGCATCGCCAACAATCATTGAGTTCCATGCTAGCTCATTCTTGTTTCTCGTTTCATCAAACAACCTACGAGCTTCTTCAATGCTGCCCCATTTCGCATACATATCAATCAATGTGCTCACAACAAAAATATCAAATTTTAATGAAGTCTGTTTTACATGGGAATGCACCTCCATTCCTTGCTCAAGTGTAGGAAAGTTCATTCATGCCCAAATCTCTTTGTTGTATGTCATCAAAGGCTCGATGTGTCTCTTTTACATCACCCCACTTGCCACTCGCATGCTCTCTCTCTCTCAACGTCCATATAGAAACTCACAAAAAAAACGGTTCCAATGTCCATACGTTTTAAGGAACATTGACTACGAGAAAAAGACATAATTATGCCTGAAGCATAAAGTCTTCCATAGATATCTTTCTACCCAGCAAACGAAAACATGTACATATATCAAGCTTCGCGTTCATACTTGTGTTGTGCAAATGAGTCACGAAGAAAATAACATCGCATTTAAACATGTTGACATATTTGAAATGAGCAGTGATCCCTCTCTTTGATCCCTCTCTTTGAACATATGTAATAAAGCATATAGCAGTATAATCGTGTCATATGTTTGGAATGACATCATAAAAGATGCACTTCAATGCATAAAATCCTCGGTCATGTACGCTATGATCAACAGACAGTCGCGTAATCCTACTCCATATTTTTGTACACCGACAGACACCATAGCTTACAGGTATCACCTTACATGTCCAAACCGTTTGTTTCTGCTGGGCAGATTTTTTAATTAATTGAGATTTAAATGAGGATGTGCTCTGATAGTGGCTCCTTCTAATGTGGTATATGAAAAACACGAATTGTGCCTTCACCATCGATCATATTCTTGCTGGAGCGATCCATCTACAGATTGATGTCAACATATTATTTGTTGAAGATGATCGGTAATAGTTCTCGCACAGCGCTTCCCCTACAGCTTGCAGCTATGGAGAATGAGGTTGCAAAAAAGCATGGACCATAGGCACGCTTCAATATAAGGTTCTAAGCATCCCAATCCTTTGATGGGCTGAGCAATCATGTACACATATGATTTCATAAAGCAGACAATGGGAGCATAGTACATACCAGGTGTTGAGATTTGAAGGTTGCTCAACGCAATGATGCTCGCGGCTCAACTCTTTGCTCTATTGAAGAAGACACACGTCGCAGTACACGCTTTGCAAATTAGAAGGCCTTGGTTGAGTGATGACTTGAGGAGTCTAGACTCTAACCTCCCGCCAAAATTAACATGGGAGTTTTTTTCTTTTAATAAAAGAGAGTTCAACTTTTTTTTTTTTTAATGGAGGTTCGGCCTAGGCCTACTCCCCCGGACTTTAACTTTGAAATTGCAATTGTACAAGGAAGGGCATAGTACCCATGGGACCTCCCTTATTCCACAAGAACAGGGGTCAACACTACCGCAAGGATAGACAAATGGTGGCACTCAGCCACAATGCAACATCTTTCCAGATTACATGTCCCTTACATGTTGCTGTCGGGGATTGAACCTTCGCCCCCACCTCAAGAGGCAAGGGGTTCAACCACTAGGCCAGCGAACTGGGACAAAGAGAGTTCAGCCTTGGCCTATTCTCCCAGACTTTAATTAAAATAAAGGAGAAAAGTTACAAGTGAATGGGACTAGTGCCCATGGGACCCCCAAATCCCACCTATTCTCCCAAACTTTAATTAAAATAAAGGAGAAAAGTTACGAGTGAATGGGACTAGTGCCCATGGGACCCCCAAATCCCACAATGGAGGGGACAAGTTAGGCTAGAGGGCATTACAAATGAGGCGGATAAATCTATCATCTCCCTCATGCAGGACCCATTTGGGTTTCAACTTGTTATTTTTGAGGACTTATGTGGTGCCTAAACGGGGGGTCTATTATCACGGGAGATTCTTTTTCCTAGAAGAAACAAGGATTTCTCAATCGACCATTCCTTTGGATTTTGGCCAAAATTGACAACACATCGCTCCATCCAAATCTTCCAAAGAGTCTCACCCCTAATGGCATTCCACAGCCTTGATGAGCAGCCAACCGCCTCCCCCAATAGCGCATGTTACCAATTAATTTGGTTCGTGAGTCTCAAAACCCGCGTCACATGATGCCAGATAACACAGGACTTGGGGCAATCAAAGAAAAGGTG
Source organism: Ceratopteris richardii (assembly GCA_020310875.1). Taxonomy (NCBI): domain Eukaryota; kingdom Viridiplantae; phylum Streptophyta; class Polypodiopsida; order Polypodiales; family Pteridaceae; genus Ceratopteris; species Ceratopteris richardii. Next base: position 206,574,522 of record CM035406.1, on the reverse strand, counting down.
AACCAAATCTTCGATGCATCGATGGCACCGCTTGCACCAAGGTGGAGCCCCACAAATTTTTTCAGCCCTTGCATTGGACCAGATACCCTTGTGCAAGATCTTCCACATGAGAAGGGACTTATTGATCTCAATTAGGGGGTGCCTAATAGACATGAACTTAAGTTCCCATCGAAGTTTGGTCCAAGAAAGGCACCACATCTTGTTGAGGGTGTGATGAACATCTAAGTTCTCTTTGAAGTTGGGGATTCTGGATAGTTTCTTACCATTGCTCCATTTGAGGCCCTCCAGGCAAGAAAGATCATGTCCGCAGAGAAGGCGGGTAGTTGGGCGGTCCCACGCTAAACATCTTCCTTGGAACTGGGTGCTATCCAAACTGGATAGCAAACTAAATCATTGGAAAGGTATGCAAGTTAACTTGGCAGGGAGTGCAATGGTTGTTAACACATTTATGCTTTCTACGGCTATTTACTTTATCTCATGTTGGAGATCTAAGGAGAAAAGAGTTGTTCAAAGTGGAAAGAATAAGCAGAAAGACAGGGGACCCTAATAGGAGGGGGATTCCCAAAATCAAATGGGAAACTTGCATTAGCTCTCAACACTCAGGGGGCTTGGGTATTTTGGATATCGCTGAGTTGGCTGACAAGTTGGTGGCAAAGTGGTTTATCAAGGCTTGGAGCAATAGTGAGTCCTCTTGGGCTAAATTCATCTTCAAAAACATGAAAGACCTTACCTTAGTCAGCCATCCTGGTTGGAAGGACATAGGAATCCTCACGCTTTTGTTCTCCCCCCACACGGTGTCCCCTAAAGGCTCTAGCCTCGTGTGTTCCTTATGGAAGATTTGGAACAAGGCCAAACAATTCATCAGAATCAGTGACGAGTGGAAGTGGGCGGCCGAGATAAGACAAAATGAATCTATCTGGTTCCCGATCAATGGCATTATGGGGGTGGAGTCATGGAACCTCCAAATTGCTAAGCGGTTATGGAACAAGGGGTTCAAGCAGTGGAAACAGCTCTGGAAACAAGAGACCGGCCAGTGGATCAGGTTCAAAGACTTATACCCTAGACATAGACTTACCCTCGAGGAAACTCCAAAACACGTCAATATTGTTCGTATCGTTATGTACAAAGGCATTCATGTCATTGGCAAAGAGTCCCACAATCATTTGGCTATGATCTAGAGGTAGGGAAAGACCCTTAAGATTGCTAGCATCCATGTGAAACTTTAATAGGCGATTGAGGCCATCCGAGGCAATAGCGAAGAGTAGTGGAGCCAGTGGGCAGCCTTGCCTGATAGATCTTTTTAAACATATGGGCTCAAAGAGCTTATCGTTGATAATTATTCTCATTGAAGCATTTCAGTATAGTGGAAACCATCTTCATGAACTTTTGGCTGCATCCAAGGTCTTTTAGTGATTGAAGAATAAAGTCCCATTCCAATCTGTCATACGCTTTGTCGAAGTCGATCTTAATGAATACCAGATCTTGTGCAAACTCTTCAAAAACGCAAGGCCTTCCCAAATATCAACAATTGCTTCAAGTATAGATCTACCTTTGATAAAACCATTATGGTGCTCGCAAAGCCATGACTTTAAATGACAAGAGATTCTGTTGGTGATAACTTTGGCAATTAAGTTGTATCCAGTTTGGAGCATGGTAATTGGTCGCCAATTTTCAATTTTCTTCTTATCTCCCCTTTTGTGAATTAACTTGATGACACCATTATGAAGACACTTAGGGAGGGCACCAAAGGAGAGAGCCTCTTGCCACACCAGGCGTAGCGGGGTGGCCACCACGTGCTTGAAGGATTTGAAAAACTGATTGGTGAGGCCATCAGGACCTGAACTTTTTCCATTGGGAAGAGCATCAATAACCTCACTAATTTCATTCTTGGAAATGTTAGCATCCAGCAGAGAACTCATGTTCTATGGGATTCTAGATTGAGCAACCCTTGAGATGGTTGCCATGCAGTCACGCCTGAGTGGGGAAAGAGGAGTCGAGACCCCGAGAAGATGGGTAAAGTGCTCGACGATGATAGATGTGTTCTCAACTTCCGTGCTACATTTGATCCCATTGTTATCGACCAAGAAGGGGATGGATTCCCTAGCTTGTTTCCTTTTGAGGATGTTACACATCTCTTTCGATGGTTTGTCACCCTTCCCCACCCACCAGTCTTTGAAGAATATTTGCATATTTTTTCTTTGAACCTCTTCTTCGAGTCTTAGTCTTCCCCTGATTTTCAGAAGCCCTTGTTGGCATTGCAAGTTACCTTTATTCACTTCTTCTTCAAGCTATGAGAGCCTCTTGTACACCGTTTCTCTTCTTTTTTTCTAGACATCTCTTATAGCCTTATGAGTCCTGATCAAAATTTGTCGAGTCCTTTCCACCATGCTTCTCCAACACTTAGCCGGCTCATTACAGTAGGCAAAGGCCTCCGCCCACACTGCGGAAATTTCTTGGTGGACAGAGGGGAGGGAAAACGCGTCTGACAAGGATGAAGCCAAGGAGCTTTCTAGAGTGAGGGTATTGGTTTGAGAGAGAGAGTAATCGGGTAGTGGTCCGAGATAGTCAGGTCCATGTGTTTGGAAATCAAAGGAGTACCCCATTGGAGGGTGGTGTTTTGGTCGATGTAACATCTATCAAGTCTTGCTTTCCTGAGAGAGTCCCCCATTTGGATATTAGACCAAGAGAACCCCTCCATGTCTTTCACCTCAACCAGGTCGAGATGGAGCTTGATTATATCCCATATCTCTTTCTCCCGACTGTCAATAATTTTCCCCTTGTTATTCCATCGATCCTCAGGAAACTCAACCATGTTGAAGTCCCCACAAATCAAAACATTGTGTGAGAGGGAGTCAAGGGAAGCCCACGTATCGATTCTACCTGCCTCTCCATTAGGGGCATAAATCACTACAAGGAATACGGACGTATAACGACGATTAAGGCGACACAATTTTGTCGCTATAAAATTGCAAAATGCATCGTAATGAGCGTCACGTGCGGACCCTCGATTAAACGACGAGTCGAACAACGTTTTTTGCGACTTGTGATGCGACAGGGTCTGCGACACTCGCATAGAGCGTCGCTAACATGACGGTTTTAAAAAGCGTCACATAAGCGATGCTTGCAGATGTCGCTTATGCGACGCCAACTCTACGCGTAGCATCGCTTACACGACGATCTGTTGACGGAATAAAATTAAAACGTTGGAGGCTCTTCGATTGGCATTCTCACGCATCTAATCAAAGAGCTCTCCAACGTTCGCAATTGCACTGCGCTTACGAGCTAAAGCAAGTATATGCAGAATTGTTATTTTGCCTAAGCTCTCTCTAATTGTCTCCCTGTGTCTTTGTTTCTCTCTTTCTACATCTTTCTCTCTTTGAATTCTCTCTCTCTCTCTCTCTCTCTCTCTCTCTCTCTCTCTCTCTCTCTTTATTGCATGTTATTTAAGAAGCTAACCAAGCAAAAAGTATGGCTAACTATTGTAAGTACAATTTCTATTCTTTGTATATCATTTGAATTGTGTTATTTTCATTAGATAGCATACTCATAATTATTGATATGCACTTATACACTTATACATGATGAAGATGCACTTTCACACATATACACATATACACACATATTCACACACAGATACATGTGCACATACACTTAGACATACACACATATACACACACAGATACACATGCACATACATACATATACACACACATACATATACACTTAGGTACACACATATGTATGAATTATATAATCAAAGTATTAAAACACATGCTTAATATATTAATATAGACAATAATAACAATCAATAGAACACTTGTGAATGATTTGAAATGAGTGTTTCTCGTTGTCGCTCAATATCCTAAGCATAATATGAAGTCAACCCTAAGTACTTTGAGTGAAATGTTCTTCTTGGTTCTCCTAATTGTTGACTCTTGTTCTTGAAATGTTACAGAAGTTCAAGTTTGCCAACATCTATCTATCTACATCTTGAGAATACAACATGAACGAAAGAAAGGAGAAAATAACACTACATACATGCAGCTTTGCATCGGTATATTTATTGCGATATTATTGGTTAAGATTTCAATCATCCACAATTTACTAGAGTGGTTCATAATTCATGAGTAGTTGCTTACATGGATATAGGTGTCATGATATTTGGAGAACTCCAAAGAGAACTTTTAAGAATATTGAAAAAAAAACAACATATTGGGTGTCATTAGCTAGTATGAATATGATGTTTGATATTCAAGAACTCTCTTCATTAATTCACCCTTGGAATCGTCGACATGCACAATAGCGAAAGGTACAAGAACTCTCTTCATTTATTCACCCTTGGAATTGTTGAAATGAAAAAAGGACTACTCCTACTCTACCACAATCACAAATGTAACAAGCTAAGGAGGAAGGAACAAAAGATAACAAAACATTATGAATGAATTAAAATGGAAATGGAAATGACTTACATAAGATGCTCTAAGAGCATGAAGCCTCCATGAGGAGAGGAAGCACACTCTTGGCAATGAGCTAGAGTGGAATGACTTGTGTGGAGTGAAGGGAGGCCATGCTTATATGGAGTTTGGGAGAATTCCCTTGCATGTGGGATAAGTGAACTTGCATGAGAATGAAACTAGCTTTGGACAAAAGGGTGGAGCATGGAATTCTCAACACCCCCCCTCCATGTGATGACCCTTTTGTTTTTAATATGGGGGACTAGTGACATATGGGATCACTTAGTCCATGGGTTTTTAGGATCCAAGGACATATGGGATCCAAGGGGTTTTTAATGGGATCTATTGTCGAACTCCTCGTCTAGCTCATTAGGTTCGGCAACCTCTACGTGTGAGAGACGAGGATCCATATGGGGTGGTAGGCGTGGGCGAAATTTGTAATGCCAAGCTCCGATCAGGAACATGTAGAGGAAGAGGAAATTGACGAGAACTGTGGTGATAGGGTTCTTCCATCTGCAAATATCAGAAAACCACCTCCCAATGGCGATCATACCCGATAGAACACCCAAGATCCTGAACCAGTTAGCCTTGCTCTTGTGCATGCTCCACAGATTGCTATCCACATCATTGTCAGCTTCATCCTTAATAGTGAACTCGTGAATGCTGGTCTGAGGAACATTTGGAGAAGACCGGTAACCCCCCATGACTCTGGATTGTAGATGACGTGCCCACTGCCGCTACGCTCACTACAATGCTTTCTTTCTGTGTTGCACTCGAGCACGTGACAACTTACTTGAGCACTTTATGAGATATTTATCGATCATAGGACAAAAAAGATAAAAATGGTGCTAATAATGCCTAGTGAAGAAGGTAATAGTGCTTAGAAGCACTCTTGTTAAAGGAATATGGGAGGGAGGGAGGGATTAAGAAAGAAAAACATACTAATGATGAAGATAACAAAAATAGAACTCAAAAGGAAAGTTAAACTATGCTCTGATACCATGTTGAAATGAAAAAAGGACTACTCCTACTCTACCACAATCACAAATGTAACAAGCTAAGGAGGAAGGAACAAAAGATAACAAAACATTATGAATGAATTAAAATGGAAATGGAAATGACTTACATAAGATGCTCTAAGAGCATGCAGCCTCCATGAGGAGAGGAAGCACACTCTTGGCAATGAGCTAGAGTGGAATGACTTGTGTGGAGTGAAGGGAGGCCTTGCTTATATGGAGTTTGGGAGAATTCCCTTGCATGTGGGATAAGTGAACTTGCATGAGAATGAAACTAGCTTTGGACAAAAGGGTGGAGCATGGAACTCTCAACAAGAATCATCGACATGCACAATAGCGAAAGGTACTGAACTTATTATTTTTTCTAGTGTCAAAAACATATGTCTACTTCTTAATTGAGACTTCAATTAGATTACTATACATTTATTCAAGTGAAATTATGCAAGAGGAAAATTTAAACAAGTTGCTTTAACTTTTTTCCATCAATCTAAAATTGTTTGGAGTTTCAATCCCCCCATTTTAAATCGTTAGTCATAATTGTCAATATGTGCATAATAGCCTAGTTTTTGTAGTTGCAAGGTGATTGTTAAAAGAAAAATCAATGGAAACTATGGTAAATCACAAATATCTTTCATATCTTTATCCATTGGTGTCAATCTTCTACCCACAGAATGCCTTCATTCATAAAAAAATGTTATTATGAAAGTATTATTGTAATTAATACACACGTAGCATATGATCTCATTACATAAATTTGTAATTAACGTTTTCCAACAAACTTTAAAATTACTCTTACAAGTCTCATTGCCAGCGGAGTGCTTCTGTCATGGGAGCTGGACATAAGACCAAAACATACAAAGGCCTTCATTCTCCTTCCTCTTGGGCTAGCCATGCTCCTTCATCACCACTCTTGTTCTTGAACCTTCCGATGGAGGAGCTTGCTGCTGTGATTTTTGGCTGTGACCATGCGACTTACAATGAATGCATCACACAGCTTCTGTTTGGTAAACTTTATTTATCCTCTTACTTTCTATCACAGATATACATCTCTCCCTTTAAACCATAATGCATCATATCATGGTTTGGATTTCTCATTTTGAGATTCCACTATGATTTCGATAGTATGTTTTTCCACGCCTTGGTCATATGGACACCATCTCCTTCTATGCCCTTATTTCTCTCTCTCTCTCTCTCTCTCTCTCTCTCTCTCCCTCCACATATTACTGCATGTTCATGTGTGTGCATGTTTTTGGTATGGCTTTCATGTGAACGTAGAGAACTTGGAATCCTAGGCTTGCTTTTATTTTATGGACGTCCTTATGCATGAACAATAGCTTGATCATTAGCTTTTGTGCATGTCCAGGCCTTCGAGCTTCTCATATCAGCTATGTAAAGAATGTTTGACCAGGGATGCCACTATTTTTGTTTAATTACATTGATAAAAAGTTGCATGGTATTTTTGAGGCAGACAGCTATGGAGAGATGAACATCAATCCATATGCCTGGAGTGATGGGAAGCAGAAGACACAGTTTCCAGCTCAGGTTCTTTGCTTAGATTTAATCATCTCTAATATTACATTAGGTCACTATCTGAGGCATAATGAAGTTTTGTTTGCATGTAGGCACGCGTACGGGTGAGATGTCAGTGTGCACCATTGACAGAAAGCAAATACAAGGGAGCATTAGCAGCGAATTATGTGAATTATTCATAGGAGAAAATCCTATTTGAGTTAATTCATGTTGGAGTTAGATGTCTGCGGAAGCACGCGAACAACACAAGGAAGTAGAAGAAGCTTGGAGCACAACACACAAGACTAAATGTATTACTAGAGAATGTACAAAGATAAGTAGCCCATTAGGGCAATAGGCATATATACAAGCCGGGGGAAAAAAACCTCCTAAAGAGGGAAAAAAGTGCCCCGACGGTCCTAGTGTGTTCACACACATCACTACTTGAATATATCAACAAATCCCCTCTGGGAGTGATGCGGTGAACAAGGAGCTGGCACTCATGTATAAGGAAGTGCCAAGCTATGTGGAAATCACTCCACAAAAGGAAGTAAGTCCAAAGCTTTGCGAAAAGCTTCAAACTTCTCCCTAGGCAGAGCCCTCGTGAAAAGGTCTGCAATGTTCTCCTGCGTGGGCACATATGCCAAGCTGATCTCCCCAGCAAAGAACCTCTCCCTGACATAGTGATAATGCACCTCAATGTGCTTAGTGCGAGCATGGAACACAGGGTTCCTCGCAACTGCCAATGCGCTCTTACTGTTAGTGAAGATGGTGGTGGCAGGAGACTGGCCAACACCCAAATCAGCCATAAGGCGTCTGAGCCACACACACTCAAGAGTAGCTGTGAAAGTTGCCCTATACTCAGCCTCACAACTGGAAGTGGCCACAGTAGGCTGCTTCTTGCTCAACCAAGATATACATGAGCTACCAAGCATGAAGCAAAAACCACTGGTGGACACACGAGTGTCATAGCAACCAGCCCAATCTGAATCAGAAAAAGCATGCAAATCTGGCGGTAGTGATCCCCCCTTGGGATCAAACAACCCAAGTAGCCGAGTACCACTCAAGTAGCGAAAGATGCGCTTAACCGCCTTCCAATGCATGACTCCTGGGCAATGCATAAACCTGCTCATATGTGAGACAACAAACTAAATATCTGGCCGAGTAATGCATAAGTAAATCAAGCATCCAACAACCTACTGATAGAGAACAACATCAAATGCATCACCATCATCATGAAGACTCAATCGTAAACCTGTCTCCATAGGAGTGGCAATAGGCTTACCGTCTTCAAGGCCAAAACGCTTCAATAATGTGTCAATATATTTCGTCTGACACAAAGCCATTCCACCATCAACTTGCATAAACTGAATGCCCAAATAGTGATGCAAATGCCCCAAATCAGACATCTCAAATGAGGCATGCAAATCAGCCTTGAAATCAGCAATATGCTTCTCAATAGGACCAGTGAGCAGCATGTCATCAACATAGACAACAATGATCAGAAGCACATCATTAGCACGCTTAACATATAAGGTGCTTTCAGTTGGACTATTCACAAAACCATGTGCAACCAGATAGGCATGTATCTTCTCATACCAAGCACGTGGTGCTTGTTTTAAACCATATAATGCCTTCTTTAACCTGCACACCTAGTTTTCATGCCCTTTCTGCACAAAGCCACGGGGCTGAAAAACATACACTTCTTCATGCAAGTCACCATTCAGAAATGTTGTTTTAATGTCCAACTGATGTACATTCCAACCATGATGGGCTGCAAGTGCACAAATGCTCCGAACAGTAGTTATACGACATGTAGGTGCAAAGGTCTCATCAAAATCAATGCCTCTTTCCTGCGCATAACCCTTTGCAACAAGCCTAGCCTTATACCTGTCAACTGTACCATCAGGTTTACGCTTCAGCTTGTATACCCACTTAGTGCCAATGGCCTTCTTGCCAGGAGGCAAGTCACATAAAGACCATGTACCATTCTTCATTATAGCATCATATTCAGATTGCATGGCAGCCATCCAATTTTCTGAATTCTGTGCTTCATCAAAAGAAACAGGCTCATTCTCATCACAGAGACTAGACGTAGCCATAGCATAGCAATTTGATGCAAAGGAGGCACTATGAGAGCCTGAACAAGTACGATATGACAAAGGTGCATCTAATTTGCTGTCACGCAAAGTCTGCACCAGCCATTTTGGCATAGTTTTTGCTTGCTCAATATCATCTCTCTCATCAACAAGTGCATCATGTAAATCTGCATCAAAATAGAATGATCTGCATCATCATATGAAACCTGCAAAGGCTGAGAAGTTGCCTCATTAGGATCAGCACTAGACTGTCCACCTGAAAAAAGAGGCATCAACGTATCATACATGTCTTTGGAGCTAACAAATGTCTCCTTAGTACATGAAAGCAATGGCTGAATAGCATCTTCCACAAAGACAACATCACGGCTAACCAGAATGCGTTTAGTCTGTGGATGATACAGACGATAGCCTTTACTTTCAGAATTGTACCCAACAAAAATACATTTTACTGCCTTATCATCCAATTTTTTGCGATGTTGTTCAAGCACTAATGCATATGCCAAACAACCAAAAACATGCAGATGAGCAACAGATGGCTTGCGGTCATGCCAAGCCTCATATGGAGTGATAGACTACAGCGCTTTAGTGGGACACATGTTCAGTACATATGCTGCACACATAATAGCCTCAAGCCAGAAACTATGTGGTAAAGCCTGACTCTTGACCATGCACCTCGCCATCTCCATGAGTGACCTGTTCTCTCGTTCAGCAACTCCATTCTATTGAGATGTATACGGCACTGTACAGTGGTGTTTTATCCCACGTTTTGCCAGAAATGCATTAAAATCAGAAGACATATATTCCCCCCCTCGATCAGAACGGAGGGTGCCCATTTTACATGCTGACAGATTTTCAGCCAAAACCAAAAACTAGTTAATGCACATGAACACTTCGGACTTTGTTTTGAGTGGATATACCCATGCATGCCTGGAAAAATCATCAATGAAAGTCACGAAGTAAAGGTAATTCCCAAAAGAGGGTGTCTGCATAGGACCACAGACATCACTATGTACAAGCTACAATTTCTGCGTAGCCCGAACTGAACCATCTTTTGGAAAGGAGGAACGCTGCATTTTGCCCAAAATATAGCCTTCACATACATGTTTTCCAGGTGCCTCAAGCTTGGGCAAAGAAGACACCATATCAGATTTCTGCAGACATAGCAAACTAGCAAAATTCAGATGACCAAAGCGTGCATGCCAAAGCTTTGCATCTGACATAGCCTGAGAATCATGAACTGCACATGCCGAATCATTCACAGATCTTTCATAGTCTATGAGCTTATACATCCCACGACATAAAATACCAGAAGCAATAATCACATCGCCATTTGATAGATCATGAACTGTACACATGTCATCAACGAATTTCACAACCAAGCCAATCTTGGCTAATGCAGAAACTAATAACAGATTCTTCTTGATCCCTGTCACAAATAAGGCATCTGACAAGGTGAAAGAACTACCATCAACAATAGTCAGAATGATCCTACCAACTCCCATAACAGGATAAGAGGAGTTGTTGGCGCATGTGACAATATTCCCTGTAGGGGCAGGCTCGAGTGAAGAGAAGAAACTGCGCTGCGAGGTAATATGTTTGGTCGCCCCACTATCAAAGTACCAAACATCTGAGTCCACTACAGACATGCACTGCTCATAAGAAGATGGGTCAAAACTGCAAACAGTAGTAAATGCCCATTCTTCTTCCTGCACAAGATTAGCAGACTCTGTTTTTGGTGTAGAGGCTTTTGCAACAACCATTCAAGCCTCCTTTTTCTTTGCCTCTTTTGCAGCCAATTTTGGACAGTTCTTTATGATATGATAATTCCCTTTACAGTACTTGCAAAACAATTTCTGCTTTTCTGATTTCTTCTCATCTTTATCCTGGTTCTTCGAATGTGCAGCATTTGCAGATTTCTGCTTACTAGTAGAAGAGCTCGCCCTTTTGACTAGCCAGGAAAGCTTGATCTGCAACACGCATAATGGACCTGTTCTGCCTGGACTTATCTTCCTGCAACAAAACAGAGACTAACTCCTCAAATGATAAGGCATTCGGATTGCCTTTCATCATCAAACGAAGAGTAGAAGCAAAACTCTGATAGGAATCAGGAAGACCATTCAGAACGGTCTACACAAGTGAGCTATCTGGTATAACCTCATCAGCAGAAATCAACTGTTCCTTCAAGTCTTTGATCTTCATTAGGAAACTATCCATAGAATCACCTTCATTCATGTGCTCACTCTCCAACTGTTTTCGGAGGTAAGCAACATGAGCCTCATTCCTAGCTTGGTACAATGTGGTAAGTGTATCCCAAGCATCCCTAGCTGTTCTGAAAGAGCGAATATGAGGAATAATGGCACATTTGATAGACAAAGCTATCAATGCATGTGCCTGGGCATCTCTGCCATCCCAACGAATCTGCTCTGTAGTAGGTGTAGCAGAAACAACAGCACGAACAGGAATCTACGGAATATCATCTTCGACACCATCTTCATCAGCTCCAGCACCTGTATTTGCAGTACCTATAGTCTTAGGTGTAACAGGACATTTTCAACACCCTGCACAATGTTCCACAATCCTTTTGCAACCAAAACATGTCGCATCATATAAGCCCATAATGGGTAGTTGGTTCCATCCAACTTATCCTCAACAACCAAAATACGGAGTACATCACTGCTTTCAGCCATGGTCGGTGACTAAAATACCTTGATGCAAAAAATTGATTGTATCTCAAAAAGTTGAACAAAACTGCCCAGACGAGTTCTGCTAGACCTGTAGCAGACTTCGAGACGCTTAAACTGGCGAACAGAAACTGGTATATACCTTTGGCACAAAAAGATGAAATAGCCTACATAAGCACTGTGATAGTGCGTTTGGAGGCTGAAACGAACTCAGATCGCGATTTCGGCACCACACAGCAAAGCTGTTCTGATCGGAAACAGCTTGAGTATGCTCACCAAAATTCGTGCGATTCTAAGACTGCAAACGGAGGAGTGTCGATGGCGCCCTAGATGAAGCGGCGACCTGCTCTGATACCAATTGTTGGAGTTAGATGTCTGCGGAAGCACGCGAACAACACAAGGAAGTAGAAGAAGCTTGGAGCACAACACACAAGAGAAAATCCTATTTGAGTTAAATCATGTGCAGACAATAGACAGATAAGCTTATATCTCTTTTCATGAAAAACTCGTTGAGTGTCAGTAGACAGGTTGTGGGTTTACAATGTGCATCCATGTCAGGGGACAAAGGAGAAGATGTTGACGGTTGCAGGCTCGCACAGTAGCTTGATCATTAGCTTTTCTGCATGTCCAGGCTTCCAGCTTCTCATATCAGCTACGTAAAGAATGTCCGACTAGGGATGCCACTATTTTTGTTTAATTACATTGATAAAAAGTTGCATGGTATTTTTGAGGCAGACAGCTATGGAGAGATGAACATCAATCCATATGCCGAGACTGATGGGAAGCAGAAGACGCAATTTCCAACTCAGGTTCTTTGCTTAGATTTAATAATCTCTTATATTACATTAGGTCACTGTCTGAGGCATAATGAGGTTTTGTTTACATGTAGGCACGCGTACGGGTGAGATGTCAATGTGCACCATTGACAGAAAGCATATACAAGGGAACATTAGCAGCGAATTATGTGAATTATTCAGAGGAGAAAATCTTATTTGAGATAATTCATGTGCAGACAGATAAGCTTATATCTCTTTTCATGAGAAAGTCGTTGAGTGTCAGTAGACAGGTTGTGGGTTTACAACGTGGGTCCATCAACAAAGGAGAAGCATATACAAGGGAGCATTAGCAGCGAATTATGCGAATTATTCACAGGAGAAAATCCTATTTGAGTTAAATCATGTGCAGACAGATAAGCTTAGATCTCGTTTCATGAGAAACTCGTTGAGTGTCAGTAGATAGGTTGTGGGTTTACAACGTGGGTCCATCAAAAAAGGAGAAGCATATACAAGGGAGCATTAGCAGCGAATTATGTGAATTATTCACAGGAGAAAATCCTATTTGAGTTAAATCATGTGCAGACAGATAAGCTTATTTCTCTTTTCATGAGAAACTCGTTGAGTGTCAGTAGACAGGTTGTGGGTTTACAACCTGGGTCCATGTTAGGGGACAAAGGAGAAGATGTTGACGGTTGTAGGCTCGAACAATAGCTTGATCATTAGCTTTTGTGCATGTCCAAGCCTTTGAGCTTCTCATATCATCTATGTAAAGAATGTCCGACTAGGGATGCCACTATTTTTGTTTAATTACATTGATAAAAAGTTGCATGGTATTTTTGAGGCAGACAGCTATGGAGAGATGGACATCAATCCATATGCCTGGACTGATGGGAAGAAGAAGACACAGTTTCCAGCTCAGGTTCTTTGCTTAGATTTAATAATATCTGATATTACATTAGATCACTGTCTCAGGCGTAATGAGGTTTTGTTTACATGTAGGCACGCGTACGGGTGAGATGTCAGTGTGCACCATTGACAGAAAGCATATACAAGGGAGCATTAGAAGCGAATTATGTGAATTATTCATAGGAGAAAATCCTATTTGAGTTAATTCATGTGCAGACAGATAAGTTTATATCTCTTTTCATGAGAAACTCGTTGAGTGTCAGTAGACAGGTTGTGGGTCTACAACGTGGGTCCATCAACAAAGGAGAAGCATATACAAGGGAGCATTAGCAGCGAATTATGTGAATTATTCACAGGAGAAAATCCTATTTGAGTTAATTCATGTGCAGATAGATAAGCTTATATCTCTTTTCATGAGAAAATCATGGAGTGTCAGTAGACAGGTTGTGGGTTTACAACGTGGGTCCATCAACAAAGGAGAAGCATATACAAGGGAGCATTAGCAGCGAATTATGTGAATTATTCATCGGAGAAAATCCTATTTGAGTTAAATCATGTGCAAACAGATAAGCTTATATCTCTTTTCATGAGAAACTCGTTGAGTGTCAGTAGACAGGTTGTGGGTTTACAACGTGGGTCCATGTCAGGGGACAAAGGAGAAGATGTTGACGGTTGCAGGCTCGATGAGTAGCTTGATCATTAGCTTTTGTGCATGTCAAGGCCTTCGAGCTTCTCATATCAGCTATGTAAAGAATGTCTGAGTAGGGATGCCACTATTTTTGTTTAATTACATTGATAAAAAGTTGCATGATATTTTTGAGGAAGACAGCTATGGAGAGATGAACATCAATCCATATGCCTGGACTGATGGGAAGCAGAAGACACAGTTTCTAGCTCAAGTTCTTTGCTTAGATTTAATAATCTCTGATATTACATTAGGTCACTGTCTGAGGCGTAATGAGGTTTTGTTTACATGTAGGCACGCGTACGGGTGAGATGTCAGTGTGCACCATTGAGAGAAAGCATATACAAGGGAGCATTAGCAGCGAATTATGTGAATTATTCACAGGAGAAAATCCTATTTGAGTTAAATCATGTGCAGACAGATAAGCTTATATCTCTTTTCATGAGAAACTCGTTAAGTGTCAGTAGACAGGTTGTGGGTTTACAACGTGGGTCCATCAACAAAGGAGAAGCATATACAAGGGAGCATTAGCAGCGAATTATGTGAATTATTCACAAGAGAAAATCCTATTTGAGTTAAATCATGTGCAGAGAGATAAGCTTATATCTCTTTTCATGAGAAACTCGTTGAGTGTCAGTAGACAGGTTGTGGGTTTACAACGTGGGTCCATCAACAAAGGAGAAGAATATACAAGGGAGCATTAGCAGCGAATTATGTGAATTATTCACAGGAGAAAATCCTATTTGAGTTAAATCATGTGCAGGCTGATAAGCTTATATCTCTTTTCACGAGAAACTCGTTGAGTGTCAGTATACAGGTTGTGGGTTTACAACGTGGGTCCATGTCAGGGGACAAAGGAGAAGATGTTGACAGTTGCAGGCTCGAACAGTAGCTTGATCATTAGCTTTTGTGCATGTCCAGGCCTTCGAGCTTCTCATATCAGCTATGTAAAGAATGTCCGACTAAGGATGCCACTATTTTTGTTTAATTACGTTGATAAAAAGTTGCATGGTATTTTTGAGGCAGATAGCTATGGAGAGATGAACATCAATCCATATGCCTGGACTGATGGGAAGCAGAAGACACAGTTTCCAACTGAGGTTCTTTGCTTAGATTTAATAATCTCTGATATTACATCAGGTCACTGTCTGAGGCATAATGAGGTTTTGTTTACATGTAGGCATGCGTACAGGTGAGATGTCAATGTGCACCATTGACAGAAAGCATATACAAGGGAGCATTAGCAGCGAATTATGTGAATTATTTACAAGAGAAAATCCTATTTGAGTTAATTCATGTGCAGACAGATAAGCTTATATCTCTTTTCATGAGAAACTCGTTGAGTGTCAGTAGACAGGTTGTGGGTTTACAATGTGGTTCCATCAACAAAGGAGAAGCATATACAAGGGAGCATTAGCAGCGAATTATGTGAATTATTCACAGGAGAAAATCCTATTTGAGTTAAATCATGTGCAGAGAGATAAGCTTATATCTCTTTTCATGAGAAACTCGTTGAGTGTCAGTAGACAGGTTGTGGGTTTACAACGTGGGTCCATCAACAAAGGAGAAGCATATACAAGGGAGCATTAGCAGCGAATTATGTGAATTATTCACATGAGAAAATCCTATTTGAGTTAAATCATGTGCAGACAGATAAGCTTATATCTCTTTTCATGAGAAACTCATTGAGTGTCAGTAGACAGGTTGTGGCTTTACAACGTGGGTCCATGTCAGGGGACAAAGGAGAAGATGTTGACAGTTGCAAGCTCGAACAGTAGCTTGATCATTAGCTTTTGTGCATGTCGAGGCCCTCGAGCTTCTCATATCAGCTATGTAAAGAATGCCCGACTAGGGATGCCACTATTTTTGTTTAATTACATTGATAAAACGTTGCATGGTATTTTTGAGGCAGAGAGCTATGGAGAGATGAACATCAATCCATATGCCTCGACTGATGGGAAGCAGAAGACACAATTTCCAGCTCAGGTTCTTTGCTTAGATTTAATAATATCTGATATTACATTAGGTCACTCTCTGAGGCATAATGAGGTTTTGTTTACATGTAGGCACGCGTACGGGTGAGATGTCAGTGTGCACCATTGACAGAAAGCATATACAAGGGAGCATTAGCAACGAATTATGTGAATTATTCACAGGAGAAAATCCTATTTGAGTTAATTCATGTGCAGACAGATAAGCTTATATCTCTTTTCATGAGAAACTCGTTGAGTGTCAGTAGACAGGTTGTGGGTTTACAATGTGGTTCCATCAACAAAGGCGAAGCATATACAAGGGAGCATTAGTAGTGAATTATGTGAATTATTCACAGGAGAAAATCCTATTTGAGTTAAATCATGTGCAGACAGATAAGCTTATGTCTCTTTTCATGAGAAACTCGTTGAGTGTCAGTAGACAGGTTGTGGGTTTACAACGTGGGTCCATCAACAAAGGAGAAGCATATACAAGGGAGCATTAGTAGCGAATTATGTGAATTATTCACAGGAGAAAATCCTATTTGAGTTAAATCATGTGCAAACAGATAAGCTTATATCTCTTTTCATGAGAAACTCGTTGAGTGTCAGTAGATAGGTTGTGGGTTTACAACATGGGTCCATGTCAGGGGACAAAGGAGAAGATGTTGATGGTTGCAGGCTCGAACAGTAGCTTGATCATTAGATTTTGTGCATGTCTAGGCCTTCGAGCTTCTCATATCAGCTATGTAAAGAATGTCCGACTAGGGATGCCACTATTTTTTTTTAACCACATTGATAAAAAGTTGCATGGTATTTTTGAGGCAGACAGCTATGGAGAGATGAACATCAATCCATATGCCTGGACTGATGGGAAGTAGAAGACAGAGTTTCCAGCTCAGGTTCGTTGCTTAGATTTAATAATCTCTGATTTAACATTAGGTCACTATCTGAGGCGTAATGAGGTTTTGTTTACATGTAGGCACGCGTACGAGTGAGATGTCTGTGTGCACCATTGACAGAAAGCATATAGAAGGGAGCATTAGGAGCGAATTATGTGAATTATTCACAGGAGAAAATCCTATTTGAGTTAAATCATGTGCAGACTGTAAACCTAAGCATGCACACTGTTGTATCAAGTTTGACAATGATCCTTTGCTTCCAGCCCTTATCATTGCCATCATGGAATTGGATGGACAGCTATGCCTCTCAACAACGGTTGGTATTTCCCCAACAACACGTTGAAATTCACAAATTGCTGATCTTCTAGCACTGATTTCTTCAACTAAGCTAAGAAAATTTTCTTGGTAATCATAGTCAAGGATATCACTATGACATGGACAGGACTAATCGGATTTGCCTTTCCAAAGTGAGAACTCTTTGAGAAGGCAATCTACCATCATCTACAACAATATGAACTTCTTCAAGAGGTTTTTTATATGTTCTAATTTTCCTCTTTTCCTAACAGGACTAATCGGATTTGCCTTTCCAAAGTGAGAACTCTCTGAGAAGACAATCTACCATCATCTACAACAATATGAACTTCTTCAAGAGTTTTTTTATATGTTCTAATTTCATCTGTTAAGTACATGTCTTTCAAGCCAACACTGAACCGTGTTTGGAAAAGCCATTCATGCAGAACATTTTGAAGGCATGTTAGGAACTGAAGAGCAGTTTCAGTCCCTTTTTTATATCAAAGACTTGGGACAATTCCCGTATGGCAATCTGTTAACCATTTATTGCCAACAGGGCACTGTATTATCTCGCTGTCATGCACAACTACACTGCCTAAATATGTGTACTCTACACCAGGGGGAAAGGTCATATTTAAGAACCTGTATCTCTCTGTGAATGCATGTGTATGTGTGTGAATGCATCATTATGTGTGTATGTGTGTATGCATCTGTATGTGTGTATGCATGTGTATGTGTGTGAATGCATCATTATATGTGTATGTGTGTATGTGTGTGTGTATATGTGTGTGTATGTGTGTGCATGTCTATGTGTATGTGTGTGTGTCTATGAGTGTGTATCTGTTTATGTGTGTGTATGTGTGTATGTGTGTATATGTGTCTATGTGTGTATGTGTATGCATGTATGTATGCATATGTGTGTGTATGCTTTATGTATGCATATGTGTGTGTATGCATTATGTATGTGTATGTATGCATGTGCATTATGTATGCATATGCATTATGTATGTGTATGTATACATGTGCATTATGTATGCATATGTGTGTGCATGCATGTAAGTATGTATGTATGTATGCATATGCATATGCATTATGTATGCATATGTATGCATGTATGTGTATGTGTGTGCATGTGTGTATGCATATATGTGTGTGTATGTGTATGTGTATATGTGTGTGCATGTGTATGCATATGTGCATATATGTGTATGTCTGCATGTGCATTATGTATGCATATGTGTGATTATGCATATATGTGTGTGTGTGCATGTATATGTATGTATATGTGTGTGTATGCAACATTATGTGTGTATGTGTGTATATGTGTGTGTATGTGTGTGTGTATATATGTGTATGTGTGTGTGTGTGTCTATGTGTGTATACGTGTGTGTATGCATATGTATGTGTGTGTAAGTTTGTGTGTGTGTGCATACTTGGTCTCTCTCTCTCTCTCTCTCTCTCTCTTCTCTCTCTCTCTCTCTCTCTCTCTCTTGTTCTCTTGCTCTCGTTCAGATCTCGGCACAAATGTGCCAAGAGAAATCGAGATTTTTTTTGAACATTCCAGAGCATCGCTTATGCGACGCTCTAGAAAGGACGACGCATATGCGACGCTATCCAATTTTCCCATGTCGCACATACCGTTGCTAGCTGGCGACGGTATTTGCGATGCAAGCATTTAGCATCGCATAAGCGACGCAAGCATCGCTTATGTGACGTATCCCCTTAAAAATAAAAAATTCGAAAACACCACTGTCGCTTATGCGACGATAGCGTCTCATAAGCGACGGTGCTCATTTTTTTTCCGATTCGGGGGCGTCGCTACGCCCCCCTGTTTCTTGTAGTGAATTGAGACCACAGTGAACCGATTAGGGAACCCGATAGAAGCAGCAATCCAACGACGATTCCGATCTTCACAAGTCGAGGTCAATCTACCAGACCAGGAGTGACTAATACCAATCGCAGCGCCCCCCACCCCCCTAGGGTGCAAAGTGGAGAACCAAAGGTGGTTCGGAGAAATTAACATGGGAGTTGCCAGTTGGATGCCCACTGGTGGCTACACTTTAAATTCTAGAATCATCAATGTACAATGTACATAATACAAAATCCAAAAGACCTTTGATTTGCAGATTTAAGCCGCTGGCCGGCTGGTGCTGTGAGAGCCTGTCATTTGAGACGTTTTAAATTGTAATTGGCATTGGCTAAGCTCACATTGCCTAGGCCCTACCCTTCACCCTTAGCCCTGGCTCTTCACCCTTAGACCCTAGCTCCTGGCCCGACTCTTAACTTTTTATTTATATTTAGAAAAAAATTTGAAGACTTTATGCAAAACAGGCCTTCAAACGAAGGGTAATTAAATAGACAAGCATTCATATGAAAACTAATTTTAACATAGGCCTTCTTCCAAAATTGCCCAATAAAAATATTGACCTTCAAATGATATCACATTTTTTTTAAAGTCTTCATACTAAGGCTAAAATGGCTCAGAAAGCCATTGCAGCCTTCAAATTTCAGCACTGCTTTGGACTGTACTACCCTAGAGTCTAGAATAGAGGAGATCCAAGAGCACTATAGTGTATAGTGTATAGTTATGCCCTTCATTGTACAATTATTCTTTTATTAGGTTTCCGCTGAACTTTGTCTTATATAATAAAAACTTTCACTCTCGATTACCTCATAGTGAAGCACGCCACTAGGGGAAGGCTGGAGCGTAAACTTTCACGCTCCAGTCTGCTTTCCAATCATTGATTCTCCTTGTACTGATTATCAAACATGGTCCTCGGGACTCGGGAGAGCGTAAAATTTCACTGTCGTGTATGGACGGAAAATCATTTTGTACTCCCTCGCCTCGCAGTAAGAGATTGGAAAAGTTGGCGTCCAGTTCCATGATTGAATTAAACTACGATTGCAGCACACGCCTCGCAGTAAGAGAGTGGAAAAGTTGGCGTCAGTTCCACGATTGAATTAAACTACGATTGCAGCACACGCCATTATATGGAAAGCTTCCGAGAGAAGCAATCCGGCTTTGAATTGTTCTATATTGGAATAAAAATTGTGGTACGGCACTCGCCATTAACATATGTCACTCGAGACAACCAGCTGCGCTTCGAGTGTCATCCCTTGGTAATGTGTAGCCAGAGATGGAGAGAGAAATCATTTCTAGCAACACTCAGCGCCTTACACCCCGCAGGTAATTTTTTCTGATTGTAATTTTTTCTGATTGTACCTTTCATGCGAACTTAATTGTGCTTCAAATAGTGAGTGTTTTGAGGCAAATGCCTCAATTTTGGCAGAATCGAGTGAAAAACCTGAATATGTAGATGGGTAAGATCACCATAAAAACCATTCTGACATTTATTGCTAATATGTGTTTGGCCTACACTACTTCCATGAGTTTTCCTTACATAAAGGTTGCCCAAGATTATTTGGACCTTGCTTCTCGTAGTACTACGACGCATAATTGGATATTGCAATATTATTCAGTTTAATCAAGGCGAAGACACGGTCTGGGTACCATTTCAACCTTCTGTTCGTTTGTTACGTGTTCCTTTTAATATGAAGTAAAAGACGTAACTTGTAGAGCAGTCGTGCTCTTAATAACCTCTAAAGATACCAAACCATGAATTAGAGAAGTCAGGAGAACTCAGAATACCTATGAGATCAATGCAAGATTAAGGCGTAAATAATTCAAGTACTCCACCATATTAGGATTATTTTATCGCCTATGTCATCCAAGCTTGACAAAATATATCAATGTATCCTTCAATGAAGCCTCATGTTTTGGGTCCCAAATATCTAGGAAAACTTGGATATGTGTCATGCATGTTGCCACATCATACTGTTTGAACTCATTCGTTGTGGATCTTTGAACAGTGGATTCGTTATGGGTAGATTCTTCTGATTGAATGAGCTGCAATTTCTCCTTGGGTGATCGTCTTTGTATATCCTACTTGTAAATGTAGTTTGTACTATCAGCTATATAGGGATTATGTGCGTCTAGATCTGAGTAGACTACAAGAGACTATAGAATTTTCAACATCAAGAGAGCATTTAAGGAAGCATCTTGAGGATCAATAAAAAGACTCCAAGAAGCACTTTTCCAAGTGGTAGAGAGTTGGGCTTGCTCTTATTGGGTTGGTCCCCCTTAGGCGAGGAGACTCTCTTTCCATATGCAAGAGTGTAGGATTTTAGTAGTTGAGTGGTCTTGGCCTACCCTCTTGGACTCACTCATCCTAGTCCATCTTGTCCTAGTAGAACTCATCCTAGTCTATCTTTTTCTTAAACAACTTGCCCTAGTCCACCTTTTGTGGTACAACTCATCCTAGTCCATCTCGTCTTAGTCTAACTTGTCCTAGTCCATCTCGTCATAGTTTGTGTTGTCCATCTAACTTTCACCTTTGGTGGAGGATGAAGAAGCACTTTGAGCTTGAGGTTGGGCTTGACACTTACTAAAATTGTATTTCAAATTTAGTATGTTTACAAATTTCTTCTCCTAACTGCTTAACTTCAGTTTCTACTTCATCCTAGAAGTCATTGATCATGAGATAAAAGTGAAGTCTAGTTTGTCATGTATGGAAATTGTCTCCATTAAAGGAGTTTGCTATTAATGTATTGGAGGATGCCATCTGCCCCTCCTTATGCGGTTTCACAAGTTGCTACTACGACATTTCCTCTTTGTGATACCGAGTTGGTTATAGCTCTCAATTAATTCACAATCAAAAGAAGAGAGAGAAAGAGAGTAATAAATTGGGACATAGAAATAATAGACAACACGTACACAATGTAAGAGAAGGAGCAAGTAGTAGCTCTACACACACACATACACACACACACACTCAATTCAATACACCATGCCAAGAGGCTGAAAATTACAATTGCTCATGGGAAGGCCGGAATTAACCAAGAGCACTATGATTATAATGACCAACAAGTAGTCCTCATATAGATTACAAGACTAGGTGGAAAGTTACAAGCCTACAACTAGAATGCAAGATTTTTTGGAAAATTTTTACACAAGCCTTGAGTTGGGCCTTTCATGTTTTTCACAATCACTTTTCTCAACTCTACGCGGAGCATTCCACTTGTCATCTATTTAACCATTGGGTCAATATGATGTGGATTAATTGGATGTTGGTGTCAATTGCTTTTCATGGAGCTATGAAGAGCTTTTAACTTTTGACCATAAATAAAGGTTTGAGTTTTGAAGGGATAATTGATGTTCAATAGCTAAGAATTATATTTGGTTGGAAAGCTGTCTTTGAGCACCGCAAGAATATGTAAAAACCTTCACTTGTAAATTTTAATCATTTTTGACTAAGTTTGAACAACAAGTTGACCATCAGTTTGGGCTTACATCTAGTTCAAGGTACACCCATTGATCACGATTTTGATCAATTTGCTAACAATTCCCTCCTTACTTGACACTAGGTATTTCACACACATACAAATTACACATCCACACAAATTGTTGTATCACACAAATTCTGGTCATAGAGCTGTCACATATCATGTGAAGTGTCCACACAAGCACATTCACATGCGTGCATATGCACATTTCACACACACGTACACACACAAAAACCTTTATATGGTGAGCACTCTCCAACACAATGACACCCACCCCCCCCCCCCCCCCCCCCCCCCCCCCCCCCCCCCCCCCCCCCCCCCCCCCCCCACACACACACACACACACACACACACACACACACACACACACAAAGAGTACTCGCACATCCCAAACTCTTAACCAAGTATATTCCTGGAACAATAGAGACAACAAAAGGATGACACATTTAAGATAGCATGCAGACTAAAAATAATCATCAAGGTTCCTAAAGGTAGCTAGTCCTTTGAAATCAAGACAATCGACTCTAATCTACACCTATCCACACACACACACACATAAAGGACGTGTTACATAGGTTAGAATGCAAAGTTGTTTTCCTCAACTTTTTTCCCCTTATCATCTTTTTCTTGTTTAACTTCTACCAATCCAACCTCGGCTTTTATTTTCCTTCTTTTTGTACCAAAATTCCGCGTATGAGTTTTACCTCCATAGTTTTTGCGTGAGTTGATAGTGTAACAATCGGACTCCTTATGATTCATTCTTTCACAATGTTTGCACTTTCTGAGAGTCTTCTTATTGATTCTTGCTGCCAATGCAGAGTCTCCTTCAACCCGTTCTCCTTTCAGCCTTTTTTATTCCTTTTGAATGGATGCTATTACTATATCAGGATTTGAATGTCTTGTTTTGTAGAATAGTAACAATCATGTCATAGGAAGAGGGAAAGCTCTTCAAGAGAATTGCAACTACTTGAGATCTGTTATGGGATTGTTCATCTGAATTGTTGTGCCAATTAACTTTTGAATTTCATATGCTCTTCCATTGGTGTAGACTTTTCCATTTCTAACCGATAGAAGGAAATCAAAAGTGATACAAGGGATTGTTGAGTCCATGACCAAAAGTTCCTTCCAACTTGATCCAAGTGTCACCTGCACTCTTGATGCGCGTAGATGATGACTATATTCATGGCTTAAGCTCATACCGATAGTGGGCAAAGCTTTTCTATTTTTAGATATGGTTGTTGCATCTGGTCCTCCAAGAGTTTGTTTTGGTGTTATTGCCCCTTGTGCTCCAAAACTTTCACCTGTGATTGACGATGAAGAAGCTGTTAGAGCCTGAGCTTGGGCTTGGGACCGTTAAATTGTAGTGCAGCTTGAGTATCTATATCAGTGTCTCCTCCTAACTTCCCAACTTCAGTCTACTTCATCTTACAAGTCATTGATTATGAGATGATATTGAAGCCTAGTTTACCATGTGTGAAAATTGTTTCCATTAAAGGGGTCCGCTAACAATAGATTGGAGGATCCCATCTTCCCTCGCTAGATACAAGGGCTCGTTTACAAGTTACTACTCCACTACCTTGCTATGATACCAAGTTGTTAGTGTATAGTCGTTACAATCCATCATCTCACAAGAGGAGCAAATAGTAGCTCCCCCCACACACTCAATTCACTATGCCAAGAGGCTGAAAATTACAATTGCTCATGAGAAGGCTAGAATTCACCAAGAGCATTATGATTATAATGAACAAGT
The DNA here is from genome assembly GCA_020310875.1 of Ceratopteris richardii. NCBI lineage: Eukaryota > Viridiplantae > Streptophyta > Polypodiopsida > Polypodiales > Pteridaceae > Ceratopteris > Ceratopteris richardii. Next base: position 206,550,140 of record CM035406.1, on the reverse strand, counting down.
GGTCTTTATATAGATTTGAAGGTAGAACACTAGACGGAAAAGCTAGAGGGAAAAAGCAAGATTTTTCGGATAATTCTTACGAAGGTCCTTTGTTGGCTTTTCATGTTATACGCAATTGCTATTCTTAGCTCTATGTGGAGCTTTTAAAGGTGCTACTTGTAAGTTGGATTAATATGATGCGGATTAATAGGGTGTTGCCCCTTGTCAATTGCTTTTCATGAAGCTATGAATTGCTTCTGATTTTTGACCAGAAATTAGGGTTTGGTTTTTGAAAGGGTAATTGATGTCCAATAGCTAATTATCACATATGATTCTAAAGCTCTCTTTGAGTACTGCAAGAATATGTAAATATGTTCACCTGAAAATTTTGATCATTTTTGATGATGTTGACGAGTAAGTTGACCATCAATTTGGGTTTCACATAGTGGAAGGTTGACCCATTGACCATGATTTTGATCATTTTGCTTACAATTCTTGTCCTAAGTTGACACTAGCTATATCACAAACATACAAGTTACTGTTGGAAATGCGAACTTTCACAAGAGGGATTGTGCATATATTCTGAGTTTTGGTCAGCCTTAGACAAAGTCAACCATGGTCAAAACAAGTTCAAAGGTGGTCAAAATCAAAATAGGTATAAATTTTTATTACATACTTGGAAAGAGAGCTACTCAAGAGCTTTCCAATGATATATCATATGTGGATTTTGGAGTAGATATGAGGGTCCAAAAGTGAAACCCTAATTTTAGGACTAATTTGTTTGTCACTTATCATTAACCAAGGACCCAGATGAACTGTTTAAAAAACAAAATCAATGGTCTAGATTATTTCCCATTTAAAGCATCCAAAAGCAAAGTTGAAAAATAGAAAAGACTTAAACCAATGTCGAAAATTACACCGCGATTCACGGAAAGCTGTTTTTTTGGCTTTTTAGGGCGAGTTTTTGTATTGCTTTTATGAGGGTTGTGAAAACTTTATAAGGAGAGGTCATAATACTCTCTTACACATCTTGTACCATAGCTTTTTTAAGCTAGGGTTTGTGAGAAAACTCTTTGTAAGTATTATTTTTGCAATTCTAGAGTTGTTTTGTGGAGCTATTTATCTCATGATCACTGATCTTTTGGATGAAGTTGAAGCTGAAGTTAGAAGACTTGATCATGGAGGTATTGGTTTATATACAAGAGCTTCACATGACCATTATTATCTTATATAAATCAAGCTCACAAAATGAAAGTGCTTCCTCATCATCATCGTCTCGGCTCAGTAGGAAGTAGCCAAGTAGAAAGGGCTACACAAGGAGAAGTTTTTACCTTACTTGCAGATCTAGGACTTGGGGCAAAAGCTACATCAAGGAACATAAAAGTTTTGTCAACTATAGGTATGAGCTTATCCATCATCACACAGACATCAAAATTGCAAGAGAAACATGGATAAAGTCGGAAAGGATTATTTGGAACAAGGACACAATAGTCACTTTTATTATTGGAAAGGACTATCTGCAACAAGGGCACAATAGCATGGATAAAGGTGGGAAGGACTATTTGGAACAAGGACACAATAGTCACTTATAATATCCTTCTTCCAATTAGAAATGAAGGGTTCAACATCACTAGAAGAGCATCTCAACAAGTTTGAAAAGTTACCCAGCATAGTTGGCTCTTAGATGAATAATCCAATTTCAGTACAAATTGCAGGTGAAGTTCTTTTGAAGATCCCACCTCTAACTTATAGTATGATTGTCACTATTCTATAGAACATGATTAATCCAAATCTTGATAGTGTATTGACAACAACCCAAAAGGAAGAGGAAAGGTCAAAGGCTGAAAAGAACCTCAATGGAAGTTCATTTACAGCTAAAGTTAGGAAATTCAACAAATGTAAGCATTGTGGAAGAACAAACCACAAAGAGGGAGATTGCTTTATTACTAATCCTTGCAAAATTTGTGATGGAAAGACACATAAGATAGATTTTTGTTTCCAAAAGAAAAGAGATGAAGCAAAGATAGCTGAAGAAGATATTCAAGATGACATAGATGGAGTGGATGTCAAAACTTTTTCATCCATGAACTATTCATGTTAAACCATATCATCTTGTTTATGTATTTTTTTTCATTTGTGGATAGTTATGGATGAGGACATATGATCTTGATTAGAGAGGTCTTATCAACCTTAGTAGTTAAGAAACTGTGTCTAAGTATATATGCTATCTTCTTCTTTTCCATATCTTCCTCTATCCTTTCAAGTAGTACTTGGTTGAGAAGAGTATGGGGGAAATTTATGAGTTTTCTTTTCTTTTAGTATGGAGTGCTTTTCATGTCGAAAGTCTTAGGTATCTTTATGGAGATCGGCATGATCTTTACACGTACCTACATCATCATCATCATCATCTTTCAACTACGAACATCACTTTAGAGTTTTTTTATTCCGGAAGAACATATATACCTTATCTGGCATATTCCCCTTGTCTCAGGTTAGAAAGGGGTTGTTGGAAATGCAACCTTCCACAAGAGGGATTGCTATTCTTAGTTTTGCTTAGTTTTAGACAAAGTCAACTATGGTCGAACCAAGGTCGAAGATGGTCAAAATATTTAGAAATTTTTTACTACATATTTGGAAAGAGCTACTCAAGAGCATCCGATGATATATCATATGCAGTTTTTAGAGAAGATATGACGGTCCAAAAGTCAAACCCTAATTTCAGGACAAATTTGCTTTTCACTTATTATTAATCGAGGGCCCATATTAAAAGTTTTAAGATCATAAAAACCAATGGCCTAGATTATTACTCATCAAAAGTATCTAAAAGCAAAGTTAAAATAGTAAAGAAATCATAAAAAACCCATTGTGGAAAATTGCATCGCTATTCGTTAAAGCTGTTTTTCGGGCTTGTTAGGGTGACTTTTGGCGTTGCTTTTATGAGGGTTGTAAAAACTATGTAAGGAGAGGTCATAACACTCCCTTACACATCTTGTACCATAGCTTCTTCAAGCTCTTCACATCTAGGGTTTGTAAGAAGACTTTGTAAGTATATTTCTGTAATTCTAGATTTATTTTGTGGAGCTGTTTGCTCCTTTGCCAACCTCTTGTGTACATTGCTCAATTGTCTCTCTATATTCTCTCTATACTCTCTCTTTATATTAATTGCGAGCCTTAAAAACCATCGGTTACACATACACACGGATTGTTGTATCATACACACAAATTCCAAAACCTATACAAATATATAATTGTCACATATCATGCACAGTTTCTGCACAAACAAACATACACACACATGCATACATGCACACACAAGGACTTCTACATGACGAGTACTCTCCAACACACATCCCAATCTCTTGTCAAGCAAGTATTTTCTTGGAAGGATAGAGACAACTGAAAGATGGCACATTTAAGATAGCATGTAGACTAAAAATAATCATTGAGATTCTTATGGGTGGTAAATTGTCACGTATCATGCAAAGTGTCTCCCCCCCTCCCCCCGCCCCCTACACACACACACACACACACACTTTTTTACACAAGGATCTTTACATGAAGAGCACTCTCCAACACACACATACACAAAGAATACTCATACATCCCAAACTCTTGTCAAGTAAGTGTTTTCTTGGAAGGAAAGAGACAACAGAAGGATGACACATTTAAAATAGCATGTAGACTAAAAATAATTATCAAGAGTGTTAAGGGTGGCTAGTCCTTTCAAATCAAGACAATATATTCTAATCTACACCTACCCCCTCTCTCTCCCTCACACATGCACACACACACATAGAGAGGAGATTTCACATAGGTTAGAATACAAAGTTCTTTTCTTCAACTTTTTTCACTTCATCATCTTTTTCTTGTTGAGCTTCTATAAATCCAAGCTCTGATTTATTTTCCTTCTCTTTCTAACAAAATTCTTATTTATAAGTCTTACCTCAATAATTTTTGCTTGGGTTGATAGTGAACAATCTGACTCGTTATGATTTGTTCTTCCACAATGTTTGCACTTTTTGAAAGTCTTCTTACTGATTCATGTCATAGGAAGAGGTTAAGCTCTTCAAGAGAATTGCAACTGTTTGAGGTATCTGTTATTAGTCTTTCCATCGAAGCTAGTTGTGCCAAATAACTTTTGAATTTATTTATATGCTTTTCCATTGTTGTAGACTCTTCCATTGCTAACTGATAGAAGGAAATCAAAAGTGATACATGGATTGCTGAGTCCTTGCACCAAAAATTCCTTCCAACTTGACCCAACTGCACTTGCACTCTTGATGCTTGCTAGGTGATGAATATATTCGTTGCTTAAGTTCATAGGAATAGTGGATGAAGCTTTTTTATTTTTTAGATATGGCTGGGACATCTGGTCATCCAAGAGTTTGTCTTGGTGTTGATGCCGCTCCTGCTCGAGAACTTTCACCTCTGGTCGAGGATGAAGATGTTATGGTCTGTGTAGGCATTGTTGGATGCATATCAGTGTGAAAACGCTCCTAATAATCGATCAAATCTTGGAAATGTTCAAATCTTTTTGAAATTTTAATTTAAAATGTGTGATCTTATTAGAGCTACTAAAAATCACCAAAACCCAAAAAAATGTCTGTTCAATTTTCATTTGTCTATCTGATGATTTTATTTACTGACTGACCATGTTATGTTGTCCTTCCAAACATCCATATGGCTGTGTTTTTGCCTTTCAGCCCATCTTTACATGCATGCATTGATATGTGCCTTGAGCTCGTTTTGACTTGTGATAAGCTCCCTTTAGCAGCAACAAGTGTGATTGAGTTGTCTTGTTCAAAACTTTGCTGGCTGTCTCACTTACCTGTTATATTTTTGATATCTGCAGCTATCAAAGTGAATTGCTTAGCAAAGCCAGGGAGGAGAACGTAGTGATTTGTCTTGAGACTGGCTGTGGAAAAACTTTGATAGCAACAATGCTTTTGGATGAATTGTCATACCATTTCTCTTCTTCGAGGGCTTACATCGCTGTATTTCTTGTTCCAACAGTGTTGCTTGTACAGCAGGTATTATATGATCAATGGTACCTTTCAGAATTTAAAGTAAGGCAATGTGACACCACTTTGACAACTTATAGAATTGTCTCTTTGTGTGTTCTGTGCAGCAAGCAGATGTGATAGAGAAGAACACAAACCTGAAAGTAGGGCAGTTTGTTGGGCAAAATGATAGTATGAAATGGGATTCAGAAAATTGGAATAATGTTGTTCTCAATCATGAGGTTGGCTTATATCTTAGAAGACGAATTTAAAAATATCTTGGCATCGTTTTCGTATCTATATTGTAGCTAACAATGTTACTTATTTTATCCTTACTAGCTCAAATGATATGTACAGGTGTTGGTGATGACTCCCCAGATACTACTGAATCTTTTGCAACATGCGATGCTGAAAATGGAATCTATTAAAGTTCTTGTATTTGATGAATGCCATCATTGTCAGAAGAATCATCCATATGCTCGGATCATGGAGGTTTGTTGTTGGCCCGGTTTTAAAGCCTACATTCTAATACTCAATATCGTAATAAAGAATTCAATGTCTGTGCTGACTCATATAATTTTGGACATGAGTGGACTAAAGACGTTGAATGTTTTAGTAGAAGGATGATAGTGGATGTATACTATATAGATGGAAAAGGAAAGTATACAATTCAGCCAGCATAACTAGTAGCTGAGATAAAACATCATGTAATGAATCAGTGAGTTGCAGGTAACTGGCAGTTTTCTGCACAACAGTACAAGGGCCTTATGGTATTAAATTATTCATTTTCTATGTCTTGATAAGGTTGTTTGTACCAAAGATGCATCCAAGTATATACT
>CM035406.1:206524554-206526822 GCA_020310875.1 Ceratopteris richardii | reverse complement strand
AGAGAGAGAGAGAGAGAGAGAGAGAGAGAGAGAGAGAGAGAGAGAGAGAGAGAGAGAGGAGAGAGAGAGAGAGAGAGAGGAGAGAGAGAGGAGAGAGAGAGAGAGAGAAGAGAGAGAGAGAGAGAGAGAGAGAGAGAGAGAGAGAGAGAGAGAGAGAGAGGAGAGAGAGAGAGAGAGAGAGAGAGAGGAGAGGAGAGAGAGAGAGAGAGAGAGAGAGAGAGAGAGAGAGAGAGAGAGAGGGGGAGGGAGGGAGGGAGGGGGGGGGAGGGAGGGGGAGAGAGAGAGAGAGAGAGGAGAGAGAGAGAGAGAGAGAGAGAGAGAGAGAGAGAGAGAGAGAGAGAGAGAGAGAGAGAGAGAGAGAGAGAGAGAGAGGGAGGGAGGGAGGGAGGGAGGGAGGGAGGGAGGGAGGGAGGGAGGGAGGGAGGGAGGGAGGGAGGGAGGGAGGGAGGGAGGGAGGGAGGGAGGGAGGGAGAGAGAGAGAGAGAGAGAGAGAGAGGGGGGGGAGGGAGGGAGGGAGGGGTGGGGGGGGGGGGGGGAGAGAGAGAGAGAGAGAGAGAGAGAGAGAGAGAGAGAGAGAGAGAGAGAGAGAGAGAGAGAGAGAGAGAGAGAGAGAGAGAGAGAGAGAGAGAGAGAGAGAGAGAGAGAGAGAGAGAGAGAGAGAGAGAGAGAGAGAGAGAGAGAGAGAGAGAGAGAGAGAGAGAGAGAGAGAGAGAGAGAGAGAGAGAGTCATATGAATTATATCACAATTCACCCGGCACTTGGGAGCATCAATGTAATTTGAAACTCAAACTAAACAATGTACATTGAAGAATAAAGAAAACTTAAAAGATTATGCCACAAAATGAGCAAAGCAACATGTACCAACGTCTCCATTATATGTCAAGAGAAATGGAATACATAATGAAAAACAAGTCAGAACTGGAGTCTGGCATAATGTCAAGACTCAACTATGTAGTACCAAGAACTAAGCCTGAAAGATCTATCATCCCAAAATCCCGAGTGGCAAATACATAACAAATCAGAGGATGATGAAGATGATGAAGGAATATCTCCAATACTAATAAGATTTCCTTCATCATCATACTCAAGCTCCCTAATAGGAACCATATCCAATGCTCTAACATCTGCCTCTCGGATGTTATCATCTGCCACAAGTGAAGCTCCTCTGCGTCGTGGGTGTAACTTCCGTCGGCAGCCAATCATAGAACTCGTAGATGGAACCTCAATACGAGACTGAGCCTGCTCTGATAGAACACGTGAGCGAGCCCTAGTCACTCTCCTATCAATGCTCGAGCTCTCGATGTAGCATACGATATATATCCTCTTGCTCATCTCTAATGGGAGCGGCTATATCTTCCTGAGTGCATTCCCATACTCTCATCAAATGTAGTAGGCGACACCTTCAATGGAAACATGAAATGGAGAGCTAAGAGAAGAATCAAGAATTAAGATTCAACTTTAAACTTTTAAGTGACAAGAAGTGGATGTTAAATTTATAAATTAATTTACCTGCTTTGGACCATCCAACTTCTTCAAGTCTTGTACAAGGCGTAGATTCGCCTTGCAAAAGACAACATGCTCTAATTGTGCGACACTCAAACGATTTCGTAGTTTGGTGTACACAAGGGAATATGAGCTCCAATTACGCTCACATGCACTCAAAGAAGCATCGTACGTAGTATGATCATGATTCAATAATAAATATAGCATGATGCATCAAGATTTAGCAAAAGAAACTTGAAAGAAAAATTGAATATTATTACAATCTTTTATCCTGTGAGAGAACACGCAACGCGATAGGTGCAATGGTAGGATGACCATAACCATAATGCTTCCACCACTCAAGAGGTCGCATAGTCACCTCCTTACGAAGTGAGGTAGTCCTCCCATAAGTAATACCAACATTGCTCATGTAGCATGTAAACTCACTATCAAATGTGAGTTGCTCATCTGGTGTCAAGATGTGCTCCATGTACTGATCCTTCATCATCCGAAGACTCGTCTGCGCCCATAATATAGGTCCCTTGAAAAAGGTATACAAGAGGGCTGAGAATCCATGGATAGGACGAGATAGTGTTCTCCAATGTGCATCCACTAAGTCTATGATATCCTTCTTCCTACAAAATTGAAACATTCAAATTTATCATTTAATATACTAAGAAAGTGCAAACTTCAATGAAACATATAAAATATACCTGTCAAGTGACAATGTCGTCAATGAAAAGATAACCTCTCGCATCTTTGTGTACATGTGGTATACAAGTCCGA
>CM035406.1:206499554-206512054 GCA_020310875.1 Ceratopteris richardii | reverse complement strand
TGTCCGCTCCTAATCATATTGTCTCCTCTCTCTCTTCTTTGAGTCTTATCTTGTAGTTGGTCTTTGTGCATTCATATCTTATTCTTGTATTTTCACTATATTAGAAACTGCCTGTAACTGCTACTGACAAAAGTTACACTTTGCATAGTATTTAGTTCCAACAGATAGGTGTGCAGGTTTTTTTCTAGAAAGTATTTCTGTTGGTCACTTTATTTTAGTTTAAGGACACCCGGGATTATAGTGAGGTCTCAATTCCACTATCTAAATAACTTGGCATCCTACCCTCTTCATTGTCTTATTCAATGTTTTATCTGTGGGTCATTCTCTTTCCACAGGTTACCACAAATTTGTCTTATCAGTCGTACATAATTGTTTTTAGTTTTGAAGTTTCTAATGAACTGAAGTGAACATAACAGTCCACAATGTCCTTGTGCTTGATCAGGGAAATCAAAGTTTCAATGCATTCAAGATATCAACGCCTTAGAGTGTATGCTTGATTCAAAGGTTTTGCCAAAAATCATCTTCCCATTTGCCGAGGACAATTTTGCTCTATGTACTCCAAATATGTTGTACTTCTGCTCTTCTATAACAGATTTTATTTCAACTACAATGATCAGGTTGTTACAGTGGAAAATCGAACAGAGCTCAATTTAGTTGTTCCCAAACCAGTTCTGCGAGTCAAGGAATACTATGACATCTATTGCTCTTGGGATAATATACAGTCGATTGCAAAGATGATAGAAACTGTTAAGACAAAGGTAAATAAGCTTTGTCTTTTACAGAAGAACACATCTGATTTGAAATCACCAATCTTTCTTCCCATGCACAGGTTATATCGTGTACAGATAAAAGCCGTGATGAAACATGGAAAGAGGAATGGGATGTATTAGGAAGACTATGCAGAGACTTGGAATATTGCATTTATGATCTTGGCCTGTGGTTTGCAAGAAATGTATGTAGCATAAAAGTTTTTCAAAGCAGTTATACGATTCTGTCTTTAGTGGAATGTAATGTGATTGCTAAAAAGAAATACTGTTTGGTTTTGATATGTTAAAATCGTTTTTTACCGTGTCAACTTATAGAAGAACAAAACCTCTAGGGGTTAATTTGTGTGCTTATCGTCTCCTTTGATTGTACAGATACATATGTACATGATACACTTCGAAGTGGCTCAGTGTCTATGAGGGAGCCTGGGTGGTCTAGTGAGACAAAGAGAAGCTCTATATGACTGCATGCATGTTCACCCCAGATAAAAATACATCTAGACAGGGTTCTTATTAAAGAAAAAAAGTTTTTGATAGTCTCTACTTTCCACGAGGAGCAACATGCATTTCTGTGTGTGGCTTGAATATCTCCTGAATCAAGCTTTCTTGACTTCATTGTCCAAAGCTCATCCTTGGCCTTGAGGTCTCAACTGCCCTGATCTCCACAGTTCAGGGTTCAGAAGAACAAACCCTCTAGAAGTTGATGTGTGTGCTTATTTTCTTCTTTGATTGTACAGATACATATGTATATGATACACTTTGAAGTGGCCCAATGTCTATGAGGGAGTCTGGGTGCTTCAGTGAGCCAAACAGAAGCTCTACATGAGTGCATGCATGTTCACCACACATCAAAATACATTTATTTACACAGCATTATATTTATTAAAAAAAAAAAAGGATCTTGATAGTCTCTAGTTTCCAGGAGGAGCAACATGCATTTCTGTGTGCGACTTGCATATCTCCTGAATTAAGTTTTTTTCGGGCTCCCCTCCTCCCCACGCCATAAACCCAAAAAAGATCTCCTGAATCAAGCTTTCTTGGCTTCATTGTCCGAAGTTCATCCTTGGCCTTGAGGTCTCAGCTGCCCCGGTCTCCACAGCTTAGGGTTTGGATGCGCACCTTAGTGTCATTGCGTACATGGAGAGTAGGTTTCACATCCTGAGATGTTTTATTCTCAAGGACACAATCAGAAGTTTTTTATTCCTGATCAGAGTACTCAGTCAACTATCCAGGATACAACAGGAGATCTTCGTGTCAGAGCCTTGTATATCTTTAAAGGGCCCATCCATCAAACGAGAGTGCTGTTTCTTGCTGTACCCTCATGTAGGATACTTCTTGGTGCTCCTGTTGAGTATGGATTGTAGGATGCATCACCTTGAGGTGCTTTAAAACTGAGATATGTTCGGTATATAGATTGTCAACAATCTATTGGAAATTGGTTTTTTGATTTTAATTTGTAACAGATTCATAAGTCTAGGAGGTGAGAAAGTAAGGAACTAGATTCATGTATAGGGAAGAACCTAAAAGCTCTTAGAGAGGTGTTATATCAATTGCAAAACAACATGTTCACCACACTATGTTCAATTAAAAATTATATGCGGGCAAAGAATGTACTCAGTACAAACTTGAAACAAATACCCATGGGTCAAAAGAATGATACTCCAATTGTGTTTTAAGGGCCCCAAGGTTCAAAAAAATTGGAACCTAAACGAGAAGGATCTATACACATCCGATTACTGGTGCATTGGACCATGTTAAAGTTTGGGACTATCATATTTGTAAATTTTATCCGTCAAATAGAATGAAAAATGCAATAACCTTATATAGCTTGGTATAGACACAAAATAGTTCTTCATATACTATCACTATCAGTGAGAGTCAGACCATCACAAGGTGATTGACGCTAGACCAAGCTGGCAGGCTTCAATGGCACATGCATTGGAGAGATCAGTATAACCAATGAAGAAGTGCGGCTTTTGGAAGCCATTTTGTATTCTGATGTCTTTGAGAAATGGTTGCTTATCCGTTTGCATATTATTGGTCTTCTGGTGAGGAAATTAATTTTCATTTTCACATGTGGAAGACTGCATTACAGAGTATTAATGAATAACAAGCATATTTTTGCCTTTACATGAGATCTATGATTTTTACCGTCATTATAATATGGTGGATATGTTAATATTGGGCAGGTCATATCAGATAATTACAACTTTGGTGATGCTTCAGTTCAGACTTCTGAAACAAAAGTTCAAGGGGCAAAACAATCCTTTCTCACAGAGCTTTATGGATACTTAAATCATATACTTTTGCAGGGTCTGTGTTTCTATTTATATCTATATGTTAAGGATGATACTGTTTTGTTATAATCTTTATCATTCTCTTTCGCAGGTGGCTATACAGATGAGTTAAGGAGCGAGTGCCTAAAACCAGACTTTGTCTCGACGAAAGTTTCTGCATTGGTTGATGTTCTCAGCAATTTCAGGTCTTGTTTGCATTCATACACAATTGTAAAATTGTGTTGTGAAAATTCTTGCTTCGAACACCATTGAAAAGTTAGTTAAGGACTTCAAGGCTAGTGACTTTAAGCCTTGAAAGTCCTGTGTATTCTCTCTTCTTAGGATACATGGGTGATATTGAACAGTGGTTTGACTCAACTGCAACACTCTAACAGGGTTACACTATTATTGCTAAATATACATTGAACTGAACAACAACCTTTCCTTATATGATGTTGCACCTAATGTAATGCTGGAATAGGTGTTTTCTAAGCACATATCTAAGTAAATCGGCTCGAGAATACCGAATTAAATAAATCACACAGGGAAGGGAAAAAGAAAAACGTAGTATTAAAGAGCCGGTAAACTGTGTGCGTAAGGTCTCTGTCTGTGATATACAGATAAGAAACGACTCTGGATGGGGCAAAAACAAAAGTTTCAATATATTTTGGGTGTTCAGTACATGCTATAGTGTACGGGAGAGGATATTTTAGCTGATATTAGTACCAGATACAAATTCTAAACTCTTTGAACTAAGCCATGTGAGAAATTGTCATGTGAAAATAATGTAATCATTTCTTCCATCCCTTTCCTAGAGTTTTGTTCACATGGAGAATTGCATATTACTTGAGAGGGAAACAGTCGGAGTGTGATCTTCAAACTTTGTGGAAGGTCTTGATGTCTAAACGGTGCAGTGTAAAATCCCTCGCATTGAATATTGAAGGTGATGTTGGTCTGCATAATATTTGTAATAATCTTTGGTTTGCTCATTATAGAAATTGCTGCCTTGACTTATGGTGTGTATGTGGAAGGAACGTAGCCATTATACGAGTAGCAGGGTTCTTTCCCATTAGCAAGGTTGATGTCAATGATGTTGTTTATAGCTTCAAAAGAGATGATTTTCCACGGTGGAAGCAAGTATTAGTTTATGTTCAAGCTCTACAATGAGCTTATGCCAATGATTTTGATTATAATTAGTGGCATAGTAAAGGCGTTTCTCCATGGCTTGTTGTTGGCTCTGCCATTAATCAACAATTGTTGATTTACTTTGATACCTAGGAGATTTTATGAAGATCCTTACAAAAACATGATATGAGTTGTGGTGCTTAATATCAAATAATATTTTCTCGAAGCCCATGCCATTGATATGTATGTTGAAGAAACAATGTTATAGTGTTAACGCCTCTAGTAACCTTTGGGATAGGGTGGAAAAGTTCCATCTTTGAGAAAATACTTTATTGCAACAAGAATCGAGTCATACCATGAAGAAGTTGATTGATCTCTATTAAACTCACAAATAAAGATGACCATGGGTGAGATGGAATGGGTCAAGATTGTAGGAGGTCATGGGGCTGGCAGTGTGATATCTATGCATTCTTGCAAGAATTATAAGGTTCAATGTACTCTTTGATAATTTTCCTCATTTAGGGCTGAGGAAACTCTTTTAATAGAAGCTTGTATGCAACATGACATTTTGATGGAGAAACACATCAATGATGCAATTCTTTAAGGTTGGATTTTTCTTAAGGATCATATAGTAAGATCGCCCTTATGGAGTACGATTGATTTTTCTATTTTCAACACTTAATTTTGAGAGAGAGAGAGAGAGAGAGAGAGAGAGAGAGAGAGAGAGAGAGAGAGAGAGAGAGAGAGAGAGAGAGAGAGAGAGAGAGAGAGAGAGAGAGAGAGAGAGAGAGAGAGAGAGAGAGAGAGAGAGAGAGAGAGAGAGAGAGAGAGAGAGAGAGAGAGAGAGAGAGAGAGAGAGAGAGAGAGAGAGAGAGTCATATTAACGTCTTCTGGAGGCCAAACTTGGCCTATGAGATAAAAACCATGTACAAGTGTAGTAACGTTGTGTAGAGGATGAAATGAAATAAAAAGTATATTGCTACACACATTTAGATAAGGCTGGAAAAGGCTTGGGAGACGTGGCTCTGACTCTGCAGATAGTGGCCACCTAATACATGGGGGACCCATAATGTTAGTAAAAGTGTGAGTAAAACACCCTAGCTACTGGTGAATGGGTGGAGGTGGGTGTAGTATGTGGTACATCGGGGTGGTCCGAGTGCCTCCTGAAGGGCAACGACCCAGGGGGTGGTGGTACACCTATGCTCCATTATGTGGTCTTGGGCTGTCCTTATGCGTGAGATATCCTCCTGATATAGTCGTGGTCGATGATATCCGCCCATGCGTGGTCGGCGCCGTGCTCTCTGTGCTGCTGCCTCGCGGAGGGTGAGCCCTAAAGATGGACCTCTCTGATGTAGCTCAGCTCGTTGAAAAAACTGGGTAATGGTCTACTGGGTACTCACCCGTGGCTGATGTATGGGCTGGAGTGACCGCTCTCGCCTCTCGTATGCTTCTGTGAGGAAGCGTCCCAAGCATCGCTAGTCTCCCATAGTCATGCACAACGGGATTGACTCCTCTAGCCGGAACTGTGCTCGTAGGTCTAAGTATGCTGGGCATCTGATGACAAAATGCTCCTCACTCTCTACCTCGGTCTCGCATACTAGGCACCACCTCTCCTCACGGGGGACTCCCCTGGACGGACCCCTCTCAATCTCGAGCTGATGTGATGAAACTTGGAGCTGCCCAATGAGGACTCGAAGGTGGTGGGGTAGATATGTCTGCATGTATCTCGGAATCTCGATGAAGCCCTCGCCTGATATATGTAGAAAATGCTCACGGTAATAGAGCATTTTCGGTGGCAATGTACCCCTAGGGCTCACCCATGTCCTCTGTATGTATGTATGCCATATCTCCTGACGAATGATCCTATTCCTCTCCTGATGAGAGAGCGAGTAGGTGGGTGCATGTGAGTCGTACTGTAGTGGTGGTAGCCTGTGTATGTCAAAGCCGTGGTGGGCCAGCCAGTCCCGTGTCTGTGCATACCATGAGGAGGTGTCGCCTGCTAATGTCATGTCCCGTGATGCTTGGAAAGCCCGATAAGCAACACGCTCTGAATCCATGCTTCGGAGTCTGTGTAATAGGCATACTGTCTGGAATAGTGCCTCAATTAGCATCGGTGGTGCAGCGAGCTCTGCTCTAATGATATCATGTGGTACTCTCTAATTAATGATATCATGTGGTACTGAAGGCTTGCTGCGGATAAGTCTGGAAATCATGAGGATATGTAGCCTCTCTAATGCTGTCCATACTGATGTGGCTAATCTTGGACCCCATATGGCTGCCCCATACATGAGCGCTGGTGTAACCAAAGTGTCGAAGAGCCACCCCTTTGAGCGGGGTTCTTGAAAATATGCCTGGTGGCACTGTCTCTCCATCAAGGCTAGTGCTGCATACCCACGTGTGATGCGGTCACGTGCTGCCTGAGACATAGAGAAGACCCTGATGCTGCTGTAAATGTCACTCCCAAGTAAACATATGAGCCGACCACCTCAATCGATCCACCTGATGCTGTGAACAAACTATGTCTGCGTACTTGTGCTGCTGTATGAAAGATCATGACCTTGGTTTTACCAAGGTTCAGAGATAACCCTCTAGTCTGCAAAAGTCATCTAGGGCATGTAGATGATGTTGTAGACTTTCTGCAGACTCTGAAACCAGTACAATATCATCACCGTATAAAAGAATATGGACAGTGGACCCGCGTACCTCAATGCCATCAGCCCCCTGCTGCTGTATGTAGTCCACTATCTCATCAATGTAGAGACCAAAGAGGGTGGGTGAAAGAGGGCATCCTTGCTTCACCCCGATAGTGCTAGCAAGTGGATGAGATAAGCCCCCCGGACATCTGACTCTGCCAGATACTCTCTCGTATAAGGCGTAGATCCCCCATATCATCTCCTCTGGAGCTCCGATATCAAGTAGTCGTCTGAAGAGTCGTCCCCTTGGAACGGTGTCAAATGCTTTGCGGAAGTCCACAAAGCAACAGTATAATCTCCTCCTCCTCACCCTTGCCTGGTCGATCAGGCATCTCAGAGTGAAGATGTGGTCAATGGTAGAGTAATCGCGTCTGAAACCTGCCTATCCTGGAGCCCTGATACCCTTCCTCTCAGCGAGAGTACTCAACTCTGTCTCTAGTACCGCCCCATATAACTTGGCCAATATAGGGCCAATCATGATCGTCCGGTATGTAGCTGGATCCATAGTATCTCCTTACTTATGAATGGGCACTATGGTGTGCTCAGTCCATGAGTCAGGGAACCCTTCAACCAGTGCATGGTTGAAGAGGTGGGCAATGAGCGGTGCAAGGGTCGTGCCTCCGTAGATGAGGTGCTCAACCTGCAAACCGAAATGGTCATGGGCCCTTCCATGCTGTAGACGGGCAATAGCGCATCCCACGATAGTGGGTGTGAAGAAGTAAGATGTAGTAGGACGTGACCTCTGTGGTCTGGGAATGGGGGGCTGGTCTGGGATCTTGTATAGGCTCCGTGCATAGCTATGCCAAGTGCTCGGGTCTCAGATGGGTATCTACTGTCTCCTCTCTCTCAAATGTCGCCATGCCACTGCACTGTCTCGACTCATGAGTGAATGATAAATATCCTAGTACTGTCTCTCCTTCCAATCTCGCCGTTTGCGGCGAGTAAGGCTCTGCATGCGACACTGTGCCTGTGTGTAATATCCCCTCTATGCTCTAAAATGCGTAGGTACTTCCGTAGCTCACGACAATCTACATCATACTAGTGGATCTGGGGCATGGAACCTGTGCGTGGAGGGTGTATATGTGTGTGGTGTGGGAAGCTGCAGAGAGATGAGTCGTGTAAGATGGTGGTGAACTTCGATGTAAGTGTGTCCAAGGGTGAGAGTGGGTCGAGGGAGAGTAGGCGGGTGTGTAAATGGTGTGCATAAACGTGTGAGATCTCGTGTGTGAAGTGTATCGTGATGTGTGTCTCAGTGGGTGAGGGAGGGTCTATTGGAATTGGAGATGAGAGTGTGAATGTGATAAATGTATGGTCAACACCAAGTGGGCGTCGTCCAATAGTAAGTGAGGTGATGAGTGAAGCTCCAGAGGTGGTACCCAAAATGTAGTCGACTGCGCTCTCACCTCCCCCATGAGGGAAGCAAGTAAGTCCTCGCGAACCTGGCCAACGATGCATCCCGTTATATATAACGAGCTGATGTCGGCTGCCTAGCTCAAGCAGATGTCTTCCATACCCTATAGTGTCCTGACCCGTATCTGTCTATGCTCTACTGG
Source organism: Ceratopteris richardii (assembly GCA_020310875.1). Lineage (NCBI taxonomy): Eukaryota > Viridiplantae > Streptophyta > Polypodiopsida > Polypodiales > Pteridaceae > Ceratopteris > Ceratopteris richardii. The sequence continues at coordinate 206,503,643 of CM035406.1, read as the reverse complement.
TACTCATCTCCTCTGGGTCTTTGGCCCTCATGAGATGTGGGTGATCAATGTCGTATGCATCGCACTGATGTGACTGAGTGCGGCCATTGAAGTCCCCCATAAGGGAGACTTCACCTAGTGTGCTGTAATGTAGTATCTCCTCTGAAAGTGCTGTGAATGGTGAGTCTCTGTCTCGGATCGGTCCCTCAAGATCATGTCCTGCGTATCGAGATCCGCCCGGAGGGAAGTAGCATATAGCAATGTAAATCGAGCTCCCATGTGCTATCTCCATGCGAACCCACATATATCGTGCCTCCTCATCTCTTCCTATAATATGGATCCTTCTCTGCATCTCCTGTCTAAATACGATGGCCACCCCTCCCGACCCTCGCGATGTACATCGTCGTGGTCCGGAATGAAGATTCCCAATGAAAACCTGCAATGCGTGGTAGACCTCTCTCTGGGCTCTCGTGTGTCTCTGTGATGCATGCAAAGTCATGTGATGCCAGGATCTCCTTGAGTCTGTCTGGTCGCGTCCAGAGTGCCCCGTTGCAGTTGCACATTGCTCCTCTGAGTGGTGTCTTTTTGTGTAGTGATGTCTCATAGGCCGCATGGTCCTATGTGATAGGGAGTCCATCTATGAAGACCTTACGATCACGGTAAAAGGCCTTCCTCCCCTCTCGTCGTGCCTGGAGTACCTGTGGCATGCAAGTGCGTCGGTGTGCCACCTGCATCCGAGTGAGGTCCTCGTCCATGTAGAGGGCGCCGTCGAGTAGTCAGCGTAATACTGATCGACGTCTAAACAAGGCGGTCGGTACCTCGTCGGAGCTCATCTTAAGGATGAGTGCTCGCGAACGCGATGTATCTCGCCCAACCCTCCAAGCGCCTGTGAAGGGCATGCTCCCGTATCCAAGTCGACGACAAATGTTAGTGGCATCTGCCTCCGGTGATGTTCCTTCGGGTAGGCCCATAATCGGAATGTGAAGTTTTTGAGTGTGTCGAAGCCTCTCCTCCTCAAGTGTCTCTTGGACTCGTGTGAGCTCTTCTTTATCCACATCTTCCTTAACTTCCTTCTTAACCCTTTTATGTACTACTTCCACCCACGACTCTCGAGTGGATTCTACCTCTGTTTTGATTTCCTTCTTTATTTCTTCTTTGAGTGTCTCCACATTAGAGATCTCCACCTCTTCTTTCAGGTGCGCGTAGGCTTCCCTCCAATTATCTCGTTCTTCTGTGAGAGTTTTTACTTGTTCTTCGAGTTCTTTGACTTTATCCATTACTTGTTCTTCGAGTCCTTCGGTCCATGGGAGCCATTTCAGAGATTAGGTATAGGGTTTGAGTGTGTGTGTGTGTGTGAGAGAGAGAGAGAGAGAGAGAGAGAGAGAGAGAGAGAGAGAGAGAGAGAGAGAGAGAGAGAGAGAGAGAGAGAGAGAGAGAGAGAGAGAGAGAGAGAGAGAGAGAGAGAGAGAGAGAGAGAGAGAGAGAGAGAGAGAGAGAGAGAGAGAGAGAGAGAGAGAGAGAGAGAGAGAGAGAGAGAGAGAGAGAGAGAGAGAGAGAAAGAAAGTCATATTAACGTCTTCTGGAGGCCAAACTTGGCCTATGAGAAAAAAACCATGTACAACTGTAGTAACCCTGTGTAGAAGATAAAATGAAATAAAAAGTATATCGCTACGCAAAGCTATATAGGGCTGGAAAAGTCTTGGGAGACGTGGCTCTGACTTTGCAGATAGTGGCCACCTAATACATGGGGGGATCCAAAATGTGAGTAAAACGCCCTAGCTACTGGTGATGGGTGGAGGTGGGTGTAGTATGTGGTACATCGGTGGTGGTCTGAGTGCCTCTTGAAGGAAGACAACCCAGGGGGTGGTGGTACGCCTATGCTCCATCATGTGGTCGTAGGCAATCCTGATGCGTGAGATATCCTCCTGATATAGTCGTGGTCGACGATATCCGCCCATGCGTGGTCGGCGCCGTGCTCTCTGTGCTGCTCCCTGGTGTAGCGTGAGCCCTATAGATGGACTTCTCTGATGTATCTCAACTCGCTGAAAGAACTGCGCAATGGTCTGCTGGGTACTCACCCGTGGCTGATGTATGGGCTGTAGTGACCGCTCTCGCCTCTCGTATGCTGTTGTGAGAAAGCGTCCCAAGCATGTATCTCGGGATCTCGATAAAGCCTGCGTCCGATATATGTAGAAAATGCTCACGGTAATAGAGCATTTTCGGTGGCAATGTATCCCTAGGGCTCACCCATGTCCTCTGTATGTATGTATGCCATATCTCCTGACGAATGACCCTATTCCTCTCTTGATGAGAGAGCGAGTAGGTGGGTGCATGTGAGTCGTACTGTAGTGGTGGTAGCCTATCTATGTCAAAGCCATGGTGGGCCAGCCAGTCTCGTGTCTGGGCATACCATGAGGAGGTGTCCCCAGCTAATGCCATATCACGTGATGCCTGGAAAGCACGATAAGCAATGCGCTCTGTATCCATGCTCCGAAGTTTGTGTAATAGGCATATTGTCTGGAATAGTGCCTCAACTAGCATCGGTGGTGCAGCGAGCTCTGCTCTAATGATATCATGTGGTACTGAAGGCTTGCTGCGGATAAGTCTGGCAATCATGAGGATCTGTGGCCTCTCTAATGCTGTCCATACTGATGTAGCTAATCCCGGCCCCCATATGGCTGCCCCATACATGAGCGCTGGCGTAACCAAAGTGTCAAAGAGCCATCCCTTTGTGCGGGGCTCTTGAAAATATGCCTGGTGGCACTGTCTCTCCATCAAAGCTAGTGCTGCATACCCACGTGTGATGCGGTCACGGGCTGCCTGAGACATAGAGAAGACCCCTGATGCTGCTGTAAATGTCACTCCCAAGTAAACATATGATCCGACCACCTCGATCGGTCCACCCGCTGCTGTGAACAAACTATGTCTGCGTACCTGTGCTGATGTATGAAAGATCATGACCTTGGTTTTACCAAGGTTCACAGATAACCCTCTGTTTCTGCAAAAGTCATCTAGGCCATGTAGATGATGCTGTAGACCTTCTGCAGACTCTGAAACCAATACAATATCATCAGCGTATAAAAGAATATGGACAGTTGATCGCTGTACCTCAATGCCATCTCCCCCCTGCAGCTGTATGTAGTCCACTATCTCATCAATGAGAGAGAGAGAGAGAGAGAGAGAGAGAGAGAGAGAGAGAGAGAGAGAGAGAGAGAGAGAGAGAGAGAGAGAGAGAGAGAGAGAGAGAGAGAGAGAGACTTGATATGGTTTTTGTATGAGTGATGACATTTGTATATTATGCTTTTTACGTAATGAAATTTTAGTGATCAGTTTCTTATATAAATCATGATGCAATTGGAATTCATGATTCTTGTATGCTCATTGGTAATTTTCAATTGTCCTATCTATTCAATTTAAATGTATATGGAGTCTCCATCAAGCATGGTGCATAATGCGAGTGCTAAATATGTGAAGGAGTGCTAAATGTGTTTTGTTCATATCTGAAGTTTTAAAAAAGAAAAGAAAAAGGTTTCAATTGAATATAATCTCAAGTTCTATTTTCATTCTATTTTCATGCTTTACAAACTGAATGATTTAAAATCTGATTTAAATCTATGAATTAAATCCTCCCTGTCGTGGTGGTTGTTAATTTGTTGATATACCGATCTGGGATCCCACTTTTGGTCGGTTTTACACACATCATCAGTGCCATTTGGCCTTGGATTTGTTGTTCATTGTTTCCAAAAGAAAGGGCAAGATCGATGCACTAGTGTTTGGGTAAGCGCTTGCTGCTTCATCACCATATTTTTCTAGGGAGAGTCATAATTGGGGTAGTCCATATAGGTGCTTTCTTGAGTTCATACTCAGTTTCTAATTCGCACTTTTAGAGTCTATCATCTAGCATGAGGAATGAGACCATGCGTCATACACTTTGGAAATGTCAATACATCAAAGTTTGTGGGTAGAAATGGTTTTGCAGCTTACGCCCATGTTTCCATGCTTGCCTTTATTCAGGATCAATTTTGGATTGTAAAGACATTGCAACCAGACTTGTTTTGGATTCTTGATCATCTCCATTTTAGATTGTATGGTGCATTTGAGTTTCTTGGA
>CM035406.1:206432054-206489554 GCA_020310875.1 Ceratopteris richardii | reverse complement strand
CCGAGTTCAGACATCTTTGGAGATGAGGACTAACTCAAGTAGAATAGTGACATTGGATGAGCATATCATTTGCATGTTGGTAGGCACCACCGTTGATAGGAGTCTACCTGTGTTTCTTCACACTGAAACGACATATGATCTGTGTTATTGTAGTGAGCCATGACCTATTTTTAGGGGTTGATGCCATTGTCCATACAAGTTGGGTGCATTGGAGGCCATGAGTCAGTACAGCTCTATCTAGTGTATAACATCAAATACTAGTTGATTGATATCCCTTTGTGGGCCTTGACCTCTATTAGCAGAGAGGTTGAGATGGGCTTAATCAGATACATTCTTCGAGGGTGTCACATGTTGCGCTTAGTTTTACGAGGTGTACTCTCTTCAGCTCCATAAAGGTCCCTTCCATATGCATCCTTCTCCATCCATATGATTACCATTTTTTGGAGACCTCAAGGTAGCTATGCATTAGGATGAGGCTGAGCTGACAGATTTCTCTCATCCTTGTATGTATTGCACCTTAACCTTGGTAGGCTTAACCTAACGAGTTGTACAATGAGCACCAAACCCTTATATGAAAATAGGGAAAATACCATTCTAGTATGTACAAGGTTCAAACTTCAAGGATGCATGCATGGGAATTCAAAAAGAGGATAGCGAGGCCGAAATTCCAAGAAAATATACCCCTAGGGGGCATTCCAAAAAGATTCAAAGCAAAATTTTTGCCCTATTCTCTCTTCATTTAGTCAAATAGTTAATGTAAACTATAATGTATTTTGTGTGACTGCCTTTGGTAGGTGGGTTTATTAATTTCATAAATCCAATACCCAAGTTCGCAAATGCTCTACTTCCCATTATTTGCCCCAATGCCATTTTGTCTCGTTTGAATGGATACTTTGCTATGTGGTAAACATCCATTTTTCATGTAAATCTTTGCATCCATGTTAATATGCAATACCAATTGTGGCTCTCTTTTAGACATTTGGATTACAATTCTTCTTTCTTCCACTTCAAATTTCTTAAAGTTATCGAGGGATTCGGATCTCCTTGACTATTCGTGACCTCATTCTTATCCACTTCAGATACTTGATAAAAATTCTCTTACATCCATCATGGCTTTTGTGACAACCTTTTCCAAGAATCCTTCCTTTCAGGTGATTTCAAGATCCACCACAATTGATCGTTCATCCATCTTGACTTGTGTCTAAACTTTACTATTGACTTCCTCTAAAGCTACAACCATGGCATGTTTTTAAATCATTTTCCCTTCCTCGTCGCATTCATTTATAGTTTGCTCATCACAGAAATAGCTAATGTAGTGATGATTTGCATCGAATCAAAGGGTCCTAACTTCTTTATTATTAAATCTCATTGGTACATATGCAAGTTCTACAAGGCTGGTGCCTAGTAGCTTCGACTTTGGAGCCCCTTCTGAGTCATCTACAAAGTCATGGCCCACAAATATCTCCATCGATCCAACAAAGTTCACTTGAGGCACCACTATGAATAGATAAATTATCCAATTCCTTATAAATAGAATTTCATTAAAGTGGAGGGTCAATCCTCAAATGGGTGGTCTCTTAGATTGATCTTGAAGGTAATTCCAAATGTTGCAAGTGTACAGGATCAGTAACCCAATCTTGCATGGGCTTTAGCTTGTGCATGAAAGGTTTTCCTAAATTGGAACTTGTTGCACACACATCATTGGGATGTCTCCATAGTTATGGATTGTTTGGGCTCTCGTAATGTCCCTCCTATGGTGCACGGTTCGAGTAATGTGATACTACTTCAATCATGTCTTTTCTAAGAATTCCATGCTGTCAATAATGCAACTATCCACATGACTTGTTTAGATGTTGCAGGTATGACTCTTATTCATGAGATCTCCATTGAGCAAATGATAAATATCCCAGTAATGTCTCTCCTCCCAATCTCACCGTTTGCGACGAGTAAGGCTCTGCATGCGATGCTGTCCCTGTGTGTGTAATATCCCCTCTATGCTCTAAAATCAGTAGGTGCTTCCGTAGCTCACGGCAATCTGCATCATACCAGCGGTTCTCGGGCATGGAACCTGTGCGTGGAGGGTGTATATGTGTGCGTTGTGGGAAGCTGCAGAGAGCTGAGTCCTATAGGATGGTGGTGAACTGTGATGTAAGTGTGTCCAAGGGTGAGAGTGGATCGAGGGAGAGTAGGCAGGTGTGTAAATGGTGTGCATAAATGTGTGAGAGCTGGTTTGTGAAGTGTATCGTGTTGTGTGTCTGAGTGGGTGAGGGAGGATCTAATGGAATAGGAGATGAGAGTGTGAATGTGATAAATGTATGGTCAGCACCAAGTGGGCGTCGTCCAATACTAAGTGAGGGGATGAGTGAAGCTCCAGAGGTGGTACCTAAAATGTAGTCGACTGTGCTCTCACTTCCCCCGTGAGGGAACCAAGCAAGTCTTCCCGAACCTGGCCAACGATTCATCCCGTTATATATAACGAGCTGATGTCGGCTGCCTAGCTCAAGTAGATGTTTGCCATACGTGGTGGTGTCCTGACCCATATCCGCTGATACTCTACTGGTGCTCATCTCATCTGGGACTCTAGCCCTCATGAGATGTGGGTGATCCATCTCGTATGCCTCACACTGATTTGACTGAGTGCGGCCATTGAAGTCCCCATAAGGTAGACTTCACCTCGTGTGCTGTAATGTAGTATCTCTTTTGAAAGTGTTGTGTATGGTGAGTCTCTATCTGGCATCAGTCCCCCAAGATCCTCTAGTGGGTATCGAGATCCGCCTGGAGGGAAGTAGCATATAGCAATGTAAATCTAGCTCCCATGTGCTATCTCCATGCGAACCCACATGTATCGTGCCTCCTCATCTCTTCCTATAATATGGATCCGGCTCTGTTTCTCGTGTCTAAATACGATGGCCACACCTCCCGACCCTCGCGCTGTACTCTATCTCTTCGTGGTCTTGAATGCAGATTCCCAATGAAAACGTGCAATGAGTGGTAGACCTCTCTCTTGGCTCTCGTGTGTCTTTGTGATGCACGCAAAGTCATGTGATGCTAGGATCTCCTCGAGTCTTTCTGGTCGCGTCCAGAGTGCCCCGTTTCTCTCTCTCTCACACACACACACACACACACACAGAGAGAGAGAGAGAGAGAGAGAGAGAGAGAGAGAGAGAGAGAGAGAGAGAGAGAGAGAGAGAGAGAGAGAGAGAGAGAGAGAGAGAGAGAGAGAGAGAAAGAAAGAAAGTCATATTAACGTCTTCTGGAGGCCAAACTTGGCCTATGAGACAAAAACCATGTACAAGTGTAGTAACCCTGTGTGGAAGATAAAATGAAATAAAAGGTATATCGCTACACAAAGCTATATAGGGCTGGAAAAGGCTGGGGAGATGTGGCTCTGACTCTGCAGATAGTGGCCACCTAATACATGGGGGGATCCAAAATGTGAGTAAAACGCCCTAGCGACAAGTGATGGGTGGAGGTGGGTGTAGTATGTGGTACATCGGTGGTGGTCTGAGTGCCTCCTGAAGGAAGACCACCCAGGGGGTGGTGGTACGCCTATGCTCCATCATGTGGTCGTAGGCAATCCTGATGCGTGAGACATCCTCCTGATATAGTCGTGGTCGACGATATCCGCCCATGCGTGGTCGGCGCCGTGCTCTCTGTGCTTCTGCCTGGTGGAGCGTGAGCCCTATAGATGGACCTCTCTGATGTAGCTCAACTCGCTGAAAGAACTGGGTAATGGTCTGCTGGGTACTCACCCGTGGCTGATGTATGTACTGTAGTGACCGCTCTCGCCTCTCGTATGCTGCTGTGAGAAAGCATCCCAAGCGTCTCTGGTCTCCCATAGTCATGCACAGCTGGAATGACTCCTCGATCTGGAACTGTGCTCGTAGGTCTAAGTATGCTGGACATCTGATAACAAAATGCTCCTCACTCTCTACCTCTGTCTGGCATACTGGGCACCACCTCTCCTCACGGGGGACTCCCCTGGACCGACCCCTCTCAATCTCGAGCTGATGTGATGAAACCCGGAGCTGCCCAATGACGACTCGTAGGTGGTGGGGAAGGTAGGTCTGCATGTATCTCGGAATCTCGATGAAGCCCGTGCCTGATATATGTAGAAAATGCTCGCGGTAGTAGAGCATTTTCGGTGGCAATGTACCCCTAGGGCTCACCCATGTCCTCTGTATGTATGTATGCCATATCTCCTGACGAATGATCCTATTCCTCTCTTGATGAGAGAGCGAGTAGGTGGGTGCATGAGAGTCGTACTGTAGTGGTGGTAGCCTGTCTATGTCAAAGCCATGGTGGGCAAGCCAGTCTCGTGTCTGTGCATACCATGAGGAGGTGTCGCCTGCTAATGCCATATCACGTGATGCCTCGAAAGCACGATAAGCAATACGCTCTGTATCCATGCTCCGAAGTCTGTGTAATAGGCATATTGTCTGGAATAGTGCCTCAACTAGCATCGGTGGTGAAGCGAGCTCTGCTCTAATGATGTCATGTGGTACTGAAGGCTTACTGCGGATAAGTCTGGCAATCATGAGGATCTGTGGCCTCTCTAATGCTGTCCATACTGATGTAGCTAATCCTGGTCCCCATATGGCTGCCCCATACATGAGCGCTGGCGTAACCAAAGTGTCAAAGAGCCACCCCTTTGTGCGGGGCTCCTGAAAATATGCCTGGTGGCACTGTCTCTCCATCAAAGCTAGTGCTGCGTACCCACGTGTGATGCGGTCACGGGCTGCCTGAGCCATAGAGAAGACTCCTGATGCTGCTATAAATGTCACCCCCAAGTAAACATATGATCCGACCACCTCGATCGGTCCACCTGCAGCTGTGAACAAACTATGTTTGCGTACCTGTGCTGATGTATGAAAGATCAAGACCTTGGTTTTACCAAGGTTCACAGATAACCCTCTGTGTCTGCAAAAGTCATCTAGGCCGTGTAGATGATGCTGTAGGCCTTCTGCAGACTCTGAAACCAATACAATATCATCAGCGTATAAAAGAATATGAACAGTGGACCCGTGTACCTCAATGCCATCTCCCCCCTGCTGCTGTATGAAGTCCACTATCTCATCAATGTAGAGACCAAAGAGGGTGGGCGAGAGAGGGCATCCTTGCTTCACCCCGATAGTGCTAGCAAGTGGATCAGATAAGCCCCCTCGACATCTGACTCTACCAGATACTCTCTCGTATAAGGCGTAGATCCCCCATATCATCTCCTCCGGAGCTCCGATGTCAAGTAGTCGTCTGAAGAGTCGATCCCTAGGAACAGTGTCAAATGCTTTGCGGAAGTCCACAAAGCAACAATATAATCTCCTGTTCCTCACCCTGGCCTGGTCGATCAGGCATCTCAGAGTGAAGATGTGGTCAATGGTAGAGTAATCTCGTCTGAACCCTGCCTGTCCTAGAGCCCTGATGCCCTTCCTCTTGGCGAGAGTACTCAACTCTGTCTCTAGTACGGCCACATATAACTTGGCCAATATAGGGCCAATCATGATCGTCCGGTATGTAGCTGGATCCATAGTGTCACCTGACTTATGAATGGGCACTATGGTGTGCTCAATCCATGAGTCTGGGAACCCTTCAACCAATGCACGGTTGAAGAGATGGGCAATGAGCTGTGCAAGAGTCGTGCCTCCATAAATGAGGTGCTCTGCCTGTAAACCGAAATGATCATGGGCCCTTCCATGCTGCAGCCGGGCAATAGCATGGGAGGGGGGGAGAGAGAGAGAGAGAGAGAGAGAGAGAGAGAGAGAGAGAGAGAGAGAGAGAGAGAGAGAGAGAGAGAGAGAGAGAGAGAGAGAGAGAGAGAGAGAGAGAGAGAGAGAGAGAGAGAGAGAGAGAGAGAGAGAGAGAGAGAGAGAGAGAGAGAGAGGGGGGGGGGAAGAGAGAGAGAGAGAGAGAGAGAGAGAGAGAGAGAGAGAGAGAGAGAGAGAGAGAGAGAGAGAGAGAGAGAGAGAGAGAGAGAGAGAGAGAGAGAGAGAGAGAGAGAGAGAGAGAGAGAGAGAGAGAGAGAGAGAGAGAGAGAGAGAGAGAGAGAGAAAGAAAAAAAGAAAGTCATATTAACGTCTTCTGGAGGCCAAACTTGGCCTATGAGACAAAAACCATGTACAAGTGTAGTAACCCTGTGTAGAAGATAAAGTGAAATAAAAAAGTATATCGCTACACAAAGCTATATAGGGCTGGAAAAGGCTGGGGAGACGTGGCTCTGACTATGCAGATAGTGGCCTACATGGGGGATCCCAAAATGTGAGTAAAACGCCCTAGCTACTGGTGATGGGTGGAGGTGGATGTAGTATGTGGTACATCGGTGGTGGTCTGAGTGCCTCCCGAAGGAAGACAACCCAAGGGGTGGTGGTACGCCTATGCTCCATCATGTGGTCGTAGGCAATCCTGATGCATGAGATATCCTCCTGATATAGTCGTGGTCGACGATATCCGCCCATGCGTGGTCGGCGCCGTGCTCTCTGTGCTTCTGCCTTGTGGAGAGTGAGACTTATGGATGGACCTCTCTGATGTAGCTCAACTCGCTGAAAGAACTAGGTAATGGTCTGCTGGGTACTCACCCATGGCTGATGTATGGGCTGTAGTGACCGCTCTCGCCTCTCGTATGTTGCTGTGAGAAAGCGTCCCAAGCGTCTCTGGTCTCCCATAGTCATGCACAGCTGGAATGACTCCTCGATCTGGAACTGTGCTCGTAGGTCTAAGTATGCTGGACATCTGATAACAAAATGCTCCTCACTCTCTACCTCTGTCTGGCATACTGGGCACCACCTCTCCTCACGGGGAACTCCCCAGGACCGACCCCTCTCAATCTCGAGCTGATGTGATGAAACCCGGAGCTGCCCAATGACGACTCGTAGGTGGCGGGGAAGGTAGATCTGCATGTATCTCGGAATCTCGATGAAGCCCGTGCCCGATATATGTAGAAAATGCTCGCGGTAGTAGAGCATTTTCGGTGGCAATGTACCCCTAGGGCTCACCCATGTCCTCTGTATGTATGTATGCCATATCTCGTGACGAATGATCCTAATCCTCTCTTGATGGGAGAGCGTGACGAATGATCCTAATCCTCTCTTGATGAGAGAGCGAGTAGGTGGGTGCATGAGAGTTGTACTGTAGTGGTGGTAGCCTGTCTATGTCAAAGCCATGGTGGGCAAGCCAGTCTCGTGTCTGTGGATACCATGAGGAGGTGTCGCCTGCTAATGCCATATCACGTGATGCCTCGAAAGCACGATAAGCAATGCGCTCTGTATCCATGCTCCGAAGTTTGTGTAATAGGCATACTGTCTGGAATAGTGCCTCAACTAGCATCGGTGGTGCAGCGAGCTCTGCTCTAATGATATCATGTGGTTGTGAAGGTTTGCTGCGGATAAGTCTGGCAATCATGAGGATCTGTGGCCTCTCTAATGCTGTCCATACTGATGTAGCTAATCCTGGTCCCCATATGGCTGCCCCATACATGAGCGCTGGCGTAACCAAAGTGTCAAAGAGCCACCCCTTTGTGCGGGGCTCCTGAAAATATGCTTGGTGGCACTGTCTCTCCATCAAAGCTAGTGCTGCGTACCCACGTGTGATGCGGTCACGGGCTGCCTGAGCCATAGAGAAGACCCCTGATGCTGCTGTAAATGTCACCCCCAAGTAAACTTATGATCCGACCACCTCGATCGGTCCACCTGCTGCTGTGAACAAACTATGTCTGCGTACCTGTGCTGATGTATGAAAGATCAAGACCTTGGTTTTACCAAGGTTCACAGATAACCCTCTGTGTCTGCAAAAGTCATCTAGGCCGTGTAGATGATGCTGTAGACCTTCTGCAGACTCTGAAACCAATACAATATCATCAGCGTATAAAAGAATATGGACAGTGGACCCGTGTACCTCAATGCCATCTCCCCCCTGCTGCTGTATGAAGTCCACTATCTCATCAATGTAAAGACCAAAGAGGGTGGGTGAGAGAGGGAATCCTTGCTTCACCCCGATAGTGCTAGCAAGTGGATCAGATAAGCCCCCTGGACATCTGACTCTACCAGATACTCTCTCGTATAAGGCGTAGATCCCCCATATCATCTCCTCCGGAGCTCCGATGTCAACTAGTTGTCTGAAGAGTCGATCCCTGGGAATAGTGTCAAATGCTTTGCGGAAGTCCCCAAAGCAACAATATAATCTCCTCTTCCTCACCCTGGCCTGGTCGATCAGGCATCTCAGAGTGAAGATGTGGTCAATGGTAGAGTAATCTCGTCTGAAACCTGCCTGTCCTGGAGCCCTGATGCCCTTCCTCTCAGCGAGAGTACTCAACTCTGTCTCTAGTACCGCCCCATATAACTTGGCCAATATAGGGCCAATCATGATCGTCCGGTATGTAGCTGGATCCATAGTATCACCTGACTTATGAATGGGCACTATGGTGTGCTGAGTCCATGAGTCTGGGAACCCTTCAACCAATGCACGGTTGAAGAGATGGGCAATGAGCGGTGCGAGAGTCGTGCCTCCATAGATGAGGTGCTTTGCCTGTAAACCGAAATGATCATGGGCCCTGCCATGCTGCAGCCGGGCAATAGCGCGTCCCACCATAGTGGGTGTGAAGAAGTCAGAGGTAGTAGGACGTGAGCTCTGCGGTCTGGGAATGGGAGGCTTGTCTGGGATCTCGTATAGGCTCCGTGCATAGCTATGCCAAGTGCTCTGGTCTCGGATAGGTGTCTGCTGTCTCCTCTCTCTCAAATGTTGCCATGCCACTACACTGTCTCGACTCATGAGCAAATGGTAAATATCCCAATACTGTCTCTCCTCCCAATCTCGCCGCTTGCGGCGAGTAAGGCTCTGCATGCGACGCTGTGCCTGTGTGTGTGTAATATCTCCTCTATGGTCTAAAATCCGTAGGTGTTTACGCAGCTAACGACAATCTGCATCATACCAACGGTTCTGGGGCATGGATCCTGTGCGTGGAGGGTGCATGTGTGCGGTGTGGGAAGCTTCGAAGAGCTGAGTCCTGTAGGATGGAGGTGATATGTGAATGTAAGTGTGTCCAAAGGTGAGAATGGATCGAGGGAGAGTAGGTGGGTGTGTAAATGGTGTGCATAAACGTGTGAGAGCTCGTGTGTGAAGTGTATCGTGGTATGTATCTCAGTGGGTGAGGGAGGGTCTAATGGAATCGGAGATGAGAGTGTGAATGTGATAAATGTGTGTTCAGCACCGAGTGGGCGTCGTGCAATACTAAGTGAAGGGATGAGTAAGTCCGCCTGAACCTGGCCAACGATTCATCCCGTTATATATAACGAGATGATGTCGGCTGCCTAGCTCGAGTAGATGTCTGCCATAGCCGGTGGTGTCCTGACCCGTATCTGCCGATACTCTGCTGGTACTAATCTCAACGGGGTCTCTGGCCCTCATGAGATGTGGGTGATCCATGTCGTATGCCTCGCACTGATGCGACTGAGTGCAGCCATTGAAGTCCCCTATAAGGAAGACTTCACCTAGTGTGCTGTAATGTAGTATCTCATCTGAAAGCGCTGTGTATGGTGAGTCTCTATCTCGGATCGGTCCCCCCAGATCGTGTCCTACGTATCGAGAGTCGCCGGGTGGGAAGTAGCATATAGCAATGTAAATCGAGCTGCCCTGTGCTATCTCCATGTGAACCCACATGTATCGTGCCTCCTCATCTCTACCTATAATATGGATCCGGCTCTGTATCTCCTTTCGAAATATGATGGCCACTCCTCCCGATCCTCGTGCTGTACTCTGTCTCGTCGTGGTCCTGAATGCAGATTCCCAATGAAAACCTGCAATGCGTGGTAGACCTCTCTAGGCTCTCGTGTGTCTCTGTGATGCACGCAAAGTCATGTGATGCGAGGATCTCCTCGACTCTGTCTGGTCGCGTTCAGAGTGACCCGTTGCAGTTCCACACTGCTCCTCTGAGTGGTATCTCCTGGTGTAGTGATGTCTCATAGGCCGCATGGCCCTATTTGATAGGGCGTCCATCTATGAAGACCTTACCATCGCGGTAAAAGGCCTTCCTTCCCTCTCGACGTGCCTGGAGTATGTGTGGCATGCAACCGTGTTGGTGTGCCACCTGCATACGCGTGAGGTCCTCGTCCATGTAGAGGGTGCTGTCGGGTAGTCCACGTAGTACTGATCGACGTCTAAAAAAGGCGGTCCGTGCCTCTTCGGAACTCATCTTGAGGATGAGTGCTCGTGAACGCAATGTATCTCTCCCAACCCTCCATGCGTCTGTGTAGGGCATGCTCTCGTATCCAAGTCGACGACAAATGTCAGTGGCGTCTGCCTCCGATGATACCCCTTCGGGTAGGCCTGTAATCCGAATGTGAAGTCTTCGAGTGTGTCTAAGCCTCTCCTCCTGAAGTGTGTCCTGGACTCGTGTGAGCTCTTCTTTCTGCACGTCTTCCCTAACTTCCTTCTTAACCCTTTTGTGTACTACTTCCACCCATGACTCTCGAGTAGATTCTACCTCCGTTTCGATTTCCTTCTTTATTTCTTCCTTGAGTATCTCCACGTTGGAGATCTCCCCCTCTTCTTTCATGTGCTCATAAGCTGTCCTCCAGTGGTCTCTTTCTTCTGTGAGAGTCTTCACTTGTTCTTCCAGTCCTTTGACTTTATTCATTACTTGTTCTTCGAGTTCTTTGAACTTTTCCATCATCTTTCGTATCTCCATATTGAGGTTGCGGTCTGCTTCCTTTTTGGCCTCTTTGAGAGCTTTAGCAATAAGGTCGTCCACTTCCTTCCGGTCCATGGGAGCCATTTCAAGGTTTAGGATTAGGGCTCGGGTAGAGAGAGAGAGAGAGAGAGAGAGAGAGAGAGAGAGAGAGAGAGAGAGAGAGAGAGAGAGAGAGAGAGAGAGAGAGAGAGAGAGAGAGAGAGAGAGAGAGAGAGAGAGAGAGAGAGAGAGAGAGAGAGAGAGAGAGAGAGAGAGAGAGAGAGAAAGTCATATTAACGTCTTCTTTCTTTCAAAGATATATAAGGCTGGAAAAGGCTTGGGAGACGTGGCTCTGACTTTGCAAAAAGAGAGAGAGAGAGAGAGAGAGAGAGAGAGAGAGAGAGAGAGAGAGAGAGAGAGAGAGAGAGAGAGAGAGAGAGAGAGAGAGAGAGAGAGAGAGAGAGAGAGAGAGAGAGAGAGATTAAACTATTGCGAAGGCCAAACTTGGCCTATGAGACAAAACCATGTACAATTGTAAACCCGTGTAGAAATAAAACAGAATGGTACTCACTACACAAAACTATATTGTGCAGGCTGAAAAAGGCTGTAAATAACCTAAGGATAGTGTACCGGGTGATAGGGAGGTATTGGGTATAATGTAGTGGTGCATGGGGAGATGTGGCTATGAGTCTGCAGATAATGGCCACCTAATACATGGGGGCCCCATGACACGAGTGAATATGTATATCCTAACTAGAGATAATGGGTGGAGGTGGGTGGAGGTGGTACATCGGCGGCGGTCTGATTGCCTCCTGAAGGAAGGCTACCCACGTGGTGGTGGTGCACCTGTGCTCCATCATGTGGTCAATGGCTATCATGATGCGTGAGATATCCTCCTGGTATAGTCGTGGTCGTGCCGTTGCATGCTAGAGCATGAGCCCTATGGCTCTGGAAGGCGGGCCCATCTGATGTAGCCCATCTACCTGAAAGAACTGATTAATGGTCTGTTGGGTGCTCAAACATGTCTGATGCGTGGGCTGTAGCGACTGCTCTTGTCTCTCATATGCTGTCATGAGAAAACATCCCAACGTCCGTTGGTCTCCAGTGGTCATGCAGAACTATAGTGACTCCTCTATGTGGAACTGTGCTTGTAGATGAGGATACTTGGCATCTGGTAACAAAGTGCTCCTCACGCTCTATCTTTGTATGGCATACTGGGTACCACCTCTCCTCTCTAGGGACTCCCCTGGTCCGACCACTCTCGATCTCGAGCTGATGTGATGAAACTTGAAGTTGCCCAATGACAACTTGGAGGTGGTGTGGTAGGTATGTTTGCATGTATCGCGGAGTCTCAATGAGGCCCTGGTCTGAGATCTACATAAAATGCTCACGATAGCGGAGCATTTTCGATGGCAATGTATCCTTGGGGCTATTCCATGCCCTTTGTATGTATCTATGCCATATCTCCTATCGAATGACCCTATTCCGCACCTGATGAGAGAGCGAATAGGTGGGGGCCTGTAAGTCCTACTGCGTTGTGGTAGTCTGTCTATGTCAAACCCATGACGGGCCAGCGAGTCTTGTGTCTGTGTGTACCAGGAGGAGGTGGCTCCTGCTAATGCCATGTTGCGTGATGCCTGGAAAGCTCGATAAGTGATGCGCTTTGTGTCCATGCTCCAGATCTTGTGTAATAGGCATACCGTCAGGAACAGTGCCTCTACTAGCATCAGTGATGCGGCGAGCTCTGCTCTGATGATGTGATGTGATACCGAAGGCTTGCTGCGGATGAGTCTGGCAGTCATGAGAATCTGTGGCCTCTCCAATGCTGTCCATGCTGATGTAGCTAATCCCGACCCCCATATGGCAAAGGGCCACCCCTTTGTGCGGGGCTCGTGAAAGTGTGCCTGGTGGCACTCTCTCTCCATCAAGGCCTGTGACCATCTTGTTACTTGGTTTCACCTGTAAATTGTTGATGGCATTTGAATAGAACAGATGCATGGTGGCGAACATGATGTAGTGATGTGTGGTGCATTCAACTGCCTCTACATTATCACATTTTCCTATGGAGGGTGCTAGTTTGTGGCCTCCGGATTGGCAATTTTATGCAGCGGCATCTGCTCTGGGATCGCCATCGTGTTTGGAATTGGTGGGGAGACATTTTGTGACCTTTTGGATTATTTGCAGACTCTATGATTCTCTTTTCTCTTCATAGAACACTATACGCGTTGCGTCGAGCTCTTAGTCATCTTCAACTTTGGATGCTATGGTTTATATGGTAGTCAAGTAAGTATATTAATTTTTGACCAGCACCAAATGTCTTATCTACATCCCTGCTTCTCTTCTCAAATATTGATTGCCAGCAGATTTAGAAGTTCTTCCACACGATAAAAGAGCTTCTCTATGGATCACGATGCACTCTTTTTTAGACTGCTAGGCAGTCCATTGTAATTGTATTCCTCCGGGGTTACCTTCATTCCTGTACTAAACACTTTTAATACAAGTCAATGTTTCTCCTGAAAAGGAAGGGGTATGTATGTTGAATATATGTATGGATATTGTATGTATGTGTGTGTGTATGTAGGTCTTGTCTGTTTGTTTGCTTGCTCACACGTGCATTTACTGGTTTTCTTATTTGTTTCTTTATATGGAAATTCTCCCTGGTTTTTTATTATGTCATTGTCATTATTTATAGCTGGATGACAGACAAGCGGTTAGATTTTGGGGATATAAGGTGGCAGGTGGAGGTGGTTTAGGAAAGTTCTTGCTCCTTTGGGATTGTGTGTCTGATTTCTTTTGATGGTTCATGTAATGTTTTAGAATGGCAGGACTTATTGAAATATGATGTTAAAACAGAATGACATTTTCAAACGAATTGTATTCCATGAAGTTTATGTGATCTGACTAAGACACTATGCTTTCTGCCCTAAGGTGATGGAAGCAGAGGAATTTCAGTTGATATTATTCTCTGTGCTGATAGATCGGAGTGTAGAACAGCCACAGAAGAGAGAAAACCTAATGAAGAATGGTCCTTGGTATTTGCTTGTGCCACTTAAGGAAGAAGGAATCAGCTTAGGGCAAGGTCCAGAGATTGACTGGGAAAGAATTAGTCAAGTTAGAGCATTTGAAGGGTCCAAAAGTCAAACCAGTTCTGAGAATGAAACATCATATGATGCTGGTGGGAGTATCCTGCAGTTTATCAACTGCACAGTTCCTGTGAAGGACATCAGTGGCCTGCTATTGAAGACTGTTAAGTCCAAAACTTTGTACTCTGTAGCTGGAATCTTTGAAGATTTGGATGCAGACAGCCCTTTTCCAAGTGAACGTTTTGAAAGCTACATTGATTATTTCAGAAAGAAGTAAGAAACTTGTATATGACATGTACCGCACTTCAATAATTGAGTATTTTACTTTCATCTATATTGATTTCCTATCCAGGTATAGTTATGAAATAGTTCATCGAAAACAACATTTGATCGAGGCCAGGTTTCTCAGAAAACCACATAACTTCTTGATCCCAAAGGTTCTAACTGAGGCAGCTTCCGATCTCTCATGTAAGTATTGTCCACAGTGCCATACAAACATAGATATGTACATACGTACACACACACGCGTGCGCGCGCGCACACACACACACACACACACACACACACACACACACACACACAAAACACACACACACACACACACACACACACACACACACACACACACACACACACACGTACGTTTACGTGCTTGCGTGCGCATGCGTGCACACACACCTGCATGTGTGTTGTATATGAATGTGTATGTGTTAAAAAAACAAAAGAAAAAAAAATTAAAAAATATATATATATATATATATATATATATATATATATATATATATATATATATATATATATATATATATATATATATATATATATATATATATATATATACACACACACACACACACACACACACACACACACACACACACACACACACACACACACACACACACACACACACACGGGAGGGAGGGAGGGAGGGAGGGAGGGAGGGAGGGAGATGAAATGAAATGATATATTTACGTCTTCAGAAGGCCAAAATGACCTATGAGACCAAAAGTTACAAAACTGGTGAATCTGATAGAAAATCTGAGTACCAAAGGAAGTGATATTGAAAATGAAAGATGTAAAATAGCTGGGAAAAGGTTAACACCAAGACTAATACAACAAAGGGCTGATACATAGGAGGGATGTGCTGATATACAAGGCCGGAGATCTATCTTCATATGCACTGTGGGTGTCTGAAAAGTACAGCTCGAATCCTCCAGTGTAGTCTCCGTCGATACTGTGTAGCACCCCTCACTCTCGCTCGTCTAGATCGAGAGAGAGAAAGAAAGAAAGAAAGAAAGTGTTTTTACGTCTATTAGGAGGCCGAACTCGGCCTATGAGACAAATCGATGTACATGGGTGTATCTTCTGTCAATCAGAAAAGATAAAAGTGCTGAAAAGAAACTGGTTAAGCTGATATAGATCTCCGTAGTGTGCATGTGGGGATACCCATGAAAGTGGTGGGGGGTGTATGGAGTGCGATATCTATGATAGTCTATATGCAAAAGGGTAGTACAACAACCATGAGAATGCATCTAAAACGACTAACTAGCTCCATCCTGTGCTAGTGGGTGGGATGTAATATGTGATACATAGGTGGAGGTGGAGTCAGGGCCACCCTGATGGCTGCAACGGGATCGGCCATCATCTGGGATCGTCTCTCCTCCATGGCGCGATGGTCACAATCCTGGATCTCCGCAATCTGGTGTCGGTGAAGTCTCGGGGCCCGATATCCTATATCACGGGGTCGTCTCCTAGCTCGAGATATCTGAGCCTGCTGAAGAGTCACCCCGCTCTGTATGTGGGCTGAGGGGGGGAGGGATGCAGCACGTCGTGGAATAAAGAAGTCAGTGAGCTGACTCTGTCTCCCTCCTGTATGGAGTGCTACAGTAGGCTGGAGTAGGGAATCTCTGTGACTCTGTATCTCTAGTAAGAATCGCCCGAGCTGTCGCTGGTCTCTAGAGTCCATGATCTCTCGGAGGGTGGGCTGCCCTGCAAACAGAGTCTCGTATCTGCCTCTGATGCCATCATATGCGCTACATCTGCATACAAAGTGCTCCTCATCCTCCATCTCTACTCTGCATACTCTGCATATCCGCTCCTCTCTGGGAATGTCTTCGGCTCTGCCCGTCTCAATCTCGAGTCGGTGTGATGAGACTCTCAGCTGGCCAATCGCTACCCTCAAGCTATGAGGCATGTGAGTATCCATGTAGCGTGGTCGCTGGATGAAACCGTCAGCTAGTATGTCTATGAACTGGTCTCGATAGTGCGATAGTCTCGATCCCATGTGTGGTGTGTGCCATGTCTGACTAATGTAGAGCTGCCAGAGATCCTGTCTGAGCACAACATTCCTCTCACGACGAGAGAGGTGGATGTGAGGTGAGTCTGGGTCATACTGAAAAGGCGGCAATCTGTCCATATCAAGTCCATGACTATCAAACCAGACTCTAACCTGAGTGTACCAAGCTCTCTCATATCCTAACTCTGATATCTGTATAGATGCCTCAAGAGCTCTGTGTGTGAGTCTATCTGTAGGGAGGTCCCTAATCCTCTGAATAAAGCAGATAGTCTGGAATAGTGCCTCTACTGCCATGGGTGGTGCAGCTAGCTCTGCCCTGATGATGTCATGTGGCACCGACTGTTTCCCAAGAAATAATCGCGAGATCATACGTACCTGTGGCCTCTCGATCGCACTCCACTGGGTGACTGTGAGACCTGGGGCCCAAACCGTCGCAGCATACATCATAGCTGGTCTGACCAGTGTGTCAAATAGCCAGCCCTTCGTGCGGGGCTCCTGGAAGTGTGCTTGGTGACATCTCCGCTCTAACATGGCTAAAGCTGCATATCCGCGTGTGAGTCTATCGGTGGCTGCCTGTCTCATGCTGAAGGGGCCAGGCAAGCTCGTGAATGTGACTCCGAGATA
This sequence comes from Ceratopteris richardii, assembly GCA_020310875.1. Lineage (NCBI taxonomy): Eukaryota > Viridiplantae > Streptophyta > Polypodiopsida > Polypodiales > Pteridaceae > Ceratopteris > Ceratopteris richardii. Next base: position 206,472,894 of record CM035406.1, on the reverse strand, counting down.
GACATAGGAAGTGACCACCTCAATCTGTCCACCACCAGCTCTGAATCCTGCTCCATTCCTCACCATGGGGGAGGTGTGGAAGAGAGAGAGAGAGAGAGAGAGAGAGAGAGAGAGAGAGAGAGAGAGAGAGAGAGAGAGAGAGAGAGAGAGAGAGAGAGAGAGAGAGAGAGAGAGAGAGAGAGAGAGAGAGAGAGAGAGAGAGAGAGAGAGAGAGAGAGAGAGAGAGAGAGAGAGAGAGAGAGAGAGAGAGAGAGAGAGAATGAAAGAAAGAAAGAAAGACTTCTTAACGTCTATTAGAGGCCAAAATTGGCCTATGACACAAAACATATACATGAATATGGTCCAATCCACTGTGGTCCCAAAAGGAAAATAAAGTGTGAGTACAAAAAACGGGTATAAAAAGGAGTGGATAATAACTGGCATCAAGGGTGTGGGGTGCTATGGGTATGCACTCTATATGCTCAATGGGTGAGATACAAATATGATATGCATAGGGAGGGGAGGCTCGATGGTATCACAACCCTCTAAATGCCTGGAGTGGGTTTAGGATATAATGCATCTGTGGGCAAGGCATCATGGCGATCCTCAGAATGTTGTGAACTTCCAAATCGACATGGGTGCGCTGCTGATGTCTCCGTATCTCCATGCCATGGCGTGCGTGAATCGCCTGAATCTCTCTTTGGTATGGACGGGCTCTCCGGAGTGGGGGTCTGAGTCGTTGAGGCTGTCGTCTAAGCTCCTCTGCTCTGTGTAATGTGACACCCCGCATGTAGCCGGGTTCTCGAGTGGCTGTGGGTCTGAAAAAATCTGCAATATAAGTCTGAAAGGGGGGGGGGGGGGGGCAGGTGTATCTCCATCTGCTGCTGGAGAAGTGATGCACGGCGGTGCTGGAGCTCTACTAGGAAACCACCTAGAGGGCGCTAGTCCTCTGCCCCCAATAAAGCCCTGATCTCTCTGGGCTTCTGAAGAGCTGAGGGTAGCGGTCTCTGATGTCCTCATATGCCTGGCATCTACATGTGTAGTGCTCCTCGTCCTCCACCTCCTCTCGGCATATCGTGCATAATCTCTCGTCCCTCGGGGTATGTGTCGCTCGCCCAACCTCAATCTCGAGCCGGTGTGATGATACTTTGAGCTGCGCAATGGCCACTCTTTGAGCCGGTGCCATGTATGTATCCATGTATCGTGGTCTTTGAATGAAACCATCCGCTGTCACAGTCAGGAAGTGCTCTCTGTAGTGTTGCCTCTTTGTGGGAAGAGGCTCCCGTGGTGCTATCCATATCTCCCTGACGTGTATCTGTAGTAGGTCCTGACGGATGATCCTATTCCTCTACGAACGAGAGAGGGTAATGTGGGGGGAAGAGAGGTCATACTTAAAAGGGGGGAGATCAGTTATGCTCATGCCATGGTCTGCTAACCATCGATAGGTCTGTGCATACCATTCTCTCTCATGCCCTGTCTCTTCCAAATGTCTAGAGCTCTCAAATGCAATCTTGGTGAGTCGGTTGGTGGGGAGCTCTCGGACTCTCGGAGTAAAGGTCACCAACTGGAAGAGGGCCTCCACTAGCATCGGTGGTGTGCCAAGCTCAGCTCGTATAATGTCATGTGGAACGGAGGGCTTGCTCCGCAGCAAGCGTGAGATCATGGTGATCTTAGGCCTCTCAATCCGCGTCCACATCGCCTCCGTGATCCCTGGTGCCCATACTGCTGCTGCGTACATCAATGCGGGTGTGTAAGAGGCGCGATGGCGTACTGTCCTGGAGGTATGGAAGATCATAACCTTGGTCTTGCCAAGGTTCACGGTGAGTCCTCTCTCCATGCAGAAGGTATCGAGCACCTGTAAATGTGACTGCAACCCCTACTGTGACTCTAAAAACAAGACAATGTCATCAGCATATAATAGGATGTGTACTGGCGTACCTACGAGGTCTCCTTCTAGCCCTCCTGCTCGCTATATATACTCCGTGATCTCGTCGATGTAGAGACCGAAGAGAGTGGGTGAGAGAGGACAACCTTGTTTCACACCAATGGTGCTAACAAGGCTGTCTAATAGGCCGCTGGGGCAGCGTACCCTGCCTCTGACTCGTGCATACAAAGCATGGATGGCCTATAGCATGTTTGATGGTAGCTGTAACTCCTGGAGCCTTCGTAATAGTCTCTCTCGAGGGACCATGTCGAAGGCTTTGCGGAAATCCACAAAGCAACAGTATAGTCTCTGTTTCCTCGCCTTTGCGCTCTCAATCAAGCAACGAAGCACGAAGATGTGGTCGATGGTGGAGAAAGTGCGGCGGAAGCCTACGTGGCCGGGTGCTCTGATCCTAGCTGCCTCAGAGTGTGTACTAAGCTCTGCCTTTAGTACTGCCCCCATAGATCTTGGCCAGGGTATGGCCTATCATAATAGTCCTGTAATTCCCTAGGTCCATCATATCACTGGACTTATGGATAGGCGTAATGGTATGCATAGTCCACGAGTCAGGTAATCCCTCAACCAAAGCACGGTTGAAGAGATGGGCGATCATGTGGGAAACTACATCTACTGTGTATATAAAGTGCTCGCCCTGTAGCCACGTATGGTCTGCTGAACGGCCATGCTGTAGCCTATGGATGGCCTGTCGTACCATGCCTGCCGTGAATAGGGTGGATGTCATAGGACGCGATGTGGGAGGGATCGGCAATGGTGGCTGTCTTGGGACGTCATATAACCTCTGGGCGTAGGTGTGCCAAGTCTGAGGATCTGCTATGGGTGTAGGTGGGCGTGGCTCACGTAGGGCCTTGCATGCGGTGGCACAATCCCTACTCATGAGAAGGTCGAACAACTCTGCCTCCTGTCGCTCCTGGAAAGCTTGCCGCTTCCGGCGTGTGAGGGCTTGCATCTGTCGTCGAGCCTCCCTCTCAGTGATGGATCCCAAGATACTCTGTGCTCTGAGATGTCGGTATAGTCGCCTACACTCCTCATCGTACCATCTATTCTGGGGTGTATGCCCCAGCCGTGTCGAATGTGCAGTGCTGTGGGTGGTGTATGGGAAGCTGAGAGTAGCGTATGTGTGGAGGATCGAGGAGAAGTCGGCGGTGAGGGTGTCCAATGAGGCAGAGAGAGATCAAGGGAGTAGATGCGCTCTCGAACATGGGAGCTATAGATATGTGCTAGCTCATGTCTAAAGTGAATGGTGGTATGGGCATGTGGCTGTATGGTGACGGGATGGGATATGCATGGTGAGCCGCGTATGGATAGGGCAAGATATGCGTGATGAGCTCCAATCTGTATGGGTGGGATAGTGAATGAGGTGATGAGATGTGTCCCCTCCGGGGTCCGATAACATAGTCTACCACATTGCCCCCATGTGGTGTCGTGGGTGGAATGCAGGTGAGACCACCCGAGGTGGGCCAGGTCGCCATCCCATTATATATAATGAGACGGTGTGCTGATCCCATCTGGAGTAGGTGTCGGCCGTATGAGGTGGGTGTGGCGGTGTCGGCTGAGGCTGTGAGTGTAGACATATCCTCTATGGTACGAAGCATCTCAAGGTCGTCAAAGTTGTAGATACCACGCTGGTGGCTCTGAGTGCTGGAAGTGAAGTCTATAAGGAAGACTTCGCCCATCCCGGTATACTCCATAATCGTGTCACTGAGGCAATCATATGGCGATGTGGTGTCTGATCCCTCCCTCCCTGAGGGCTGCTCGGGGGAATGTGTGAAGCGCGAGCCGATGGGTGCTACAAAATCTTCTATTGAAGCACTCGATGCCAACAAGTCATGGAGCTTGTGCCTTGTGCTTGTGGGGAGTGCTTTTTCTAGCCAGTTTTTTGACAAAAAGTCCCTTGGAGACATCGGTAGCTTTACAACTAGTGCCTTCGTTCTTTTCATTCGCTCCGGGAAAGACTCATCTCATTTAGTTTCAATATTTGGAGCTCGTCTAATACCTTCTCGGTAGAATATCCTGGTCTGAATGTGGAAGAAAACTAAGTCTTCATCTTGTGCCATGATGTGAAATGATTGTCCTCAAACTGGCTGAACCATTTATCAGTTAGCCCATCTAATGTTGCTTGGAATAGAGCCATGAAGGCATCGGTTCGCCCTTCTATCCTTCTACTCTTACATAGTGAAAGAAATCTCCTGACATGATCGTCAGGTTCTTCTGCAGAGCCTCCCATGAAAATAGGAAAATTAATTTTGATTCGCAGGATAAGCGATGCTAGATCACGGTGGGCCATTTCCGGGTTGTCTAGGTCTCATTGTTTGCCTTTGAACCTTTCCTGAATGGTAATGCTTTGCTTGAGACCATAGTAAAATAAAACGTGTTTTTTTTACAAAATAAAAAACGTTTAGGACGTTCGGACGTTCCGAACGTCCTAATACGTTTTTTTGAGTTTTTTTTTTTTTTTTTTTTTTTTTTTTTTTTTTTTGTTTTTTAAGATCATCTTCAAATTTTTTTTCCTCTTGATGAACAGAAGTATGACTATGGGCTTGCTTCAAGTTTCAATACATATTGAGATAAGAAATTAGATCCAGAGATTTTTATATCATTATCACATATACTATATTCCTCACAATTTGTAAACCTTTCTGGTCCATAGATGTCCAACTCTCTCATATTTTTCCTTCTATAGGAGTAGGCATTTCCTCTAGTGTCTTTTTCTTTCCTTCTCTACCGAATTCCGAACCAAAAGTCCCTCCTATCTGGACCCTGGTTCAGAAAAAAGTTCCTATTTTGATTCCAAAAGATATTTCATTTAACAAGGACATCATTACATTGTTCACATTGATCCATCCTCGACTAAATGCATTGTTTTTGGTTTCTTCGGTTGGCTCCAAAATTGGAGTTTGTTGTATAGTAGTCTTAGGAGTTTCAATGTGCTTTATGTGGGGCTTTAAGCTCATGAGTTCTTTGTTTAAGACTTCATTCCCATTTTTGTATAATTTAACCAAATTCATTTCGGGCCTTCCTAACTCTAGATCACTGTACTGGTAATAGATTAAGTTTTTTTTATGTGTTTTTAGTACTAGATATGTAAAGGAATGCTATATATGTATTACTCATGGATTATTGAAAAACATAAAAGTGAAATGTTGCGACAAAAGATAATACTCGTTTTTTATTTCCATTTTTTTAGTACCCTACGTACTAAACGTTTTAAAACCCGTTTTTAAAACTCGTTTTTAAAACTCTCTTTGTACTATGCTTGAGACTAAGTGATGTAGGTGGTGAATGAGTTCAGGTCATAGACATTGTGGGCCCAACAAATGAGCAAGCTACCAAGCCATGGTCCCATCTGGCATGCGAGAAAATGTATAGCTCCCTTTGTAGTAGAGTATCGGTAGAGTCGATACTGTTAAGTTAGACTAGGGAAACAATACGTCTATTGCAAAAGGAGGCTGTCTAGAAAACATTCATCACGGATCGTGTTTGTACAGACTTCTACGGTCGAGAATTACCCATATGTACTCGCATAGAACAATAAATTGATCCGACAGATATAGGCTAGAGTGTACCAACTACAAGCATTTGTATTATCGTGCAAGGACTTACAAGACAGGATAGCGCTGCCTAGGTCTCTCAGAGATTCATAGAAAACCCTTCCGACCGAAGAATTTGCACTTTACATGAGTCACCCTTGTCAAAGAACGTAGTAAAATGTAGTAATATCTACATTCACCTTCCCAACCCTTGGAGATCCCTCAACATCCTCAATCTCCTAATCAGGGACATGAAAGAAGGATGAAGCCACATGAAGGTCCTTGGAAGCAGAAGTGGAAGCGAGCTGATTACTCGGTGACTTGGTTGCGCATCGGTTGTCTCTGACGCTAGCTCTTCGCACGATCACCATTTCGCCAATCCTCGACCTCCTTCGATTCCTTGATGACGCAATGGTATGTGACGTAGAGAGCACTAGAGCCTTAACCATGACAGCCTCCATGCTTGAGAGTCCCGATTCAGTAGCTGCCTTCTTCTTCCCAACGATGACACCCACACCCGAGTCTTCAGTTGTTGTCCATCCTTCTGAGCATTCTCTACTTCTTAGAGGGCGAAGATTCCAGCATTCGACCCTCTCAGTTAGCATTCATCAATCAGCTCCGTCGCGATTGTCTTGCTCTTCTACATCATAGGCAACTTCTCTAGTCCTTGCCAGAATCATCAACTATCCTATCGATTGGTCCTTGACCTTCTCCATTGCGCTTCTCGCGGCCCCGCTTCCAAACATGCCCAAATCTAGTGCCTCCGTGCCTGATCTCCCCAGTTTGCAGTTCTCAGTTCCCATTGCATTCGCCACCTCGTATGCGGTGCTATTTCTGAACGTGTCTCTGATAACACTATGCATGAGCATTGCTCTACTGCATATATCTCTGCGTACATAATGCGCGATGCTTCCCTACCAAGGGTGCGATGCTCTATCTCTCACTATGTATGGGGCTCTCCTCTGGTAGTCCATGGCTGTTGTCTATCTCGAGGTCTTTGTCTTTCAGGGTGCATATGTCTGTCTCTTTGTTTTGCATCTATCTCTGCTTATGCCCCTTTTGTTCCTCTCTCTCTCTGCCTTCTCTATATGCTAATATTCCCATTTTGGCTGCAGAAGGCTCCTTGTATATTGGGGATTCCGTCGCTTGCCTAGGCAATTCCGAATCTTCTTTGCTTCACCTTGCTGTACCATGATAGCTTACACACTGGAGTTGTCCACGCAAGGGGGAAGTATACAGAAATCTTGGATTCCTGCCCCAAGAAGGGCATTACTGATGAGACTTCAACTTGGCAAGGTAAATGTTGGCTGGAGTTATACAGGTAACCATACACATATAGTCATACGCTTATGCATACACATATGCATACACATATGCATACACATACGCATACACATACGCACACACACGTGCACACACATATACACATTCACATAGACATACACATACACATACACATACACATACACATACACATACACATACACATACACATACACATACACATACACATACACATACACATACACATACACATACACATACACATACACATACACATACACACACACACACAGAGACACACACACACACACAGACACACACACATACACATACACATACACATACACATACACACACACACACACACACACACACACACACACACACACACACACACACACACACACACATACACATACACATACACATACACATACACATACACATACACATACACATACACATACACATACACATACACATACACATACACATACACACACACACACATACACACACATACACACACATACACATACACATACACATACACATACGCATACAATTACACCTTGAGGTCCACATGCACATACACACAGACACATACACATACACACAGACACATGCACATGCACATGCACATGCACATGCACATGCACATGCACATGCACATGCACATGCACATGCACATGCACATGCACATGCACATGCACATGCACATGGACATGCACATGCACATGCACATGCACATGCACATGCACATGCACATGCACATGCACATGCACATGCACATGCACACACACACACACACACACACACACACACACATACACATACACACATACACATACACATACACATACACATACACATCATGGTTGCACTTGTCCGATGGACGAGTAAAGATGTACGATTGTCTTGTCGAGTCAAGTCAAGTACGAACTCGTACGATGGCAAAATTGTCATCCATTTTCCACTAAAATATATAGAGTACTTTTGTACATTTTCTTATGCCTTATGTTTAATCTTCTCTTGAGTGACTAATGATTCATGAATCATGAGCATTATGGTGAAATAGGAATCTTGATTTATTATATCTACGAGTACTCATGATATGTTCTCTAAAGTCTGAATTTTCTTTAATCTTGAATGTGTTTGTGAAATTTAAAATATAGCATATGCATTAAGATAAGAATCTGGTAAGTTTTGAATCTTGATCCTTGATATTAGAATACAATGCATGTTCATGTTCATGTATATGTACGATACATACTACGATGTACATGTACATGTACATTACATGTACATGTACACGATCGTATGTATCGTACATGTAACCCGAAATTTACTAGTACGGTCTCGTACCGTATGTGAACCATACAGGACGCATCGTACTCGACTGAACGTGACTACTATGATACACATACACATACACATACACATACACATACACATACACATACACATACACATACACATACACATACACACATAAACATTACACATACACATACACATACACATACACATACACATACACATACACATACACATACACATACACATACACATAGACAATCACATACATGTATACACATACACATACACATACACATACACATACACATACACATACACATACACATAGACAATCACATACATGTATACATATACACATACACATACAAATACACGTATGGATACAAATACATACATACATACATACACAAATACATACATACATACATACGTACATAGATAGATAGATAGATAGATAGATAGATATAGATTGATAGATAGATAGATAGATCGACACATACATACATGCATACATACATACGTACATAGATAGATAGATAGATAGATACATAGATACTTGTATACATACATACATACATACATACATAAATACATGCATACATACATACATACATACATAAATACATACATGCATACATATATATACATACATAGTTGCAATTGTACCGATACGAACACATTCATGCGTACCTTTTGTATCCTATGTACTCGTACATATATGTATGTATCCGTACCAATTCATACCAAAAAAGTAAATATGTTTCATTTTTCATTTTGGCATGAAATTAGAAAGGAAATAAAAAGATTTTGCAAATATACCAATTATAAAGCATTTATCTCCATAAGAGAGAGAATATTATGCATGTTCATTGCAAAAAATAGCCTTTACATCTGTACACTTAGATCTACATGTACAGATATGTAGGTATCATCATACTTTATGAGCGTACGGATAGCATACGGGAAGCCCAAAATCTTTAAGGTAAGTATGTAGTGCCATATCATATCGTTCGTACAAATCATAGGGATAGTACCGAAACAACTATGCATACATGTATACATGCATAAGTGCATATACATACATACGTTTGTACATACATGCAACATACGTGCATACATGCACACATATATACATAAATACATACATGCATACTTTCATACAGACATACATATATACATATGTAGGCATGTTTGTATTTATTTATTTGTTTGTTTGTTTTTTTGTTTATTTGTTTGTTTTTGTATTTATTTATTTATGTAGTTACTTATTTTATGTATGCATGTATATACATCAGTTTTTGTGTTTTTAACTATTTCCTGCAAGGTACCTTGGTCATCCTGTAGCAGAGTGATCTGCAATTTTTTGACATGGAGAGTGCATGTTTAACAGGCAAAGACATTGAGGATTCGAGAGGAGACGTTTCTGAGTCAACAAAGAGATCATTCAAGCAAGAACGTTACATCGTTGAGCTTCCTCCAGAAGTTTGCATTGTTGAATATTCTGGATTTCATGAAGATCTGATCAATAGTGCTGTGATTCTACCATCATTGATGCATCGAATTGAGAGCATTGTAGTTGCCACTGAGCTTCATGACTTCCTTAGCTCCAGATTCCATGAAGGATCTGCTGTCTCTTTTGAAAAGGTTGTGTGATGCATTCGTATATCTTTGCAGATTCTTTCCATCTCTTTCTCCTGTGCTCCCTCACTTTCTCCATTTTGTCATCGTCAGTTCTGCTGTTTTCTTTATTTGTTTTTCTAGTAGATAATATTTATTACTTGTTTGTTTGTTTGTTTTTTTCTTCTTTTAATAGTGCATAATACTGTTCTTTCTTGAAGGTTTTGGAGGCAATAACGACAAGGAAGTGTTTGGATACTCTCTGCTTGGAGCGGCTTGAAACGCTTGGAGACTCGTTTCTTAAGTATGCTGTGAGCCGCAGTCTCTTTCTTAATCACCCGGAAGCAGATGAGGGTTGTCTAAGCCTGCAGCGGGTTAATAAAGTTTGCAATGCCATGCTATTTGCATTGGCTAAGAGAATAGGACTTGCTGTATGTACGGCAGACACACATCCATTTCCCCCCCACACACACACACACACACACACACACACACACACACACACACACACACACAGACTTGTTTGTTAAATTCTTTTTGCACGAAGGTCTTTCTACAATTATCTTAAATACGTCATATTAACTTTCAGGTCCTTTTCAACCCTAAAACTATCGTGCAATATTGCTTGACACTGAATTGTGATATTCTACTCTGCTAGGGAATTGTTTTGTTGGAAGAGAACAAAGATTCCTAGTCATGTATCTGCTTGTGCTTCTCAATGAGCTTATTTATAAACCCACAAATTCACATTCTCGTCCATCCAAAGAGTCTGAGTTTCTTTTCCACATTGTTCTCTAGCCTTCTGCTCTTTTGAAGGTCATATTTTACACTACGGTTTGAGAAGTGTTTGTAATAAGACATCACCTTGGTAGCTTTTTTCAGTCCTTCCACTAGTACTTAGTGCGAATATAGTTGTTTCTACGGTTGTAAGTTCTTTCCATTTGTTCAGATGTGACCAAAGCCTCTTCTTATTGTTCGCTCTCTGTTGCGAAATTTGTGTGTGCATGCAGAGGATTGAAGGCTAGATTTTCATGAATTGAAGGTAACCAATACAATTCCTTTTGTTCTGCGATGAGAGGAATCCTGGCTACAGTGGTCATTAGTTAATGTTGCCATTGTAAGAGTGAGCATTGCTTGCTCTCCTAAATCTTTCAGAGTCTGTTGATTCTGCTTTGTTGATCCCCAATACAAAGCTTTAGAACTGCTGCTCATCTACTGTGAGCTGAGCACTCTAAGGGAGCAGCATGCTTATTGTCAAGGGCACTTTAAGGGATGAAAGTCATGAGCAAAATTATAGAGATGGTTGGCTGTACATTTGTTACTAGCATGAAGGGGAAGGGTGAGAAGAGGAACGGGATGAGGAAGAGGAATGACTAGAGGAGGAAGGGGAGGAGGGTAAGAATGAGTAGAATGGGAAGGGAAAAGAGGTTTGAATTTTATTGGTATGGTAATCTTGTTGTACTTTCAGATTTGTAGACTCTCTTGATGTGCTTTTAGGCCCTTATTTTCTCTGTGGTTGCTCTCTACAAGCTTCCAGTTGCTTACTGATCCATTGAAGCCGTATCATTTTTTTTAATCTACTTCCCAACTTTATTTTGTTGGTCCTTCACTAGTCCGTCCTCAGTGTGTCATTTCATGGTAGTATGCTACATGCTTACCCAAACTCTAGTCTAAAAGAAATTCGACTCTTCCCAAGGTAATTGCAAGTTGATTAGCCCTTATGCTCAAATGGGAAAGCAAGAATCCTCCGTGATTTCTAGGTGTTTAATGTTAGTATCTAAGTGAAGGAAATGTGTCAATCCCAAGTTTCTTACATTCTAAAATTCCCGGTATATGACGTTTTATTCCCATCAGAATTGTAGCATACTTAAAACTTGCTTTGTCTGTTACGAGCTATTCTAAACGTTGCCAGTCTTGTCCTCATTCTATATCTTTGGATGAGTCTTGTAAGTCAATATTTTGAAATACATCATAAATAAATTAACCATGCGATTGTAGTTCTTTTAATTTTTCATGCTCACAATCTAAAACATAGCAAGTGAAGGATGGAAAAGAAACACTTAAAAATGGGGAAGTTGATATACACACCCACATTATACTCTGATAATGAAGCTTGAATGATGCTAAGAAACCATATCCAAAATAGAGTGATGACGTAGTCAGAAAGGAGATTTAAAGCTTCCTATTTGCATTTTCAGGTTGAAATCTAGTAGTCATAGTGCCAAGGATCAATAGAAGACAATATTCACTATGAAATAGTGATTTTTATTTGCTTTTGTGGATGTGTCTTTTAGTCTCACAAATGATCCAACAACTTTCTAGAGATTAATGTTTCAAAGATTTCTTGTGAGAAAGCCGAGCCGTTTTCATTGGATAATCTATGTAGGCAATTTGCTCAAAGACAAGTATGCATCCTAGAGTTTAAAAAGATCTTTGATCAGTGTTGGAAGTATTGCATGTGTTGAAACACCAAAAAATGTGCATTCATGGTTAGACAAGGAAGATTGTGGGTCACATAGTTTTAGAAGATTAAAATTGTTGTGGATTTGCCAAGTCCCAAAAATGCAAAGAGGTACTTTTATTGTCAATGTGGATGAAAAAAAAAAGGTTTCAAGGAGTGTGTGGCAAAAGGTTTTGAGGAGCTTAAGAAATGGATGAGGTCGGGTCCATTAACAAAACCTTTGCATATTCATGTTGATGTATCCATTTATGTCATTATTTGTATCTTGGCATAACCCTCAAACGATTTGAATTAGATGACCTCATTGCTTGTTTTAGGTGTTGATTAAACAAGGCTGAAAGAAATTACACCATGATTAAAAGAGGACTAGGCATAGTCTATGCAATTATGAAAATTTTGCACTTCGTATTGGCAAATAAGTTGAGATTTTTTGTTTACCATCAAGCCCTACTTTACCTAGTCCACAAACCATGGATCATGGGATGACAAGTCAGATGGTTTCTCTTGTTGATGGAATTTGACTGCGGAGTATGGTCAAGAAAGGAAATACACACATAATAGCTCCTCAACTATCTTTATTGGCTCATGGAGAATAGGCAATTAGTGTTGCTAATGCTCATCTAGATGCATCTCTCTTTAATCTCTAAGTTGTAGAACTTGGGCACAAGACATGGCTCCATTATGCATGTATGGACCATTACACAAAAGAGTATCTACATCAAAGAAGGCAATTCAAGAGTACCTACCGTGTCGGAGGTGATGGTTTGAGGTCCCACCCACTAGGTAAGAAGTCTCAAGACCCGCCACCAAATTTGTTGTGCCAAGAGGCAGTCCCAAAAGAAGTTTCGCTGTGTCTCCAAGTGAAAGCCATAACCCGTGTAGTCCAGAGGGCAGCCTCCAAAGCTCAACCAGGTACCAACAACCATGCTTCTGTGGGCAACCAACCGTTGAAAGAGGACAACCTGGGGAGATTGCTATGCCCCCCAAATCCGATGCGAAAAAGACTAAAGGAACTGCTCCGTGAGCCCGTAACATTTGGAGTCAGTTGGAGCAGGAGTAACGTGATGATGCGATTGAATGATATGTTACCCTAGTTGTGCACAATACTAAAAGACCCGAATAGTGCGGGCTCTCAGCATGGAGAAAGGATCACATCATTGTGACTCCCTCGGGCCCCAAAGAAGGCGAGATAACAGTTGGGCCTCCAAGACCCAAAGACGCTAACCGAGAAGGTTCTGAATGTCCTCAAGGTGAGGATCAACTGGCCAATCATGACCAGGAGTGCCAATCACCCGAATCCTCTAAAAGGTGCAATCGACGATGATCTCAGACTTCACCATCGAGTTAAACATCCAGCCCTCGCCAATTTCAAAGAAAAGCGTCCCATCCTAGGTAATGCCACAAATAGCAATCAGGACGTGGGTCTTAGTGAAGGCCCCCAACCAAGCCATCTAGGGTGAAAGGCCAAACCTGAGTCCCCGAGTCCCTCCCCACCAAATAGCAGTCTAATCATCCCCAATCATCTGAGGGGCACCACACATTGTCATACATCTATCCTACTACCATGTCTTTGGGAGACTCTGAAAACTGATCTAGTCCGCCACACTGCACCTAAGATCTCTGGCAAACTCCCCCCCCCCCCCCCCCCCCCCCCCCCCCCCCCCCCCCCCCCCCCTTCTGAAAACATGAGGGTGCACCCAATCATGAACCCCTTCTTCGTGTGTATGAGCGGATTCCATGTAATAGGCTAGTGGAGCTTCTATTCAACACACGAGGGAGAGAGCTCAACAAGAGTAGGCTGCAATAGCTCCCAAGATCTCAAGATACTGCAAACAAAACTATCCTCACTTTGTCGCGAAAAAAACCCATATGCCTCAACGAAGATCCATATGATCTCAAGCTGCCAAGGTCCACCAATGGAAAGAGCAAATAAGCCTAGTCGCTGATGAAGAAAATCTTACCAATGCTCAGGGCCAGGAACCAAACCATGAAAAACAAACTTGCTGAGCAAGGATCTGATATGACAGGAAGGGTCAATGATCCTAAAGCCATCATGCTCCAAGGGAAGGGTGATGACTTGCGAAGCAACCTTAGCCCGAGGGGGACTTCCATCCTTGTCAGACCATAAAAAATTCCTTATGAGCCACGAAAAGATCCACCAGGTGGTGACATACCACATAGTAGCCAAGAGAACCTTGTTAGCCACCACAACCTTCCAAGCCAAGGACAAACGGGTAGTGACCCAATGCAATAATGAGGAGGAGAGGAGAGATCTTGGAGGAGAGGAGAGATGTGCTGCTTGGATGAAAGATCAAGCCCAATATGGCACCCAAGGTATCTAACTATCATGCTAGGGGGGATACATTGAAACTTCTCACAAACAAGCAATCTAGGAACATCATCCCAACCAATCCAAAAACCACAAGACTTGTTCCAAATGATCTTGGCACCAGAGGCATCACAAAACCTATCCAAAGCATGCTCAAAAAAGATCATATTGGCCTCGTGCCCTGCAACTAAATTGATGTGTCATGAGCAGACTCATCATCTAGCAAAATCTCATCCCTAATCGGGGGCCTGATACTCTAAAGCCCAAGAGAAACAACGTAGGGGCCAAAGGGCAACTTATCCTAACCGATCTCGAAAAAGTGAACCTCTCCCCCCGCCCCTACGTCCAAAACTTGAGTGTGGGCGGAGCGATAAAGGGAAGCAACACCCTTGATCCAGCTGGCGGGGAAGCCCATGGAAAGCATAATGTCCTCAAGAAAAGCCCCGTCAACTCGATCATAGGCTTTCTGAAAGTTCAACATAAGAAGTGCAAGAGGCTCAACGTGGATCTTGGGAAGGGAGACAGATTCCCAAAAGGTAAAGGTGTTGTCAAGGATACTACGACCCTTGGCAAACCTAGTCTGCGTCGGGTGAATCAATGTTTCCAGTAACGGCTCCGATCTCAAACTTGGAGCCTTCGCAAGAATTTTGTGCGCTGAGTTGAGAAGCGTGATTGGATGCCAAGGTATGATATCATCCAATTGACCTCCCCTCCTCTTGGGGATGAGGAAAATCAGACCCTCAACAAGTGATGGGGGAAGGTGAACCCCCTCTATGACCTCCTGGAAGGAAAGTCTCATCCCATTGCCAAGGATCCCCCAATACGTGAAAAAGAAGCTGAGCAAGAGACCATCGTCACGAGGACAACTAGCATCAAGAAGCTCACTATCAGTAAATGGGGCAAGAACCCGAGTCTCAGAGAGCCACACATGCTATAAGACACAACATCTACCCTCCTACCAAGTTTAGAGGGTGTCTCTGTAGATAAGGAGGTGCGGTAGATCTGAGTGGTAGTCTTTCTATGCCCGAGGCTCCATAGCAAGAGAGCCATCCATCCGCGAGAGCTTCATGATCCCACCACGCGAATGCTATGGCCGGATCGCCGAGAAGAACTCACTAGAAGTTGGATCACCAACTTGGGTCCAATGAAGGCGTGCTAATGGTGGAAGTAGGCAGACTTCCTATTCTCAATCTCCCGTAGCTCCCGCGGCCCGGGCAAGTTGAGAGCCAGTCCACTCACAATGCGAATGAGGCTCTAGGAATCGTTGGAGTGAGGCAATACCCTTGTGGAGGCAGTGCTCGCTCTCCCAGAGACGAGCCAATGGCTGGGCGCTGTCCTCCCGCAAGAACAAGCTCATTTGCTTCAATCTAGTTGCAAGGGACCGAGCTCGGCATCCCTCGACCCAAGAAAGCCGGGATCAAATCACCTCAATCCGATGAGAGAGGCTCCCATCAAGATGAACCTGCTTAGGAATGCGCAACACCATGGAACCTCTGGTATCCCCCTCCTCAAAGGAGACACTCATAGGGGCATGATTAGAGAAGGAGCCCGCCATAATACATGTCCTACCACCACAATTGGCCAATACATCATATCAATCCTAGAGAGGTTTATTCCTCCAATATGTCTCTTGGAACGCGAGAAATGGAGACTGCCCCTCTCCCTAATAAAGCCCTTAGTGTGCCATACATCACACAACCTCAAGATCATACATAGTCTCTCCCAAGCCGCAAGCTCAGGACCATGTACAATGGTCTGACTAACCCCTTGTCAACCCTCAAGCGCCTCAATCATGTTGAAATCACCTACAACACACCAAACATCGACACACGGAACATCATGCATCTTCAAGGCTGGTTTGGACGAGGAGTAATTCGAGTCCAAATGTCCTTGATAGGTAGCCAACTTCCCTGGTAATACCCTACAAACACTGAGGCAAGTGGACTCAGCTACAAATACTCTTGACTAAGTTGCTCCTCATGTACATATAGCTAGGTGCAGTCCTAGTATCTGCAATCACATATAGAATAAGCTGATTGTCCTCAGTCCAGGAATGAAAAGAAAATGTGCTGTATCCCAAGCACGGATGAATAGGTCAGTGAGATCGAGTTCCCCAAGGTGGTGGGAAAACTCAATGGCTTAAGCACGGACAAAGCACAATGCCTCCCCAAGAGACGAGTTAGGTTGCGAGGCCGCGTAAAGAGGAAAGGAGAAAGCAACCGCCGACTCCAATGAAGTCGGGCTGCGAGAGGCAAGAGCCATGACATGGACCCGAACAAGTGAAGCGAGCAAGTACTTCATGCCAAAGAACCTCCCGAACTCATAACCAAAGCTCTCTCTCCGCAGATGTTAATGGGAGAGATTGACCCTCATGGACGACTCATCTCACCAAAAATCAAAGTCAAGAGACCATGGAGGATCAGGGGGAGAAATATGAGGCTTTCGAAGAGGTTGTGGAGAGGTGGACGGCCTAGGAGAAGACAAGAGTTGTGTGGGACCGAGGTCAAAGGCCAAAAGAGAGGACACCGAAGTAGCGGGGTCATAGGGGACTCTAACTCTGGCACAACATGAAGGGCAACTAGACAATCCTCGTGAAGTGTGTTAAAATGGTTCCCCTATGGGAACAAACCTCTCTTGAACCTCGCCACAGGGTTTGTTGGAGCAAGTCTATGACAAGCCTAAGTATTGGCTTGAGTCTCACAAAGTCTTAGAAGAAGCTTTAAAAAGAAGACTGTAAAGTTCACTGTGAACTACCTCTTGTAACTTTTGAAGAGTTTACTTAATGTAAAAGTAAGAGAATCTTAAGTGGTTGAGTCCACTTGATCAAGAATAGAAAGAGGAGCCACGAATTGGTGATTTGTGGTAGGTAGAGAATCAAATCAATCATTGATTGATTGGAGAGTGATTGAGGGAAGTTAGCCTCCCAAACTCAACTATAAATAGATGGAAGTTTTAGTCGTGGTTAGAGAGACCTATGTGAAGACCTCCAAGAGCTGAGCTTTATGCCATATCAAGGTGTGATTACAAGGCACACATGTATCAGTAAGTCATTGTATTGTACAAGCAATATACTTTCATTTTCATGATTATTTGAGTTCATCTTTCCATGTTCTTGTGAAGTGTACTACTCACTGCTATTACTCTCAGTTTTCTTAGTCAGCTTGCAGAGATGTTTTCTCTGAGCTTGGTGCATCATTTTCAGTGATTTAACTTGGTAAAGTTAGCTCTATAAGTCTACTATATGCTCACAAATTTTCATGTCATTTGGATGTTGCAATCTTCAGTTATGTTCATTTGAAGTCAACAGGGTCTGTTCATCTTCACTTCTCTGTCAGGTACCCGACTTTTTCACTCATCTTGTCAGAGCCATTTCTCAGTGGTTACTTATCCAAATTTAGTGATTTAAAGCTTGTTAGATTCAGCTTACTGTCTAGTATAACCACACAAATTTTCATAATCATTGGATTCTTACATTTTGAGTTATGTTGATTTTTTTGCTCACTGGTCTATTTCTGTAGCAGCCCGTGAAAATCGGGATGATGTCATCACTTGTTAAAACTCATTCTCAGTGTGTGGTTTATTATTTTTGATGAGATTACTCTTGAAAGTTAGCTCTTTAAGTTACCTAGACTTCCCCAAGAGGAATTAAGCTAATTTCTGCTGTGCTCAGAGAATTATGTAAAACACTGGACAGGTGTATGAACCAAGAATAGCAAGTTTTCTTCTCTGAGCTAACTCAAACTTATCTGTTTTGATCTATCTTTTTGAGAGTGATCTTCCAAGGTACATAGGGTGTCTAATACATCCATTGGCAAGCTAAAAGGGCCCACCATATACTCCTGGAGTTCATTTGGCTGGTGTAGATCAAGGATTTTGCAACACCTCTTCATCTTCAAGCACATACCTATCCATCTCTTCACAGGGTTGTTGTCCGAACAGCTTTCGATTTTCAGGATGATGCCAACCCGTGCAAGATGATGAGGGGGCAGTCGTGGAAGTCGGTGCATTAGAGTGATGATGAAACCTATTCTTAGCCAAAGGCGAGGAGCCCGATGGGGTTGAAGAGGGTGAAGGAGGATGCCACACATGTGCAGGTGGCCACGGAGCCTCTTGCCTTGAATGCTTCCACGTTCGATGCTTGGTCCTCGAAGACCATGCCTTCGCAAGGCGATCGACCTTGTGATGGGCAAACCACTCATTTGGAAGGCTCGAATACTCGGCCCTCTAAATCAACCGGTCACTGAAAGTAACGGAAGCTCAATCTCTTATAGTAGGAGTGCGGGGTCAGAGATGAGAACCCGCACCTAGGGGACGCCTGTTGCGTAGGGCACAACAAAGGCCACAGTCTTTGGGACCTCTAAGAAGGTGCCAAGAGACCCTCCAATCTTTGGCAATAGGGGTAGATACTCGTGTTGTATGGTAGGGAAGCTGGCCGTGACAGGAAAACGGCGTGCTTCCCTAGGAATGAAAGTCGAGGATGAGACTGTCGAGGGATTAAAGCCATGTGTTCAAGGGAAAAGGTATGCACCACCGGCTAGAACCACGATGGGCAATAGGGAGATCATCCGGGTGGATGCCTCGGAGATGCAAGCTCAACATGATAAAATTTGGGACCCAGAGTGTGGATATCAACTATCTTGCTAACCTTGGCAAGCAAGCTGCCCTAAAGGTCCTTGAGTTCGCCATAGTGAGGACGCAGTAGTATGATTTTGCAAAAAGTGGAGGATGCTTGAAGGTGTTCGACTTCTAAACCACGCATGCTCCACCCTCATCCGTAAGGGAGAGTTAGATGGGTGCTGGAGTGAGTCGGGTGAGGGGGCTTCATGTGAGTCCCTATGTGGTACAGACTCCGAGGCCATCCGTGTCAGATGCACGCGAAGGGAGGAGGGGGGAAAGGCTAAGGGGAAGGCCTCAGAGACATTGACATCCATGGATGGGTGAGTAGAGGGACGGGGGTAGAGGGAAATAACAAGAGGAAGGGAGGAGGAAAAAGGGGAGGCCGGCCGTGGAGGGAAGATTGGCGTAGGGGGGGAGGCGGGGGGCCCTATGACTACACGAGGGGAGAGAGGAGGGTTGGGGGGCCTAGGACTACATGCGGGGGAGACGGGGGGGGGGGGGGGGGGGGGGGGAAGGGAGGGAGCCAAGGGGGAACGGGCAAAGAGAGGGAAGAGGGGGGATGGGGGCATTAGGGGCGGCGTTGCAGCGACAAGGAAGGCGGAGGGGAGGCACGAGATTGGGATGAAGCAGGGAGAGAGAGGGGAGGATGACACTCACGCATGCAGCCTATGGTTAAATTTTTGAACGAGCATTCACTAGATTGGACTCTTCTATCAAGATTGTGAGTTACAAAGGAATCCTCTTCATTTAATGAAGTGACAGAGTCTTTATTCAGTGTATTCCTAATCGTGGATAAGAAATCAGCACCATATTGTTTGTAAGCTCGAGAGCAATGCAGAGAGTTTGAATAAGACGTTAAGTACTATGCTGACTAAGCTTGTAAATTATGGCTGATCAAATTGGGATAAACAACTATATGGTGGGCATATAAAGTTGCATACAAGACAACCTTAGGATGAAGCCATGCAATCTAGTCTAACTTCAGAATATTGTATCGCTAATCGATTTCTTAGTGTCACGCCGAATGGATGGGAAGTGAAACAATTAGAAAAGCTACAAAAAACTAAGCTTAAGTAATAGCAAGAATCTATGCCGCAAAACGATACCAAAATGCTTGTTAGAAAGAACAAGCAGTTTTAAGAAGGAGATCTTGTGTTTCACACACTTTGAAACAACATGCAAAGAATTAGCAAAAGCAAGGCTATTGCCTAGTACTTATGAATCGGATATCTATCAGTAGCTCCATACAACTTGCAACACTAGATAGAGATGTTCTCACCAATTACATTAGTGGGTGTAAAGTAAAGTTATATCAAGAACCTATTTTTAAAGACATGTTGAAAAGGTTGAAAAATGTAGCAAATAGAAAGGGAGATGAATCATGCAAAAGAGGGAAAGTCCAAGCCTAAGCATTAAAGGGAATCAAGCGAAGAGGATTGTGAAAAAGACAAGCAATTGATCGATCAAGCACCAAAGACATCGAATGTATATTGATGGCCACATGTCAGATTCATCATGAACGATAGCGAATCTTCAATAGATGGGCATACTTACGAGCGGAGTTATGATATATTAATTGATATTGGAGTAGTTGGGAATGCCATAAAACTTTCCACCATCCAACAACCTCAAGGTAAAATCAATTCTGTTAAACCCCATCTCATAGGCAGGGGAGATGCTTAAACAAAGTCCGTTAGCAAAAACTCGCATACCCTATTTTTTGGTAAGACAAGCATGTTAGTCTAATTCTTAGCTTGCAACAACCAAGACTTGATAGGATCTATTGTACTAGGACAAGTTTGGTTGTTACAATTAATAGTTTTGAATATGAGAAAAGGCACGTTAATAATAAATGTGCATGGTACCGGAGTGTAGAAGAGATACTTGGAACTAGCTCTTTAGGAAGAAGGGTAGATACACTTGAGAGGCCACCTTTTACTCGAGAGAAATACTTAAGGGCATTCACAAAGAATATCACAACTCACAATAACATAAATTGCCACATAATTAGGTAGAAATTATATGCGTGTTGCACAAGGATTCTCAATCAATTAATCTGTCAATCTACTGCCACTTGTCTATCCTTGAGGTTTCCTATTGAGTCACTCTTACAAGAAGGGCTCCCTTTTTGCCAACAACACAAGTAGTTGGAAACTGACTAGTGGCTTAGACTTCAAGAATTTGATGACTGCCAACACACTTACAAATCAAAGTATTGATTCAGATAATAACTCACATAAGGAAGTAAAGTCTAGCACATAATTCAAATTAGGCCTAGAGTCTGTAGAAAACAATACTAGCATCACAAAACATATTCTGAATGCTTGCAAAAGACTCCACACTATATTCCAAGGCTTGCCCAAAGTCTAGCCCAAGACTCCAAAAGTACAGAGCAGGTCTATCTCAACACACTAGGGTGAGTAGCCCAACCACATAGATACATCAGAGATGCAAGGGAGAGAGGACTACAACATAGCACGAGCTCCTCCACACACAAACAAGCAACAATACTCTCAATTGTCCTTCTCGTAGTCCGAAGAGTACTAACAACAGTGGTAATAATAGTAGTAGTAGTCCAAATGAGTGCCCAAAAACTACTTATACGGCTACATGAGTGGTTCTCCACGAGCAGAGGTGGTCCTTGGAGGAGGGTAAAAGTGCCGTATGACATGGGATGCACACCACATAATAGCCTGGTAAGAGGCCTCCACTAGTAGAGGGAGGCGGGCCACCACCCTTTGCAGGGTAGCTACCCTTGGACCTACTCCTCGCCGGTTGGCATATGGCACTTGCATGACTTTGGAGAGCAGGCCAATCTTGGATGTGGGTAGGAAAGATGACCATCAATTGTATTGGAGTCATGGCTGTGGCTGGACGATCACATGTACATGGGAGTCAATGCTGGGGCAATCACAGTTGGAGCATGGGTTGATGTTTGGGGCAACCACACTTGGAGCATGGGTTGATGTTTGGGGCAACCACACTTGGAGCATGGGTTGATACATGGGACACTACATGGGGCGACCACAAGCTGCATGGGAGACTACATGGGGCGACCAATGCTTGGAGCGTAGATAGGATGGAGTGATGTTTGAGGTGACCACTACCTGCATGGGACACGTCGACCATCATGTTATGGAGTATGCACAATGACCATCCATATTTTGGGGCATGGCAGCAAGAGGGAGACGACACATCTGGCATAGCTAAATATCACTCAGGGAGACTACACATTTCCAATGCAAGGGAGAGAGGGGCGACCAACCATTTGGTGCAAACTTAGGCTTGGGGTAACGAACTCTTTATGGTGCAATGGACAATTGGGAGACCAACCAAGTATGTTGCAAGAGACCAACCTTGATGCATGACCAATAATGAGGGGTGACGAACTGTGGAGTGCAAGGAAAAGTGGGGGTGATCGTCACTTGGCTAGGAGTTGCGACCACCATGTGGAAGATGTTGCATGGGAGCATGGGGAGACCAGAAGGTGGGACCAACTTTTGGGGGAGCATAAGGGAGACCATATATCCGTGTGAAGCGAGACCAACTTCAGGGAGCAAGGGAGACTTTGGGCGACCACACCATCCTTCCTTGAGAGACTTGGGGTGACCAACAAGATGATAGAAGGGGGGAAGTGGGGTCACCAACTTACATGCTATACGTCATCAAGTCCTGGTCAATTTACATATTGTACCTCGTCTAATCGTGATCAAAGGGACAAGTGCGGCCACATGCATGTAGGAGTGCTTGAGACCGCCACAAAAAGCCTTTGTACCGCCTCAATGTACACCGGTGCCATTATTTGCTACAAAGGAAGCACTCTTTATTCCAACTGAAATGAACTGTAGTAGAGAAATGAACTAATGGTATATACAGTGGAGTGATTGTTCATGTCAAATGCTCCAATTATAGTAAGGCTTTCGTGTGTAAAAGCTCAAGATGGGAAGCTTTTCACCTTCCAATGTGTCTTGTAGCAATAACTTCATCATTCTGTAAGGTCTAATCCACTTGGGTGCCCATTTAGTGGGTACTGGCAGGATCTGGTGTACCAAGATAAGAGATCCTTCATCTCTTTTGTCCTCATATGCTTTTCGTGGACTTTTAATGCTCTTCTTGCTCAGTCTTGAGCTTCCCCCCTTTTCATTGCCTCCTCATTGCACTCTTCCAATCATGCTAGCCTTCTTATGTGAGGATCAAATTCCAGAGCAGCCCTTATTCCGTTTCATTCTTGATGATGAACTCAAGAGGGGCAAGGGCTTCCTTATCATAAGTGAGTAGAAAGGGACTCTTTGGTGATCCAGAGAAAGTTTTTATAGTAGCCCAATCAACATTTTGTTGGAGCTTTTAGTCTCTCCATTAGTTCCAGGGTAGTAGCCAGTGTCAAACATGTGGTGTAGAAACCGGTTCACAATGTGAGTGCCCCTAGTGCTTCAAGTGGGCACACGAACTGTGAGAAAATCTATATATACATGAACTTAGCCACAGTTGATGCAGCAATTTGAACTTGCCCTAGCCTCTACCCACTTGGTTGAGCAATAGGTGGTCGTCGAAATGTACCTCTTAATGAGGTACATTTTGAAGTTTACCAATTGAGTCGATGTGCCCAATGAAATTGAGACCCCATTGCGTGAAAGGTTGTCATCTGGCTGAGATCATCAAGGGCTGAATATTCAGCTCGTAGAATGAGGAGCACACCTTTGAGAAGTCTTGCATTCTTTAGTATACTTGGCTATATCCTGATAGAGATGAGGACACCATAATCCGTACTGTAAAATTTTGTGCACCATGTCTTCTCCCTTCAAATGTCCTTCACTGTGTGCAACCTCAAGCAAGAAGGTTACTTAGTGCAGATAAACATTTTTTACACATGAGGTGGGGACCCTTGACTTTTTTAAAAAGGAACTCCTAGATAATTCTTCAAGGGTCCCAAAGCTATCTTTTACAAAAACGATCGGGTGGAGATTTCTAGACACTCTTTACAAAATATATCTCAAAGTATGCAGATTTTAAAATAAATCGATTCTTCCTTCCAATGTCATCGCTGTATATCCCAAATAAAGTAGGGGATGATGGGCACACTTGTTTAACTCTGATTGTGCTAACAAGAGTATCGAAAAGCCCTCTTGGACATCTAAACGTGCTAGATACCCGCTCCTATAAAGCATGGATCCCCCATGGAAAATCATCCGTAACACCAAGATCAAGTAACCTTCTAAAAAATCCCTATCTAAGTATGGTATCTAATGCTTTGGAGAAATCCACAAAGCAACTGTGTAAGTCTTCTCTTCCTCATCCGTGCCTCATCAATCATGCAGCCCAGCGTAAAGATGTGGTCAATGGTGGAGAAGGCTCGTTGAAAGCCAGCATGCTTTGATGCTCCAAAGCATGCGTGCTCAGTGAGAGTGCTGAGCTCCTCTAGGAGTATCGCTCCATAAAGTTTGGCCAATATGCAGCCAATCATGAGTCTAGTAAGCTCTAGGATGCATTATATCCCCGGGAAACTCCTCAACCAATGCTTTGTTGAAGAGGTGTGTAATGAGCGGTTCCAATACCTCCCTGCCATATATGCTTGGCTTGTAAGTCGAACTCAACTCTGGTTCTCCCGGGCAGTAGACGTGCTCTTCTCACCTTCTTATGTGCGAACAGTGGAAACAATTAGATGTGAGCTCTCAAGTTTAGATATCGGAGGCTGATCTAGTATTTGATATAAATTCTCTCCATAGTGATGTCATCTTACTTGAACTTGAATGCTGGTTTGGGGGGGGGGGGGGGGGGGGGGAAGAGAGGAGGGGGAGAGGGGGAGAGATAGAGAGAGAGAGAGAGAGAGAGAGAGAGAGAGAGAGAGAGAGAGAGAGAGAGAGAGAGGAGAGAGAGAGAGAGAGAGAGAGAGAGAGAGAGAGAGAGAGAGAGAGAGAGAGAGAGAGAGAGGGAGGGAGGGAGGGAGGGAGGGAGGGAGGGAGGGAGGGAGGGAGGGAGGGAGGGAGGGAGGGAGGGAGGGAGGGAGGGAGGAGGAGGGGG
Organism: Ceratopteris richardii; assembly: GCA_020310875.1. Taxonomy (NCBI): domain Eukaryota; kingdom Viridiplantae; phylum Streptophyta; class Polypodiopsida; order Polypodiales; family Pteridaceae; genus Ceratopteris; species Ceratopteris richardii. The sequence continues at coordinate 206,447,797 of CM035406.1, read as the reverse complement.
GGGGGGGGGGGGAGGGGGGGAGGGGGAGGGGGAGGGGGGAGGGGGGAGGGGGGCAAAAGATCTATAATCTGAAATAGAAAGGTGCTAAAAACGGTTAACTGTTTTTAGCACCAATGTGGAAGAGCCAAAAGCTAAAACTGTTTTGTGCTGACAATAGATGGAGCGAGCTATGAAAGCCTAAATTTGTGCAGAAAATGGAGGAGAAAAGGATGAGATGTTGAAACAAAGTCTGAAATATGTTCTCGCTTGAGAAATAAAGCTAAGAACTAAGTATTATTGAAATGAAGTTTCGTCACTTGGATAATATCCTATATTGGTGAAAACATCCAAGTGACCTTAAACCTAATATGAGTGTGTTTGGGGCCTCAATATGGGCCAATAATTAAAGTAAAAATATATCTGAAAAGCTCTCAAAGAGAGGTACAGCGTGAAAGGGTCAAAATGTACATTAGGAGTGTTCTTAGGGCCCCTACCCCAGTAATCTCTTATGCTTGCCAGAATTGCATACAAATGTTTTCCTGTAGATAATTCTGTTTTATCTCAGTTCATCCAGATATAATGCAGCACTGAGGGTAAGATGTTCTGAGTAGTTTCCAGGCATTATTTTTGATTTCTATGCGTCCTCTTTTTAGTATCCACAATACATCCAAGAGCAGTTCTCAGTTTTTTGAGTCTTGCAGAAGTATTTCTTAACAGAAATGTTTTGCTTTAATCTTTGCATCTACACAATGCTTTTAATGTATGATGCTCTGAATATGTTGAACTGTATAATTCGCAGGGTTATATACGTGATACCCTGTTTGATCCTGCGCATTGGCTAGCACCCTGCCATCCTGCAAAGTACGAATGCAATGAGCATAATGCAAGAGATATGCATGGTATTTCAAGTAAGGACATGAAACAGAAACCAGCTGGCACATGTAGTAAGAATCATAGATGGATACAACGGAAAACTGTAGCCGATGCTATTGAAGCACTTATTGGTGCTTATTTAGAGGACGGAGGTGAACATGCTGCATTAGGATTCATGAATTTCATTGGCTTGAATGTATCTGTGAACAGTGAACAGATAGATGTACTGAGGTTCTCAAGTCAAATCAACTTGCCTTTGACCAAAAGGATTAATATTGAAGCAATTGAGAAACTTTTATCTTATAAGTTCATTCACAGGGGGATTCTTATTGAAGCTTATACCCATGCTTCTTTTGCCGGACACCTTGGAAAATGCTATCAGGTCACATGGGCAGAGCATCTTAAGTGCTTACATTCTGTGACATGTTGAAGTGCAAGTTTTCTAATATTTGACTCTTATTTTTTTGCAGCGACTGGAATTCCTTGGTGACTCTGTATTGGATTACCTCGTCACTCTTCACTTGTATAAACAGTTTAGAGATGCAGGCCCCGGACTCCTTACTGATTTGAGGTCAGCAATTGTTAGCAATGAAAGTTTTGCAAGGATTGTAATTGAGAAAGAACTCTATGTTTATCTTATACAAGATTCAATCGAACTCTCACAATCCATAAAGGAGTTTATTTCGAACATCAGCGTCACAGAGCATCAATCCAGATCTTGGGATACAGACAAATGCCCAAAGGTAAACAGTCAGTACCCAGAGAGAGAGAGAGACACACACACACACACACACACACACACACACACAGAGAGAGAGAGAGAGAGAGAGAGAGAGAGAGAGAGAGAGAGAGAGAGAGAGAGAGAGAGAGAGAGAGAGAGAGAGAGAGAGAGAGAGAGAGAGAGAGAGAGAGAGAGAGAGAGAGAGAGAGAGAGAGAGAGAGAGAGAGAGAGAGAGAGAGAGAGAGAGAGAGAGAGAGAGAGAGAGAAAGTGTTTTTACGTCTATTAGGAGGCCGAACTCGGCCTATGAGACAAATCGATGTACATGGGTGTATCTTCTGTCAATCAGAAAAGATAAAAGTGCTGAAAAGAAACTGGTTAAGCTGATATAGATCTCCGTAGTATGCATGTGGGGATACCCATGAAAGTGGTGGGGGGTGTATGGAGTGCGATATCTATGATAGTCTATATGCAAAAGGGTAGTACAACAACCATGAGAATGCATCTAAAACGACTAACTAGCTCCATCCTGTGCTAGTGGGTGGGATGTAATATGTGATACATAGGTGGAGGTGGAGTCAGGGCCACCCTGATGGCTGCAACGGGATCGGCCATCATCTGGGATCGTCTCTCCTCCATGGCGCGATGGTCACAAGCCTGGATCTCCGCAATCTGGTGTCGGTGAAGTCTCTGGGCCCGATATCCTATAGCACGGGGTCGTCTCCTAGCTCGAGATACCTGAGCCTGCTGAAGAGTCACCCCGCTCGGTATGTGGGCTGAGGGGGGGAGGGCTGCAGCACGTCGTGGAATAAAGAAGTCAGTGAGCTGACTCTGTCTCCCTCCTGTATGGAGTGCTACAGTAGGCTGGAGTAGGGAATCTCTGTGACTCTGTATCTCTAGTAAGAATCGCCCGAACTGTCGCTGGTCTCTAGAGTCCATGATCTCTCGGAGGGTGGGCTGCCCTGCAAACAGAGTCTCGTATCTGCCTCTGATGCCATCATATGCGCTACATCTGCATACAAAGTGCTCCTCATCCTCCATCTCTACTCTGCATACTCTGCATATCCGCTCCTCTCTGGGAATGTCTGCGGCTCTGCCCGTCTCAATCTCGAGTCGGTGTGATGAGACTCTCAGCTGGCCAATCGCTACCCTCAAGCTATGAGGCATGTGAGTATCCATGTAGCGTGGTCGCTGGATGAAACCGTCAGCTAGTATGTCTATGAACTGGTCTCGATAGTGCGATAGTCTCGATCCCATGTGTGCTGTGTGCCATGTCTGACTAATGTAGAGCTGCCAGAGATCCTGTCTGAGCACAACATTCCTCTCACGACGAGAGAGGTGGATGTGAGGTGAGTCTGGGTCATACTGAAAAGGCGGCAATCTGTCCATATCAAGTCCATGACTATCAAACCAGACTCTAACCTGAGTGTACCAAGCTCTCTCATATCCTAACTCTGATATCTGTATAGATGCCTCAAGAGCTCTGTGTGTGAGTCTATCTGTAGGGAGGTCCCTAATCCTCTGAATAAAGCAGATAGTCTGGAATAGTGCCTCTACTGCCATGGGTGGTGCAGCTAGCTCTGCCCTGATGATGTCATGTGGCACCGACTGTTTCCCACGAAATAATCGCGAGATCATACGTACCTGTGGCCTCTCGATCGCACTCCACTGGGTGACTGTGAGACCTGGGGCCCAAACCGTCGCAGCATACATCATAGCTGGTCTGACCAGTGTGTCAAATAGCCAGCCCTTCGTGCGGGGCTCCTGGAAGTGTGCTTGGTGACATCTCCGTTCTAACATGGCTAAAGCTGCATATCCACGTGTGAGTCTATCGGTGGCTGCCTGTCTCATGCTGAAGGGGCCAGGCAAGCTCGTGAATGTGACTCCGAGATAGACATAGGAAGTGACCACCTCAATCTGTCCACCACCAGCTCTGAATCCTGCTCCATTCCTCACCATGGGGGAGGTGTGGAAGATCATGACCTTGGTCTTGCCAAGGTTTACTGTCAAGCCCCTCTGTGTACAAAACTCATCCAGGGCCTCAAGGTGGCGCTGTAATCCCTCGGGTGACTCTGAAATCAAGACAATGTCATCGGCATATAATAAAATGTGGACATGTGTACCTGCGAGGTCTGCACCCTCTCCTCCAGCTCGGAGAATGTAGTCCTCAATCTCGTCAATGTAGAGACCAAATAGAGTGGGAGAGAGTGGGCAGCCTTGCTTAACACCGATGGTGCTAGCAATGGCCTCAGACATACCTCCTGGACACCGTACCCTCCCAGTCACCTGCTCATAGAGTGCATAGATGGCCCAAATCATCCCTGATGGTACTCCCAAGCTCTGGAGGCGTTGGAAGAGCCTCTCGCGCGGCACTGTATCAAAAGCTTTGCGGAAGTCCACAAAGCAGCAATATAGCCTCTTCTTCCGCACCCTTGCCCCATCAATGAGGCAGCGCAGAATGAAGATGTGATCAATAGTAGAGAAAGCTCGTCGAAAACCTGCCTGGCCTCGTGCTCGTAGCCCCTCAGTCTCTGCATATGAACTGAGCTCTGCCTCAAGTATGGCACCGTATAGTTTGGCCATGGTGTGGCCAATCATGATGGTCCTGTAGTTCCCTGGATCCAGGGTGTCGCCAGATTTGTGGATAGGCACAATGGTGTGCCTAGTCCACTCCTCTGGGAAGCCCTCTCCTATAGCCCGGTTGAAGACATGTGCAATCAACGGGGCTATAGTGGAGGCTGCATATATGAGATGCTCGCTCTTCAGTCCTGCGTGGTCTGTCGAACGTCCATGTCGAAGTCGTCGTATGGCCCTCTCAACCATCTTTGCTGTGAAGAGAGAAGAACTAGTAGGGCGAGGCTCAAGTGGCTGGGGAATGGGAGGCTGCCTAGGTACCTCATATAACCTCTGAGCATAATCATGCCATGTGTGTGGGTCTCCAATAGGTGTGGTCGGGCGTGGCTCTCGTAGGCTGCGCCATGCTGCAGCACTGTCCATACTCATAAAGAGATGGTATAGCTCAAGCTCCTGTGCCTCCTCAAAGGCTCGCCTCTTTCGACGTGTGAGAGTCTTCATCTGTCCCTTGGCCTCTCTCTCTGTGATCTCTCCCAATGCTCGCTGAGCTCGTAGTCGGCGGTAAAGATCTCTGCAATCCTCATCATACCAACGATGTTGTGGCATAGTCCCGGGAGGAGGTGTGTGACGAGAATGGATGGTGTGTGGGAAGGAGCTGATGGCTGATGTCTGAAGAACTGATGCTATCTGAGAGGTGAGTAGGGATAGTGGAGTGTCAGGATGAAGTAAGAGAAGACCCTGCTCGACTCGAGCCGCATATATGTGAGCTAGCTCGTGTGTGAAGTGGATGGTGGTGTGTGGGATGCGTGCTGCGGGTATGCGTGTAGGGGTGTCTCCCTTCAGGGAGAGTGCGAGGTATGTGTGATCGGCCCCAATGGGTATGGGTGGGATGGTGAATGAGGTAAGTAGGTGGATGGCCTCTCTGGACCCCATGACGTAATCTACTGTACTTCCCCCGCCATCTGTGACTGAGTGTGGTATGCATGTCAATCCTCCTGAGGTAGGCCACTGAGTCATCCCGTTATAGATAACGAGATTATGTCGAGAGCCTAGTCTGAGTAGGTGAGTGCCATAGTGAGTGTGTGTAGGGTCAGCTGAAGCTCGAGCTGTAGACTCATCCTCTATGGTATGTAGTATCTCCGGGTCTTCTGGGTCAAATATCTCACACTGATCATTGCCTGTCCTGGCATTGAAGTCTCCCATAAGGAAGACTTCCCCTAATGCAGAGTACTCTGTAATCTCTTCTGACAAGCAAGTGTATGGTGAGTCCTCCTCTCGATCTATGATAGCGAAACGCGAGCTAGAAGGAGCAAAGTAGCATAATGCTATGAAGATGATCCGCTCCTGCGAGAGCTGGAGTCGAATCCAAAGATATCTGGCCTGTGAATCACGTGCGACTATCTGTATCCTGCTCTGAAGTCCATCTCTAAAGAGTATGGCTACTCCTCCTGATCCTCGGGTGGTGTGCTGACGTGTACACTCTCTGTATGTGGACTCCCACTGAAAACCGTGGACACGAGGTAGGCCCCGGTTCGGGCTCTCATGTGTCTCTGTGAGCATAATGATGTCTTTGTCTTTGCGCACCTCTTCCAATCTCTCTGGGTGTGTCCATAGATCTCCATTGCAGTTCCAAACTGCAAGGTGTATCTCCTCGAGTGTCTCACAGGCCGCGAATCCCTATGGGAGAGGGAGAGAGAGAGAGAGAGAGAGAGAGAGAGAGAGAGAGAGAGAGAGAGAGAGAGAGAGAGAGAGAGAGAGAGAGAGAGAGAGAGGAGAGAGAGAGAGAGAGAGAGAGAGAGAGAGAGAGAGAGAGAGAGAGAGAGAGAGAGAGAGAGAGAGAGAGAGAGAGAGAGAGAGAGAGAGAGAGAGAGAGAGAGAGAGAGAGAGAGAGAGAGAGAGAGAGAGAGAGAGAGAGAGAGAGAGAGAGAGAGAGAGTCATATTAACGTCTTCTGGAGGCCAAACTTGGCCTATGAGACAAAAACCATATACAACTGTAGTAACCCTGCGTAGAAGATGAAATGAAAGAAAAAGTATATCGCTACACAAAGCTATATAGGGCTGGAAGAGGCTGGGGAGACGTGGCTCTGACTCTGCAGATAGTGACCACCTAATACATGGGGATCCATATTGTGAGTAAAAACACCCTAGCTACTGGTGATGGGTGGAGGTGGATGTAGTATGTGGTACATTGGTGGTGGTCTGAGTGCGTCCTGAACGAAGACGACCCAAGGGGTGGTGGTATGTCGATGCTCCATCATGTGGTCGTAGGCTGTCCTGATGCATGAGATATCCTCATGATATAGTCATGGTCGACGATATCCACCCATGCTTGGTCGGCGCCGTGCTCTTTGTGCTGCTGCCTGGTGGAGCGTGAGCCCTATAGATGGACCTCTCTGATGTAGCTCAGCTCGCTCAAAGAACTCGGTAATGGTTTGCTGGGAACTCACCCGTGGCTGATGTGTGGGCTGTAGTGACTGCTCTCGCCTCTCGTATGCTGTTGTGAGAAAGCGTCCCAAGCGTAGCTGGTCTCCCATAGTCATGCACAACTGGAGTGACTCCTCTATCTGGAAGTGTGCTTGTAGGTCTAAGTATGCTGGGCATCTGATAACAAAATGCTCCTCACTCTCTACCTCTGTCTCGCATACTGGGCACCACCTCTCCTCACGGGGGACTCCCCTAGACCGACCCCTCTCAATCTCGAGATGATGTGATGAAACCTGGAGCTGCCCAATGACTACTCGAAGGTGGTGGGGTAGGTATGTCCGCATGTATCTCGGAATCATGATGAAACCCTCGTTTGATATATGTAGAAAATGCTCACGGTAATAGAGCATTTCCGGTGGCAATGTATCCCTAGGGCTCACCCATGTCCTCTGTATGTATGTATGCCATATCTCCTGACGAATGACCTTGTTCCTCTCCTGATGAGAGAGCGAGTAGGTGGGTGCATGTGAGTCATACTGTAGTGGTGGTAGCTTGTCTATGTCAAAGCCATGGTGGGCCAACCAGTTTCGTGTTTGTGCATACCATGAGGAGGTGTCGCCAGCTAATGCCATATCACGTGATGCCTGGAAAGCACAAAACGCAATGTGCTCTGTATCCATGCTCCGGAGTCTGTGTAATAGGCATACTGTCTGTGTAATAGGCATACTGTGTAATGCCATATCACGTGATGCCTGGAAAGCACAAAACGCAATGCGCTCTGTATCCATGCTCCGGAGTCTGTGTAATAGGCATGCTCCGGAGTCTGTGTAATAGGCATGCTCCGGAGTCTGTGTAATAGGCATACTGTGTAATAGTGCCTCAACTAGCATCGGTGGTGCAGCGAGCTCCGCTCTAATGATATCATGTGGTACAGAAGGCTTGCTACGGATAAGTCTGGCAATCATGAGGATCTGTGGCCTCTCTAATGCTGTCCATACTGATGTAGCTAAGCTGGGTCCCCATATGGCTGCCCCATACATGAGTGCTTGCGTAACCAAAGTGTCGAAGAGCCACCCCTTTGTGCGGGGCTCCTGAAAATATGCCTGGTGGCACTGTCTCTCCATCAACGCTAGTGCTGCATACCCACGTGTGATGCGGTCACGGGCTGCCTGAGACATAGAGAAGACCGCCGATGCTGCAGTAAATGTCACCCCCAAGTAAACATATTATCCGACCACCTCAATCGGTCCACCTGCTGCTGTGAACAAGCTATGTCTGCGTATCTGTGCTGATGTATGAAAGATCATGACCTTGGTTTTACCAAGGTTCACAGATAACCCTCTGCGTCTGCAAAAGTCATCTAGGCTGATGTAGACCTTCTGCAGACTCTGAAACCAGTACAATATCATCAGCGTATAAAAGAATATGGACCGTGGACCCACGTACCTCAATGCCATCACCCCCCTGCTGCTGTATGTAGTCCACTATCTCATCAATGTAGATACCAAAGAGGGTGGGTGAAAGAGGGCATCCTTGCTTCACCCCGATAGTGCTAGCAAGTGGATGAGATATGCCCCCAGGGCATCTGACTCTACCAGATACTCTCTCGTATAAGGAGTAGATCCCCCATATCATCTCCTCCGGAGCTCCCAGGTCACAGGCATCTCAGAGTGAAGATGTGGTCAATGGTAGAGAGAGAGAGAGAGAGAGAGAGAGAGAGAGAGAGAGAGAGAGAGAGAGAGAGAGAGAGAGAGAGAGAGAGAGAGAGAGAGAGAGAGAGAGAGAGAGAGAGAGAGAGAGAGAGAGAGAGAGAGAGAGAGAGAGAGAGAGAGAGAGAGAGAGAGAGAGAGAGAGAAAGAAAGTGTTTTTACATCTATTAGTAGGCCGAACTCGGCCTATGAGACAAATCGATGTACATGGGTGTATCTTCTATCTATCAGAGAAGATAAAAGTGCTGAAAAAGAAACTAGTAAAACTGATACATATCTCCGTGGTATGCGTGTGGAGATACCCATGAAAGTTGGGGGGTGTATGGAGTGCGATATCTATGATAGTCTATATGCAAAGGGGTATTACAACAAGCATGGGAATGCATCTGAAACGACTAACTAGCTCCATCCTGTGCTAGTGGGAGGGTTCAAGATGTGATACATAGGTAGAGAGAGAGAGAGAGAGAGAGAGAGAGAGAGAGAGAGAGAGAGAGAGAGAGAGAGAGAGAGAGAGAGAGAGGGAGGGAGGGAGGGAGGGAGGGAGGGAGGGAGGGAGGGAGGGAGGGAGGGAGGGAGGGAGGGAGGGAGGGAGGGAGGGAGGGAGGGAGGGAGGGAGGGAGGGAGGGAGGGAGGGAGGGAGGGAGAGAGAGAGAGAGAGAGAGAGAGAGAGAGAGAGAGAGACATATCAAGGTCTTCTGGAGGCCAAACTTGACCTATGAGACAAAAACCATGTACAAGTGTAGTAACCCTGTGTAGAAGATGAAATGAAATAAAAAAAGTATATAGCTACACAAAGCTATATAGGGCTGGAAAAGGCTGAGGAGACGTGGCTCTGGCTCTGCAGATAGTGGCCACCTAATACCTCGGGGATCCATAATGTGAGTAAAACACCCTAGGTACTGGTGATGGGTGGAGGTTGGTGTAGTATGTGGTACATCGGTGGTCGTTTGAGTGCCTCCCATAGTTGCATCGCAACACGTTGCGAACGGTTTGCAACTTCGCAACGTTGCTTCGTTCGCAACACGTCGCTTTGCATGCATATTTTTTTTGCAATCCAAAACTATATTTTCCTTAGGAGGGATAAGAAACCATTCAAAATTTTGTCCAAAATGTATGATGAATGCAATAAAAAAACATGGACAATGAGGAAGACATAAAAAGCTATAAAAGTGTAGACATTTATTTATGTATGATTTTCTTTATGGGCCTTATCACCTTGAGCTAGCCAAATATTTTGGATTTCCCATATTCTGGATCTCTTAATGCAATTATAGAGCTTGGAGTAAAGTTTCATGCATGGCCTTGGCTCTTCAAAGCCAAGGGTAGCCTTCTATGATGATTGATCTCACTAAGCACACACATCACTCGTGAATATTGAATTGTGTAGGGACTAATCTTGACTCAATAATCTATACTATAACGTCTATGTCTATCCTATACTATACTATATAGGTATGTTTGTATGTATATAATTACAAATGTGCATGTGTATGTATGTAATATGCAAGTATGTATGTATCTACTTGTATGTATGTTTGTATGTATGTATGTATGTATGTATGTATGTATGTATATATGTATGTATGTATGCATGGATGCATGCAAGCATGTATGTATGTATGTATGTATGCATGCATGCAACCATGTATGTATGCATGCATGCATGCAACCATGTATGTATGCATGCATGCATGTATGCATCTACATATGTAATATGTATGAATATATGTATGCATGTGTAGTATACATACTACATGTCGCATATCTACTTTTAGTTCGTTATATATGTGTGTATATTTATTTATATGTTTAAAAGCATGTATTTCATCATATCTTAGCTATAGGATGCCTGGACTACAAAAATATTAGCCAAAAAAAAAAAAAATCACGTTCGCAACGTTTTAACGTCTAAGCCAAAACGTTGCTATGTTGCTAACCTGTTAGCAACAGGTTGCCTTCGGCGTTGCTAAAACGTTGCTAATAACTATGGTGCCTCCTAGAGGAAGACAACCGAGGGGGTGGTGGTACGCCTATGCTCCATCATGTGGTCGTAGGCTGTCCTGATGAGTGAGATATCCTCCTGATATAGTCGTGGTCGACAATATCCGCCCATGCGTGGCCGGCGGCGTGCTCTCTGTGGTGCTGCCTGGTGGAGGTGGGTGTAGTATGTGGTACATCGGTGGTGGTCTGGGTGCTTCCTAAAGGAAGACAACCCAGGGGGTGGTGGTACGCCTATGCTCCATCATGTGGTCGTAGGCTGTCCTGATGCGTGAGATATCCCCTGATATAGTCGTGGTCGACCATATCCGCCCATGCATGGCCGGCACCGTGCTCTCTGTGTTGCTGCCTGGTGGAGTGTGAGCCGTATAGATGGACCTCTCTGATGTAGCTCAACCCGCTGAAAGAACTGGGTAATGGTCTGCTGGGTACTCACCCGTGGCTGATGTGTGGGCTGAAGTGACCGCTCCCGCCTCATATGCTGCTATAAGGAAGCGTCCTAAACGTCGCTGGTCTCCCATAGCATTTTCGATGGCAATGTATCCCTAGGGCTCACCGATGTCCTCTGTATGTATGTATGCCATATCTCCTGACGAGTGACCCTATTCCTTTCTTGATGAGAGAGCGAGTACGTGGGTGCATGTGAGTCATACTGTAGTGGTGGTAGCTTGTCTATGTCAAAGCCATGGTGGGCCAACCAGTCTCGTGTCTGTGCATACCATGAGGAGGTTTTGCCTTCTAATGCCATATCATGTGATGCCTGGAAAGCATGATAAGCAATGTGCTCTGTGTCCATGCTCCGGAGTCTGTGTAATAGGCATGCTATCTGGAATAGTGCCTCAACTATATATATATATATATATATATATATATATATATATATATATATATATATATATATATATATATATATATATATATATATATATATATAGATATATATATAGATATATATATATAGATAGATAGATAGATAGATAGATAGATAGATAGATAGATAGATAGAGAGAGAGAGAGAGAGAGAGAGAGAGAGAGAGAGAGAGAGAGAGAGAGAGAGAGAGAGAGAGAGAGAGAGAGAGGAGAGAGAGAGAGAGAGAGAGAGAGAGAGAGAGAGAGAGAGAGAGAGAGAGAGAGAGAGAGAGAGAGAGAGAGAGAGTCATATTAACGTCTTCTGGAGGCGAAACTTGGCCTATGAGACAAAAACCATGTACAAGTGTAGTAACCCTGTGTAGAAGATAAAATGAAATAAAAAGTATATCGCTACACAAAGCTATATAGGGCTGGAAAAGGTTGGGGAGACGTGGCTCTGACTCTGCAGATAGTGGCCACCTAATACATGGGGGATCCAAAATGTGAGTAAAACACCCTAGCTACTGGTGATGGGTGGAGGTGGGTGTAGTATGTGGTACATCGGTGGTGGTCTGAGTGCCTCCTGAAGGAAGACAACCTAGGGGGTGGTGGGACCCCTATGCTCCATCATGTTGTCGTAGGCAATCCTGATGCATGAGATATCCTCCTGATATAGTCGTGGTCGACGACATCCGCCCATGCGTGGTCGGCGCCGTGCTCTCTGTGCTGCTGCTTAGTGGAGTGTGAGCCCTATAGATGGACCTCTCTGATGTAGCTCAACTCGCTGAAAGAACTGGGTAATGGTCTGCTGGGTACTCACCCGTGGCTGATGTATGGGCTGTAGAGAGAGAGAGAGAGAGAGAGAGAGAGAGAGAGAGAGAGAGAGAGAGAGAGAGAGAGAGAGAGAGAGAGAGAGAGAGAGAGAGAGAGAGAGAGAGAGAGAGAGAGAGAGAGAGAGAGAGAGAGAGAGAGAGAGAGAGAGAGAGAGAGAGAGAGAGAGAGAGAGAGAGAAAGTGATATTAACGTCTTCTGAAGGCCAAACTTGGCCTATGAGACAAAACTGTGTACAGCTGTAGTATGTCTTGTGCAGAAATAAAATGGAATAGTACTCGCTACACAAAATTTTGTAGGGAAAAAGGCTTGAAATAACCACAGGATAGTGTATGAGGTGATGGAGAGGTAGTGGGGATAATGTAGTGGTGTGTGGGGAGACATGGCTCTGGCTCTGCAGATAATGGCCACCTAATATATGGGGCCCCCATGACATGAGTGAATATGTATGTCGTAACTATAAATAATGGATGGAGGTGGATGGAGTATTTGGTACATGGGCAGCGGTTTGAGTGCTTCCTGAAGGAAGGCTACCCACGTGGTGCTGGTGCGCTTGTGCTCCATCATGTGGTCATGGGCTATCCTGATGTGTGAGATATCCTCCTGGTATAGTCGTGGTCGTCCGTATCCAGCCATATGTGGTCGGCGTTGCACTATCTGTGCCGTTGCCTCCTCGAGAGTGAGCCCTATGCCTCTAGAAGGTAGGACCCTCTGATGTAGCGCATCTCGCTGAAAGAACTGAGTAATGGTCTGTTGGGTACTCACCCGTGTCTGATGCCTGGGCTGTACCGAGTTCTCTCGTCTCTCATATGCTGCCGTGAGACGTCCAACCGCCGCTGGTCTCCTGTGGTCATGCACAAGTGTAGCGACCCCTCTATGTGGAACTGTGTACGTAGGTCTGAGTATGCTCGGCATCTAGTAACAAAGTGCTCCTCACTCTCTACCTCTGTATGGCATACTGGGCACCACCTCTCCTCTCTAGGGACTCCCTTGGTCCAACCACTCTCGATCTCGAGCAGATGTGATGAAACTCGAAGCTCCCCAATGATGACTCGAAGGTGGTGTGGTAGTTATATCTGCATGTATTGCAGTGTCTCAATGAAGCTTTGATGTGAGATCTGTAGAAAATGCTCGCGGTAGTGGAGCATTTTTGGTGGCAATGTATCCCTGGGACTAATCCATGTCCTCTGTATGTATGTATGCCATATCTCCTGACGAACTACCCAATTCCTCTCCTGGTGGGAGAGCGAATAGGTGGGGGCCTGTAAGGCATAATGTAGTGGTGGTAGTCTGTCTATGTCAAACCCATGATGGGCCAACCAGTCTCGTGTCTGTGCGTACCATTAGGAGGTGTCTCCTTCTAATGCCATGTCGCGTGATGCTTGGAAAGCTCGGCAAGTGATGCGCTTTGTGTCCATGCTCCGGATCCTGTGTAATAGGCATACTGTCTGGAATAGTGCCTCTACTAGTATCGGTGGTGCCGCGAACTCTGCTCTGACAATATCATGTGGTACCGAAGGCTTGCTTCGGATGAGTCTGGCAATCATGAGAATCTATGGCCTCTCCAATGCTGTCCATGCCGATGTAGCTAATCTTGGGCCCCATATGGCTGCTCCATACATGAGCGCTAGTGTGACCAACGTGTCGACGAGCCACGCCTTTGTGCGGGTCTCCTGAAAGTGTGCCTGGTGGCACTATCTCTCCATCAAGGCTAGTGCTGCGTATCCACGTGTGATGCGATCTCGGGCTGCCTGAGACATAGAGAAAACCTCAAGAAGCTGTTGTGAATGTCACTCCGAGATAGACATATGATCCGACTACCTCAATCGGTCTGCCTGATGCTGTGAAAGAACTCTGTCTCCTCACTCGAGCTGATGTATGAACAATCATAACCTTGGTTTTACCAACAGAAAGCCCTCTATGTATGCAGAAGTCGTCTAAGCCGTGTAGGTGGTGCTGTAGACCTTCTGCAGACTCTGAAACAAGCACAATATCATCCGCATATAAAAGAATATGAACAGTGGTCCCTCGTACCTCAACACCCTCCCCTCCTTGCTGTCGTATGAAGTCCACTATCTCATCAATATATGGTCCAAAGAGGGTGGGTGAAAGAGGGCACCCTTGCTTTACCCCGATGGTGCTAGCAAGTGAGTGGGATAAGCCACCTCGACATTTGACTCTATCAGATACTCTCTCGTATAAAGCGTAGATCCCCCATATCATCTCATCTGGGGCTCCGATATCGAGTAGACATATGAAGAGTCTCTCCCTAGGAACTGTGTCGAAGGCTTTGCAGAAGTCCACAAAGCAGCAGTATAGTCTCCTCTTCCTCACTCTGACCTAGTCGATCAGTCTCAGAGTGAAGATGTGGTCAATGGTAGAGTAGTCTCGTTTGAAACCTGCCTGTCCCGGAGCCCTGATACCCTTCCTCTCGGCGAGATTGCTCAACTCTGTCTCTAGCACTGTCCCATATAACTTGGCCAATATGGGGCCAATCATGATCGTTCGATATGTAGCTGGATCCATAGTACATTTAAATCGTCGATTTTTAAATAAAAAACGTTTTTTAAATCGTGAAAACGTTCTAAACGATTTTTACTGAGGTTTTTTTTTTTTTTTTTTTTTTAAATTTGATTAAAAAAAAATACATTTATTTAAAATGCATTTGAAAACTATTGAAACTAGCATGGTGATTATAAACTATTAAGTGATTTTATATATCATTCATGTCATGTATATCAAAAAAGTCTATAATATGTATTGGTACATAGCTTTTTGTTTCACAAAAAATAAAAATCTCTCATAGGGAATAAAAACCCCGATTTTTATTTTGGATTTTATAAACCTCTACGATTTAAACGATTTAAATCCCGATTCAAATCTCGTTTTTAAACCTCTTCTTGTACTATGGCTGGATCCATAACGTCTCCTGACTTATGAATGGGTACTATGATGTGCTCCGTCCATGAGTCAGGGGACCCTTCATCCAGTGCACGGTTGAAGAGGTAGGCAATGAGTGGTGTCAGAGTCGTACATCCATAGAGAGAGAGGGAGGGAGGGAGGGAGGGAGGGAGGGAGGGAGGAGGAGGGAGGGAGGGGGAGAGCGAGAGAGAGAGAGAGAGAGAGAGAGAGAGAGAGAGAGAGAGAGAGAGAGAGAGAGAGAGAGAGAGAGAGAGAGAGAGAGAGAGAGAGAGAGAGAGAGAGAGAGAGAGAGAGAGAGAGAGAGAGAGAGAGAGAGAGAGAGAGAGAGAGAGAGAGAGAGAGAGAGAGAGAGAGAGAGAGAGAGAGAGAGATGAGAGAGAGAGAGAGAGAGAGAGAGAGAGAGAGAGAGAGAGAGACTTTTTAACGTCTATTAGAGGCTAAAATCGGCCTATGAGACAAAACATATACATCAGTATGATCCACTGTGATCCTTAAAGGAAAATAAAGTGTGAGTACCGCAAGCGGGTATAAAAGGAGTGGATAATAACTGGCATCAAGGGTGTGGGGTGCTATGGGCATGCGCTCTATATGCTCAATGGGTGAGATACAAACATGATATGCATAGGGAGGGGAGGCTGGATGGTATCACAACCCACTAAATGCCTGGAGTGGGTGTAGGATATAATGCATTGGTGGGTAAGGCATCATGGCGATCCTCAAAATGCTCTGAGCGTCCAAATCGATAGGGGTGCGCTACTGACGTCTCCGTATCTCCATGTCATGGCGTGCGTGAATCGCCTGAATCTCTCTTTGATGTGGACGGGCTCTCCGGACCGGGGCTCTTGGTCGTCGACGCTGTCGTCT